>CM061043.1:86505701-87190701 GCA_030762985.1 Adelphocoris suturalis | reverse complement strand
AAATGGAATTCCTTCCCGTTTTTCTTCCTTTTTCAAGGGGTTTTGGAAGGGTTTTCAATCTGGGTCCCGGAACCCGAACGAACAAACATCACACGAAGTAATGGAACTTTGGCTAACGAGGTGGTGAACGGGGTTTTAAAACACCTCAAAATTTGTTGGTTTAGGTACCTACTTATGAAGATGTTTGATTTAAAAAGAACTAATTTAAAAAAGTTCTAGTCATGCAGCATGATCGTGTGAGCGAATTTTCTTAAATTACCTATCATATTATAATGTGTTAAATTGTATCGAAATTTGAGCATTTTGAGTAAAAAGGAATTGTTAGAAACCAATTTTTTGGCAAAAAACTCATACTATATAAAATTCAGCAATACAAAAAGATTTTGGATTTTTAGATTTTTTGCAGTTTTAATAGATTTTTCAGCAAATATTAATGAAATTTAGGTACGTCTTTCAGCACAGTTTTGTTCAAAATTTTTTTAATGTCCTAGTTAATTATTGATAGCTTTTTTTACTAAAATTCTACTAAAAATTATTAATTTAACAATTTTGGGCCGTCTTCAGCCATTTTTAGTCATTTTTGAGAATGCCTCAAAACGGATTTCAATGGAGAAATTTTTAAAAACTTTTTATTTAAACATTTCTGAGGCATTGCAATAGCTTCATTTTTTACGAAAATTCGCTAAAAATATAAAAATTCTTCGGAACTTTTTTCCACAACTGCTGAACCAAAGTTTATGAATAGGATCAAAAATCACATCTGGGTTTTGTTGGTCCTGAATCGTCGGTATCACTTTCATCATATCAACACTAAAGGGTGGAATTTAAAGGCTAAAATATTTAAAGATCGAGATTTGGAAAACATTCGAAATAATAGTAGAATTTTTCTGTTTGTAATAAATTGATAGAGATCACTTCAATGTATCGAATGAGCCCACCCGGATATGTACATTAATCGGTTTGCTCAAAGGATTAGAACTTCGGCAGCAAAAAATAACGTAGCATGAGCGTGAATGAGAAGAGAACTGATGTGAACATAGTAAACTAGTATTTACTTGAAATTACGTAACATCAAGTAGTCAACCCCGTAGTAAAGCAGAATTTAATTTCTCCCTTGATGGAGAAAACAATAGATCATGGATATGTCTAGTACCTACTGCTTACAAGTACCCACTAATCAATAGTATACCTACCATGCATGCCTTCTTTTCACATTGTTATTCATTATGGTTACTTAGCAATATTCGATCGTTTTTAACTTAGCGTAATAAATCAGCTCTCCTTGACACTTCAATGGCTTAGGGATCATGAGATGTTGTCATGAAATGACAGCATTCCAAAAAGTGGCGATGAAAACTGAGGGAGTTACATTTCGCTTGTAACGCATTGGTTGTACTTGAAAATCAATAGAAAAGAGTCTACATAACATCCAATTTCAATTTCCCACGATGAACAGGAGAGAATTTAGCTCATTCGGCTGATTAGGAATGAACCAATCATTTCAATCGTCTCCTAATGTCCCAGGGAATATCCCTATCAAATCTCAACTTCCTAGGATGAACAGGAAAGATTTGAGCTCACTCAGCTGATTAGGAAAGAGCCAATAATTGCAATCGTCTCTTAGTGTCCGAGAGAGTATCCCTATCAAATTTCAACTTCCTAGGGGTAGCAGAAGAGAATTTAGCTCGCTCAGCTGATTGGGAAAGAGCCAATGATTTCAATAGTCTCTTAATTTCAGCTTCAGAGATTAAATACGATAGCAATCCTCTGCTTTAGGAGCCCATCAGCTGACCAGAGGTCTATGCATCGTCTAGTGCCTACGGCTTACAAGTACCTACTACTCAATAGTACACCTACCATGTACCTAGTGCCTTCTATTCACATTATCAGTTCATTATGTTTTTTTAGCAATATTAGTTTGTAACTTAGTGTAATAAATCAGCTTTCCTTGACACTACAATGGCTTAGGGATCTTGAGATTTGATAAAATGAGAGCATTCCAAAAAGTGGCGAACGATTTTCCTGCTATGGAAACTAAGGGAGTTACGCTTCGCTAGTAACGCATTGGTTGTACGTGAAAATCAATAGAAATATAAAAAATCGTTTATAGAAACCTATGCATTCATGTTTCTGCCAAACGAAATTTTTTTTTTTATAGTCCGAACAAATTAGTTTAGGAATGCAGCCAGGTGCGTAAGGAGGGGGAAATTGGTAGCTTGAGATGTGTACATTTTTCAGATAAATCAACAGCTTTCAAACGAGTGGTGAACGATTTCTGTGCAATGAAAATTGCGAAAGCTACATTTCCCTACCAACGGGTTAGTTGTACGTGAAAATTGACCGAAATAGAAATGTTGTATTCCCTTTGTGTTACATTTTCACAGATAGACCCCCACGTCTTAGACATATCTATGTCAAACCACTCAGTCATGCAGCATGACTAACAGAGCGAATTTTCAAAGAAAAGTTATGGATAATGTTAAATTAGGCACTTAAATTCTAATCATTGAGGCCAACCATGTTCTGAATAAAACTGAGGGGACAGATGTGTGACGAAATCGCAAAAAAATTTTAGGATACCCTGTCGAACTCGAAAATGTGGTCACTTATGAGCATTTTTCACCCAAAAATTGATTTTTCTCACTTATTATGAATCTTAGCGTGCTGGGAGAGGTTGCAATCGACTCAACACCGAAAAATACTTCGACTGTGACACCCCACATGCTCTATAGTCAAAAAACGGATCTTTTAGAATTTGTGGACCACTAAGTTCTAGTCGAGGGTGAGATACTCCTGATTTTCGGTATTATGTTTTACTGGTTACTACTCACTCCCGTGTTGATTGTATTTTTTTCTTGTCCATGTTTTAGCCCTTATGGAAAGCAAATACGGGTAAATAAACGCACAGCGACTAGGGTAGTTTCATTCGATTATTTGGGCGGATGTCTAATAAATGAAACTCAAAAACAAGTAGATCAGTGCTCACGAAGTGAGTCCCATGATAGCGCATTTTCTTGTAAGGAGATCCGCGTGAAATAGACGCATCCTGCGTTGAATAAGAGACAAATTGGCTTTGGTGTTCACTCAGCTGATAGATGAGCTCTCAGTCGTCTTCAGCATTCTCCCTTGAGCCTCCCTCTCACATTTCAGCTTCCTGCGTCGAATACCTAGTAGACAAAATGGCTTTGAAGTTCACTCAGCTCATGAATGACCTCTCAGTCGTCTTCAGTAGACTTTTAAGTTTTTAGAACTTTGGCAGGAAAAAATGACATCAACATGAGAGTGAATGAGAACATAGTAGAATGTCCTCAGTCATGCAGCATGACTGTGTCATTCATACACAGCAGGCCTATAGAAGCTCCACACCAAATGTCAGTATCTTCGGTCAAGTAGGAGAGAATTGAGCTCCCGAGCTCACTCAGCTGATCTGTGTGATTCCTCGCTTTGTCTATCATACACATCAGGCCTATAAAGACTCCATACAAACTTTTAGCCTCCTAGGTCTATAAGGAGAGAATTGAGCGCCTACACCCTTTTCGGGGAAACGCGCCATAATTTTGCAAATCGGAGCTATGCTAGGTACCTCAATGGTACTATTCACTCATATATTCTATGAAGTATTTAGTAAGTATTCTTGAAATTCGATATTATTTGGGTAAATATTAGTATTGGAGATAGTGCCTCGTCTTTTTCCTGCTCATTCTATATTCGTTGGTTATAGATTTCATATCGTGTCATCAGATTATAATATGGTCGAGGTGTTTTCTGGTCATTTCAGAGTCAGTTGTTGTGGATATTTATTAGTCAACGATTATTCAAGTTTATTCCGTGCGAAGTCTGAAATTCATAATATAGAGATATTCTATTATTGACTATTATGTTTTGGTATGAAATAATCTTGAGATATTATTTCATATCTCAAGTAAGGTCATTGATTTATTTCATTGTAAACGCAAAATAAGTTATTTTTAAATTGAGAACATAATATTTTAGTGCCATGGAAACGCCCACGACCCAGGAGTGTCTTATGTGCCGAAAAATTGAAGGGTGTAGGAGGAATGTTAATCTTTCCAAATCAAAAGTTTTTTACTACCTCTGAGAAGGGGGGGGGGGGGACCTACTTGGAAATCCTTTTCCCATTTATTGCCGAGTGGCACCTCAGTTTAAAGATTTTTTAGCGCTGAACACGATGGTGGACCCGGAATGCGATACCTTTTTCCGTTCTCAGAGTACCGCTGATGATCCATGAAGAAGCGCGGTTTTTTCTAATGATAGGTAATTGAGGTGGCAGGGGGGGTACTCTAGGGAAACCCTGTACATATTCTTTTTCGTCCTAATTTAATATCTTAGAGCTTTCCGAAGAAATCTGGTTTGTGGGTTGACGTGTCAGCATGTTACCCAAAATCCGTACTTTCTCGCAGTATAAAAAGGAAGTTGTGAATCAGACGGAGTGATTTATGTAGGCGTTCACCCACAATCGGAAAGTTAATTAAATATAGAGCAGGAGGGATCAACAGGGATTTAGGATTCAGTTGTTAAACTGTCGAGGATGTGGAAGGAAGCTGAGCGTAAAGTGGCAATAACAAGAAGAGCAGATGGGGGTCAAAGGCTTTACCATAATGCGAAGGGGTGCTCAGGTCAGGGGAAGGGGTGGTGTTGAAGATGATATTCACCCTTCTCCCACGGAATAACGACGTTTTTAACAGAAATGTTTAGATGACTGTCGAGATAAAGTTCACAACCGAATAATAGTTCAATTCCGCTGGCTGTTTCAGGAGAAAAGTTTGGTTGACGGCTGTTCAGAGTTCAAACAAATGTTGGTCGAAAACTAACTGCTCGAAGAGTTGCCGTTCAACCGTTCATTAGTCGCCGTTTATTTGAATGGAAGAGCGCACGCACATGCGACTAGAATGAAGAAATTAATGAAGAAAAGTAAAGCAAAGGATATATATACACTTTACTTGAAAGTAACCTGAAAAGTTACAAAAACACATACCTACTTAATAAAGATCGTAGCAACTAAAAAGAAGCAACCTGTTCCGTTTTCCTGTTATAGGCGTTCTTCAGGCGGCACCCCCACCTGGTATCAATTCTAGAAGTTAATAAATGCTTCTTGAACTGAGACGGCAATAATGGAAAAACGATGCAAATTTTTACACAATGGTTTATTATTTCTGTTTCGATAGCCCGTCTACGCAAATTATTGGTCTATATAATTATTAAATCCCGTATGTACGTAATATATGATCAGAACCTGGCGCATCGTGCCTCGGAGAAGGATTCACACTTTTACCCATGACCCCCCAATTTTACGCTCAACAGTTTGAAAAAAATGGGAAAATGATGCTTGAAGTAATTTACGTTAGCCCATGCGCAGAATGGAGTAATGATTTGAGAAAAATGAAATTGGTAGGGAACAACCTACAGCCTAACCCACAAAATCCCAAAAGATGTAATCAAAATCTGATGAAAACTAGACCTTTTACCTGGGAGTACACTTTCACGCTGGAGCTGATAATGATGCAATCATGTTGAAATTATGGAATTATTAAACCACTGTACCCCAACTATGTACCAAATCGACCAAAGGACGACTAGGGCGTACAAAAATTATGCTTGAAGAAATTTACGTTCGCGCATGCGCCAAATGAAGCAATGATTCGAGAAGGAATTGATAGGGTACCATTTGTAGCCTAACCCGCACATTCCCTTAATATGTCATCAAAATCAGATGATAAATGTATAAATTAGGCTCGTTTAAAAAAATACATAGGTATTCGCGCATACGCAGTAGCTACTAATGATAGGATTATGTTGAAATTGCAAGGGAATGTTCAAATTAACCTCTTCCACCTATCCTCAAAATTTGAGCGAGACCGGACAACGGGGGCTTGAGAAAATTATGCTTGATGGTATTTGCGATTGCGCATGCGCCGAGTGAAGTATTCATTTGGGAACAATGAACCTCATAGGTGACTATCTTCAGCCAGTGGGTTATTGTGGAACTTAAGCTTGTAACAAGGAATTGCGGACATACACACACAAACACACACACACAAACACACACACAGAGATAGAGAGATTAAAGACAATGAACGAATGTTGTTCAGAATAGTCTAAAACGTAAAATGCGAGTGGAAATTTTACCACTGTAAAAAAAAAAAAAAAAAAAAAAATCGTTTGATTTTAGTGGGGACTACTACTTTTTCAATGTCGAAAGTGAAAACATTGCTTCCGATACCTATAGGTAGACTTGGGAGAAATTTAAGACATGAAATTTAGCATTTACTTAGGTAGGTACCAATGCTACACTAGTAGGTACATCCGCAAGGACAATAGTTAATAAACTCGATTTCGCGACGTTAGAAATGAATTCCATTGGAACTACATAACCTGATAATTCCATTATTGGCATTATATCAGCTGATCCGCTAATCAATAGATTCGCCAACAGCGCATTAGAAATCGCGCATAGAAATTCAAAGGAGTTTTTCGATGTTCGAGCCCTTATGGAAAACGGACCGTTTCACGCACAGCCTTGCAGATGGTTTTAATCGATTCTTTGGGATCATATTTGTCATTTATAAGCAAAAAATCATCACCGTTACTTCGAAAGTTTTTGAGATATCGATTTTTGAATGTTTAGCGCTTTATTGCTACCCTTTAGGGTTGACACCAATTGATGCCGATCTTTTAGGACCATCTAGACCCTAATTGCGAGTTTCATGAAGTTTAGTCTTTTAATTTCGGAAAAAAGCCGCGGGCGGACGGATGTTTTTTTTCGATTTTGGTTTATTATTTTAAATAATGAACCTTTGTAATCGACCAAGAAAAAAAAAGTTTAAGCTCCCCTGCAAATTTTGTGGTTTACGTTTGAAGATGCGTAGAATACAAAAATCCCGCCGTCCGCGGCTTTTCTCAAAAATTAATAGACCAAACTTGCGTTAAAAATCGCATTTGGGGCCTAGATGGTCCTAGAAGCTCGGCATCAATTTCTGTCAACTCTAAAGGGTAGCATTAAAGGACTAAACATTCAAAAATCGAGATCTCAAAAACTTTCAAGGTAACAGTAGGTAGTGATTTTTTGCTTGTAAATGATAAATATGACCCTAAAGAATCGATTAAAACCACCCACAACGCTGTACGTTAAACGGTTCGTTTTCCCTAAGGGCTCGAACATTAAAAACACCTTTGAATTTCTAAGCGCGATTTCTAATGCGCTGCTGGCAATCTATTGATTAGCGGATCAACCTCTACATTCCATCAAAGATCACTAGATAGTGGTACAGGAATAGATAAAAATTGCCTTGTAAATATCAGCTGATATAATGCCAATATTGGAATTATCAAGCCATATATAGTCGAGTATAGTCGGTCGTATTGTCGAGTTTATTTACTATTGTATACTATTGTAATCAATACTTCACTCGGCGCATTCGCAAACGTAAATTCCATCAAGCATCATTTTCTCACGCCTCCGTTGTCCGATCTCACTCAAATTTGGAGGAAAGGTGGAAGAGGTTAATGTGAGCATTCCCTGGCAATTTCAACATAATCCTACCATTAGTAGCTAATGTGCTTGCGTGAATATGTATTCTTTGTTGAAATTAGGCTCGTTTAAAAATTAATTAATTAAGTGTTTCAACAGTTTTCATCCGATTTTGATTAAACTTTCAGGTAATGTACGGGTTAGGGTATAATGTTCCACTATTAATTTCATAGGTCATCACTCAAATCATCACTCCGTTTTGTACATGCGCAAATATAAATTCCTTCTAGCATAATTTTTCACGTTCTAGTCGTCCTATTCCCCAAAAATTTAGGGCATAGTTGGGGGACAATGGTTTAATTGTTCCTTGTTAATTTCAACATTATTGCATCATTATTAGCACTTGTGCATGCGCGAAAGTGTACCTACTCCCAGGTAAAAGGTCTAGTTTTCTTCAGATTTTGATTACATTTTCTGGGAATTTGTGGATTAGGCTTAAGATTGTTCCCTAACGATTTCATTTTTCTCAAATCATTACTCTGCGCATGCGCTAACGTAAATTACTTTAAGCCTCTTTTTTTAACATCTTCACTGTGCCGACCCTTGGAACTGTCAAAGTGTGAACCCTTCACGGAGGCATAATGCGCCATGTTCTGATCATACATTACTTACGGGGTTTAATAATTATAGACCAGTTATGTGCGTAGAAGGGCTATCTAACAGAAATAATAAACAATTGTATAATAATTTGCAGCGTTTTTGGATTGTACGCATCTTGAAACGTGAACCAAAAAATTTTCAGGGGGTTTTTTTTTTCTTGGTCGATTACGAAGTTTCATTATTGAAAATAAAAAACCGAAACTTGGTAGGGTACAAATTGAATTAAATTTACGTGGATTTCATAAAATTACCCCTTGGTTTCCTGGTTTTCCTTCACTTTGCATGAAATCGAGTTAATTATATCATGTTACCTACATGTTAGACAATTTGGATGATTTCGAGATTTTGTCTGATCACATGCCCTTGTCTATTGAGTTGAATAATTAACTAGGTATAAAACAAGATGCTGAAGCAGACACTTGTCCGTCTTTTTTGCAGGTTGAGGGATGGCAGCTAGTTGAACTCGCTGAGCCCCATGGGAGATGTTCCTGCTGTAAAGGTTCGTCTACACGGGGAGAGCTAGAGTGACACTGACAAAGAGCAGTGTCAGCTGAGTCTACACCATGAGCCCTGAGAGAGCTAGTGTTTTTGAGACCGCTCTCGCTGGGGTGGTAGCGAGGGCAGTGTCGGGTCTGCCTACAGGGTCTCGCTTCCTTCAGTCTCATTCCGACCGATCGTTTCATCAATACAGAATAGGTAGGTACCATTGCTCTGCGGCACTCGTGATTGCACTGATTATCAAGAGGAAACGTGAGAAAAGAAGTAAACAACATCTTTGGGTGAAAGAATGGATCCTGAGACAAAACAAGTTTCAGTCATGCAGCATGATCGTATGAGCGAATTTTCGTAAATTATCGCACTATATCATGTTACATTGTTTTGAAAATTAAGGATTTTGTGGAAAAGAAATTGTTAACTCTCAATTTTATGGCAAAATACTCGTTCTAAATAAAATTCTGCGATTCAAAAGGAGATTTTTGATAGGTATTTAACTTTTTTGGAGTTTTTGAACGATTTTTTAGCACATTTTAATGAAATTTCAGTACATTTTTCAGCATGATTATGCACATAAAATTTTTAATGTTCTATTTTGTAATTAATAAACTTTATTTGAGCTATATTCTGCTAAATATTATAAATTTAACGATTTGTAGCCGTTTTTTGCTATTTTTAGTGATTTTTTCAGCACTTTTTTGAAATTTGACCAATTTAATGTGCTAAAAAAATGCTGGCCAAAAGCTCGTCCTTTCGTTTGGAAAGCTTGATTTTTTGGCGCAAGAACAGCATTTTTATCTCAATCTTAAGGAGAGTTATCGTCTGGAAGGACATATATATATATATATATACATGAAAAAATTTTAAACTCTACGATTTGTTTCCGAATGTTTCAAAACGGATTTCTATGAAGAAAATTTCCAAAAATTAGTATTTAAAAATTTTTGGAGCCATTGCAATAGGTTCATTTTCTAAAAAAATTCGCCAACAATTTGGTGAGTATACGACTCTACCTCCTGAGCTGACAACAATCGATCCAAGGATGTATACCTACAAAGTACCTATGAATGTCAGCCACGAATTTTCAGGAGCTGCTGAGCCAGATTTCTCAAGACATGTAGGTACCTATTTAAAACTATATTCCAAGAGAACTAGAACTGAAGTATGCCCAACTGTATACCAGCCGGAAGACAGTACATACCTAGGTACTATTCGTACTGCGCTCCACCTTGAGCTTCACATGTTCGGAGCCCCATTTCCGTTCCTTAACCCTGATTTCTCCACATGAACCTAGGAGGGGAAGTGGAACGGGCGTCCACCTCATGCCTCGTCCATCGGTGTGCGGCCAGAGGTGGTTGGGGAGAACGAAGCCCCCTTGGTCGGGTAGGCGTGGCCTAATGAAAGGTGGAGGGGGTCTTCTCCTCACAGAACCTCGTGAGGTAGTCAAGGAAGCAAGTCACTACCATTGTTTATGTTTTTGACCCGGCTTTCACTTGCCCTCACAACTACATAAGTGATCCAGACTTTTGCTCCTGTTTCGCTCGTACTATGTTTTTTATTTCACAAAAAAACAATTATTCACAAATGCTGTAGAAAACGTATATTCCACGTCAAACCTTATAACAAAAATAACAAACGAATAAAAAAAAAGATCATGTATTGAACTGAATTTGAACACAGTCCAACTGTGTGGCAAGCGGAAACTATACCTCTGGGTCTAGGCTATCGACGGAGGGGCGTGGCGAGTCAAAAAATCAAGGCTCTCAAGCAGTTTAGAATAGGCCACGCCCCGAAAACCTTTTTTATGTGACATTCTTCAGGAGGTTGCCCCCCACGCCGGCCACACACTCCTCTCAGCAACGCCTGGTTCACTTCCCCCTCCTATGTTCATGTTTCTCCATCAAGTGGACGACAGTATGGAGCCTAGGTCCATGCAAGCATGGAGCTCATAAGTAACAACATAGAAGAGGAAGAAGAATAGGTTAATCTGGGGTTACTCAACATTTTTTTTCGTCATCTACCTATCGTTTTAATTAGAAGAAAATCGTTTAATTCGGTCATACGCTCCTCGTTCAAAATATCTTCACCGAAATTTCTCCGCATTTAAATTCAATATTATGAATATTGTAGGTGTCGAAATCAACGGTATTGGCACCGACATCGCGATCAGACAGTATTCGAACAGCCTCCTCGTAGTCATTACGCAAACCGGGAAGCTCAAAAACTGTGTTCAAGTCGAAAAGGAGGATTCTAATGCGGCTTTCCTCCCTGCCAATTCTCAAGTAGTTTACAAGTGCACTGTGAAATTCGGTCCAGACTCCTTAGAAGATTTAGCTGCTGTACAGTTCTTATGCGAAAAGGTAAAGTTCCCTAATAATACGATGATATCAGTGTGTCTGATCGAAAATACACCTTCAGTTCTGTCCGCTCTCTCTGAAATTTTACTGAAACACAAAACCTGGTAAAATTAACAAAATGCCGACGAGCTTTGGTCATCTTGTCATGGGGCCGCCTGGGTGCGGGAAGTCCACTTATTGCAAGGAAATGGCAGATTTCTTGAGAAGCCTTGGAAGAAAAGTGGTCCTGGTGAATATTGATCCTGCTAACGATGTTTTAATCTATGAACCCTCGGTGGACGTTTCGGATTTGGTCACCGTAGAAGATATTATGACCCACAAGAAAATGGGTCCCAACGGAGGCCTTATCTACTCCATGGAATATTTAGAAGAAAATTTTATTTGGTTCCAAGAACAGTTGTCTAAATTCAAAGGTAGTTACTTCATTTTCGATTGCCCAGGCCAAATTGAACTGTACACCCATCACGATTCACTGAAAAAAATTGTGCAGAAACTACAGTTTTCAGGCTTCAAGTTATGCGCTGTGTACTTGGTTGATTCTCATTACTGCAACGATCCCGGCAAATTCATTTCGGCTCTGCTGATGACTTTATCAGCAATGCTTCACATGGAGATGCCACATATCAACGTACTGTCAAAAGTTGACATGATGGCTGAATTCGCCGATAAACTACCGTTTTCATTAGATTACTACACGGAAGTTATGGATTTGAACTACATCCTGGAGTGTTTACAAGAGGATAAATTCACGAAAAAGTACATGAAACTGAACTCATCTATCGTGGAACTGCTCGATGGTTACAGTTTAGTGTCTTTTCTACCTTTGAACATCAAGGATAAAAGGCATTTGCTGCAAGTTAAAAATGCTTTTGATAAAGCCAATGGGTACATATACAATGCTGGCGAAAAAAGTGACGTACAAGCGCTTCTGGCTTGCGCTGTCGGGTCCCAGCCGGAGAGCGAACGGATTGGAATCGATCGTGACCTCTACACATCGACGAGCGGCATGAACGAATAATCGATAAACCTCGTGGTCGTAACCTGCCTTCAAGGTAACAGTGTCAGTTGGGCTCATGTTTGTGTATAATGGTTTTGCGTTCAATTAGGATATTAAAAACATGTCTAAATCAACTAAAAGGAAACATGTCGTCAAGGAATTGCTTTCGAACGAATTTGCCATCCCTTCGGAACATCAGCAGATAGTTAAACTCAAAGAGGGGCGGGGCAACAATCTTCACTCCGTGGAAACTGCTGACGGATCGGAGTTCCTCGTTTCGATGCCTTCGAAATTTCGACGAAACGTTTGGGTGAAAAGAGGCGACTACCTGATCGTGGATATGATCCCCGAAGGAGGTAAGGTTCGTGGTGAGATATTCGCAATTTTGGACGCTGATTACACAAAGTTTCTCAAGAAAAACGGCTCCTGGCCTAAAGCTTTCGAAGAACACGAGATATCGTCTTCAACCAATTCAGAGACCAACCGCAGGATTTTCGAAAGTGAAGAAACGTCCTCAGACTCTACCGGAAGTGATAGTTCGTGATTTGACTGTGACATGACAATAGTATAGTTTCCACCCAGTAACATTTATTCTTGTATCTCGTTCGTACGGCTTATTAAATAATAAAATTGATTTTTCATTGTGGACTTTTGGTTTTTTAAGACCAGTAACTAACGTTAAACTTACTTATATTTAGTTATTCAAAGATACACCTGCATGAAGTTTTTCCATGGGTTGAGTAGGTAATTACATTTTTAACAGTACCCTGTTCTGATCATTTTCGTTTTAGTTAACTTTTGAAGTAGATTTCAATTAGGTTCGTAATAAACTTCAGTTTGTCTGCAAGAGTAATCTAGCCTAGATCTATAATCTCTCATTTGAAGTAAGTTGGATTGTGAGGTGTGTGGCTACTAGTGTTATTGTTCGTCCGTATCGCTTCCGTTCGTATATTTTCGATGGATGCAAATCTTCACTGACCAAACATCCCAGAAAAATGTTTCATTTGACCTTGTAAGCATAATCTGGGCAGCATAATTCCCCTATCACCCACTAGTTAGATTGTTACTACAGTGCCAGCGGTTTCACATGTGGCAATTACATCCCTTTTAGAACTAGCCCGTTTTGGCGCACCCGGAAATTCGAGTGATTGGACATTTTTCTATGAAATTAAGTAGGTAGGTGGTATTCGTAGATTCCGAAATAAATTGGGGTTACAGAGTTTGTGCGCAATTTTGTTGTAGGTACTGCTTAAAAAGTTAGTAAGTAAGTATGGCGTTGGGATTTTTTTCTCGGCTCCTAATTTATTGAAGAAAACAAGTGGCGGGTTCGTATTTTGCTGTACACGCTGTTTACACATTGTTTTTCTTTGTAATTTGAGTAGGTATCTGTTTTTTGTGTACGAAATAAATAATAATACCATTGTTGAATGTCAAATGCATGACCAAAAACCTTTCTAAAAACTAAAATTAAAAAACATTCTGCAGTTGGTGGTACCTATTAACCCATTTTCAGAATTTTGTTGCAGTTCGAAATTTAGGCAAATTTTGTGCCACAATTTCTGAAGTTTCAGTTTAGAAAATTATTCCAAGTAATAGAGTAGTAAATACCTAGGTACTCTACTAAAAATATAAATTCAACAGTTTTTAAATTCTGTCTAGCAAACTCATATTTCTTATGTTCAACAACGGATATAGTAACAAAAGCCTTATTGTGTTCAATACAATTTCGGTCCAATTACACACAGGAACGACATTAATAAAAATGCATGGATCTCTGGGGATTCTTAATAAGGCAAAACTAGTTCTTGTGATTGAATTAGGTAATGAATAGTTCTCACTTTATTGAGGAAAGAGAAAATTTGTATAAATGGAGGAGGGATTCAATGCAAGTAGTGGCATATTGGGAGCATGTAATAGGCATTCGGGATTTTGTACATGGGAACTTTTTTTCCTACTGCTGCTATTTCAAATTATCATTAACTAGTTTTCTAATATTTTGAAGGACCCAGTTTTCTAGGGGTTCTGTAATTTAAACAAAAATTATTGTGAGGCACTCTAATTATTGGTGTATGAACATAGTCACCAGCGGACTTGGAGTTCGAACGACGAAGACCTGCTTTTCTAATACTACACGATGATTACCATTGGAAACTAGTATTCTCACTACGTACAACAAAGTCTCACAATCTACCAATTAAATTGTCAACTTTTGTAGGATGCGAATTTCTCATATTTTCATAGTGTGGTATGCAGTGGGAGGTATTCTGTACAGAAAAAATTACACTCTAACGTTACATTCATATCTACAAGGACTAATTTCAATTAACCATTTAGAAAAATTGCTGAACGAATAAGAGTGTTGTAGGTTTTGAGAACGTATGAAAATATATGTAGGTCGTGAGAATAAAACCATGTAACGGACAAATAAACGTTACATATATTATGTTAAGCCTACAGATAGATTTTGTTTTCTTCCTTCAATCATTATTTTTTTGGGGTAATAACCTGAGTCTAAAGATATTTTAAATGTACAACCTAGTTTAAAGGGTACACACACAAAACATGAGTAGTTGGCCATCTACACCTTGTGACAATGTGACCTAATTCATAGATTAATCACCTGTAAGAGCCAAAACTTGGTGTACCTACTCATGTAGGACCAGAAGTTTTCAAAGCCTCAAAACAAGAAAAAACATCTTAGTACACATAGTTTTGGCGTAAAGGCTTGTGACATGAAAAGTCCCATTATTTTAGAATGACCCACCACTAAAGGCACCCATTAAAATAGTGACAACGGTTTGACAAAATACATAGCTCAATATACAGAGAGCTACACCGTGCTTAGTTTTTATTGGAGCAATTTATTTTCTTTATAGTTTTAGGGGTAACTCCACCAATGTCACTTAGCCTTCTTGCCCTTGACAAGACTACATTACCAAAGCCTGAGGGATTTCAGAGCGCTCTAGCAGCCTCTCAGAAACTAGACATTCAAGAGCATCTTCTATCACTAAAATTCTTAAAGTAAAACATAGATTAGTTGGACAAGTAGAGTGTATAGTTTGGTGGTCTCGATGCTTGCATCTCAAAAATTAAAAAAAATCCTAAAGCAATTCATTTCAGTAAAATACAGATTATTTGGACAAATAAATAGGAATGAGGTTTAAAAATATGTTTCGCCGGTGGAAATATGAAATAAAAACTTTAGTGCCATATTGGATTCGAACCTGAGGCCTTCTGATCAAAAGTCAAGATCGTCAGCCATGGAGGACCTTAGCAGAGGAAGAACAATCACAATACTTTGCTGCTAAGTAGGAGATGCTCTTAAACGTCTAGTTTCTGGGAGAGCACTCTGAAAATCTTTGGCAATGATAGGCAAAACGATGGACAGGGTGGATGCCCAGTCTACTCCTCATAGGTCTTCTACGTCTATGTTGATGAAGTTAAGGAGGAAAGAAGATAACCAGCTGTTTCTTCAGTTTGGAAGCTTTCACATGTGAGTACCATGGTCCTGAGTTCAGAGAATTATAAATTTGAACTGTTGAGTTCTCAAACGGTTCGAAACCTTCACTGTTCACAAAGCGTTGGGTGTTTTGGGAGAGTTCTAGAGTAGGTAGGTACTACATAAAAATGTTTGTTTTCCCCAAAAAGCGCAAAAAAACTATACAAAATACACAAGAACCCGAATTCCGAAATTCACTCGCATCTCCGGAATTATGAACTTCCCTCACATGTACTCTACCAGGAGTAAGAACAATCTTCCTTTACCATTTCACAGAGTAACGACAACCCGTAACTCCACGGAATGGTGGGGGCTTAAATTTTATAATGCTATTCCACTAAACGTACGTGAAATACCCCCACAAAATCTCAGGCGACGCTTGAAGCAATTTTTATTAAACTTGGCTCCTTATAGTTTTGACGATTATTTTGAATCTGCGAGCCTCATTAAATAGCTTATTTGTAAATTTATTTTTTGAGTATTTCTTGTGACTTTTTAGAGAGTTTTTTTTTTTTAGATTGCCTATACGAGGAATATTTGTAAAAGTACTCAGGGATTGTTTTTCATTTATTTATAACATAACTAATATAATATGACAAAGGCTATTAGCCGGATGTATTTATTATCTTTATTATATTATTAAGCTTGTTATTATTTGACAATTGTTATGCACATGTGTGATGGCAAATAAAATATCTCTCTCTCTCTCCGACTCCGATACAAAATTAAAGTATAAAAATAATGAACCAAAAGAATGAAGAAAAACGAAACAGCCATATCATCTCTTAACATAAAACGTTTCCCCCCGTTTGACGAGCCTTAAGGGATTCTTTATCACACAAAACACGGTTTTTCTCAAATAACTAGATTGAAGCATATCCCTCCAGGCACCTTTTACATTCTAGGTTGTATAAATAAGGCTAGGAAAACCAACGTCAATATTGGCATAAAAATTAACAAATTTATTTTAAAAACGACAATAAATTAATATTGCTGAATAATCAGAGACTTGAATAGTAGGTACTTACTATTAAAACTTAATATAAATATGACAAATACAACATTATGAACTAATGGTAAAAATGGGTAAAAGATCAAGATCTTTCATTTCGTAAAATACATCAAGTATTTTATGGTGACAAACATTTGACTAGATTCGCATGACATTTGACTAGGAAAAAAAATCCTTAGTGACCAAGTATCAGGACTAGAAAGATGACATTATTTATTTTAGGAAACGTACATGGCTGGGCGAAAAGAAAATTGATGAGGTAGGTAGGCACATAAAATAATTTGGGTTTGATTTAGTCGTTCGAAAGGATTGGCTAAACTCAAATAGTCTCAACACTTCCATATACAAATTCCAATGTTGCCTCCGAAGAATAGGTAAAGCAGAGTTTTACACTCGTATGATATATTAAATCCAAACCCCTCTCCTACTATGACATGCCAGGAATCTCCGAATTTCTGGTCCAAATTCTCTTTTATCACCTTAGCTGCAATCTGAAATGAATCATTATGATTTATAAAACACATTCATGGTGGGTAACCATAGTTTTCTAATTGTAAAAATACGATTTAGAATCGTTTGATTCTCATCGTTGACATTTGCATTATCGAAAAACGATATAGATTAACTAATTGAAGTTTTAAAAAGTTGAGGAGCAGCGCTAAATTTTGTTTGGTCAAAAACTTTAGTCCCCACCCCCCACTAACTAATTGGCGGTATCAACCAGGAACTGATAAACACCTGATCGAAAGTTGAGGGGTTAGATGCAATAATATTGCAAAGGAAAATAACCCACTGTCAAAGAGGTTTGATTAATCGGCCTCATAGCTCAAACCCGTTGGAGTGTTGCAACTAGAGGGCAATTTCCCCATAGATATCAAATATTTTTGGGCCGCAACATTATTTGACTCATCACCGTCAAGGAATTAATCAAATACCTAATGACTTTTGGTCTAGATACTGTTTGACTATACACATCATTCTGGCCTATTTTTCCATTTATTTTACTAAAATTATTGATGTGTGATTTGTCTCTCGTTTGCGATGCGAGCATCCAGACCACCAAATTATCACTCATCTTTTTTCAAAAACAGAATTTGTTTTAGCCTTGGCATCTCCAACCGAAAACGAAACATTTATGTGTAAAGGAAAAAATGGGTTGCAACAATTTCTGACGATTTCCGCTTACAAGCGAGTCGTTGAAAGGGAAATGGTGCTTCGTCATTTTTCATCTCACAAAATTCGTTGACTATTCGTCCAAAAGCTCTCGATTTATCCAACCATATCATGTTAACTACTGCGAAGTGTGTAGCCAACAAGCTAAGTTATGAGCAAGGTTATTTGAATAATTGTTTACACACAGGTGATCATTCTCAATAATTGATATTGTGAACATGATTGCAACCGCTTGTTAATTTCTGATGATTTCATTGAGCTGGTGGTGAGTCGCTGCGCAGTTGATAAATTAATAAAACAACTTGACACAGTAGTGATAAGATCCTCATATGCAGGTTTATGTGAAACACGTGAGCTAAAACACATTCTGTGTTTCAATCATTTCATTTGAAGTATGTGAATAGAGGTAACTGGGGGTCCAGGGAGCTTGCCCCCACCCGAACGGGCTGTAGGTCTCGATGGTATGGGGACTATATCCCACTGCATCTATACGTCCCACACCCAGTGAGCAAAGCCAGAGAGAACCCCTCCCCCCACTCCAACGACCGAGCGAAGCGAGCAACATCCCCTACACATTCAAATTACCCACTTTATCCACCCTTAGTGATCTACCATTTCCAAGCATTCAACACATCCCACTCATTAGTAAAATCCCATTACATTTCTACAGACATACCGATCACTAAATAGACTAGGCTAGTATTAAATACATCCAACACTTAAACACTTTATATCACAAATATAACTTTTTACAGATTACAAATACCTACTTTAAATCGTTATTATTATTACAGAAGAATCAACAGTGTTCTTCAGTGCTGCCCCCTTCAAACTTTTATTTTCCAATTTTAAAAATATACGGTTTGGAACCGTTAGGCTTCTTTCTTTCACATTACGAAAAGTAACAATAGACAAACAAACTTATTCATCCATAGATATTAGATCGGAATGATGTGTACAGTTTCGTGGTTTGGATGCTCGCATCTCATAAAAATCATAAATTAATCCATTTCAGTAAAATACAGATTAGTTGGACAAATAAATAGGAATGACGTTTAAAATTATGTTTCGCAGGTTGAAATACGAAACAAAAAATTAGCGCCATATTGGATTCAAACCCGAGACCTTCTGCTCAGAAGTCAAGATGGCCAGCCACAGAGGACGTTAGCAGAGGAAGAACTATCACAGTACTTAGCTATTGAGTAGGGGATGCTCTTGAAGAAGAATAACTTTATTGGCTTGTTACATAAGCCTCATGGCCTCTTAGTGGTAACATAAGGTATTAACTTTTTAAACAAATACATTCTTAGGCCTTAAACTAAAACACTGCACTAGTAAAATGAAAAATTTTAATTATACATGATTGAGAATATAAATGAAGAAAAATGAAATAAATATATAATAATAGTAAAAAATTAATAAATTCAATTGGGAGGGTGTGAGGATTGCTAAGTGAAAAATCCTATGTGATGCCATAGTGCCGCTCAATAAGATTCCGAAAGGTGGAAAGCTCTGTAACAGACCTACAAACCAGCGGTAGGGAATTCCATACTCTTGAGCCTGAAATCCTCAGAGAATGACTTAATCGAATTGGACATATGGCGTGAATATCACGTGGCCACATTTAAGGCGTGAAGCCGGGCCGAGCGCCCAAAGGTAAAAAACCTTCAAAGTACTCGGGGCAAGGTGTGTGTTTGGCGATGAAAGTTGTTTAGTATAAGCTAAGGAAACGTGTTGGTGTATTCGAGAATCAAAATGTCAACAAGACAGTCCGACCACGATAGTTCGACAGCGCGAATTTCTGGTGACCTCTGAAAGTTCCTACCCTTCGCCCCTTCTGTATCAGACAAAGCTCTGTCTTTCTCTACTGGCCAACCAGTAACGATCTGGAGCTCCAGCCTTTCGCATCTTTTATCGTATCCGCCACGTCTGGTTGACGAGAAGGTCCCTGAATCCTTCACCATCTTTGCTTCTCTGAACGTAAATTCGGGAAGTCATTCTCCAGCGTTGAGCTCTCAAAGACTGTCAGGAAATAGAATTTGTGGCCTGGTAAATTGGAAACTATATAGTCTTGGATATTACCCAATATATCCATCAGCAGAGCTCGCACGGTCAAAACCATGCCAGAACATAGACCGAGATCCATCCACCTTCATCTTGTGCAACTATCGTCGTCGGCTTCAGAAACTGAGGTCAGATCCACCTATTGACATTTATTATTTATACTATAATCTGAAATTCAATAATTTTGGTGAGATTAAATTGCCCTTTAGGTGGAACAGCTCATTGAATTAGGAATATACACCAACACCCGATATATACCACATTATTCACAATTTATTGCCGCATATTTCATTTGTAATAAATAGCATAATATTCTCGTACATGTTCGAAATTAAACATTGATGCCCCAATTTACCTAGCAGTGAAGAAGGGACACGGTGGATTATGTAATTTCATAATTTTATAAACGACATCCATCATTAAGGGCGTTTGTTTAACGAGGACGGTTCCCGACCCTTTTCAGTGTGTCCCCATGTAACAACTCGAAAATAAATACATACCTATAACCTAGGGTTGAAATGATTCCTGAAAGAACATCCAACTAGAGCCTCAGCACATGGTGATACGTGTTCAAAGGGATTCTTTATCACACAAAACACGGTTTTTCTTAAACAGGCAGATTGAAGCATATCCCTCCAGACTCCTATTCATTCTAGGGTGTAAAAACGAGGCTAGGAAAACCAACGTCAATATGGGCATAAAAATCAACAAATTTATTTTAAAAACGACAATAAATTAATAATGCTGAATAATCAGATACTTGAATAGTACTTATTATTAAAACTTAATATAAATATAATAAATATGATAAATACAACTTTATGAACTAATGGTAAAAATGGGTAAAAGATCAAGATCTTTCATTTCGTAAAATACATCAAGTATTTTATGGTGACAAACATTTGACTAGATTCGCATGACATTTGACTAGAAAAAAAAAATTCTCAGTGACTAAGTATCAGGACTAGAAAGATGCCGCTATTAATTTTAGGAAACGTACATAGCTGGGCAAAAAAAAAAAAAAAAAAAAAAAAAAATTGATGAGGTAGGTAGGCACATAAAATAATTTGGGTTTGATTTAGTAGTTCGAAAGGATTGGCTAAACTCAAATAGTCTCAACACTTCCATATACAAATTCCAATGTTGCCTCCGAAGAACAGATAAAGCAGAGTTTTACACTCGTAGGATATATTAAATCCAAACCCCTCTCCTACTATGGCATGCCAGGCTGGTCCGAATTTTGTGTCCAAATTCTCTTTTATCACTTTAGCTGCCATCTGAAATAAATCATTATGATTTATAAAACACATTCATATTAGATGCGAATACATCTACTTGAATGACTTGAACCATCGTTTTCTCATTGTAAAAATACGATTGGGGATCGTTAGACTCTCATCGTTGACATTTGAATTATCGAAATACGATATACATTTATTAATCGAGGTTTTCAAAAGTTGAGGAGCAGCACTAAATTTTGTTTGTCAAAAACTTTAGTCCCCCCCTCCCCACGCTAACTAATCTGTGGTAACAACCAGGAGAGAAGCCAGAGAGAGAACCCCTCCCCTCAACGACCGAGCGAAGCGAGCAACATACCTTACACATTCAAATCACTCGCTTTATTCACCCTTAGTGATCTACCATTTCCAATCATTCTATATGTTCCACTGTATAGTAAAATCCCATCACATCTCTACAGACATACCGATCACTAAATCGACTAGGCAAGTATTAATTCATCCAAAACTTAAACACTTTATATCAATAACTTTTTCTATCGTTGTAATACTAGTACACTATGAGGGACAACTATGTTCTATGTAAAATAAAGAATATTATTATTATTACTGTCACAAATTTAACTTTTTACAAATTACAAATACCTACTTTAAATTGTTATTATTACTATTACAGAAGAATTTAAAGTGTTCTTTAGTGCTGCCCCCATTTTCGAAACGAGATGGCTCCCCTTCAAACCATTATTTTCTAATTTAAAACATACGGTTTGAAACCGTTAGGCTTCTCTCTCTCACTACCAAAAGTAACTTTTGAAAAACAACATTATTTAAAGTATTCATGATTTGTAAAAAGTAAAATTTGTAAATTTAAAAGCTTAACTGGGTGTATTTAACGAACGAAGTGAGTCTCTACTTTGGTGGCTGCTATTTGCTAGCGTAAGTAAATAGTAGTAAACACTACTAATCGTAGTTTAAGTTGAAGGCCGCAATTTTGGAGCTATCAACTTGAAATTTGGTAGGTAGACTCTTCAGATATCCGGAATTAGCTGTATAGTCCTATAGGAACTTGTTGTAAGCGACAACGATTGTCGTCAAATCAACCCAAAAAAGAGTTTGGTATCGTTTTCTATAGTTTTTCCACACAGAATCGACGGAAACTATTATATAGGCTTTAAAAGTTGTCCGCGACGAATCGTTGTCAAATTAAACGAAAATCGAGATTTGACAACAAGCTTTTCAACTTCGGGAGGAACCTGGACAGCAGACCAACTATTCAGTTTGAGTGACGTATATAATTATACGTATATAATTAAAACATGTTCTAAACCAATCCTTTTACCAAAAAATAGATTAGTTGGACAAACCCATAAACTATAAACATTATTTAGATCAGTGAATAGTTTAAGGGTCTGGATGCTCGTATCTCATAAATAAAAAAATATCCTAAATCAATCCTTTGGGTAAAATATAGATTAGTTGGACAAATGGATCAAAATCTGCGGTTGTGATTGGGGGGGGGGGGGGGGGGGGGGTTCAAAGAAAATACTTCAATTATTCCGACATCCTATTATCTATGATTTCTAAAAACTAGCATCAAAATTGTCACGGAGAGCATAATTATAAATCTTGCGGAGGAGCATCCTGCAGACTCAGCACCACGCTCGGCTGCAGGCCCCCTCTGTCAAATGTATTTGTCCGGAAATAGTTCATTCGTTTAAAATATATATATATATATATATATAATTAATAAATAAAATAAAAAACGCTCTCCGAAACATTATTTCTAGAGCCCACGATATCAAATTCTTCTGCTCACTCCCTATACTCCATGAACAAGGTTAACAAAACCGCTGCATCAACTTGGTTTAGCACAGTAGATTAGTTAAAGCAAAAAACTTGAGTCAGTTCTTGACGTCATTAATTTTGTAGGTAACAATAAAAGAGTGTATATTATAATAACATATCCAGATCATGGGGGTCGGAATGAAGTAGGTACGTTCTAAATAAATAAAATCTTCCTACATTTTTTAAACTTACGGAAAAGGGGGGTTTACTTCCTAAAACAGGTATGCTTTACATTTCTAAAAATTGAAGTGAACTATGCAGCTTTTCCAAATATAAGAAACCTTCAATTCTAACTGCGGAGTTATACAAAATCAACATCGACAAGACATCAAAATAGAGGTATAATAAAAATGCGTGCACATTAAGTCATTTCAAACTCAGTCAATCGAAGAAAAAGGAATAAACAAAGAGGGAACCAGCCAATTCTGTTTTCAAGTAACGCTTGGGTTACTCCTTTCAGGCAAATTTACACCAGATATTGAAAGGGCTTCCCATAATTCCATTCAACGTCATGATGATTAGATCCAGCAACACGAACACAAGGGGAGAAACCTAAATGAAATCACAAAAACGACATACAATTGTGATCCAAATGAAGGTGAACGCATTTTGTGAGTAGATATATATACCAACGTAAATATTGATTTACTATATATCCCTGAGGTTGTAACAACCCAAAAACAATTGATACCTCGACAGAATTCGAACTCGTGTTCTTAATTTCTTTTGGAGAAAATCTATTTAGAAACAGAGCTGTAACAAGTAGCTCTACTGAAGTCAATTTAATCAAACCTTTTCAACTGTGGGTGTTTTCCTTGAACGTAACATGTCCCTGAAGTCAAATACCAACCATCTCGACTGATTTGGGGTCGAATGAACGACGAAGTGAAACTGCAAGCCACTGGCTCAGCAGATGTTCGCTGGAAGAAGTCACAGTCGAGCGAGGTTATCGCCATGGTGTGTTTGTGACTCAAGTGGGTGAGGAAGAGAAAGATGACACGTCAGGGAATGTGACGTTTACTGTCTGGCTCGAGAGCGATTAATTATCTTGTACTAAAGTCTGGGTCCTACTGACGAGCACCAAATGTAACGTCCCTAAAACATTTGATACCCCGAATAAATTCGAACTCGTGTCTTTAATTTCTTTTAGAGAAAAGCTCTTCAGAAACAATGCTCCAATGAGTAGCCCTACTAAGGCTGATTTAATCAAACCTCTTTGACTGCAGGAGTTTTCCTTGGACGTAAAAGGGTCAAATCCGTTTTCAGCTTGGCGACGAATGCATGATACATTTGCCAGCAATGGTTAAATTTGGCATTTGATCCTTAACCTTAATTTCCTCTTCAGCGATCGATCTCACTTGAAATTTTTTCAGAAACTGTAATAGTATCATAGTTGATAATCAAATAGATATACCTCATTATTAGCAGCATGTTTTTCACACGCAGTCACAATCAATTCGATGGCTTCATTCCTCATGTCGTCGATCATATCACAGGACTGAAAAAATTAAAAATGAAAAGGTAAAACCCCAAATCACAGGGATAAAACAAGGTAGGTATGTAAATTGTATTGTAAGGTACTGCAAATAGAATTAAAATACGATTCTTTTCAAGCATCTATTGTTCAAAATTATGGTACTGTTTAAATGTATCATCGCACAGGTACATGGCAAGCATAATATGAAATAAAAAACTCTGCAAATTATTACACAAAGGTTTGTTATTTCTGTATCAAATAGTTCTTCTAAGCACATACTGATCTATAATTATTAAACGTAGTTATTATTATTTATTTTAATTTATTATTATCATATTATTAAACGTAATTATTAGATGGAGAAACTTATAGAGGAGAAATTATTGAAATTGAATAAAACATCTATACTTTAGTAGTAGTCCCTCTGTAAGTAACAAGAGCTGATATCTAGGTGCAATGGTACATCAGAATATAAGTACATCCACATTAATGTAGGCACCCACCAAATGAAAATTAGGAAATGAGTGATAAAGTAAAACACCTCCCACTACTCTTCACTAGTCCCTCTATAAGAGACAAAAGTATATTTAATAGTTTCGATTTCACGAAGTGAGAATTCCGTTGGAATAAAATTATAATAAAAGCATGCTTTATTAGAACAAGATATACATTTTCAATACAACACTGGAGAGCCATGATAATCTTGATCCTTACTGGATCAACAGATAGGGATAGCTTTCAGTCTATTATTAAATTACACATACATATTATTAAATTACACGTAATAACAAACTATTACAGAGTTCTATACTTTTCTTCCCTCTCTAAACAATATAGGTAAATACATGGACATGTAAATTCACAGAGACATGCGGCAAGTATGATTCAACAATAAGCCATACTCATTAATGGCCTTAAATCCCAACTGCCATGCGATCCGACCGAACCTGGCAACTTCAGTGTCACCATTTTCTAACTAAGTCATGATCGTGCTTTTGAGCAACACAGGCACATTGAAACAATCACACCTAACGTCGAAGTAAGCTGAGCACTGGGCAACGAAATGGTACGCGGTCTCGTACATCTTTTGACTGCAGATCAGACAGGCTTGGTGTTCGACGACGACGTCATAAGGACCGTATTGGAGTGGCAAAACGTCTCTCCTCACCTTGAAGAGCCATTTAGTTAGGTACCCAAAAGGGTCTGTTTTCCTTACCCAATAGAAACGGGATTCAGAGAACTCACCCTTTACACCTTATATTGCACATGCATTTCAGCTTCAAGCTCTCTACTCATAAAACTTGGTCCTAATTTGTCTGCAATTCCACGCAGTGCCTCTTCAAAACTGCCGTTCCTCTTGTAAACCTATACCTTTATCCAACCGTACCCCAAACTGATGACATGGTATCCCATTCCTTAGCCCAGAAGACCTTAGGTCTCCAGCAAGCCTTTGCCAGGTAGTTCGGCAGTAGCTCCTCAGGCATCTCATGCATATGAACTATATAATTGAAAAGCACCCTAAAGGTGAATAAAAAAAATTGGCTTCAAGTTTTAGCTCTTCGGGAGAGCAAACAAACGGATGAACGCACAACGATCCACGCTGGATCATTCAATTATTTGAAGAGACCTCTATCAACAACAAACAGAAAAACTCTATACCTGCTTATTTCCAAAGTTTTCAAAATCTCCATTTTTTAATATTTCAGCCCTTAAATTCTGCCCTTTAGGCACCCAATGTGATGCCGACTATTCAGGACCAACTAGATTCCAAATGTTTCATTAACTTCGGTCCAGTAGTTAAGGATAAAATATATTTTTAGTTCGTTTTTTGAATCCTACCACCTTGAAGCGTAAACTAACTAATTTTGAGGGGATACATTTTTCTCTTGGTAGATTACAAAGGTCCATTATCAAAAATTATGAATCAACAAAGAATTTCCGTAATTTGTTCGCACATTATACCTACTTAATCATACCTACTTATTTTTCATTTATTTTATTTGAGTACTTCAAGTGCTCAAAAATAAATTGTTAACAATGAGACGTAATCGAATATGGTAGGTAAACAATAAGAACACAACTTACCATTGTTGAAGATTCTTGGTGCTGGGTTGTTTAGCAATGAAAATTGCTTATTGTAAAAATTAAAAAATTGGTTAGAGAACGCCACTGGTAAGTGCCGATTCAGTGACTTCTAGCGGGAGTTAGGAGAACTAGAGGATTCCCCAGACAGCAGTTTTGCACTGCTCGCTATGAGGAGCGCTAGTAGCCTTGCACTTTCCACTTTGTCCCCCTACAAATTTCTTCTCTATGTGATTGCGCCTGAGATACCTAAATGGCCACACCTTGGGAGGTAAATCCCCCCAAGGGCTGAGTAGGTACCTACAATCATCAAAAACGTAAATACTTCTCGTTGTCACCCTGCATGTATGTATATCCCAAGAGCCGGATGGCGCTGGGAAGTGAGGCTACTGCAGTGGGTTTGTAATGGTTTCATTGGAAATTAAAATTAAGTAGAGCACATAACTATATGAGTTCAAGTTGCTCTCGTAATCGAAAACCATCTTGCCCAGATCTCAAAATTGACATGTATGCCTGGAGCACAATGAGCAAGCACCAGGGTAAACCTCAAAAGACAAATGATATACACTTGCTAACCATACCTGGCCTTCGTAATTTCAACGGTCTCATGGACATTGCAATGCAAATTTTAAATACTCGAATGCCATTCGAATAAAGTCGGAATTTCCCAGACATACTACCTATACTATTAGTAAGGATAAATAAGTAAATGGCGAAATAAATTCAAGTAGGTGCTCCAGTTATACATAGTGTAGATTCAATCTCATATCTCTAACAGTTAGTTTATGCCCTCAAAGGTAATGTAGGCATAAATATATTGTTCCTAGAATATATTCTCACCTTCACCAGAGGGTAGACATGGACGACCTTCTTGTTTGCTTCATCACCGGCACCTTTCTCCTCACCCATGTCTCGAGAAAATTGGTAAAATGACCGGTGTTGAACTTGGTGAGTACAAAAACCCCGGCTTCAAAGCCCTTCGTTCAGAACATACTTTACTTGCTCAAGTAAAATTTATCTTATTTACAACGATTAGGGAAAATTAGAATTCTTACGAATAGGCAAAGCTCAAAACGCAGACTTTAGTTACTAAGCAGGCAAACTTCGTTTGTTGGAGAAGTAAAGTAAAAATTAAATAAGGCTGAAGCAGTGAATGCTCTCATTGATTTGAAAAGTTAGTTTACATTCAGTTCAGTCAGCTGATATATGGAAACAAAAAAGAAACAAAATAAAAATCAATACCTTCAAACCCATCGATGTTCATTTTATCGAATTTTGAAGTGTCAAGTCATGGAGTTACAGGCGAACAGTGTACTACAAAGTTGGACAGAATGACGTTTATGCAACGCTAAGCTCGATAGTGCTGCTCCGCACGGTGTGGCCAAAAAACTCCATACCTTAAAAATGTCATACTTGAGACTGGTTTTATTCAATTCAGGAAGAAACAATGCATTAGGAAAAAAATATATAATAGAAAATCCCTAGTCATGCAGCATGACCATATGAATAAATTTTCTTACGAAAAAAGGCCAATAAACTTTGCTAAAAAATGGCAAAAATCCTATATCATTGGTAATTCTAAATAAATAATAATAAATAAAATATCTAATAATGAAACCAGAATCCTACGCAGAATTAAACATTCAGACCATAAATTAAAACATTAGAATTATTTTGTGGTGCAAAAAATAAATGTGCCAACTATGCACAAAAAATGTTCTAATTTGTGTATAAAAGTATGATCAAAATGTATTATGATCTCATTTTTTTAATTTTCTATTTAGCACAGAAATTTTATGAAAGTTCCAGTCATGCACCATAGTCGTCTGAGCGAATTTTCTTTAATTATCTGTCATATTATAATTTATGTTTAATTGTATTGAAATTGATATTGAAAATTGTATTGAAATTGTAGAGAGACTACTGAGATCAACCTCCACTCCCTCTCCAACCCCCCCCCCCCCCCCCCCTCATATTTTAGATTGAAAATATTCTTGATAGGTAACCCAAAAAAACGTTCAGACTAATCCAATTTCATTCGTCTGAACATCAAATCACCAGTTCGTTCAGTGATGACCAAATTATTCCATTTAACCACCTCCTTCCTTTTTTCCCTTACCACAAACAACTCCCTATGGTTGAGGCTAGAAACAATTTTATAAGCCTGTGATTGAGGTGGACGTAATCTAAACATATTCACCCAATCAGATCCCCAGTTTGTTCAATGATGTCAAAGATACCCCTTTCCAAACCCCCTCCCCCAAAAACACCCCCATGGGTAGGAATTGACAATTTCTAAGTAGGCTGTGGTTTTTTATTGTTATCCAAACTTATTTTATCATTCAGGTCCTCAGTTTATTCAGTGATGTTCAAGATACCTCATTTCACGCCCCCCTCCCTCTAAATACCCATAATGGTTCAGATTTGAAAATTTCAAGTAGTTTGTGATTCAAGTTAAAGTATTCCAAACATATTTAATCAATCAGGACCTCAGTTTATTCAGTGACGTCCAAGGTACCTCATTTCACGCCCCCACTCCCCACATCTCCCTCCTCTAAGAAAACACCTCCTTTGGGTCAGATTTGAAAATTTTCAAGTAGCCTGCAATTCAAGTAAGAGTATTTCAAATATTTCTTACCAATCAACTCCAATTTATTTAGTGATGTCCAAAATAACCCCATTTCACCACCCACCCATTTTAAAAACTTCAAATAGCGTATTATTTAAGTTCAACTGATACAGACATTTCCCCCCACTCATATCAGTTTTCCAATGACCCCTGTAACCGTGAAAAGTGGATAAACATACAGACAGACAGACAGATAGAGAAAAATTGAGAAAATGGTACCAATCGTTTGCAAATAGCATGAAACAGAAAAGAAACGCAAAATTTTATGATTCTAATCAATGTAAACACAGACATACTTACGATTTTATTAATATAGATAGGTTGTGTAGGCCTAGCGGCCTACGCCCGAACTCCAGTAGCGGGCGACCAGAGGGGGCGGTGAACGCTAGCGCCGCCGACGGGTCGGCACCGCACTACGCCGACGGGTCCGCCCCGCGCTGCGCCGATGGTCCCCTTCCCGGCGATTCCATATAAAAGCGCCGCGGAGCGCTGTCGAACCAACCAGTTAGAAGCTGCCATTTGTGCAGGAGTGTATCGTACCCCAGTTGAGATAGAGTTTATCATTGTACCGATCGTACCCGTGCCGTGGTTGTACCAATTGTGTACCGAGTTCAAATTGACTAAAGTAACATCCTAGCCGAACCTAAAGTCGTGACGAAACCGTGACAGTGCAAGCTTCCCGTGGACAATTGGACATCCCCGGTGAAACCCAAGCAGCAATAGAAACGGTACTGTACCGCCATCATTGTCTTGTCACAGTTCACTCAGGGTCTTCAACCTTTGAATTATTCCAACCTAACTAGCACACCTTTTAAGTGCATTGATCCGTACCCCCCAGAGTAATTTACTCAACGTTCTATTACCTTCATGAGTTATCATGCTTTAATTGTCATTTCTATTCAATCGTAAGTCCATATTAGTTGCTAAGTATTGATAGTGGTGATAGCCACATTAGTTATAACTTTTAGTTTTCGTTGATCAATATTCAAGTCTATATTTGTTGTATGTTGCTCATGCTTCACCATTGTGTTGCCTCATTTACCTGTGTTTCTTTTGGTTTATTATATTGTCTATGTGAGCAAATGGTGTTGAGTCTTGTTATACCTGCATTTCCTGGTTCTGAGGTTTTCTGTCTGGCTAGCTACCCTTGACCAAGTTATAATATTTCGATTGAGTCATTAGGAATATATTGCAGTTAAATTCAGTCAGGTTTAAACTGTTCTTTGGTGAGGTTATCCTCTCACAGCCCAAGTAGGAGCTTACAAAATTGGTGGCAGCGGTGGGATTACCTTGTTGGTTCGCCGCAAACTTATCCATTCCTCAAATTCAATCCTCAGACACAGGGATGCGGGTGTGATGGCAGGATCTTTAGTGATTATAAACCTGGTTATTATTACGAAATACCGCATGCTCGCATGGACATAACCATTTTTTGGGAGCGTCACAATCGAGATGCATCTGTATCGATACTGTGACGTACCCATAATCGATACAACCATTCGAATTTGAGACTCATACCTTTACCTTGCTGGAGCATTGTCACGGTCTAGATACATCTGTGTCGATACTGTGGCGTGCCCGAAATCGATACAACCCTTCGAATTTGAGACTCATACCCTTACCTTGCTAGAACATTGTCACGGTCTAGATACATCTGTATCGATACTGTGACATACTCATAATCGATACAATCATTGGAAATTGCGTTTTATTCATATCCCTAACTTGCTTGAGAAATGTCACGATCCAGATACGTCTGTATCGATGTTGTGACGTGCCCATAATCGATACCATCATTCGAATTGAGACTCACCTTGTTAAACAAGCGTCGCGGTTCAGATACAATTGTATCGATACCGTGTCGTACCCAAAATCGATACTAATAATCGAAATTCCTATACTTACCTTGCGTTAAAAGAATGTCACGATTCAGATACACTTGTATCGACACCGTATCGTAATCATAGATGCTACGACCCCAGTCGAAAGATAGTATAATTGCTTTGTTGTTGGTAACGTCACGACTCCATTACTTCTGTATCGATACCATATTGTCTCGAAAATCCTATCAATCCAGCTCAATCTATCAGCACTGTCTGTTTTTGTTTTGTTGACTTGACACCGTATCGATACCGCATCGTATCGATAGCCAATACTAGCGGTCACAATTAAAATTTTGCTGTTTAATGTTATGTTCTAATATTTAGTTATTTTTATCCTAATTTTTTCAATTTTAATACCACTTGTTCTTACCTCCATGATATAGTATGGTTAAATGGCATATTTTGTGTATTAATGTTGTGACTATTGACCAATAACCGCAAGAGAACCCCGATATTGACCCGCATTTCACTGATAAGCATACCAGACCCCAAAATTTCGCCCATTGTTATTAGCCATACCCTGTGAATCATGACGACCGACGCAGTAACCGAGATGATGGGGGAACTGCGCGATCTTTTGCATTCCTTCAATGAAATGTCCATTGATAGGGAGGAACGCGCGAGAGCGGAACCTGATGTCCCTAGCTCTGTGTTCCTCGAAATTGAACCCTGGGATCCGGATGAGAGTGGAGCTCTCTCAGTGACTTCCTTTTTCACTAATTTTGAAGATGTCGTGGGCACCCTATCTCCAATTAAACGCATCCGTGTGTTACGAGCTAGAGTGCGTGGAGCTGCGAAGCAGTTCTTAATAGACAACGCACACCTGACGACCGGAAGTGCCCCTTACAATGCTGTGAAGGAAGCCATGGTGAAATGGTTTGAACGCACTAACCCCGAAAAGGCGGCAGCCACCCTGGGCACCATGAAACGAGACCCCACCGAAACATTACGACAATTCGCCGAACGAATTCGCACGCTCGCCAATGCTGCGGTTTTAGACGAAGGCCTCAAATTGAATGTATCTCAGAAACTGGCCTGGGTACAGCGAAAGGTACTCAGAGTATTCATAAAAGGTCTGAACCGAGAACTGAGTTCACACTTAATGACAAGTGAACCCGCTACAATAGAAGCTGCTTTAAAGCGGGCGGAGAACCTGGAGGAGACTCTAGGTGCGGAGGGAGACGTGGAGCTGAAGTGGGATGTGGCCGCTGTGACTCCCTCGGCTGACTCTCGGTGTTATGCGTGCGGTAGTCTTGGACACTTTGCGGCCCAGTGCAGTCAAAGAAGAGGGTATGCTAGCACCCGAACAGTCTACCCCAATAGGCCGAGACCTGCACGCCCTACTCCTCGATACCCATGTATGTTCTGTGGAGACGGATTCCATTTCCCAGCGGACTGCCGACATAACCCGCAGAAATCAGTTTTTTGCGACTACTGTGGTGCTCGCGAACATCTAGAAAGGGACTGTTTTAAGAAGAAACAGTTGAGCCCCGCTCCAACTCCTCCTGCTGACCGCTGCGAAGAGAAAATTCACCCTGATCGAGCTATAGAACCACCCGATAATAAAGCGTATCTTCCCATAGTGGCGAGACACATGCATCGCACTCTGCGACTAGATGTCCGACTGAGTGGGGAGCCCAGAAGCCTGATAGTCGACACAGGGGCGGCGGTATCAGTGCTGACTACCCCCGTGAAGGGAATACCCATAGTCCCCACCAACGTGGTAGCCTGGGGAGCTGACGGTTGCCCATTAAAATTCCGAGGGACCCAGATGTTGTGTGTGGAGGTAGCTGGCCTGGCGGTGACACACAACTTCCTGGTTTTTGAGCGAAATGGGACTGGATTGGACCTGCTGGGTACCGACCTGATGGGAAAAATACCGATCGAAATCAGAACGGATTGTAGCTCGGTACGAGTCCTGGGAACTACCTCGGAACTCACGAACTACGTGCCCAACCGAAAGGGGAATTGCCGCATACCCGTGATAAACACCCTTGATGACGACGTCACGAAACAACCAAGGAGAGATGAACCGGCGAGCCTGCCTCCCAAACCCGCGAACGACTTTTTCCCCTTCCCGCAGGCGATACCGAAATTGGAACCCCTGACGCTTCCTAGCATGGGAACCCCTGCACACGACACACCCAAAAAAGAGCCGATCCCGAAGCAAACCCTACTCCCCGCCGAGGACGGTACCCTGGATCAGCGTGCGACCACGACCGACCCTCGGAGTCCTGCCTCGACTACAGAAAAACCTGACTTGACGAAAGGTTCGTCCGAGGAGGGCGACGAACTGGAATACAGAGAGCTCACCCCGTTAGAAATATGGGGGGCTAACCCTGACGAGTTGCTCGAAGACCTACCTCAGAAGCCCATGCACGTGAACACCGAATGCGCTCAAATGTTGCAACGACTTCTGCTCAGGTATAAGGACGTGTTCCGGAGGCCCCCACCTGAGTATCCCAAGAAGATGCCTCGGAACAACAGTTCGGTCCCTCCCCCGAGTCCGTACCAACTCCGACGAAAGACCCCGGTGGATTATAACCCCTTAACTCAACTGGGCGTTAATTACTGTCCTGATAAAACCTAGCATATGTTGATATATCTGTATATATATAAAGAAATCAACAACAAAAATTAGTTATATAGCCATGTTCTTTTAAATCTCCTGTTCTTTAAATGTTTTTTTTTATTGTTACTTCTCCGTGAATTCCCTTTTAATTGTGTTCTCATGTGTCCAATTGACATGATTGTGTAGGTACGGATCAATGCCTTGATTGTTTATTTCTGTGTGTGTGTCATAACATTAACTTTAAAATCGATGTGACAATGGTGGTGAGAGATTGTCAAGGGCCTGATAAAGTAATGATGATTGTCTCTCTAGCTTGCAGTGCGAGGCATGGCGCTGGTGCCGACCCCTGACCTCAATGGTATCAATGTGGCGCCTGCCGTTTTGAGGATCAGAGCCGCCTATGAGGAGGACCTGCAACCAGTAGATACGGCTACGGAGGAAATCGCTGCATCCCCCGAACACGCCTCCACCGCCCCACCGCTGGAGGAGGACCTGCATCTCGAGCCGCCAAAGACCATCGCCTTGAGTCAGCCCTTGACACGATTGGGCAAAAGGACCTGCAGCGTGTGCCTGCGCGCCGTGGGGACGATCCTCAAAATTTCGATGCGGAGCATGCAAGCAATTTTGGGCGCGTTTATGTTCCAGATTCCTGACGGGAGGTTTGGTCACGAGGTGCCTGGCGGACCATGCACCGGAGATGGTCATGGGATGTGCCCATTGCCGCCGCCTGAGGTACGAGAGGGCCTTCCGACGAGCTTACCCCGAGAAGCCGTTGCCGCTTCCAAGCCTGACGGAGGGGCGGCTGGACGTCGCAAGCGACGTCTCCTTGAAGACGGGGGAGTGTAGGCCTAGCGGCCTACGCCCGAACTCCAGTCAACGCTAGCGCCGCCGACGGGTCGGCACCGCACTACGCCGACGGGTCCGCCCCGCGCTGCGCCGATGGTCCCCTTCCCGGCGATTCCATATAAAAGCGCCGCGGAGCGCTGTCGAACCAACCAGTTAGAAGCTGCCATTTGTGCAGGAGTGTATCGTACCCCAGTTGAGATAGAGTTTATCATTGTACCGATCGTACCCGTGCCGTGGTTGTACCAATTGTGTACCGAGTTGTATACCTATTGATTGGACATCCCCGGTGAAACCCAAGCAGCAATTTTTATGTCTTGTCACAGTTATTCGCTGTCTTCAACCTTTGAATTATTCCAACCTTAGCACACCTTTTTTTGCTTTTTCTTTCAATAGGCAGGTACTTGATATACTCTTGTCCTGAATTCTATATTGTTTAAACTTGTATTTTCGGGAATTGAAGTGGTTTCAATGGAAAGTTTATAGAACCCTATCATAAGGTCCTGTTGCTTTTTGGGCCTTTTGGAAAGAAGGAACATTTTAAGTTCAAACTCAACGTGCCTTTTGGCTGGAAGCGTCTATTATTTACTGCAAACAGTAAATAGGAAGCAACAGCTTAATCGACAGCCCCTTATGTTGCAGGATTGTGAAACCCAATTAATTAGCTTCAGTTGTGTGATTAATAATTTGTGATATTAGGTAGGAAATGCTTCAAATTAACCAATTAATCTATTAACGACCCAGTCATGTAAGAGATATCAATGAGTTGATTTCATTCACGAGTTTTCTATCCTTAGAAAATGTATACCAATGAGTTAAATTGATTCTAAAGTTTTGAAAGTGCTAAAGTAGGTACCTACTATTCACCTCAGATTACTTAGTCCCTCTATCGGCCACTTGGAGCTCTAGCCATTTGCACTAACTGCGCGAAGAATTCGAGACAACAGAAGCTCCCTTTTCAGCTCCATGTTTGCATACAATTCTGTCCATGACTAGGTTAAAAAAAAAAATAGAGCACCCACTTACTTCTCATGTTTATTTGTTATTGCTCATTGCCCAGACGTATTTGAGTTAAATTTAAATTAAGTTTTAAATTCCTTTACATTGGTTCGTGCACTGCTGGCGCCCTAACTAAGCTCCTTGGTGTACTTACATATGGTTCGTTTGGTTTTAGATGTTGTAGATTTTGATTATTAATTACCGAAAGAGTAACCGGCGATCTTACCAAGATGGAAAAAGATTTGCAACCTGTTTGCGTGATTGTTCTTGGCATGGCAGGATCTGGTTTGTCACTCGAATTTTTTATTAATAAGTTAATGGTTACCTAACTAGGTCTATTGTCCATCTATGCATAATATCTTAGTTTAATTGACGACATTGCTCAACCCATAATGAATAACTACAGAGCTACTACACAAACTACCCTCCCAATTTGGCAAACGTTTTTCAATCATTACATTTGCACTACCGTATCATTAATTAAAGGAATTCGTAGATCAGAAATAGAATAATTATTGTTCCGATTCAGGGAAAACAACGTTGGTAAATCGCCTGACTTCAAAACTGTACACTTCGGGCCCACCTCCATATGTGATCAACCTCGATCCAGCTTGTCTTGAAGTTCCATACCCTGCTAATGTTGACATTAGAGATACCGTGAATTACAAAGAGGTCATGAAGCAGTACGGTCTCGGCCCGAACGGAGCTATAGTCACATGTTTGAATCTTTTCTCTACGAAGTTCGACCAGCTTTTAGCCCTTGTGAAAAAGAATCAGGGTCGTCACAAGTAAGTCACAGGCCTATGCTTGAAGGAACAGTTGTTTCCATCATGAAGTAGTTGGAATGGGTGTAGTTCCGTATGTGTCCACACTTTAAAACCAATGTAAATCTTTCATTAACCTATCAACAAATTAATTTGACGACTGTTTCGGAAACCTCGAAATCTCCTCTCCCATGGATTCATAATAAATTAACTTTCTCATTCGCGTACGTGAGAAATAGGGAATTGCACAAAGTGGGGACTCATACGGAACTATTTGACTAGTCTAACAGTTCCGTATGTCCCCACGCTATTTGTGAGTCAGTCAGTTGAACAATGAACACTACAAGCCTTTTGTTGTTGATCTCTGACTTAACAGAGTTGATGTTTATATTGTGTAGGATGATACAAACGCCTGAATAAACATACTTCTTATACCTACCAACAGACTAGGGACCCCCCACGGAGAGTTGGGCTCATCTGAACTGGGCACCAGCGGCAACTAAACCACCTGAACTAGGCACTTTCCAAATCTTGGGTAGGGGGGGGTCTACTCCAGAATTGTTACTAAGGGATTGACTACTTGATGTTATAACAAAATATACAAAATGCATTTTTGAGATGCGAGCTTGCTAGCATCCAGACCACCAAACTATACACATCATTCTGATCTATATGTGCAACTAATCTGAATTTTTACTAAGGGATTAACTACTTGATGTTCTGTATTTTTGAGATGCGAGCTTGGAGGCCAAACTATAATATACATCCTTCTAATGTATTTACACGCTAGATGGATTTGAATATAGCGTGGGGACACACACCGAACTGTTTGACTAGGCAAATAGTTCCACTGTTTTCAAATCCATATTTCTCATGTACGCAAAAGAGAACGTTAATTTATCATGAAAACACGGAAAGATGAGATTCCTAGGTTTCCGAAACAGTTGTCAAAAACATTTTATGGTAGGGTAGTTGTCAGATTTACATTGGTTTGAAAGTACACATACGAAACTACACCCGGAGGAATTACCTCAAATTGACTGATTACTTACATAAATATCCTAGGTACATATTTAAACAGGTTCTTAACTGAGCTTTATTTGTTGTGTACATTTTTAGGTATTACATTTTTGATACACCTGGTCAAATAGAAGTTTTCACGTGGTCAGCGTCAGGAAATATTATCACGGAAGCTCTTGCATCAACTTTCCCTACGGTTGTCATATATGTTATGGATACAGTGAGTTGTATTACGTATTGCTTCTCTGTCAGTTCTAATTCAGCCTAATTTGTAGAAGCCTTCTGTGTAATAATGATTCAATATATCTTATAGGTGAGAAGTGTGAATCCAGTCACGTTCATGTCCAACATGCTTTACGCCTGTTCTATTCTTTATAAATCCAAACTACCATTTGTAGTTGCAATGAACAAAACAGATGTGGTTGCACATGATTTCGCTGTGGAGTGGATGAGGGACTTTGAATCATTCGACGAAGCACTAGACTCAGAAACATCTTATGTGTCCAATTTGACAAGGTAAGAAATGATGGATTTTTAAGGATTTCATCAAATTATTCGTTATCAACGTATTCGTCACAATTTATTAAATATTTGTCGTTGGAATGGATATTAGAAGTGGAACATGTATGACGTTTATTCAGAAGATCTTAGTGAATTACCAAAAATACAACTGAAAATGAATTTTGAAATCAATTTTTTTTTCTTCTTTTATTGGTTGTGTCACAATTTAAAGTAATACGCAACCAGTTGGTTTACAATATATAAAATCAAAACAAATTTCATTAAAAGAAGATAGATACAGTTTGAAACTTGCACTTCAGTAACATTAGAAATAAATCCAAATAGTCACTACACTATTATTCCTGAATTATTCAAGAATTTGAACAATTTTTTATAGGAGGAGTTGGTTGCATTTTGAAGAAAATCCGAAAGTTCTTGATTTCCAACAGGCTTAGCTGGTTCCTCTCTTCCTCATTTAAATATTCAAAATATTAGTATAGATAGAATATTAGTATAGAAATAATAGTATAGATTTTTGAAGTATTTGTTGAGTATGAAAAGTAATTTTTAACGACTCGATTGGTAATATTCTGGGACACCATCGTTAACTACCTTTCTTGTCATCCGTTCAATATTTATAATATGAAAATTGCTTGATATATCAGCTTTAATTTCGTCAATGTTGATTCCAAGAGGTAAGTATATTAGGATTCATTCTGAATCATGTTTTGTGGGATAGTAGCGGTACTTTTTATTTTAATTTTGTAAACAAACGAAAGAAAAAGTTCTGGGAAAGTTCTGATGTTTCAAAAGATTGCGGGGTTGGATGCTGCTGGCCTGGCGGATGAGACAGAACAAGTGCTGCTGTGGGAAGCGCATGAAGCTTGCGGATCTGAAACAGTTTGAACAGCAACATGGGAAGGCGGAAGTGGGGAGAGGGGGAGGTCTTGTTTGCAAGGTCCGTCTAGATGCGCAAAGATCGGTGCTCGTTAAAATTCGGCGTAAGAACCTGTTATTCTTATCACATTATCATCTCACCTTATCTCTCTGATAGTTCAGTGACTGGGCTTTGTGTAGGTACTTACCTACCAAAACACTTTTTTTGGCTGTAATCTCGAGTATGTGATAAAGATCGAGAATTCGGAAATTATCAAAGAGTACCGCTCATACGATGTCTACTCCAGCACCTGATGACATTATCATCCTTCTGCATTTGGAGCTCGCAGATATGACGGTAAACTGGCTATGATAGCTGGAATTTATTTATAGATAGTTGTTTTACCTCCTTCACGAACTAAAAATCATTCATTACCAACGAGTAGGTAGGTACACCTTTTTCTAAGTCAATAAGAGTCTCAGAATTGATTTTTATAGGTACGTAGTTATTTTAATGTAAGTATTCCACGAACTGAAAGACAACTCGTTGCAGACAATATTCTTGGTTATTTCAATCCTTTTCTACAAACCGATCTTTTTCTATACAATTTTTCGTGATGTTAATGATTGATGTTAAGGATTGCGAATATTTTTTGAGGTGAGTGCGGGAAAATGTCACGCCTCGCCCCAGGTGATAACATCATCCCGAATGCGACAAATTTTTTGTCCTCCAAACAAAAATTTCCACTCGCATTTCACCGATTTAGACCATTGTGAAAAACTTTCGTTCCATGTCTGTGTGTGTTCGCAAATCGTTATAACAAGCTTAGTTTCCAGTTTTCATCCGATTTTGATGAAATTTTCAGAGGATGTGCGGAGTAGGCTGTAGATGGTCCCCAATCAGATTCATTGCTCCCAAATAATTAATTCCCTCAGCGCATGCGCAAACTTAAACTCCATTAAGCACTGTTTTCTTACGCTCTAGTCGTCGGATTTCGCTCAAATTTGGAGGATAGTTGGGAGTGACGATTTGATCATTTCATATCAATTTCAACATGATCGTGTCATTAGTAGCTGCAACGCATGTGTGCATGTGAAATCCTTGTAATAAGCTTAATTGTGATTGTTTCCATCCGGTTTTGATGAAATTATCAGAGTATGTGTGAATCAGGCTGCAGATGGTTTCCTATCAGTTTCATTGTTCCCAAATCAATAGTTCCTTCGACGCATGTACCTACGCCAACGTAAATTCCATTAAGCATCGTTTTCTCATCCGATCTCACTCAAATTTGGAGGATTGTTTTGTAAGATGACAATTTGATCATCCCATATCAATTTCTACATGGTTGTATTATTACCAGCTGCTGCGCATGCGCATATTTGAAATCCTTGTTACAAGTTTAATTTTTACAATTATCATCGGATTTGGATGAAATTTTCAGGGATGTGCGGGTTAGATTGTAGGTGGTCCCTTTTGAGTTGCATTATTTCCAAATCAATACTTCATTCTACGCATGCGCAAACGTATGTTACATTGCGCATCATTTTCTTGTTTCTTAATTGATCAATTTTGACATTTTACGCTACATCTTAATTTACTATTTCCCTGAACCATAGAAAATCCACAATGGAATCTACTAGGATTATTTAAAACATTTCAGTGGGTCTACAATTCATGTTGCATATGGATACGAGGAAGCTATGTGACACACCATCTTTTGTTCGTTAATCTACTTCGGTTTCAGAAAGTAATTTTATTTAATTGAATTCTCAATAGTGGAGAGCTTTCTCATTTCAGGTTCCAACAGCAACAATCATAATATTGGTATTTCCTTTAAGATTTAATTATGTTATTATTAGGAGGAAAAACAATCCTATTTGAGTACACCTAACCTAAATTAAACAAACCTTACAAATATGACTGCTGGTTATATATACTCGTACCCACCTACTCATACCGTACCATGATGTAAAATTTTCTGGTAAACATACCTACAATATCAGTTGTGAAATGTGGATTAACCCAAAATTAATTCCAACAAAAAATTAATACCTAGCTTGGCTAATATTTTTCAAAATTCCAACAGGTCAATGTGCCTTGCATTGGAAGATTTTTACAAAGACTTGCTCGTTGCTGGCGTTAGTTCTACCACGGGGGATGGTTTTGAAGAACTCCTAGAAAAACTTGTTGCTGCCGAAAAAGAGTTCATTGATATATACCACCCAGGTAAGTAGTACGTAGTGGTTTCGTATATACAAAATTTACATATCCCGTAATCACGTTTAGGGAAGATATTTGTTGATCGTGAGAGATGAAATTACCCATGAAATTGCCTATGAATCATTGTGTTACATGGTGTTTTGTAAAACTACGTATACCTATTGTATCTTGTTAATACTGATGATGAATATTTCAGAGTTCTGACTCACGAAATCACTAGGTACTTGTGTTCTTTGCTTGTAGATTGTATTAAAGAATTTTACATACAATGTAATAATTTGTTTAAAAAAAACCTGTATTTTAGAACGTGTTGAGGAAGAGGCCAGAGCAAAAGCCAATAATGCTCCAAAACCCAAAGTCACTGGAGAAGGAGAGGAAATGCCGCTCATCACCCAAGTTCCTCCTGGTATTGTATTATTTCTCCTCCTGATTTTCACTCGTTCAATAAAATGTTCATGGTGAGCTCTATCAAACTAGGACTTCAAGCTGAAAATGTTGATAATTTCTGTGCACACGAAGTGCTCAAGTTAAAAAAAAAACACACACGTTTTTATCATACACCTATTGCGAAAAGTTACGAAAAGTTGCCCTTGTGATTATGTTGTACGACTGGTACTTTTTTCCATACATCAGTATCCTTCCAATTATTTGAAAAGTTTATTTATTTTTCCGTAAGCGTGTAAAGAGTTATAGTTAGTTACTTACAAAACTTACAAAAACAAAAAAAAAATAAATAAATAAAAATAGAATTTGGTTATGTCACTTTCTTAGGGTGGGTGTCGCCCATGCTAAATTATTATTTTCTTTATTTTATGATTTAAGCTGCACCTCAACCTGAAAAATCATTTTCAGAATTAAACGAGATGTTTAAAGCGGCACTGCAAGTGGCTCGATTCTAAGGGGAGCCATGTTACTCTCCTTCACTCAATGGAGTGCCATTTCGGCCTCCACTGGCAAATCGGAGGGGGACTAGAACTAGATGCACCTAAATGTATCACAGTTCATAGTAGGTCCTAGTCCCCAGTGGCTCTTTGGTACAACAACAGGAATCGTTTGAGCTAAATTGTTATTTTCTATTGACTGTCAGTTGGATCGAGTTTCTGTCCCATCCTGGATTTTGACTAGTCCCTCCTTCCTCCACGTAACTGTTACAGCCTTAAAATATGTGACACCTCGACAGAGTTCGATTTCATGCCTTTCTTTCTTTGAAAGAAATCTCTTTTGTAGACTGTGCACTATCGAGACCAATATAGTCAAACCCCTTCAACTGCGGGAGTGTTCCTTGAACATAACATTTCCCCGGGGTCAAATACCTGCCGTCTCAGCTGAATCGGTGTTGGAAAAACAACACATTGAAATGGCAGTCTCTGGCTCTACAGATGCTTGCTGGACGATTGCAGTTGAGTGAGGTCATTCTCACAGTGCTTTGATTCAGAGAGTGAGGAAGTGAAAGGTGTTACATCAGGGAGTGTGATGTTTATAGTCTGGCTTGTGAGGGATTACGTAGTAAAGTATATGCCATACTGCCCTGTGCCAAATGTTATGGGCCAACATTATTTGATACCTCGACCGAGTTTGAACTCACATCTTTACCTTCTTTGAGAGAAAAGCTCTTTTAAAGACAGCGCCTTTGCCAACTGTAGTGGCCACTACAAACAAACCCCTTCGACTTCAGTCGAGAGTTTTCCTTGAACATAGCATAACCACAGCTACGCAATGCTCATTTCTCTCAGGATCGCTAAAGTTCTCTCCTGTCCATCATCATACCCCCCAGATGTCTTCCCCACTTCTTGCTAAACCTTTCTGCGAAAACATTTAGAAAATATGTTAGGGTGGGAGTGGCAAAATGCCCATTTTCTGAGCTGATGAGATGCGTGAATGTTGCATGCTACCAGGTATTTTCTCTTTGACTGCAGAGTAGATCGTGAGAATAGGTCAAGAACCATAAAAGGAATGTTGGTTGGTATCAGTGACAAGCACATAAAATTACCTCTTCTCGATGGCTGCCATACTCCCCTGCGAGGTAAATCGTCTCTTAGCCCAGTTGTTTAGTGGTAAGATTAGCCTTCGTGTCACCCATTGTGTAATCAAGAGCGTGTTCAATGGTAAAGGTCTGGGTTCCACAGCTATAAGATTCGTGAGTAAATTAGGTCAACTCTAGTTGGAAAGCACTTGAATGTACTTGTACAAGAAAATAAAAGCATAATAATTTGGCCAATTGTATAATATATAGATATATACTCATTGGTACATGGGATTTGGGTTGATTTATCTCGAGTTTGTTGTTATTGAAAACATATTACTATGCTTATGCGAATCGGCAAATTGTTTAATTACTTGTTCAAGCAACGTAGGTAATAATTTCTTGAAGCAAGATTAGTAGTTGTGTTATAATATGATACATTTAACATTCATTTATTATTTTCAGGCAGAGAACTTGCCGAAGTTTTTCTCAGGCAAGGGGGTGACGACAGCTCAGCCAGCGAAGAAGAAGAAGAGCCCATTGACAAGGATGAAATCGAAGAAGAAACATTCACCGAATTCGTAAACAGAGTTAGACAAGAAAAATCTGCAAACACCAAAGCTGAGCCAAAAGCTGGAGGCTCAAAAAGTTGATTCAATTTACAATCGAAATTATCGTTTAAAATCAAGTAAGTCTGTGATGTACAGTAATTTTGTTGTAAATATTTTTAATAAATTGCTACACTAAAACATGACATGGGTTGCTTAAATTAATAGTATTGTTGTACCTAATCAACTGTCTTAGAATAGTAAATATATCTAAATCTATTAGGAATATTATCAATGAGGCATTACTAGATTTTCAAGTAAAATTCTCAGGAATCATTCGTGTGTCTAGACAATCCCATAAAATTTACTTTGCTCTTGAATGGGTTGCGTCCTTGCACAAAAAATTAATATCTTGTAACCTAGGTATATCTCCGAATGGAGAACTTTCATCTGTTGGAATTTCTTACTCATGACCTCAGATTTGGATTCAGTGCCCCTCAAGTAGTAATTTTCACCTCAAAATACCGTTTGTTTTTACCAATAAATAGATAAGAAGGTAAAGTTGTACGGCAAGGGATCTGATGTTCCCCACAGGTGGGTGGGGGCTGTGACTTCATAAGGCAAATGTATTTCAAGACCCGTTTTACTTGCCAGGTACCCATCATATGGCACCTTTTTAGGAAATCTCTCGCTCAGATCTTTTTATGAAATGAAAAATAACCATGAAAATTCACATTTGGATGGAATGAATAGGCATCCAATTTAAGAGGTCTGCACTTGAATAAAAAGAAAACAATGCACATGAAGACATCACGAGAACCACCACTATCCCAAAAAACCTTCAGAATCGGAAACCATGATTTCCAAATTTGTCATGATTTTAAGTATTTAGGAGCTATGATAACTGAAACTAATGACGTGACAGCTGAAATAAAGGCTCACATAACTGCAGGGAATAAATGTTTTTGGGCAGTTCAAAAAACTGTGAAATTCCGAGGGCTTTCACGCCGAGCTAAGCTCACGGTTTACAAAGCCAATGTACGCCTTGTGGTTACATATGGTTGTGAAACATAGACACTGACGGGTGCAAGTAAACGAATTCTGAACTGCTAGGAACGTAAGATATTACGGAAAATCTTCAGCCCCATTTCTGAGCTAGGTGTATGGAGGATCTGAAACAATGCAGAGCTGAGGCGCCTGTATGGTGAACCTAACTTAGTGGCATTCATTAGGCGAGCCCAGTTAAGGTGGTTAGGTCATGTGGAAAGGATGCTCCCAGAAAGATTCCCTCGAAGGGCCATGTAAGGTGTACCTGGAGGAAGGTGGCTTAGAGGAAAGCCACTCCTACACTGGGTAGAGGATGTTGAACAGGATCTGCACCAGCTTGGTGTGAGAAGATGGAGAAGCCAAGCAAGGGACAGGGAGAAATGGAAACCCATTGTTTTGAAGGCCCTGGTTCTCAGACCGTAATGCCGAAAAAAAAGGAATGGATACTTGTAATTTATTTAGTTTTTATCACCTCTGCCCTTGAGGATAGGCTATGATGCCTCGGAATCAATCATACTACCCCACTGGGTGTAACTCAGAAGTAGAAGGTAGGTTTGTCACAGCTGCCACCCTGGATAGGTAATACATCTCAGAATCGTAACACCTTGTTGGGTGTAAGGAGAGTTGAAGTATGGTATAGAAGTTGCTCCGTGCAGGCCACTAGGTATGGAGAAAGGAAGGAGGTTGAAGTCAAAGAAGATGATGACAAGGTATCACTTCTTGGTCGGGTGACTTGGTGGGTACCGAAATTATATAGTTTACAATAGTGGTTGTTTTCCTTTCGGACTTGGAATTGTAGGAAATCTGGAAGTCATTGTAATATTAGTTCCATGAAAGCTCGCTAATTAAAGAATGGGTGTGATGAATTGAAGAAAACAACAACAAAATCAAAATTCCACTGTTTATTTTTTCATTTTCCTGTAAGAGGTTTATTTTTTACTTAGGTAATGTCTATTAGATAATGGGGCTACACATTCATAATTCTCAATGACAGTTTGTTTACTACAATTTTACAAAATAACAATGTCTTTGATTTGTATTTCATTTAATTTTTCATGCGCATTTTCAGATAAATATGTAGCAAATAAATAAATAAATAATATAAATATTATATAATATATAAATAATATAGATAAGATCAGTTTAAAATAAATAAGTACAGGTTCATTGATACCAAATAATTAGAACATTTGAGCATCAATTCAGCTCAGCACCGGTTATTTTTTCTTTTTGATGGTGCATGATTCCTTACTGACATTAAATCCAGTTGAATTATACAGTCATCTATTCTCAAACGAGATAAATAAATCAATTGTTTCATTTCCATGTTTTGTGATGTGATCTTTAATTATAGCATCATTACTTATTTTGAATTTAATAAAAGAAAGGGTATTAGGAACGTCCATTGAAGGTTCACTCTCTTACAAAAATTATGTGACGCATCAACATCTTCAGGGGATGCATCGAGTCGATAGACCTTCTAACTCTGTTGGCACGCGGTTGGTAGGACCCAAATCGCTGTGGTTGATAGTAGTTGTTGTTGTTCGGGTTTTCTGAAATAATAATAATTTTTTTAGATAATTAATGAATTCATTGCTTATTTTCTGCTGTTAAAATCCTTTTGTTTTCTTGTGATACTAATTAAATTAATAGTTTCATTGCTCGAAGAGTGGTCCAACCTCTGTTAGTAATTACTTTCGTTATTTTATATACCATATATAGTCGTCGTATATTCGATATATATATATATACTTTGGCACAGATGTGCCTAGAAAAATAGCACATATATAAAGATAAATTACAAGGAAAAACTCACAGTTATAATATTTCGGCTTTTGCCTTTGTTAAAAAAAATATATATATATATATATATATATATAATATATATTGTTTACCTGCAAAAAACGTAATATTAACGATGGCTCAGCCTTGGTAGTAAAATAATGCTATTATCTCTATACATGCTTCTCACCATGGGCTGTAAAGCAGGTTGGAAACCTCTAGTATTTGCTATTGTGGATACTCTCCCAATCTTACAAAAATGTTTACCCATCAGCAAGGGGGCTTAGGTTGCGAACAATCTCCACCCAGCCACTAGGTTATTAAAATTGAGGTTGCCTAACATTTCTCAACTGTTAACTTCTCGCTCAATAGGCAGGAACAGAATGAGAAACAACTGCGGGACACAAGTCTTAATTACATACCTAATTTACCTCAAAGCACAGCGGGTGGGACAAGACAGCCGCCCCATCCTATAGCAGCCTTTACACTTACGTTCTTTCCCGCACACCCGGAGCGTGATGGGTTGCGCGTGAGTAAAACCGTCCACGCAATCTTATTGTAAAGATTTGGAAGCCAAACAATTTGGCATGCGCTTTCCCTAACGGAAGCGTGTCCACTTGATGGCGCGAGGGAAAGAACGCATGTGTAAAGGGGAATCCCGCAAGCAATCCCCGGAGCATGGAGTGTTCGTCAGACGAACAGTTTTTGTGGCGTGCCCAGTTTCATGCAGAGGTTACTACTTGGGTGCTATTTTTGTGCGTTCATTTTAGCGAATTTTTGTAGAAATAAAGCCATTGCAATGGCTCTGCAAATTTTAAAATCAAAATTTTTTAAAAATTTCTTCATTGAAATCCGTCACGTGCTTGCGCCGGAAAATCAAGCTTTCCAAGAAAAGGAACGAAAGCGTTGGCCAACACTTTTTGAGTACATAAATTGGTTAAATTTCAAAAAATGTGCTACAAAATTCACTAAAAATGGCTAAAAACGGCCAAATTTGTTAAATTTATATATATATATATATATATTAGCAGAATATTGCTCAAATGAAGTTTAATAACTATAAAATAGAACATTCAAAAATTTAAGTCCAAAATTATACTGAAAATTTACTTAAATTTCATTAAAATTTGCTAAAAAAAATCGATAAAACTGCAAAAAAGCTAAAAAATCCAAAACCTCTTTTTGAATAGCAGATTATTATTTTCAATTTTTTGCCATAAAATCAATTGTTAATCATTTCTTTGCAATCAGAAAGCTCAAATTTCAAAACAATTTAACATCATACATTACAATAATTACAAAAATTCGCTCATACGATCATGCTGCATGACTCGAACTTTTGCGTTTTGATCCTGTATATTTTGTCAGTACCTATCACGACCACTTTTCGTCTGCTGTCTTGAACTTTTTTCAATTCTTTCCGGAAAAAACCATGTAGACTTCGAAAATTTTGCCACGAAATCTCTATTTGCTTCTGGAAAACTACAGGCTTTGCAAAAATCAATAATAGTGGAAAACTTGCCATCCCGGAGATTTTCGTTTTTGTACTCTGCACTCTTACGTTTCTACAAGCAGGGTACAGATTTATATACCTTACTAAATGAAGTCTATAATATTACTTCTTTCGACCAGAGACGAACATCCGTTTCAAATAAACGAATAAACGTACGTTAGAAACGAAATAAAAAATGAAAATAAATACATCTGAATAATAGGAGCCAAGTTTCAAAAGCTGGTGGCGTGTGGGAATGCGCGCGGTTGACTTATAACTTGCAAAGACTGTCGGCCGGCCAAACTGTCCTGCCGGCGCGCACGCACAATCCCTCGCTCCAACCGTTGCCTCTACACATAGGTACGCTCTTTCGCGCGCTCTTTTCCTCCTGAGGCTCTTTCCTATAGGAAAGCGCCCAAGTGTAAAGGCCACTTATGCCCCTCCGCCAATAGGTAGGAGAGGGGCAGGAACAGGACGGGAAACGTCCGGTACCAGGACATGGGGGTTTTTCACAGCAGAGCAGTCACAGCTATTTCCCGTCCTGTTCCTGCCTAGTTTGCAGGGACCTTTACTGGGATGCATACGTTGGGAGACGAGGTTTGTATGTATGCTCCAAGATATAGAAGCGTTTCTTGATTACTTTGGTGGCGACCTCTAATATTCAGCTATATCCAATTGAGTGCAACCTACAGCCCTTCACCCTTATCAGAAAGGTAGAAATAGAATTGCGATTGCAACAATATGCGATTGGAAATATATATCGGTAGGTTCAGTTCTTGTTAGATCGAATTTTCAGCTGAATGACATGCTAACTTCAGATGAAGTGCCAAGATGCCTCAGTTAGCCGTCTACGTTTTTCACCCTAGATCTCTTCCCTTTCACTCAGTGCAATGAGCTTGGCTAAATTGTCTTCCAAAAACTTAGTTAGGTACCTATGTTTCTTTGATGAATTATTATTGACATATACTATCATCAGATTTCCTAATGATATGGGGAGAGAGAGATGAAGTGCGTTGTCTTGTTAATCGAAAGTTCAAACTCAGCATGCACAAGTAGTTGTAATATTTTATAGGTAAGAAGGAAAAGTTATGTCAACTCATATACGTGAGGCGCTTTATTCATAATACTGTCCTAACTTGTTGCTCCCTCTGTATCACAACATCCTCACACTTAGATAACACCAACATTCCCTGATGGCTTGGCCTCACTGGCCGCGTTTCAAGTTCCAGTGAAGCAGGTATGTTAAATGAAAGCTGTCAGAAAACTGACTTTATTAATAATGAATTTGAGGGTTAAGGATTCAGCTGTTTGGTAGATAGAACAAAGTAAGCCCCCCTGCTTAGAGAGGAGCCCAGGCTCATATGCTGATCTACGCTTAATCGCCCCTCCAGGAGGGATTCCCTCCGTGACAGTACCTAGGATATGCAAATCTTTAAGGATCTCACCTTGATTTTGATAGTAATAGTAGTAATAAGGGTCGTTGTATTCAGGACGTGCCTCGACCTGTTGTTGTTCCAGAATTTCCTGTCTCCGTTTATTCTCTTTTTCCAATTTCTCCTGCTGTCTGTGTTTGTAGAGGAAGTGAGGCCTGAAAACGACTTGTCCTTCGATCTGTGCTAGTGTTGCCACTAGCAGTATCACCACCTGTTTGAAATCGAACATTTAGTTTTGCAGGTTCCATAACTATGAACAGATTTTTAAAAATACTGCAAATTATTACACAAAGGTTTATTGTTTCTGTATTAGATATCCCTCCTATGCAGTACACTGACTGGTCCATAAAAAATTACCTAACAAACTGAGTCTATGGTGCATTATCGAAATGTGGCTGGACGATATCACCTACCAGAAGAAAATATATGAATTAACTAGAAAAATGAATAAATTTAAAAAAACTCGAGTGATTGGGAAGAAAGAATTTAAAAATGTATTTTCTCTGCTTGGATACTAACTGCTGCCGCGCCGGTTGTATTCACGGCCGGCGTGCCACCCCCAAAATCGAGTAAGTACCTGCTCTAAACAATGAGCTAAGATCGTCTGCATGTTAGCAGCGCATCATTCCTCTATGATCACGTGGCTGGAAATCCGAAGGTGTTTTTTCGAAGTTCTAGCCCTTAGGGAAAGCGAACTGTTCAATGTACAGTGTTGTGGATGATTTTAATCGATTCTTTGGGATTACATTTATCATTAACAAACAAACAATCATAACTGTTATCTTGAAAGTTTTCGAGATCTTGATTTTTGAATATGTTGGCCATTAATAGCTAGGTACCCTTTAGGATTGATCAAAATTGATGCCGATGTTACTGGCACATTCCCGACCGATGTATGAGTTTTGAGCCAAATTTCATAAACAACTCGTAGTATAGTTTCAGAGAAAAGCTCTGGACGGCGGACGGACGGATTTTTTAAATTCGATTTTTGGATTCTACGCATCTTGAAACGTAAACCAACAAATTTTTAGGGGGGGGGGGGGGGGTTAAAAATTTTCTTGGTCCACTAAGAAGGTTCATTATGAAAATATAAACCAAAATCAACACCATTTAGCCACCACACCGATTTTGCTAGAAAAACCTCAGAATGCATTGGTATTGTTTACAATGGATATCTAGGGCAAGGGCTTACATTTCTTTCTCGACGCAATAATATGTATTTTACATAGCTCCTAATCATAAAACCCGTAATTTCGTCCAATAATGACGATTTCATTAAATTTTGTGAAAAATCCCAAAAGATGCTTAAGGTTAAAGAAAAAACTTTTTTTTTAGACAATATTCTGAATACTTACCACCATGTAGAAATCGTGCACACCTATCTCCTTCTATTTACTTTATTTATAAGTATTCTTAAAAGTTATTCTTTAAAGCAGGGAAATATCGGCTGTAATGAGGATGGGTCCAAGGACGTCTCGTGTACGATTATTTAGGTGGCAGGCAGACGTTCCCTTTCTCATGATGGCCAACGAGTCGTGAAACGTTCATATATAGTCAGCTTGTTTTGTACGGAATATTTTCAAGTCTAGGGGCACCTACGCATGAGGATGTAAAGTGCTTCAATTAACACCGCCTTAGACCGTTCTCGTACTGCTAACTTATTTGTTTACGCTGCATAAATCAACTAGGTACCTACTTCCAATTGCGCGCTGTGGTGTGGCGGACGTGATTTCCGACACACTGCCGGAAATTCCCTTCCTCTTCGCTCCCAAGTACCTGTTGCGATTTGGAACCTACCTGACTGATTTGGGAAGCATCCAAGCAAATCCCGAAAATCAGGAACAGAATTTTGTTCAAAATAAGTAGGAACCTAATTTGGTTTCATAAGAGCAAATTTAAGGACACCATTGAGGAAACCATTAAATTTCCTATTGAATAGATGCCTGACCTTTATCTAGAATTGAGGTTTGAGACTTGAATGAAAAAGCCCTCTGAAAATCAAATTTTACCTCATTTGGGAAACCTCGAGTTTTTCCAATGAAAAATTAAACTATGAGAACCAATATTTTTTCAAGATGCAAGAACGGTAAAAACTGCGCCAAGATCTCACCTTTCCAACGGTATAATCAACTTTACTTTTACTGTGATAATTACTTAAGGGAGAAAACTATATTTTAATGTTAAAAAACCTTGTTTTTTCAATGAAATTAAGGGTTTTCTTGAAAATGACCTATGAAAAATACGAATTGGGAGTCGGTTTCTACGTGTTTGTTTTACGCTGCATTGAATGGTAAAATACACTTGCATATCTCCCCGACCCCGTTATAACCAAATTTTACACTTTTAACTCACAAATTTGAGTTCTTTTGGTATGATACATTTTATGTTTTAGGGGTGAAACTAGTTAGTGTATTTTTTAATTTTTCATTTATTTAATTAAGCCGCACCTCAATTAGCTAAAGTGTAAAACTCCGTTATAACGAGGTTGGGGAGATATGCAAGTGTTAACATTCGATTCAACTCGAACTAAATCACTCGCGACGAAGTTGTGGAAACCCATTTCAAAACGGAAGTTAGTGAAAAACGTTGTCTATTTGTACGAAAAATAAAGAGTTACAATGTTAAATCGATTTCGACGGTTAGGCCATCATCAGTAACAAACAATGTTACTGATGATGGCCCAAACGTTGAAATCGATTTAACATTGTAACTCTTTACTTTTCATGGAAATAGACAACGTCTTTCACTACTAACTTCCGTTTTGGTTCGGTTCAGCATAAAAAAATACGTAGAAACCGACCCCCTACTCGTATTTTTACAGGTAATTTTTCAAGAAAAATTTCATTGGGGGAAAAAATTTTTTTTAACATTAAAACTTAGTTTTCTCCCCTAATTAGCAAAGTAAAAGTAAGTTTAACTACACCGTTGGAAAGGTGAGATCTTGGGCCGTCTTTACCGTTCATGCAACTCGAGGTTTTCCAAATTAGGTACAATTTGCTTTTCAGAGGGCTTTTTCATGTCTCAAACCTTAATTATGAAAAAAAGGACAGGTATCTGTTCGATAGGAAATTTAGTGCTCTTTTCAACGGTATCCTCACATTTGAATGTACACAGCAAATTAAGGGAGTTATGGCCACTTTAGTGACGTAAGATCAAAACCAAGAAAAAAATTAAAATTGAAAAAACTCGTTTTTTAAGCGGGTTAACAAAATAAAAAATTGTTAAGGGACAAAAGTTGTTAAAAATTAGTTATAGAATCGACTCCTGTAGTGTTGCAGACGTGTTTTGTGTACACCACCCTGTACACAAGTACTTGTACCACCCTGTACAGAGCTTGATATGGTAAAATATCTCTTCTTGTTTCCAAAATGTACGAACAAGGATTTATTTCCAAAATTGTTTTCAGTTTATTGTCTTTTAGTTACATTTCACTTATTATTTCAGTTTTCATTTTTATTATTATTACTCGTAAGTAATTGTTTCAATAATGGTTTTAAATTTAAAAAATTGTGTTTACTATTCTGCATCTTACTAAATTCAAAAAAGTGTTCTGTATTCAGAAAGAAGTTTTAGATTAAACTATTTAATCGTGAAACCTCTTTTTTTAATTGTAGAAATTAATTAAAGCCAAACGTATCCAAATCATTCAAAGGAAAATACGGTTCATACAAAAACATACAGAAGGTGTAAATCAATGAAACACGGAGTGATAAAGATTAAAAGTTCCAGGCTTGCAGCAAGATCGTATGAGCGAATTTTCGTAAAATATCGTTGGCGCTATGTTACATTGTTTTGAAAATTAAGGACTTTGAGGGAAAAGAAACTGTTAACTACCAATCTTATGGCAAAAAACTCATTCTAAATGATATTCTGCGATTCAAAAAGAGATTTAAAATTTTTTGGAGTTTTTACCGATTTTTTGGGCATATTTTAATGAAAGTTAAGTACACTTTTCAGCGTAATTTTGCACATAAATTTGCAATGTTCTATTTTATAGTTAATAAACCTGAGCAATATTCTGCTAAAAAATATAAATTCAACAATTTTTAGCGGTATTTTGCTATTTTGAGTCAGCACTTGTGTTCAATTGCTTGCAAATTTTGAGCACTTGTGTTGCAATGTGCTCAAAAAATGCTGCCAACGAACTCGTCCTTTTGTTTGGAAAGCTTGATTTTTGGCGCAAGAACGGAATGTTTATCTCAATCCGAAGGAGAGTTATCGTCTGGAAGGACAAACATATATATATTGGAGAAAAATATGTAAACTCTAGGATTCGTTTCAGAATGTATCAAAACGGATTTCAACGAAGAAAATTTTCCAACATTTTTATTTTAAAATTTTTTCGAGCCATTGCAATGGCTTCATTTTCAACGAAAATTCGCTAAAAGCTAAGTAGTCACCACTAAATTGAATTTTATTAGGAATTGCATGTGTTTTCCAGTAAACTTGGGAATCATTAGGATAACTGTCAATTCAGATAGATAGCAATATGTTTTCAACATGTGAAAATGTTTTCATCATATGAAAAAAGTTTCGGGTTGATCTCCGCATAAACCTGATTTCCTTGTTGTTTCGAATACCGTATAATGTATCTAGAGGTTCAATCGTAAACCACCAAGTCTTTCAGAAATCAACTCCTACCTATAATTAGGTATATCAAAACATAAGTATTTAGCTGTACAACGGTATTATTTGATTTTCTTGGGCTCAGAATCCCCTTTCAGGGTGGCTCCCACATGGAAATTTCAAATTTCCCTGATTTTTCTCAAACCGAACTTCAGATTTCCATGTCAAAAATATACATTTCAAAGCGAAATATTATTTTTTCTCGTCATTTTAATATATGACGACACCTTTAATGCTTCTAAACGAAAATAGTGTAACTTGAATAATAAATACAGTCAACGCCAGCATACTGGTGGTAATAATGATGGTGAAGCATGGGGGAAGAAAAAAACTTTCATGAAATTTATTGCATTTGTGAAAGAACATATTAATAATTTTAAAAATATCCCAGTTAGACATTGACTCAAAAGAAAGGCAATGTATTGAGTACATAACTAAGGTAACTAAATTATTCCGCAATAAATTCAGGTAAAATCTCGAGAAAAAACTCAGAGATGATCCCCGACCGATATATGATTTTTCAGCCAAATTTCGTAAACTTTGGTTTAGTAGTTTTGGAGAAAAGCTCCTGGACGTGGACGGCGGATTTTTTCTTTTTTTAATTCTATTTTTAGAATCTTTGCATCTTGAAACTGGAACGATCTTAAAACACTGGGGGAATTGTTTTACGCCGTATACAAGTGCAGCTAATTCCAATTCAGTGGCACAATATGATGTGGATTCTGCTGTTGTGCGGCGGGAGGCATAAGCAACAGGATGTTCTATTTTACCATCAATTAGGCTCAGAACAAACCCTAAGCCTTCCTTGCTTCCGTCTGTGGCTAGGATAAAAGGCTTTGTGAAATCGGGATATGCTAGTATTGGAGTATTTATGAGCCGAGTTTTTATGTTCAAAAATGCTGTCTCACAAGCTTCTGTCCAGTTGAATGGTATGTCTTTCTTTGTCAAATCTGTAAGTGGCTTAGCAATTCCTGCAAAATGGGGTACAAAGCGCCTATAATAGGAACAGAGTCCTAGGAAAGATCTAACATCATTCAAGTTTTTGAATGGGGGGAATTCTGACATTGCCTGAATCTTCTTAGGGTCGGGGTGCACTCCATTGGCATCCACTACATGGCCTAAATATGAGACTTCATGTCTAGCAAAGTTGCACTTTGCAAGGTGTAGGGTTAAGCCTGCCTCTCTGAGTATCCCTAGAAGTTGGCATAATTCCTGGATATGTGTTTCAAAATCGTGATGAAAAAGAATCAGATCATCCAGGAAGCATAGGGCTCTGGGTGATCCTAGTCGCCTAATTAGACTCATAGCTAGGCTCTGGAAGGTGGATGGAGCTCCCTGCAACCCAAATGGAAGTCTTAGGTATTCATAGCAGCCCTCATCAGTGACAAAGGCAGATTTAGGGATGTCTTTGTCATAAATGGGGCACTGATAGTATCCTGATTTAAGGTCTAAGGTTGTGAAATATCTGGATTTACCCATCTTGTCAAGATGTTCTTCAACACGTGGTAGAGGGTAAAACTCAGGTAAAAACAATTCCACCATTATTTGTGGGGAGTGGACTTTGTTGTTTACATTGACCACCACGCCTTGAAATATTTAAATACGCATAGAGACTTAAATTCCCGCCTCACACGATGGGCATTACAGCTGAGTGAATACAGATTCTCTATAGTTCACAAAGCGGGTAAATCTCACGGCAACGCAGACGCCCTATCCAGAGTCTTGGCTACAGAAATCCGTTATCTTCCTGTGATCACCAATGATGAAATAAGAGGAGAGCAGGAGGTAGATGAGGACACGAGAAGCCTGGTTACCAGAAAGAACTTCAGGTATTCTAGAGATAAACTCCTCTGCAAGGATACTGTGGATGGTCTTAAGGTGGGGGTACCTTTTTCTGGTCATTCGTGGGAACGATCGAATTAAAGAAAGTTCGTCAGACCAAACAGTGAAGTTTTCTTCTTCTAAAACCTATTTTTCCTCCCCAGTGTTTTAATATCGTTCCAAAACATAATCCAACAAATTTTTTGGGGGGTTAAAAAAAAAATTTTTTTTGGTCAATTACAAAGTTTTATTGTTGAAAATAATAAACCAATAAAAGTTCCAGTCATGCAGTATTTGCGAATTTTCGTAACTCGTAGGTATTGATTACATTGGTTGGAAATTGAAGTACTTAAATTGTGTGCAAAGAAATTGTTAACTACAATTTTTATGGCAAAAAACTTTTTCTGTATTTTATTCTGCAATTTAAAAAAAGATTTAGGAGATTTGGCTTTTTTCAGTTTCTATAGATTTTTCAGCAAATATTATGTACATTTTTCAGCATAATTATGACATATTTTTTTAAGGTTCTAGTTAATTGTTGATATATACTTCTTTTGGCTGAAATTCTTCTGAAAGTATATTTGCCGATTGTTAGAAGTACATTTTCTGGAATTTGACCAATTTATTGTAGGTACCTACTCAAAAAGTGCTGGCCGACGAACTTATCCTTTTCTTTTGAAAGCTTAATTTTTTTGGCGGCAGAACGGAATTTTGATCTATCCTAAGGAGAGTCATCATCTGGAAGGACACTCACACATATTACATCAAACTTCAGGAATCGTTTCAAAATGCGTCAAAACGGATGTCGATGACGAAAATTTTGATTTTAAGATTTTTGGAGCCATTGCAGTAGCTTCCTTTTGAACGGAAATTCGCTGAAAATTTAGATTAAGGACAGGAAGGCCTACTTTATCGCAATGTTTTTCATTATAAATAACTAGGACAATTACTATGGCTGTAACATAAAACAAACAATTTACCAGAATTAGTAAAGGCATTCGTGGTTTAGCGAAGAGTGGTTCTGACTTCTTCGGAATCAGCGCACAAGCCAGCTGTTGCTCGGTGTCTTCTGAGATAGGTAGCACTTGTACCACTTGGAACTGTATGGAGCGACTTGCGGAGATCTGCGGGAGCGAGCGAATTTATAAGCTCAAGTTCGGTGCTCCCACCCGGGATGGGATCGAAACCGTACGCGTCCCCTTCGCTTGTATTAGCACTTGTTCCCACTACTAGTCTCGAACAAGGAAAATCCGTCATAACAAAACCAAGAAAAAAGTTTGCATGTCGGTCGACGGAAATAGAAGCTTCCACTTACCAAAAATAGGTACAGGCATCTGAGTCACTAATTAGCAATTTCTTTCTCGTATGCGCTTTTACACAATGATTGTCAACTTTCTTCTCGGAACACCCTATCTCAGAACCTACGAAACTAGTATGTAGGTTCCTACCTACCTAATTTTATAATTTACCTATGTTCAGGGTTGACAAATATCATGATTTAAATTTTAAAAATCAAATTAATTGGATTAAAAAAATTGGACATTTTTATTTTATTTAAAAAAATAGAAAATGTTAATTTAATGAATATAAAATTTTCATTTTTTTAAATAAAGGGTCACTCCAAGTAAATTATGGTACCTACGGTGAAATTAAAAAAAGTCTGCCAAGTTGGGTGTGGCACATACTCGTAGCTTCCTCGTTTACTTATCATGAATGTATGTATAGATCATTGAAAAGTTTTAAATGATGTTGAAAAATTCCATAACAGAAAAGAGTAAGTCAAGAAGAAGCGTGAAACATCATAATTGGTCAATTAAGAAACGAAAAAGATGGCACTCAATGTAATTTGCGTTCGCGCATGAGCAGAATGAACTGAGGAGTTGAGAACAATGAAATAGGTATGGGACCATCTAAAACCTAACCCTCGTTCACTGACAATTTCATCAAGATCGGATAAAAATTGTGGAAATTAAGGTTGTTACAAGGATTTCATATTGGCGCATGCGCTGTAGCTATCAATGATGCAATCATATTGAAATTGATATGGTTTAATAAAATCGTCTTCTCCCAACTATCATCCAAATTAAAGCGAAATCGAACGACTAGGGTGTGAAAAAATGGAGCATAATGAAATTTACATTTGCGCATGCGCAGAGTGAAGTATTGATTTGGCAACGATTAACCTGGTAGGGGACTATGTCAAGAAGCTGCGTGAAACGTCATAATTGGTCAATTAAGAAACGAAAAAATGACACTCAATGTAATCTACGTTCGCCCATGAGCAGAATGAACTGATGCGTTGAGAACAATAAAATTGGTACGGGACCATCTTCGACCTAACCCGCGCATTCACTGACGATTTCGTCAAAATCGGATGAAAACTGTGGAAATTGAAGGTCGATACAAGTATTTCACATTGGCGTTTGCACTGTACCTAGCTATTAATGACACAATCATGTTGAAATTGACATGGGATGATAAAATCGTCATCCCCCAACTATCATCAGAAATTAAGCGAAATAAAATAACTAGGGTGTGAAAAGTGGAGCATGATGGAATTTACGTTTGCGCATGTGCAGAGTGAAGTATTAATTTGGCAACAATGAAACTGATAGGGGACCATCTACAACCTTACCCGCGCATTTTCTGCCAATTTCATCAAAATCGGATCAAAACTGTAGAAATTAGGTCCGTTATTAGTATTTTTTTTAATTGATGTGGGATGGTGAAATCGTCATTCACCAATTATCATCCAAATTTGAGCGAGATCGGACGACTAGCGTGTGGGAAATTATGCTTGGTAGAATTTATGTTTGCGCATGCGCAGAGTGAAGTATTGAGTCAGGAACGATGAAACTGATGAAGGAGCGTCTACGTCTACACTCTAGCCCGCACATTCCCTGAAAATTTCACCCAAACCGGATGAAAACTGTGGAAAATAAGCTTGTTACAAGGATTTGCGGACACAGACACGGAACCAAAGTTGTTCAGAATGGTCTAAAACGTAAAATGTAAGTGGACATTTTGATTTTGGAGACAAAAAACTATGTTTTCTCCCGATAGCGAAAACAATGCTTCCGCTACCTACTAGTAGACTCGGAAGCAATAATCTAAGGCTAGGGATGCTGTGAAAATTTATATAGGTACAACCGATTGGGGTAACTTTGCACCACTTTTTGATATTTTTTGTCCTGCAGTATGTTTAAATTTCATCTTTCCCTGTTTTTATACTTAAAAGAAATAACGATTGGTCAAAATTTTGCTTTATGAAAGATGCTCTTTCTAAAACTTTCTGTTGAATACTCATAATCTGTTTTTAGGGTAGTGAAAAGCTAGGTGGGCTGGGCTTTCAGGGTAGCGTTGAAACACCACAATTTCTTGACTGTAAATTGCGAAATTTCGGATGCTTAGATGATATTTTAGGCAAAACACTTTCCCTCTGTCGAAAGTGGATTAAATTTGGCACCTTTTGCAACTCAGTAGAGGTGGTGTAGTACCTTGACAGTATAACCCTATATCTTGACGAAGAAGAAATATTTATTACAGTATAACCTAGAATACATTCGTAACGCAACTTTTGTGACACCTTTATACTTCTAACCTCGCTTATCGTAGTCTGTAAACTACAAAATCTCGGCTTGATTCCTGATCAAGAAAGAGCCTGGACGTTATTGTGTAAAAACGCCAATTTCCCTTACATCGCACTCTTTTCTTTCATCATCAAAATACTAGACTGTCTTCCCTTCACAATAAACCCATTAGATCGGACCCTAACTGAAGTCCGATGACGCCTACGGCCAAACTCGCCCACCTGGAGCAATGTTGGACCTGAAGATTGAGTATGCATGCCCACATCTAGAACACATTCATAGAAATCTTTATAAGTTTTATTGTACATGAAAGCCAAATTTCAGACAGAAATACACTGCCAAGGACATAGCACAAAAGCTTCCTCGTGGCTTCAACGTGACTTCAACAAGAAAACTCATGTGCTGAGCGTACCGCTGATTGAATCACGATGAAACTGATTCGGGACCACCTAGGGCTAAATCCACACTATTCCTGAAAATTTCATTGGAATCCGATCAAAATTGTGTAAGTCATGGCTGTGGCAAAGAAATATAGAAAGGTGAAGGCTCGCGCATGCGCACAGCGTACCGCTGATTTAATCATGATGAATGTCGTAAGGGACCCCACATCATCCCTGAAAACCTGATTAAAATCTGTTCAACATTGACGGACTTATGACTATCACAAGAAAACTACGTTCACGCATGCGCAGAGCGTACCGCTGATTCAATCATGATGAAACTAATAGGTGACTATCTATGGCTAAATCCACATTATTCCTGGAAATTTCATTGAAATCCAATCGAAATTGTGGAAGTTATGGCTGTGGCAAGGAAATGTGGATAGACAAACGGACAGACAGACACGAAACCTTTGTTCAGGAGGCCATGACACGCAAAATGAAAGTGGTAATTTTGATTTTGAAGCACACAATTTTTTTTTTTCATTTCGAAAGTGAAAACAAAGCTTCTGCTGACTTGACTCGGAAGCAAAAATATTAAAGTTCCTGTCATTTAGCATGATCGTATGAGCGAATTTTCTTAAATTACCTATCTTATTGTAGTATGTTAAATTGTATCAAAATTTGAGCACAAAGAAATTGTTAAAATTCTATTTTATGGCAAAATAACAAACACTATAAAATTCGGCGATTCAAAAAAAGATTTTTGATTTTTTTGCAGTTTTTATAGATTTGTTAGCAAAAATTAATGACATTGAATACGTTTAGCAGCATAATTTTGTGCAAAAATTTGTTAATGTCCTAGTTAAGATTGATAATTTTGTTTTGACTAAAATTGTGCTAAAAATGATAAATTTAAGGATTTTTGGCGGTTTTTAGCCAGTTTTAGTGATTTGTTTTGCACATATTTTGAAATTTAATGATTTCTAATCTAATTACTCAAAAAACTATGCGAATTATTACAAAAAAACTCATTATTTCTGTATTAGATAGCCCTTCAACACAGAACACCTGTCTATAAATATCAAACCAAGTCAATTATACAGTAGGTAGGTATCTTCAATATGTCTGCATAGGCGTACAGGCCTATCAAAGAGAAATTAATTGAGGGGGTTGGGAAGGTTTACTTCCCGGCGCACCACGACGTTTTACCCTTCTACACAAACTCATTATTTGACCATTCGAAATACGATTAAATATAGTACCTACTTTGTTATATATCGCTGGATTCGTAGGAAAATTTAGTCTCCAAAAAGCTGCACTATTTACTGATTGAAGCATTTTGGGGCGGCCAATCTTCATATGAAATCACCTTATTTTACGGAGAAAAAAAATCACGGTTTCCTTCATATTTGCCCCATTATCTGACTTATCATATTATTTTAAAGTTCCCTGGTTGTTCCTAATTGTTCCCCATCACATTCACAACAAATTCTCGGGAGGGATTTTCTTTATTGTTAAAATTGTAATATTGGTTTAGATAAAAAAGATAGCATGAAACTATCTATGAAAAATCAACTTTACTGATTCGATAAATCGATACCAAACATAATCTAACCAAACCCTACCGATAATCGAAAGAAAAACTTGTTGCCAACAAAATGAAAAAAAAGTACCTTTCTATTCCGTCCAGTAGATCTTGAGAAAATGGGGTAAATGTATTGAAAAAAGTGATTTTTCAGGAGAGGCGCTTGAAGTTCTCCTTCCAATGCGATTATTTATACGATATTCGAGGAGGTGCAGTGTCTTCAATCACGAGTTTGTCTCACAGAATTGCTTCATCGATGATACAAATTATTGACTTCACCTTCAAATGAGAAGAAGATAAGAAGATTATGTTCGTAGAAAACCTTCTTGAAAATAAACTTTCCGCTTTTTTTGTGGAAAAAAGCTAAGTACCTACTGTCCATTCATTTGCAGGAAGTGCGAGACGGGAGGATATTAATTTGGATATTCATTTCTTCGTTAATATTTGAAGTAGGGACATGCCGTTGGTGTTAATATGTTCACAAATTGCTGTACCTACATTCATAAAAAAAAATTTAAAAACGAATTGGAAATTTTTTTTTCACCTTCCCAACCTCCTTAAATTAAATAACAAATCTAGGTACACTTTCCTAGTATTTTCTTGACCAAGAGCTGCTCTTTGGACGGTTAAATGAGGACGTTTTTCATCTGACAGCTTTTTTCTACATTTCTTTTGTCGATCCTTCACAGTTTTTTTCCCCTCACTCTTTCTCTGTATCTCTTCACTGGCTACAAGATATATAGGTAGATATGATGAATCAGTTTACTGTGTACTTCTAGTCTACTTTTGACAATTGTCCTACACGAAGTGCAAAGGTGCGGTCAGCTATATCTGCGCCCGGATCCAATCCACCATGGTATGGTGGCTTCCAGAGGTTGCAATTTGATGAGCACCCATGGACACGATTAATAAAATAATCGATCTACAGGATTGATACACTAGACAAGACCGCCCCCAGGCGGACTGAGAGCCCCAGGCTGACACTCAATAGGAATTGCCATTCCTATTCATTGCCAGACACTCAAGAAAAACAAACAACTGAAATGTATTACAACTTGAAAAAATAAATAAATAAATATCTAACATTCAACTAAAAAAATTAATGAAATGGTCATGGTTTGACGAACTTGTTGGGAAAGCTCCCAGATTGGATCTGACTAATAATAAGGAAAGTACTCAGAACCTACAAGCTTGGAAGTGTTGAAATCCCAAGTCATAAAATGGCTGCTACAGCTTTCCTTCCATCCCAATCTCTGCGTGATACTAAGGGCACTTTTTTTGTCTAACAATATTATCAGCATGACAAGAATTACCCAACAGAACGACATAGTATGAGAGACTGCTTGCAAAACGTGCATGGCACACCATGAGAAGTACCAACATACCTACCTCAGGCAAAACCGAGGAGACGAGTCTGCGAAGTGCATGAAGTTTCTGGAGGACAGTGCTGCAATATGTGTAAGCTTAAACGGCCTATTCATGATCCTGTGGCATGAAGTGGGGAGCGCAACGAAGTTCCCCCTCTTCGCTCTCCTGCCTCAGAGCGCGTTCTCCATACACGATCCGTTGTTCCCAGCTCAAACCTCGTGAAAGTTTTAATGGATAATGGCACCTTATTTAAGCAAAAACCAGAAGTGTGGAGTGGCTTTGCTTTCGTTTGTAAAGCTAGATTTTTTTTATGCAAGAACAGAATTTTTATCTCAATCTTAAGGAGAGTTACCACCTGGAGTGACACACGGAGTAACAAAGGGTGTTAACCTTTGGTACCTGCCGAAGGCAAGGGATAGATTGTAGGTACTACTAATTTGCAACAAAAGTTGCCCTATAATATATTTTTACTCCATTAGAAATCCGTGTTTTTTTTTTTATTTTTACGATTTTTTCCCGTGATTTTGACCTTAACTTACCTAAACGGCTATAACTCCCTTAAATACCCGAGAAAATGATTATATCGTTGGAAAGAGTGTTAAATGTCCATAAAACCATAAAAGTTTTTCAAGATGGTTCAATTGGTGAACAATCAATCTAAGTGAATTTTGTCATATCTTGAGAATTACCACTTTTTTCATACTCTTTAGGGCTACTAAAATTCCACATGTCAAATTTAGCCTGTAGTCTAAAATATGCGTCAGAATCTCAGCTTGCCAACGGTGTAGTCAATTTCAAGTTTACTTACTAATTAAGGGGAAAAGCTATGTTTTAATGTTGAAAAACATTGTTTTTTTTTTGTTTTTTTCAATGAAATCGAGGTTTACTTGAAAAATGACCTACTTAGGTGTCGTTTCTACGTTTGTGTTTTTCGTTTAATCGAATGGTACCTAACGCTTGCATATCTCCCCAACCCCGGTGTAGCTTTAAAGTTTTACACTTCAACTCATGATTTGAGTTCATGTGGTATGACAATTTTATGTATTGTAGGGGTGAAACTAGTAAGCTAAAGTGTAAATCTAGGTTATAACGGGGTTGGGGAGATATACAAGAGTTACCATTCGTTTCAGCGTAAAAAAAATCCGTAGAAACCGACAACAAATTCGTATTTTTCATGTTTTTTGTTTTTTTTCAAGAAAACCCTTGATTTCATTGAAAACACAATGTTTTTCAACATTAAAACAGTTTTCTCGCCTAATTAGCAAAGTAAAAGTAAAATTACTACACCCTGTGATCAGATGCCAGCCACTGCGACGTCACCGGTGCAAACTTTGAAAATCATAGAAAGGAAATTACTCAACGTAGGGGAGTGCGGATGATATCAAATTTCTTAGAATGGGATCTACTTGCATTTAAAATATGAAATTAATACGTGGGTAACACTCATTGTAGCAATTAGGTAGATCTTTTCCAGGATAAAATTTACGGTTAAAATCATTTTTCATTTCATATTTCTTCTGATTCTTTCATAAATTGCGTGGATGCAGATGAGGAGGGCCCTTCTAATTTATCCTGCTCGGATCAATAGACTGTTGGGAGCTAAAACTTTCGGACTGAATCACATGCGAAACTCCATCACGTTTTCATCTTTCGTAAGAGTTTTTCCAACCCTTGAAGTGTTTCGTTTTCGATGACACGAAATTCTGAGCCATCTTGGATATAATTACTTGCACAAACAACCTTAATAAGTTTCGTTCGCACGTTAGATCCTCGTGCTTAGAAGTTGTCTCCTGGACAGCAGATATAAAGACTTTTTATTTAATAATTGGATTCTCATGTCTAATGAAAAACCTAAACTGTGGGTGTCAGCCGGGGGGGGGGGGGGGAGGTAAACAAAATTGTTGTAACTGGAAGAATAGATAGGTTTATTGTTATGACTAATAAATCAAAAGGCTACTAAAAAGTGCATTTAACTACAAGATCTGAAGCAATGCTAGAACTTGTTATGAACGATACGAACTAAATCACTCGCGACGAAGTTGTGAAAACCCATTTCAAAACGGAAGTTGGTGAAAAACGTTGTCTATGTCCACGAAAAATAAAGAGTTACAAGGTTAAATCGAATTCGACGGTCAGGCCATCATCAGTAACAAACAATCACTTATTGTTGTTATTGTTTGTTACTGGTAATGGCCTAATCGTCGAAATCGATTTAACATTGTAACTCTTTATTTTTCGTGGAAATAGACGTTTTTCACTTACTTCCGTTTTGCTATGAACGGTTCAAAAACTCCTCTAAGCTACAGTTCTCGATCATTCTGAACTGAATACCTATCTGAACAAAACTGCAATATACCCACTTAGAAACAACAGTGATCCTGCCAGCCAACAGTGGCGTATATAAATAATATTGGGGGGGGGGGGGGGGGGGGAGACCCATGTTATGTTAGGTGATTTGGGTTATAAATTAGTTATACTCAATGTTTAACGCTAGTTTTAAGGCCGATGTTAGAGGGTAAATCACAACTAGATTATTTTAATATACATAAAAAGGGTGTAAACAAAGTGATTGGCAATTTAAAAAATTGTATGTTATAAAAATTAGAAACCTAACATTACAGTACAGTGAATACATAATTAAAAATGAGATTGACCTGCTATATTGACTTAACGAGGTTTAGGTCTGGCTGCAGTTAATCCGCGCAAGCGCAGATCGCCTCTAGCTATCAACTTTTTTCTGTGGGCTGAGGCCCGAGACGACATTGAATCCTACCAATCAAACCGCTTACCGCTCACTGGTAACCCTAAATTCTATTAAATCTGACAAATTATGCATTACAACAATTCCTATTATTATTTGTCTAAATCATGATGATGGTAATAACTTATTCTTTAGATTTTGTGGTATGCTCATCTTCTCAATAAAAATAAAACAACTTGTTACGAGGAATTTTGAACTATATCTGAACTCTATCTTTATAACTATATAGTTCAAAATTCCTTAAAACAAGTTGTTTTATTTTTAATGTTAAGATGAACATGCCAAAACATCTAAAGAATAAACTCAAATGAGTAAAATTTGTCTTAAATTTTCTCCTCCAGCCCCCCCCCCCCCCCCTATTTTCGCCCCTGCCAGCCAAGATAGGTCTCGAACGTTTATTTAGAGAAAAAATTAAGGTAGTACCTATATCGTACTGGATTAATTTATTTGAGTACAACTGAATTAAATTGGAAACATTTAAATTGGTTAAGGAAGGCAAATCACTAACAACGAATGTTTTTCATGAACTCCTCGAATTCTTCTTACTGCCCTTCTAATCGTTTTACTGATAGAAACCAACCTATCTGTTTTAGCGTTTCCAAAAATGAATCATTGAAATTAAACTATTGCCGAAAAGTAGACAAATTAACTAAACTTGGTATAATAGGAAACATAATTTTATTTTTGGTGGTTCAACAGTCATTTTGTAAGTATGGTACACACCTATTAGGAAATAAATACATCCTGTTGAATGAAAACTAAAAAAAATACATTTTGTCTTATTGTGTTCTGAAGTAATCGGATCCTCCATGAGTAAATTAATTCAAAAAGTAAATTATGAAAATAATTTCAATAAGTACAATCTTGATTTATTGAAACATTTTGAAAACCAAGACAAAACTAATAATAAACTCATGAATGTTTATGAATAACATATCTACAAAGTAAATGTTAAGTGCCACGTGATCACAGCACGTTGAAATTCGATGAAATAACACTTAGGTACCTACCAAAGTACAATATTATGACGTCGATGTGGGGGTTAATTCACCGATAATCAAGTTCCCACAGAGATCATTGCTTTATAACTAACAAACGAAACACTGCTTGGAGGTTCTGATTGCACTGTAGTGACTAGTGATCTCTAAAGCAGCCCTTCATCATACAGCCCACCTACATTCTCAATCGCACTCCATTCCAGAAGAAAGAAATGCACTGGATGAGATATAGTTATCACTCGAATCAGGATCACACTTGATAGTCGACTCATCTACTTGATCAGAGGATTCACCAGAACTGTTTAATGTTATTTGGCTCTCACTAGAGTTCATATGGTCCTGTACATCGTTCAAACTCGGTGTCACAATTATGTTTTCCCCGAACTCAATTTCAGGGGACTCGTCATTCAAGTCTGGATCTGATTTAATGGTTACGTCACAAACATCAATTGCAGATACTGGAGGAAAGTAATCAGAAAACCCGCTACTGTGAGATATCGTTGGAAGCGGTTCAGTGGCACAATAAAGCTCATTTTCGTTTGGTTGGACGTTGTAATTCATATCACTAGAACCACTGGCTTCGCTGGTCTGTACAATGCAGTTAATCTCTGGGATGACTTGGGGGAATTCAGGCTCGCCATTGGATGGCTCATGGTTTATTCTTTCTGTTGATAATGTATTGGATTCACCTGGTTGTTGACTGACCGTGCTCTCATCCTCTTCGAAACAAGACAAACCAAGCCAGCCTTTTTTAAAATGAGCATATGGATCTTCTTCGTCAACATCATCTCCATTTTGGCCCTGATACAGGTTGGAGTCATGGTCTTCATACTGAGGAGAAAATCCTTGTTTTTGTACTATCTTTTCCACGTGCACGCGCTGTATGTGATCAGCTAATGACTTTTCCCTTGAAAACCTCAGAGTGCAGTCAGGGCATTTAAACAAACGGTGGTGGTTTGTAAGCTTCATGTGCCTCACAAAAGTTGCATTTATTACCGTTTCAAAATCACAGTTTTCAGCTTGGCAACGAAATACAGTCTTTTCTGGGTAGTTGTGGGTAGCTACATGGCTCAGACACGTTTGCCTTAAGCGGAATCTTCTACCACATTCGGGGAATGTGCACTTGAATGGTTGGGTTTTATCATAATCACATGTTTTCAAGTGATTTTCATATGCTTCTTCAGAATTACAAGCAAACTTACATAAATGGCATTGGAACTTTTTATTATGACAAGAGATACGATAGTGGCTTAATAACTTGGCTTTGCTATAAGTGACAAAATCACACTTTATACACTTTTTATAGTTTCTTTGTGTATTATGCTGATACATGTGTTGTTTAAGTCGTGACTTCTTCACCTTCTTGAAACAAATTGGACATTCTTCAATCGTCTCATCATGTTTTGAAAAGTGGGTTTGGAGAATTGCCATTGAGTGGCAAGTGAAAGTACATAAATGACATGCAAAGGGATCAATAACACGGCATGTATTTTTCATGTGGTGTTTAATTCCCCATTTGCTTAAGCTCGTCCCACATTTCTTGCACTGGGTCCTTTTTTCACCTCGATGAACAGTTGCAACATGATGTTTCAAATCTTGGTAAGATGGAAATTGATACAGTCTGAAGCACAAGAAACAACAAAAGTTATATTTTTTAGAATGTAATTGCATACTGTGTTTTTTCATTGCATCATCAGAATTATGCCGGAAGTCACAACATTTACAAAGGCGCTTTCCATTAGGTTTACTCGGTGGTATCAAATCTTCTGGGTCTACACCCTTATATCTAGAGCTCATTATATCTGACATTAATTGAGTCGTATCATTTAGATTGGGTTGTTCATGTTCATATTCCCTTTTAGAAGCTGAATCTAACTCAGAAGTGGCAACTGAGTCTATGCTTGTCGAGGGATTCGCAGGAACATCTGTACTCTTTGAGCAAGAGGACAAGAAATGATCACCAAAATCATGAACTTTATTTAAATCGTTCTGATCAATATTTTCCCCTGTGCTAACTCCCAAATCTAATTCATCCTTGACAATTACATCTGGTTTAGTTGGTGATGAGTTAACTAGAGACAAATCTGCTGAATGCTCTAGAGAAGAATCAAGAGTAATCTCGCTTTTGGTTTCGATTTCTATCGACTCATTGCTTGTTGACAGTGTAAAATCAGTATCCACTTGCGTTGATGAGATTCTGGGCGAAGACATTTTCAGGTCACAACTAGACGAAACAGTGGGAGTTTGGACTTCATGTGGAATCATACCAACTGACAATAACTGGCAGTGCACTCTCACGCTCGTAGGAGGCTCAAGGAGCCTCATATTCACAGGTGGACTGGACGAATTCGATGTAGAAATACCAGCAGTCCTTAGTGAAGGACTGGTCCTTCCTTGTACTGGGGACTGCTTGGAGATGTAACGACCCACATTATCTATATTAGGGAAATTCGCTCTAACAGGATAGCAATTATTGTTTAACGAAAATTGTACACTATTGTTTTGATTAGTGTACAGTTCAGTTACTCGTTTTTTAAGCATATCCGCTTCTGTTACAGAAACAGTTTTGTTATTAGTGGTAGATAACTTGTGCTTATGGGGAAATGCCAGATCAAGAGGAAAACCTTGTGGAGCTTGAGGAAGTGAATGAAGATTGCCGTTATATGGGTTGACTTGGTGGAATGGGGGATGATGGGTCTCAGAAAGAGAAGCGAAAGACCGAACTTTAAGTTTTCCGACGAGTGCGTTGTCATTAGTTTCTGGTTGTTCATAGCTACCCAATCCATTTATTGACAATGTTCCATCAAATGGTTGTTCAATCGGGTGAGTTTCTTCAACTTCCTGCTTCACCATCGTCTCCGAGTAAACAAATTCCACGTCGTCATCTTCTTCTTTCTTGGGAATAACCGAATGTTCCAATCCATCCATCTTTGATTCCTTACGGTCCGTTCAGTGCCCTCTATTTGTCCTTCACATAGGTACATAATATCCAATGCGCTCTCCAGAAATGATTGGCACAACAGCGTTTCTCCATTTCGATGGATGTTTCCCTGCTTCCACACTACAACAAACAAAATTCCTCTTTCTATTCATGTTTGTATGAGGGTTATTTTACATGGAACGATTCAAACTAAGAATGCCATCAAGTCTCATTTAAATTCTACTTATCTATAATATTCAATGATAAATTGCTAAAACTTCTAATGAGTTGAAGTTTGAGAATCTGTTGATACAATACTAGAAATCTTGCAGAACATTTTATGTTCTGTGAGGCTATGAGCCTTTGACGGACCATGTACCCAAATCTGTTAAATAATCTGATGATAAATCTGTTTTCTATAATGATTGCTATGATATGTAGGTAACAACCTACAAAAACGGATTGTTTTTGGTTATATCAAAAATCACAACTACTACTCTTCCACGCAGCCGTGCATTTCCAAGTCATTACAACCTTGTAATTTGGTTTTCAGGAAAAATAAATATGGGAGTCAGAAAAAAAGGTAAATCATATTACTCTTACATTAATTTTATTGATGAACCCATGACATAACACTAATTAATCAGTCGCTACGGATTCAAGGAAACCCATGTCAATGAAAAAACGGAAGTCGGTGGAAATCTTGTCTATTTCCAAAAATAGAGTTACAATGTTCAAGCAATGTCGACATTTAGACTAGCAATGTAGGTACAAACAATGACTCATGACCAAGAAATAAATCATGTATGTACTAGGTATATAATAGCAAAAATTAATTGTAACTATTCTAATTTAAAGTTTCAAACTCATTTGGTATAAAACTTACATGTTAATAATACATTAGTATTTACAATAGAAGAAGTTTTTTACTGCCAAGTTCAAAATAGCGCATAGAACGAACACGACTTTTTGGTATTACATTTCAATGTCATTTTGTTGCACATATTCCACATAAAATAGGAAAAAACCTAAGGCTCTGTTTTATAATCTCTTACACATGGTTCTGTCTTCTCTGCACACGATTCCTCCTCTTCCATAATATGTGCCACATGCATCCTCATTCTGTGAGAGGCCAAATATTAGTTACAGTCAGGACAGCTAATGATAAGGAGATGCTTAGTCTTTTTATAGTGGTTCGAAAGAGCAATTTTCGCTATTGTTCGAAAATCGCAGTATTTGTTAATACAAGAAAGAGTCTTCATTTTACTAGAGAACAAATGGAGACGGTAATGAGTTCTATAAGCGTTTTCCTCATTGAAGGCTTTATCACAACCTGGGAACTCGCATGTATACGGTTGATGTTTTGAGTTCATATGCTCTTTAAACTCGTCCTCAGTATTAGTTCCATACCTGCACAATTCACAATGATACAATTTGTGGTGGTAGGTGCTTCTGTAGTGGATTCTAAATGCGGCTTTCTTGGCACTGGTAAAATCAGACTTCAAACACTTGCGTTTGGAGTTACTTTCAGTTTTTGGCCCATGTCGACGCATATGGCCATACAGTGTCCTTTTCGTCAGCTTCTTTTTACAAATTGGACATTCCTGCAATGTTGCGTCATGTTTAGTGGAATAATTTGTTTTGTGTGCTGACAATGATTTAAATTTCATACCACAGACGTGACATAACAATGGATGAACAATTTTATGCGTGGTGGCAACGTGATTTTGAAATCCTATCTTAGTTTTAAAATGTCTATCACACATTGGACACATGATACGTTTCTCCTCTCGATGGGTAGTAGTTACATGGAATTCCAAAGCACAAAAAGAGGAGTAGTTGAAGTGGGGTAACTTTTTTGGCAGTTTTTTCCTATTGAAGGCTCTTGTGGCACAAATGAAACAACGGTAGTTATACTTTGCGGAATGCAATTTTTCTTCGAGCAGTTTAACTTTACTCTTTTCTTCAAAGTGGAAGTCACAACATTTACACAAGTGTTTTCCTAAACGCTTACTTCGGGGTTTTAAATCACGAATGTCAACATCATGGTAAGGGTCTAAAACCTCAATTTTTTCAGGAATTTTGGGCGTCGTTGAAACTTTCTATGAATAACTCGGTTCCCCAGAATATATCGCATCACTGGTTAAGAAATTGTTATCCAAATTATTCAGATCGTTGGGATTTGCTTGCTCTGGGTCATTTCTTAAACTATCGTCTTGCAAATCTAATTCAGGATTGCCAAGTACACTCAACACTGTAGATGTGGAACAAATGGGAACCTCTACATCGGTAGAAAAAAGAGACACAGATGTCTCACTAATCTCTTCTTTAATCTGGCCATCTGCCACAGTTATATTTTGTAATGACAACGAAGAATTTGAAAACGAAGAACAGGAAAAAGGGATGTCTTGTTGAAATGTTGAATTTAGTGGTGGAATCTGCATCGGATGGCAGTTGTTGAAGCACATTTGGGACGGAAATGGTAACATGGGTTTGTGTAAATCAACAACTGGGAGTGACGGATGTGGGTATATCAACTCAGCAACCAAGCCATCGGGTTGCTTCATTTGTGATATGTTCTCATCAATACACTTCGAATCATCATGTTCTTGCTTAACCAGTGTCTCTACTCTGGCTATTTTCAATGGAGCCCCGTCCCATTTCTTGGGAACTTCTGCAAGATTTTCATTCTCCACATGCTCGTAGTAGTTTGCTGATTCTGATTTCACCTCGCAACACTCAGGATCAGCTGTGGACATCGTGGATACTACTCCAGTCGATCACCGCAGCACTATAACAAAAAAATTCCTAGTTCCATTTATATTTATGAACAATTTCACGATATTAGCTAGTAAAAATTGGCAATCGGCAAATCTAAATCATGCAATTCACAAGTGAAACTGATCACTAACACAAACCACAATGTTATAAAAGTTAACCATTTGAATATCTAGAATTATATACTTCAAACAAAATAGTTAGTAGAGGTGGGACTATGAGAAGAATAAACTAAAGAGCATCATTCTTTTCAGGAACTTTGGACGTTGTTGAAACTTTCTAAGGATAAGTCGGTTCCCCAGAATATATCGCATCACTGGTCAAGAAATTGCTATCCAAATCATTCAAGTGGTTGGAATTAGCTTGCCCTGGGTCATTTCCCAAGCTATCGCATCGCAAATCTAATCCAGGATTGCCAATAATACTTAACACTGTATATGTGGAACAAATGGGAGCCTCTATAACTGTTGAACAATGAGACTCAGATGTCTCAATGCAAATCATCTGTTTAATATGGTCGTCTGTTACAGCTGTATTTTGAGATGGAATCTGCAGTGGATGATCACTGTTGAAGCACATCTGTATCATGGGATTGAACCTTGACTGAACCTTGGGTTGGATTTTTTATGTCAACAGCTGGGTTTGATTCAGGGAGTGACGGTTGTGGGTATATGCACTCAGCAACCAAGCCACCCTCAGCGCCTGGTTGTTTAAATTGTGGTATGTCATCATCATTACACTCTGCATCATCCTGTTCTTGCTTAACCAATGTTTGTATATTGACTATTCTCAATGGAGCCTCGTCCCATTTCCAGGGAACTTCTGCGAGAGTTTCAGTCTTCTCATGTTCAAAGTAGTCTTCTGGTTCCGATTTCACCTTGAAATACTCAAGATCAGCTTTAGACACAGTTACACTCTTCGACCCCGCAGCACTACAACAAAGAAATTCCTTGTTCTTTTTACATTTATTAATTAAATCGAATGATATCAGGCAGTACAAATTAGGTTGATAGTCTATAAACAAAAACCATGCAATGCGCCAATGGAAGTTCGTTTTAACACAATCTAACACAAAATCTAGAAATATCTACTTTAAATAAAATAATCAGCATAGTTACTAGTGTACTAGAATAAGACAGCATCCATGCTATATTACAGTACCATTTCTTCCTTCTCCGACAAAACATGGATTTTTTCAATGCAACTTAAACAAACTATTGTTACGCTCCAGGAAAATAACTCTCACAGTCGAAGAGGTTTGGTCACCCTGGCCTCTTAGCTCTGGTCGTTAGAGCGTTGCAACTCCGGGAAATTAATAATAATTTCTCGTAGTTGTGACGACGCGAGTTCGAACTCCTGTCGAGGTAGCAAATATTTTTGGGCCGTTACACTATGTAGGTAACCTTAATAAATTAACCATAAATTATTTGGTTCTTCGTTCACTCACATATTCAACTTATTTTTCATAATTTTGAGATGAAAACGTTTTTGCTCAATGAACAAGATATCCCACTCATCAAACTATTAATTTTCAGTAGGTACCAATGGCATCAATGTTAAGAAAGACCTGCAGGATAAGGAATATGAGTCCAAATGGAAGCTATAGATAAGAGGTATGATAGGTACCATTAAGCGCAGCTATTAAGGATATCCTTCCTTGGATGTCTGAGTAAAGGTCCCACACACTAAGCAGGAAACAAACAGGAAACAGCTGCAGGACGTGGGTCGTATGCACATAGCTAAGACTGGGAGACAGCCCTGGGGACGCCCTGGGCCAGGCACTAGATGAAACAAATAGCAAAAAATGCTACGTCCTGGCCCACCACTTTCCAATGTTAAATTTTCACGTTCACGATCCACTTCCCCAGTCCAAATGATCTCTAAGTGTCTTCGCAGGTGAAAGAACAAATAAAACATCTCAGAGTAGACGGACTCTCCCGGATGGGACAGGAACCATCAAACTCCCCTTAGGAACTTACTTATTTGAAGAATAAGTAACTATGTTAAATGTGGATGGACTGTAGTAGGTATAGGTTCCAATCTAGGAAGTTTCAACTAGAATACTACGCGCTTAAGCTTCCTTCCTAAAGGTACTACCTACTAAACTAGTTTTGCCGGTGGAAAACTTGTGCAAGTTCCTTCTGGAACGGCTGCACAAATGTTTTGGATTGAATTACCGAGAAATAAATTCCAACACTATTCACACTCTGCTACCATGAAACGGATTTCAGGCGAATGGGCTGGGCTTCAATCGTTAAATTTGTATTTTGAAAAATAGAAAAAGGAGTATGACGGCACCTCTATAGTGCATTGTGCGCATCCTTAGTGGATATCGTTCCTCGAATGTCCGAGTTGAGTGTCTCCCCAATCGCCACTTCACAAATTTGGGAACAGCACATTCGATCCAATGTAACATCGCAGGGTAGAGACACTTTCCCAGTTGAGATAGAAACTGTCACACAACTGAGTAACCAATTTCCGAGTGGAGCTCATACATTAAAAAAAGTATGTACCGTGAAGACCTATAAAATATCTTTGTTTCACTTACTGCAACCTGACACTTAGGTGCAACCTCACTGCAACTGATTGGTTCCATAGAATCGAGCATCTGCTAGTAAGAGACACAATTTTGGTCATTCTGATTGATGTTGTTGAGTTATCCTACTTGGTGGAAGTTGAGCTAACTCATGTTTTTATTTAAAATAATTATTCATATGAAAGAATGAAGGTTTGGAAAACAACGTATTGAGGTGTTCAATAATCTCAGGATAAGATGGAACAGTTAGGTTGAATGAGTTCAACACATCTCAAGCGTCTTCAACCTCATACTGAATAAAAAGGTGCTTACCGACCTGAACATTGTCTCCTCTGTGAAACAACCTTGATGATAGCCAAAACCGTCCAAACCGCCGTATTTAAGTTCACAGAGTAAACAGCTTTCTGGGCTGTGGAATTTATCAATTAGAAAGGTAGAAAACATGAAACACTTGCCATCCTGTTACAAACGGTGTTTTCTGGTTGAAGACAGTCGAGAATCTAATGACGAATTAAAGGAAGGAGGGGCAGGCCCCACATCGTCCATATTGGACATCAAATAGGTAGTGGAGTGAGACAGCCCTGTTTACCCGTGATAGTGCATTATGTGCCACTATCACTGCAATGAGAATTGTAGGGGTAGAGGCGATCAACTCCACAATGGGTCCTAGGCTAGATACAATCTCCCAGTTGAGACAGGAACTGTCACATTCCCCCCTATAAAAACTTTAATTTGAAGAATATTTGAAGAGTTGCCCCATGGGCAATGCATCATGATTCAGTTTTATTTTATTTCTATTTTTCCTTAAAAGTACACATGAAAAACACATCCCGCTTCAGAATTCTGCTTTTCTGCATTCCTTCGAGAGTTTTTTTAAAAATCTTTTTTTAATAGAAAAAGTGGCTAGGTACTACAGTTTTTTAAATCATTGCTATAGTAATAATGCTATTGATAATGAAATGACATAGGTTGCAAAACTCCTTGATAGAATTCGAACTCCTGCTTTTGGTTTATTTTCAATAATGTTTTTTTTTTTTTAAATTCATAATCAAACTTTTTTATTTATAATCTTTACCTACCAGAGAGAAGCCCAGAAAAATACAGCTGTCCTTCCTCACACTGTCTTACGGGCTTGTCCCTACGAGAGTTAATAAATCGGTAAGCGCAGACCCACCTTCTCTGTCGGGCTGGCAACCATTCTAGGCTTTTAAGGGTTGTACCCATAACGTTACCACGGGCGGGAGGAGCCCCAGGCTTTGCCAGCCTCCCAGTTGAGGTTGGATTCACAGGGGTTTCACACCAATGATGTCCCTCCTTGGGGCAGTGGCTAGGAAGTGGAACTGAGTGAAGCCTAGGATAAGAGCAACTGGCAACTCGGTAACGAAGCGTAAAATTGTCCTTAACCATTCAGATACCAAGATCAATTAATCAAAGCTCTTCTAATGCCGGATTTTCACTGCATGTAACACCTAGCTATAATTACCAGTGCTGGTAAAAAATTATACATAGGTACCAAGGCAGAATTCAAACTCAAACCTTTTCTCCAAGAGAGGCTTTACTTAAGGGAATGGATACCATCTTAACGAGTGTTTCCCAAACTCATTGACTCCCATTGAACTCCAGTTAAAACCAAACCGTCCTAGTGGCTGCTCGTGGGGGTCCGTGGTTCAAACTTTAGGAAACACTGAACTACACCACTTGGTTACTGATACCAATTAATCAAACTTTAACTGTGGGAGTTTCTCTGCACATAAAATATCCCTTAAGTCTAATATCAACTGCCCTCAGCTGAATTAGGGGACGAACAGTGACGGGTTGAACAGCAGGCAATCTCGTTTGACTGAGGTCATTTGTGGTATGTTTTATTCCAGAGAGTGAGGAAGTGGAACTGCTACGTCAGGAAACGTGATGTTTAAATAATAAGCTAGAGAGGGAATGCGTATCAAGTTTGACCCTACTGAAAGCGCCAGTTCGTTACACCCACTTCAATAAGTAAACATAATTGGGAACAGTTGGGGGTGACATCAATGTATTGGTTCAAATAACTTTCGTTCAGACTGTAATACAGCTAAATCACAACTGACCACAAAAAATAAACCGATGAAATATTTGTATTGTAACATCTTACCTATTTATTTTCTTTAGTGCTCAACATAGGCTTCACGTGAGGTCATACTATTATCAAAACACGAGAATATTAAATGAAAGTACCGATTTTGTAAATTGGGAAGATGTTAAATGAGTTGGTACCTAACCAGGTTTAATTTAGTCATGTATTATTGCCTCCTTTTTTCCTTGTGAAATGGAGTTTACTTGAAACAAGATGAAGATAATGGATGCTTATTGTAGCAATCAATTTATTGAAATTTAAATAAATAGGTAGGTACCTACCTTTTCACAGATGTCAGCGTTTAAGAAGGATATTCTGACAGTCTACCAGTATACTTCATCTAATGATGTCCAGGCAACTCGAAGTCTTCATTATTTCTGGCCTAAAACACAAAGTCTAGTCAATTCCACTCTATCCATGTTCGTGGTTTGCATTTTAAAATTTTTGGTGATGTTGGAGTTCAAGAGGGGCAAAAAGGTATGTATCCAGTTAGTTCTTCTTCTGCTCTTGAATAAATAGCATTCTCTCGCTGTTCAATTTTTTCCTTTGAATAAAAAGTTCAAGTGAAATTGTTTTTCGAGTTTGTATTCGATTTTCTTTACGTTGTATCCCATTGTACAATACTGATTAGTCTAAAAAATGGTCGCGAACTCTGTGAAATCCTTACTAACTAAACCAGTAAATTTTTAATAAATTGACGCTCCCTTACAGGGGAAGTAAGGGATTAAAGGATTTTTTTCTTCACTTCCCACACCCCTGCAGGGAATAACCCGCAGAGTTCCCCATCATTTTTTAGAATAGTATTTCTACATCTGCATACTTAGGTTTATGTTAAGTAAAACAGATTAGAGAGGAAAATGCCAAACATAATTACACAGGGAGTTGACAAAAATGAATGAAATAAATAATAAACTCAAAATGGGACATGGTTTCAAACCCAAATTTACAAAAAAACAAAAACAAAAATAATTAAATACAAAATTAGAATACGAGTCAAAATAAATAACAAAAGGATATTGATACTACTATTAGTAGTCCATCTAAGCTGATTTCAAGCGAACGTATAAAGTTCTTCAGAGAGCTAAGAGAGGACAGTTCCACAATATTAATCTTACTCACATTACAAAAGAATTGTTGGAGTACAAATAAATTCCTTACAGTACTCAGTAGAATCAGCCGCCATAAATTTGAGTAAAATGCAAGAGTTAATAACTATAAAGACTCAATGTCTGTGAATTTTACTTATTATAAATCAGCTCATAGTAAAGTACAAAATGATAGCATAGCAAATTATTACGCAGCGGTTTATTAATTTCATTGTTAAATAGCCCTTCATATTTGCCTTAATTATACTAACTCTATATGACGTTATCTAAATATAACTGTGAAGGCTCCTAATCAGGAGAAATCAATTGAATGAAATATGAAATAAAACGCCTACACTTGACCAGTGTTTCTGTATTCAACAAGAGTGGAAACACCAACTAAAAATTAATTAGATAAAATAAATAAGAAACAACTAATGAACCATGAACAACCTACGCTTCAAAAGTCAGTCAATAGATTACAAAAGTTATAATAAACTTGATTTCGTGGAGTGAGAACTCCATTGGAATTATATCAGCTGATACAATTGGCGCAGTTACAGGCGATTTTTACTGCAGTAGTATACATGATCCAATCAGTAGTTTAGACCTTCAATTAACATCTTCTAATGAACATCCCGCCGTCTTTTACTACAATTCTATTTACGACGGGCTGAAGTTTTTCAGTCAGTTACGACGTCTAATCATTGAAAAGTAGCAACGATCTTATGGCTGCACAGTGAAAGATCCTTATCTATAAGACGATCTCGTTATTCAGATCTACTGATGTGTCAATAAAGTTGTCCAAATTCTCGAGTTTCAAGTTTATACAGGGTGTCCCGCATAAGGTGGTTAGTACTTCAGGGCGTGATTCTAGAGCTCATTTCTGATCGTAAGTTTCCCCTAGCAATTTTTTTTAAACGCTTAGTTTTCTAGTAATTATATTTTTGAGATTTTTATCGTGTTTTCGATTTCAAGTCATTAGAACAGCAATCACTGTAATAATTAAAACAGTAAGTTCAAATGGGGAACTTTCATGTGTTGGAATTTCACACTTTTGACCACAGATTCGGATTCAGCTTGTTTGAAAACCTTCAAGCAGCAATTTTTATTCGAAAAACCGTTTAGTTGGGCAAATAAACGGGTAGGAAGATCACGCGTGACATTGCAGTGCAAGAGAACAGAGGGGTTCCCCCCAGGAGGGCGGGGGCCGTGACGTCATCGTGCAAATGAATTTCAAGAGCCGTATTACTCGTCAGAAACCCATCATACAGCACCTTTTTGGAAAGCTCTCATCAAGATCTTTCTAATGAGCAAATAAAAAATAACCATGACAATACCCCATTAGAGGATACCGTTGGAAAGAGCATTAAATTTCCTTTCTATATATCTAATGCAAAATCAAAGTTTTTCAATAGGATTCATTTGGTGAAAAAACTGCCTGAACATGAAATTTCCTCAAGTACGGGAAATTCCAATTTCTTAAAGCGGCTGTGAGTGTCCTATTTTCTGTACTGTTTTTTTTTAAAAAACCTCATCTGTAAAAACTGGCCCAAGATCTCAGCTTTCTAGCGGTATAATCAATTTTTATTTTATATAATAATTAGAGGCTAAAATTACCTATGTTTGTATGCATGAAATCGAGGGTTTTCGTGGAAAATTACCCTCAAATAAAAATCGAGTTTGTGGCCGGTTTCTACGTATTTTCACACTAACTAGTTTTACCCTTAAAAACACATAAAATTGAGCATAACAAATGAAGTAAAAATTCGTGAGTTAAAGTGTAAAACTGTTACAACGGAGTTGGAGGAGATCTGCAAGTCTTACCATTCGATTCAGCGTGAAAAAATAAGTAGGAACCGGCCCCAAACTCGAACTTTTTTAGAGGGTCATTTTTCACGAAAACCCTCGATTTCTTGGAGAAACCCTGTTTTTCAACATACAAACATACTTTTATCCTCCAATATTAGTGAAGTAAAATGAAAATTGATTATACCATTAGAAAGCTGAGATCTTGGGCCAGTTTTTACAGCTGAGGTTCGCGAAAAAAGTACAGAAATAGGACACACAGCCCGTTTAAAAAATCGAAATTTCACATACTCGTGGAAATTTCATGTTCAGGCAGTTTTTCACTAAATAAAACCTATTAAAATTTTTTGATTTTGCTTTAGATAGAAAGGAAATTTAACTCTCTTTCCAACGGTATCCTCAAATTTAAACTTAGAGTTTCTATTGCAGTTATTGCTGTTTTAGTGACTTAAGGTCGACAACACGAAAAAAACTCGAAATTTTAATGACTCAAAAAGTGTTTAAAAAAACCAAGAGGAACTTTCGATCAGAAATGAGCTCTACCCCGAAGTAGTGACCACCTTATGCGAACACCCTGTGGATAGTTGTTTCAAGTTTATTGTTTGATCAAATTTAATAATTTAATATTGATAACCTGGCTATCCCATTGAAATTCTCATTGCACGGAATCGACTATTATATCACTTGTGTCACCTTTTAGCGAATTTTCGTAGAAAATGAAGCTATTGCAATGGCTCCAAAAGTTTTAAATCAAAATTTACGAAACTTTTCCCCATTAAAATCCGTTTTGGGACATTCTGAAACGAATCCTAGAGTTTAAACATATCTGATACGAATATATATTTATAGTTATATATATATATATATATATATATATATATATATATACATATGTACATATATATGTGTTACCTATGTCCTTCCAGACGATAACTCTCCTTAGGATTAGGATACAAATGCCGTTCTTGCGCCAAAAAATCAAGCTCTCTAAACGAAAGAATTAAATTGATCAAATTTAGAAAAATGTGCTAAAAAAATCACTGAAACGGCTAAAAATGGTTTTATATTATTAGCAGTATTTTAGTCAAAACAAGTTGATCATCGATGAACTAGACCATTACAAAACTTATGCACAAAACTATGCTGAAGAATGTACTTGAATTTCATAAATATTTACTGAAAAATCAATAAATTTATAAATTCCAGTCATGCAGCATGATATTATGAGTGAATTTTCGTAAACTACCTATGGAGGGTTAGTTATCTTGATTTGTACATGGATGGAATTACATTATCATGATTACAGGAGTTGCAAATCAGTGTTTTATTGTTCCTCAAAATCGGCGGTTTTGTGATAGGCCATGTTAGAACTTACACAAAATATCTCCCTCATATCATTTGAAATGAAGGGTGCAAAGCTGTTTGTTGGATACAACGGTTATGGGTATCCATAAAGAACCCAGAAAAATATATAACTTCTAGGAGAATCATGAAACCTATCCAAACGTGAAGGAAATCGACACACACATGCCTGTCCAGTCAACGTAGTCAAGGCAAAAAGTTGGGGGAGGTGTAGAACAACAACAACAATCTATGCCCCGCACAGCGACGGATGAGACAAAGAAAAAGAAAATAAGCAAGCAAACAATGAAGACTCGTGCCTTGGAAAATGCAAATAAAAAAACGTTTCAAGTAGGTACCTATAAGTAGGCAGTTGTTTATCTGCATTAATTCTTTAGTTCGAAAAAAGTTAGTCAAGTTCGAGTGATAACTGAAACTAGGCGTTCGAGTAATTCATTTACCCGAGTGGGTTGCTTTGAGACTAACAAAGTGTTACGAATTCGCGGATTTAATCGATGGAAATGAGTGTGCGCGCGTGACAGGGAAGAAATACGAACTGACCCGCGAGAAAAAGCTTGTAAGTAGGTAAATATTTTCAAAATACAGTGTTGTTTATACAGTGTGCTGACAATGGAAGTTGTTCCAGTTGAATGTTTCGAATTTCTACGACCGAATGAAGCACCGGTTTTTGAACCATCGATTGAGGATTTCAATGATCCGATATCCTACATCACCAAAATACGACCGATCGCTGAAAAATATGGCATTTGCCGGATAATTCCACCGGAGGAATGGCGTCCACCATTTTCCGTTGATTTGAAAAAATTCACGTTTAATCCCAGAGTACAACCCTTGAAAGAAATGGAAGCCACTACTAGAGTAAAGCTAATGTTTTTGCAAGATCTGGCAGAATTTTGGGAACTCCAGGGCACTCCTTTGAAAATACCTGTGGTGGAAAGGAAGGTACTTGATTTATTCGTTCTGGACCAATTGGTTAGAGAGGAAGGGGGCTTTGAGAGGACCACCGAATCAAGAAAATGGAGTTTTATCGCGACCACCATGGGGTTTCTCCCTGAAAGAGCGAACGGACAAACCCTTAAATTACACTACGAGCGTTGGCTGTATCCTTATAATGTCATCAAAAGTGAATCTTTCACAAAAAACAGGAGGCGTAGAAAAACGTCGGGAGACCCAACACTGATGGTGAATGGAAGACCAGGGTGCATAGCGTTCAGTAAAAAACTTTGCGAGTTTTGGAGACTTAGAGGCTCGCGCTTGAGTTGGCCACTCATTGACAAGAAGAGTGTCGATCTATTTGCCCTACACAATGCAGTAAAATATGCTACAGGCGAAATTGATTGGAGCACCATAGCGACAAACCTGCAGTTCACGGCAGACGCCAGTTCAGAGCTCAAGAGTTTGTACTACAAAATTATTTCACCTTTTTTGGAGTTGGTTGGGGAAGATAACATAGAATTAGCAGATGTATGTGAGAAATGCTTGACTAGCAAGAATAATCAGACTATGGTCGTTTGTTCATCCTGTGCGACCTGTTATCACATGAATTGTTTGCTTCCCGAGTTGCAAAGGATTCCTAAGGGAACCTGGAACTGTTACGCGTGCACCAAGGAAAAACTCAACAAACCCAGAGAACCTTATGGATTCGACCAGGCTGAGAAACATTACACGCTGGAAGAATTTGGAGAGATGGCAGTACGGTTCAAGGAAGAACACTTTGGAATGCCAGCTCTTAATGTACCACTAGAAGAGGTGGAGAGGGTAAGTGGGTGACATCATGGCATGCATGGACTGAATAGAAATATCTAGATTAAGGATGGGATGTTTCCGTAAAAATCCTGAATCGCTGCCATGGGTTTCAGTTAGTTCCCTGTGGATTTTCTTCTTATTCAAATTTTCCGTTATTATTCACGCATGGATATTTCACTAGCATAATATTCACGTTTCAAGTCCCTGTGCCAAATCTTTCCTCGCCGTTCACACGTGGATATTTTTTTTGACAGATAAAATATGTAGGTAAGTATACATCAGTGGTTCAGTTAACGTTCTTTCTTCACTCAAAGCAATAAATTCAGTTTTGCTAACAAAAAATATTTTTTACAGCATCCAAACGATGAACGTCCCAAAATAGAAAAAAAATCTTTCATCTGGGAGTAGTCATCTCAGACCATTCCAGCCGGAACGGATTATTTTAAGTTGTCTCCTTTTCGAGGGTAGAACGGGTTCTGCAGTACAGTTCCACTTGGAATTCCTCATCCCTAATCTAGGTTGATAGCACCTTCATTCCTAAAGGCCGTGTCAAACTTGCAGTTTTTCAGCTTTTTTCTCAAATTTTAAATGCACGAACGTGAAGAAGGCAAAGTGCTTTTTTCCAAGGTCAGCTTTTTCTACCATTGCGCATCCTGGCGGGGCATTTTTAAACTAACTAGGGAAAATTAGAACACGTTCTAATTTTTACCTCAACTCGAAAAATGCTAAAACGTAACCCTTGGGAAGGTAACAATTCAATGGAAAACCCCTAGGAGCCCTAACCTGACAGACTTAATAAAACTGCATTCCGCCAGAATGTGCTGTTTTTGCACTTATTCCTCTTCAACATCCACAGCTGATCTTGGAAAAAAGCACTTTGCCTTCTTCACGTTTGAGCATAAAAAATGCGAGAAAAAAGCTGAAGAAATACAAGTGTGATACGGCCTTAAATTGAATCTTCCAAAATTATGACTATAATATATGCAATTTAGTAGTATGTGATATAAAAACATGTGAGAAGTAAGTTGAAAGTGGATTTCTAGCGGTAGTTCCGAGTGCGCTAAAGGCTGACCGCCTACCCAACTAAAGGGTTCCAGACTCCTTTTCACCCGTTGCGCTCGCAATTATCTATTTCCCGGGTCATAACGGTTCTGTGAGTCTGCCACTGTTATATACCTGTGTTGAATAACTTATAGAGAAGTAGTATGCTGAATTATAAAAAAAAGAAAAATCCGTTTTTGAGAAAATCTCCATTATGTGGGGGAAAGGGCTGATTTCGTATATTATTCAACTACGGCTACTAATATCGGCAGAATGGTGCACTGTGTGCAGTATGCTGAGCTTTAAAAAAAGAGAAAAACCTGTTTTTGAGAAAATTTCCATTATGTGGGAAAAAGGGCCGATTTCGTTTATTGCTTCAAGTATGGCAACTAATATTACCTGAAAAACGGACTTTTCTAAACTCAGCATACTGTTTCTCTTTAAGGTCTCCATCAACAATACGGTAGACACACAGGGCACCCTTAAGGCGATATTAGTTTCCATACTTGAAATAATTAAATTCATCTTGAAATAATTAAATTTATCATACTACTCCCCTATAGGGTTTTCAATAATGAGATATATACCAGCTTTAGACGCACAGTGCACCATTTAGGAGATATTAGTCACCATCCTTGAAGTAATAGACGTAATCCCACATTTTCTCAAAAACAGATTTTTCTAATTTAGCTATCTACTTCTCTAAAAGTTATTCAACACTGGTATGTATCAGTGGTAGTCTCACAGTGAACTGTTCCGACCAGAGAAATAGTTAATTGTGAGCACAGCAGGTGAAAGGGAGTCTGTGAGAGGAGTATCTCACCCTCAAGCGGTGCCAAACGGTGGAGCTCTCCTTATCACAGCCGTGAATCATTACAGAGCGCTCTAGCGGCCTCCCTCAAAAGCATGCCCTACTGAGTAGTGAAGTACTGTGATTGTTCAACAGGGATGAAGGTCTGTTGTGGTCCAGTGGTTAGCATTGCATGGTAATGAGATTAAGGTGCCAGGTTCGATTCCAGCGCGGTGTGAAATTTCATTTTGCTTCATACACTTACACCTCCAAAATATATTTGTAAACGTCATTCCGAACTGTATGTCCAACTAATCTGAATTTGCACTAAGGGATTGACTACTTGATGATGTATTTTTGAGATGCGAGCATCCAAGACCAACAAACTATACACAGCATTCTGATCCATTTTACCAACTAATCTATATTTTACGTTATGAAGTTTGAGGAGAGACAAGCTACTTTTGCCGATTTGACAGCGGAGAACTGGAGAGGCGTGTGATTGGACAACTAGACAGCCATGATGAACAAGATAAGAACAGAGCGGTAAGAATAGAACTGGAGAAGTAATTCACAGCCGCGGTACGGAGTGCGCCACCGTCTGGCACCGCTCAAGGGGGAGGTGCTCCTGTCTGGGATCGCATGGTTGGGTAGGCGGTCGGCCTTTAGCGCACTCGGGTCTACCGACAACTTCACACAAGTGACACAAAAGACTTGTTCAAAATAATGTACTTAATGGGCATCAAAATTATTTGTTTGAATTAATTTACATCTTTGAGCCCTTCTACTTTTGATTCTAGCATAAAATCTATTCTTTACGCTACAGGGTGAACACACTTCAACTAGTTTAATAAGCTTTATTACAAACTTCAAGGATTTCCCAATACTGAGATTAAATCAAATCCAATACTGAGGTTAAATTAATTTTTGGTTTTATGATTTTGAGAAAAAATTGAGTTTACGGATACTCTGGAAAAAGTCATCATGAAATCAAATCATTCCATGAACTCGATTTCCATGTAATTTTTCTAGCTGGATATAATGGGAAAACTCTCAGATCCCTCCGACTCCGCAGTTACCGAATTTCATGCCCAAAAATACACAAAAAAAGTTCCTGTCATGCAGCATGATCCTATGAGCTAATTTTCTTAATATCGTATTATATTTACCTATGTTAGATTTTTTTGAAATTTGAGCGCTGAGTACAAAAAAATTAATGTTAACTTTGCATTTTACGAACTGAAATCATTCATTCATTGAATGAAATAAACTTTTCAAAAATAGTAATCTATTCAAAAAGTGACTTTGGATTTTTAGCGTAATTTTTTCAGTTTTAGCGAATTTTCTTAGAAAATAAAGCTATTGCAATGGCTCCAAAAATTTTAAAATAAAAATTTTCAGAAATTTCCTTCATCGAAATCTGTTTTGAGGCATTCTGAAATGATTCCTGGATTTTAAATCCAATATCCTTGATTAAATAATAGAATGTTATTTAGAACAAAATTTTCAGCAATAAAATTGACAGTTAACAATTTTTTGCTGACAATATGACGAATTTGAGCAATAAAATTAATAGTTAATATTTACGAGTATTTTGCAGACAGTAAATTTCAACTTGAGCGTTGCTAAGTGATGGGAGGCCGAAAATCATAATGTGAATAATATCATAAACGTTAGCGTCTAAGACGTCCAGAATAATTAAAATTGATTCGCAAAATAGTCAATTTTTACCGAGTTGTGTCACAACAATCACATGTGAACTCTGACATGTCTTGAATAGTGGTGGCAGGAAATCATAAAATGGATGATAACACAAAACATATGTATAGTGACTAACTCCTGTAACCCATTGCCACCCATTATAAAACTAAAGGAGCTATTTAAGAAATGGATGTTTTGGTTTTTTCATTAATATTTGTTGAAAAATCAATAAAACTGCAAAAAATATTATTTAAAACAAGGTGTTTTGCCATGAAATTGGTATTTAACTATGTTTTATGTACTCAGAGCTCAAATTTCAAAAAATGTACCTAACATAATACGGCAACTTAACGAAAATTCGCTCATACGGTCATGCTGCATGACTGGAACTTTTTATAGACTTTTTTTTCTTTGTTGTACATAGTACATATTAGTGAAATGCAAGCACATTTTCAGCATAATTATGCATTTAAAATTTTGAATGTTCTGGTTTATAGCTTGTAAACCTTATTGGAGTAATATTCTGATCCAAAATATAAATTTAACGTTTTTTGTTTTTTTTTTTCCCCCTAGTTTCAGTGATTGTTTTCAAACTTAATTTTTATGGAGTCGGAGGTTCCTATTGTATTCAGTGTGAAAATTACTGGGAAATCAACAACAAACTCATAACTCCATGGAGGGTGGTTGAAATTCACGAACATTCTCAACAATTTTAAAGAAAAATCCTCGTTTTTTAACTTATGTAACCATTTTTAACTCAAAATTATGAAAGTAAAAATTAATTTGATGTTGCTCACCTCACACACACACACACACACACAGTGCTCAAATGTCAAAACATCTAACATTCAAGCTTGTTAGCATATTTTAAACTTATTTTAGTGCATAAAATCATGTTCAAATGGAGTATGCTCGCATATAGGTACATTTGTTTTATATATTTATATTGAAGCAGATTTCATTCCTAGAATTTTCAACACTGACTACTGTCTCCTTCAATGAGTAGTTATTTTGCGTTACCTATAGGTAGCGGAAGCATCACTTTCAGGAGAAAAAAATGTTTACTCTCCAAAATCAAAATTTCCACTTGCATTTTACGTTTTAGACCATTCTGAGTCAGACACACACACAGAAAGACATGGAACCAAAGTTGGTCAGAATTTCTATGTGTGTGTGTGTGTGTCTGCAAATCTTCGTAACGGGCTCATTTCCCACAGTTTTCATCCGGTTTGGGTGAAATTTTCAGGGAATGTGCGGGCTAGAGTGTAGACGGTTTCCTATCAGTTTCATCCGCATGCGCAAACGTGAATTCTGCCCTAGTCGTCTGGTCTCGCTCAAATTCAGATGATAGTTGGGGGATGATTTTACCATCCCATATCAATTTTGGCGATTGTATCACTAATAGCTACTGCGCATGCGCCAATGTGAAATCCTTGTAACGACCTATATTTCCACAGTTTTCATCCGATTTTGATGGAATTTTCAGGGAATGCGCGGGTTAGGTTTTACATGGTCTCCTACCAGGTTAACGTTGCCAAATCAATACTTCACTCTGCGCATGCGCAAACGTAAATTCCATCATGCTCCATTTTTTCACACCCTAGTCGTTCGATTTCGCTTAAATTTGGATGATAGTTGGGAGAAGACAATTTGATTACACCATATCAATTTCAATATGACTGTATCATTAATCGCTACTGTGCATGCGCCAATATGAAATCATTTGTATCATTAATCGCTACTGCGCATGCGCCAATATGAAATCCTTGTAACAACCTTAATTTCCACAATTTTCATCCGATTTTGATGAAATTGTCAGTGAATGCGAGGGTTAGGTTGTAGATGGTCCCATACCTATTTTATTGTTCTCAACTCCTTCAGTTGATTCTGCGCATGCGGAAATGTAATTTCCATTGAGTATCATTTTTTCGTTCCTTGAACAATCATGACGTTTCACGCTAGTTCTTGATGTACTCTTTTCCGCTATGGAATTTTTCAAGATCATTTAAAACTATTCAATTATCTATACATTCATGATACGTAAACGAGGAAGCTAAGTGCCACACCCAACTTGGCAGACGTTTTCTATGATTTTCCAATGTTGTAAATAAATTACTACGTCAAAGTGGGCAAGGGAGTCCCGTCCAGTCGAGAGGGGTGCTGTAACGTAGTAATTATTTGAAACTTGCAAAAATCATAGAGAAAGAACTTCTCATCGTTAGAGATGTTGGTGTTAATGAAATTAGTCATTACATGAAATGTACCGATCTAAAGAGTCAATTCCGCTAGTGGTAAGAAATCGATCATTTACATACTTTTTGGAGGAGTTCGCCGTCACTTCACTAGCAATTAGAGTACAAGGGGTAAGCGCTTTCGATGTAAGAACGTCATCATCAGGACTGATGATGATGTCTTTACATCAAAAGCGCTCATCCCCTGTACTAGACTTGCTAGTGACGACGGACTCCTTCGAAAGGTATGTAAAAATGATAATAAAATGTACACATTGATCTTCTTGAATAAGAAGAAAGGGCTGATATTGTGTTTCATAGTTATTGTGGAATAAAAAGAGGGGGTTAGGAGAAATATATTTCCATTAAAAAATCATGGTATTTTAAATCTTAATGCACAGTGCCTAATGATTTTTGTTTTATTCATATTTGCAGGAGTACTGGAGGCTTCTTACAGATATTGAACATGACACTATGGTGGAGTATGGAGCAGATATTCATAGTGTCGACCATGGGATGGGGTTTCCAACTCGGAGTAATATAGAATTCGATAAAATGGATACTGACGAGTACACTGGATCAAAGTGGAACCTTAATAACATCCCTGTTATCGAAACATCAGTGTACAGTCATATTGGTACAAACATCCCTGGCGTAACAATACCCTGGATGTATATTGGGATGTGCTTTTCAACTTTCTGCTGGCACATTGAAGACCACTGGAGCTATTCCATCAACTACCTTCATTGGGGGGAACCTAAAACTTGGTACGGAATCCCAGGGAAAGATGCGGAAGTTTTTGAGAAGATCTTGAAAAAAGTCGCCCCTGTTCTGTTCAATGACCAACCTGATCTACTGCACGACTTGTCAACTACTGTGAACCCCAACACACTCATGGAATATGGTCTGAAGGTTTTCCGCACAGACCAAAAAGCTGGAGAATTTGTCGTAACTTTTCCCAGAGCGTACCACGCTGGTTTTAACCAAGGTTTTAATTTTGCTGAAGCAGTCAATTTCGCTCCTGCTGACTGGATACCTATGGGACGAGCCTGCATTGACCATTATGCTAGTTTACTCCATGTTTGTGTTTTCTCCCATGATGAACTCATATGCAAACTTGCCCAGAAGGGTCCCTCACTCGATAGAACCCTAGCAAAGGCAACATTCACAGATATGGTAGAAATGCTCAAATGGGAAAGTCGAAACAGGAAACTAATAACAGATGCAGGAGTGAACAAATCTGAACGGGTGATCTTCGAAAAGATCCCAGACGACAATAGACAGTGTACTAAATGCAAAACCACTTGTTTCCTTTCTGCAATCAAATGCTGTTGTCGAGAAGATTTATTATGTGTAAACGATTTTTTAAGAATAAAATTCCCCTGTGGATGCCCTCCTTCTAACTTCATTTTCAAATACAGGTATGACTTGGATGAGCTTTTAACGTTGATAACCAACGTCAAAGTTCACACGGCCACTTTGAATTGAATCTAATTTTTGATTAAAACTATTTTGTATGAAAATAACCTAATAGATTTCTATTCAATATAACTGGGTCAACTAAATTAATTTGAGATGACAGGCTCAAATTGAGAAACCTGTATAGCGAATAGACATTTTAGCGAAGCTAGTCGAAATTGAGCAGACTGACTGTCAGTATTAGAGTGACATAGGATAGATATGCAAACAGCAAAGGATATTAAGCACTAACCGTCTGTGTGAATAAATCATTACGTGTGTTACGTAAATAAATATATATATGTGTGTTACACCTAGGATGCGTGAAAACATTGTTTTTTCTCATAGCTCATATGAAACATTATTCAAGTAACGATTCGAGAATGAGGTACATAAAAGTACTTAATTACGTGATATTCAGATGGATACCATTTACTACCTAACAAACTCGAGTTGATAACCTTCATTTGTTAAATGATTTAGCAACTCATATTGATAAATTTAATGCTTTCTTCAATAGTTCCTTCTAAAGCGTATGTTAATATAGCTTATTTACAATATAATATGTTAAGGTACATAACTGTGTACAGTGTGTTTGTGCAGAGTATTTCTAGATCGCATTTCTAAAGCGATCTATTGGTAACATTTTTACGAATCATTATAACATTCCACTAATGTATTTACTTTTACCTAATAAACAAACTGATACAAAAGCTTTGGAATTAGATTGAAAGAACTAATTTACTTCCCCAATCAAAATTAATGTTGATCAATAAAAGGAACGTCAGAATCAAAATGGTGATGAAACCACTTTCTACTGAGACCAAACAGTATTACATCAGTTTTTCTTGTTTCAGCGAGCATTTGTGAAAAATGAAGTAGGTAATTGTAATGCGTCAGAAAACTATGAAGGAGCTCGTATATTTTTCTCTCCCAAAAGATGAACACTTATATACATGTCCCTAGAGACCAACTCGCATTTGTGTCAGGGGTTTGTTTTAAGAGACAAAAAACTTGTTATTTTTGTGTGTTTTCTTCTCACTTTCAAGTTATTTTTGTGTTACCAACCCTCAACACTTAAAATTTATAAATCCCTTTGATTTAGATCCAAATACAAATTAATCCTGCTCGTGAGCTGTTTATCCCCATTTTTTTGTGTTCGACACAACTTCTGTTTCATAGTAGAAGCGAACTCTATGAATATCGATGTTGAATATCTACGCTACAAGCAGATACGTCGGTATGTGGATATGTCTTATTCTTCCCCCTGTGAAATGTGTTTTGTGTTTCAAGTTAAAAATGTCTCAATTGAATTAGCTCAGTCAGCTGATCAGAAAAGACCCAATCAATTCAATCGTCTCTTAGTGTCCCAGAGTCTCCATATCTAATTTCAACTTCCTAGGTTGAACAGGGAAGAATTTAGCTAACTCAGCTGATTAGGAAAGAACCAATAATTGCAATCGTCTCTTAATTTCAGCTTCAGAGATTAAATACGCTAGAAATCATCAGCTGATCAGAGGTCTATGCATCGTCTAGTACCTACTGCTTACAAGTACCAACTACCTACTCAATAGTATACATACACTGCAGTGCCTTCTTTTCACACTATCAGTTCATTATGGTTACTTAGCAACATCCTTTTGCTAACATGGCTTTCCTTGACACTACAATGGCTTAGGGATCATGAGATGTTGTGATAAAATGAGAGCATTCCAAAAAGTGGCGAACGATTTTCCTAATATGCAAACTGAGGGAGTTACACTTCCCTAGTAACGCATAGGTTGTACGTGAAAATCAATATTTTCGCCGTGACGTGACGGTCGGAAAAAAATGGAAACGTCCTGTTAATCATTATTAAATGATAAAAGAAAAATTCACCGATGAAAATAGCATTAAATTTCTCTCATACAAAATACGCTACAAATTATTATTATTCAGTTTTATCGTTTAATAATGATTAACAGGACGTTTCCATTTGTTTTCGTCACGTCACGGTGGGGTTTTCTATTGATTTTCATGTACAACCAATACGTCACTAGGGAAGTGTAACTCCCTTAGTTTTCATAGCAGGAAAATCGTTAGCCACTTTTTGGAATGCTCTCATTTTATCACAGCATCTCATAATCCCCAAGCCTCTGTAGTGTCAAGGAAAGCTGATTTATCACATTCAGTTATAAACTAATATTGCTAAGTAACCATAATGAACTAATAATGTGTAAAATTAATCATTATTAAATGATCTGACTGCAGAACCGTAGGTCTACCGTCCGTTCTTTGATTAAAAAAAAAAAAAAAAAAAAAAAAAAAAAAACTGACAAAAAAATAAATAAATAAATAAATAAAATAAAATAAATAAATACAAAAATTACAAAAACTCTATTATTACAAATTATTACTCGGTTTTGATTTTTTTAAACTCTCCGACATTTGGCGGTTTTTTGCCGAATTCCGACGCTAAGAATTCCCTGACTGTAATTATATTTCGATAATGCTCCTAAGGCTCGGTTTAATAAATAACATTCCATCGACCAGTGATCAGCGTAGAAGGGCCATCTAATGAAGAAATAATAAACCTTTGCGTAATAATTTGCAGCAAATAACCATTTTCAAAATTAGTGTTTATGTAACATTATAAGCACTATAATGTCTGAGGATATTTCTAATCTGAAATCTTCATTTGTAAAACTAACATTTATCCCATTCATTTCTCTACCCTCATTTTAATTTATAGTGTTGGGTCTAAGATTGAACGGAATACTTCTCACTTTATTGTTGCTAGAAGAGCCTATCTAGTGGAAGGTTGGGCTCGTAGGTTTCTACAAGTCACTCACTCACTGCTCGGGGTTTCCATTGACTCTCCCTCAAAAAGAGGCCCATTTAATTTAAAAGAGGATTCCGCCGGTTACCCCGAGTTGGAGTCGCCACAAGCAAATCTTTTGCTTAAATCAGCAAATTTGTTTTATTCTTTCTCACTTAATATCTCTGAGGGAAGCACGTTCAATTATATGATACCCAAATATCTCCGTTCTAGATCTCCAGTACCGGTCGCATCTGCAAAGACAGTGCTCTGCGGAATCCTCCTCGAGTCCGCAAGGGCACATAGGTGAGATGTTGTTATCTTTAATATTTAGCATCCTACGGAAATCATAATATCCGGTAAGGATGCCAATCTTTAACTGAATTTATACTTTTACTTAGAAGCCAAAATGTTCGTTTGGGACCGGAAGACGTAACAAGCAATCTGGTTTGTCTATATTTAGCCGTTTCTCTACCCCAGAGAATGTTAAGGTCCTGAGTGACCCAGTTTTTAATTTTAAGTACACGCATTTTTGAAAATGCAGATGGAATGAGAAGGGCCCACAAACTGTTGTCCTGAGCCAGCTCGCGCTAAACCGTCCTCATTAACATTGTCTTCATGATTGTCATGACCAGGAATCCATTATATGGTTGTTTTGTTGTGGTTAAGAAACAAATTTATAAGGTATTTCTTTGTTTCCCAGACCAGTTTTGAGTTCGTGAGGGGGTTCAGGAGTGCTTTAATGCTGGCCTGACTATCGGTAAAAATGTGAATGTTTTTGTTATAAGTGTTGTGGTTTTGTAAGGTGACCAGGCACTTGTTGATAGCATAGATTTCTGATAGAAATAGTTGCATATTTGTCAAGGCTATCAGAGTCTGCCACTTGAAGGCTGGGTATGAACACACCAGCACCAGAGGAAGGTTCAGATCCCCTATCTATCTGGTGGTCTATAGTCTCAACAGGGGTTTGTTGATTGCTCCACTCATTTCTATCTTTTACTTCAAAGGTGGTTTTTTTAAGTTCCAGAAACATCTCCCCTTCATTTCATCAGAGGGCATGAGGGTTTCTGGTGCATAAAGCGTTAGTAGCATGTTTGATGTAGGTGTGTCCTACTTGTGTGTAGTGATAGAGAAACTTAACATTTAAGTAGGAACATAGATAATGATGTGGGGTGTTGGTTGACAGGGTTTTTTTCAATTTTTATTATCAGGATTTGGTCAACTTGGAGAAAGAGCTGCGATATACTCACCAACTCTGTCCTGACGCTTTAATGGGAAAGGAGCGTTTACATCTTCGCCATAACCAGGACAACGGAAGCTGTAAGAAGAAACATATCTGTATGTTTAGTCTGATAGATTGTAAGGACAAGTGGAATATCATAAGGCGATAGGTAGTACGTTGTCATCATCCACAAGAAACTTGTGGCTAGGAACCAAGAAACAAGACACTTTATTGGAGAATACCTATATTTTATTTGCATGGGTAGTTTACCTTAAAAAAATTTGAAATCCTAAATAGACCTAATCGTAACGATAGATTACAATGAAAATGGTGAATGGTAATCCGCTTATAAGAACTTCAGGCTACAGCCTACAGCTTCAGCTACAGACAGGACATACCGCAGTAGGAAGAAGAAGAAGATTATACTACTTTTTTGTTGCCCGTGGTCACCATGGTAGGCATGGTGTTGTTCTGTATTACCCTTTGAGTATAAATGGCTATTTCTCTTATTTCAACGCTGTTTTTCTGTTAGTTGATACGTGCCACTGGCGTCGCGCTGGACCAGGAAATTGACGCTTCCCGGTACCGCACCTGCTCGTAGTATGCATCAACGCGTACCTACCTAGTCAAAAAGTTCCAGTCATGCAGCATGATTGTTTGAGCGAATTTTCGTGAATTATCGTATTGCATAATGTTAAATTGTTTTGAAATTTGAGGTTTTTGAATGCAAGGATATTTTTGACTATTAATTTTATAGCAAAAATGTATTCTAAATAATAATCACCTATTCAGTGTCTTGCATAGAACCATTTCTTTTGATCCCGATTCCCCCTTTTTTTCGAACGCTTTGCAAGATCTTTATTACCAGATAAACAAAGGTAATAAATCAAATAATTTTGATCAGCCCCAAACGTTTAGTTAAACTCCTATTTCCTTATAGGTACCCAACATAGTTTATAGGACGATCGTTAAAGGAGGTCCCTAACGATTCTATAAATAGTACTTAGTGTAAAAAATAAAAGGGGTCGGTTACACTCCATTGTCACCATTTTTGAGAACATCTCTGGGATCAAAAAATGCTTCTTTTTGATAAATCTATTCGACCATAATAGAGAGTACAAACTCTTCAACTGTACAAACATACCTTGGAAAGTAAAATAGGTAAAAGTAAAAAAAAGTTGTAAAATCGTCAAAGGTGATGTAAAATATTTACTATTATGATATATTTCCCTTATTTCTGTCTTGATTCAGAAATCGATCGCAAAGTCAACAATAACCAGGCTTGGCGGGAACTATGTTCCTATTGGATAATAAATGGTGTTATCTTATCTCAATGAAGAAACTGATCGATGCTAGAAGTCGAATCAGTGAGCGAAAGTGGTTGAAGAAGGAAAGTCCATGTGAGCAAGTGTTGTGTCCAATCAAGTTCCCAGCCAAGACATTTAATTATCAAAAAGAAGAAGAAGAAGATGATGATGATAAACCGATAAACAGATTTGGTTAATTGGATTCATTTGTATCATCACAGTTTTGTTGAGTCTGATTTTGTATCATACAAGTTGCTTTGATTTTTGTTTCTGGTTTTACCTCAAGTAGAGCTTCAGTAAGTAAGTACACATTGTATTCTCAAATCTATCTTTCCGAAGCAAGACCATTGCACCGCTCTGTTTAACGTAATAACAAGTGTACCTGTTTTGAAGAAAAATTTAAGTTGAAGAATTTAGTGGTACCAACCGGTTTTTTTTGTTTAGTTAGCGAAATTTGTTGAACTTCTTAAAGAAATACATATGTTGTTTTAAGGAAATACTATAGTATTTTAAAGTACCTCCAGTTAGGTATACTAAGCAACAGACTTACTGCGTATACGCCCAAGAAAAGCTTGGTAACAGACACTGGGTAGGTATACACCGGTATACACCAGGGCTTCCAAAAGATGGTCCGCTGGCTCTTTCGTTTGTAGGAGGTCCGTGATCACATTAACCTATGAAAGATGGTTGGTTTATTAGTAATTATCTTTAAGCAGTGTTTTAAGGATCAACAACGCTGGACAGCAGCTAAAACCCGATGTATGTATAGAAAGGTAGTCAATTTTGGTGAAAGCCAAGCTTGTATGCCATAAGACATTTTTATTTATTTTTCGCTTCTAAGAATAGTACTGATAGAGTCGTAAGAGGATGCGTCGATATCTATGGTACGGCTATACCGAAGTTTCAATGATTGTAGGTCCCTCACAGCATTACTTCTTGTTCGTTCACATAATTTCGCCCGACACATACTTCACTTTGTTATGCCCTCAACTCATCAAACAATGCACTCCTTAAAGTGAATGAAACATGTCCACATGCTAAACCTCCTGTCTTTACTGGCAAAGAAAATATGTCTGGCTCTTCAGTTGATACTTCACCTCCTAACACAGCTGGCATGAAACGCTTCCTTAAACCTCGTTTGTTGAAAGCTGGTAATCTTCTCCGCTCCTCTCAAGCACTTTTTGTATGTATTGATATCTGAATTGAAATTATGTACTTGATAAAAGTTATATGGGTTTCCTGGGGTTGTGCATAATCTACAACTGATAGTTTCCTTATAGTCTCAACCCAGGTCTTCATGTTTAGAGATAGGTAGGTACTCTTTCTTCTCTTGAACCACGTTATCACCTAAGAACTTCTGATCAGTGACTATTGATATCCCTGTGTCGTAATAATTATTGCTTTGAGCTTTTTTTTTATCATCTTGGTAAACCACGAGGTCAGGGGAGGGGGTTACAGCTTTGTGAGTTATACCCAAATCTAGGGCTATTCCCCAAAAGACCATTCCACAAATATTTCAATTGGCTGAACGATTCCTGTGCTACGAATCGTCCACACACCAACTATGACGAATAACCACTCTTTACAATAGTATATTGGGTAGTAATGTAGAGATTCCGAACAGGAGAATTGCAAAAACATCCCCATGAATTACCCACATCATGCTGGACAGGTTCTTAGTTGTGCCTGCAGTACATACTGATTCCGTGTGTCTCTTGTAATGTAATTAGCGATTTGCTCATTCTTATTCTCAAAAATAATTTTAAATACCCTAAAATATAAATCTCAAGCAGTCTTGTTGCTTTCTTCCTTATTAGTTATTACCATTTTTGATATACATGACGTTCCTTAATTCCACAGGTGCCATCTGCTGAGCTCATTTCAATCCATCTACAATGGGCGATCGCTATAATATCAACAGTCAGTTGGAACACTTGCAGAGCAAATACGTCGGAACTGGTCACGCTGACACCTCCAAGTACGAATGGCTGGTGAACCAACACCGAGACTCCTACTCCAGTTACCTCGGGCACTTCGATATGCTGAATTTCTTCGCCATAGCTGAAAACGAAGCTAAAGCCAGAGTCCGTTTCAATTTGATGGAGCGGATGCTCCAACCCTGTGGACCTCCTCCGGAAAAACCGGAAGAGTAAGAATTTTAATTTGCTTGGATGTGATTTCCTTTCTCAATTTTGTAAGTAACTGTTTTAATGTTTATGAATGTACTTCCCTAGTAAACGGTCTTAATTTATTTTTACTTTTCTAATAAAACATTCCTTCAATGATTTCCAATAAATCAATTTTTTGTCACTCTTTGTTAAACGAATCCAATGTTGTTCTCACGCATCCTTTTTAAAGCGACGCGGCTGGCACATTCCAATTTTCGGGTGTTGTGTAGAACTATTTTCAAATACTTATTAGGAGGATTTATACCATTTTAATAATACAGAGCATTATAAAAGTTTAGGTTAGAAAGTCACAGGGGAATATTGAACTGGTGATGTTGAGCACTAAACGTGTGCGATAACTTGTTCATGTGCTACGTTTGGCCAGTTTAAGAATGGTTGGTGGTCACAGTTAATCGATATCCTAGGTCATTAAATACCTAAATATTATACACACGTTTATGCCCGCAAGCCGCTAAAAATATCTTGAATTGATGGTATTTTGGCAGTTGGTACAAGTAAGTAAAGTAGGTTTTTATTTGAAACAGTGTCGTATTTTGTGCAATAAGAACACAAAAATTTGCTCCGTCATCAATTGAGTGAAAAATCGCATCAATTGTGAAAATTTGTGTTCATGATGTATTACATTCTTTAAAAAATTAAAGGGTGGTCTTACATCCGGCAGGAGCTTGTCGGTTTCTTACGTTATTTGAAGTGCCGAATCCGGGGTCCGTTTTTTTTTTGTTTAGCTCATTTTTCCATGATTTAGCTTATTTTTAATTTTTTGTGCATAAACTTTTCAGGATTTTTTATTGAAACACATCCAGATTAAATGCCTTCCAAAGGTGTCTAACTTATGTAAAATTTCACGCTGATTCCAAATATCACTTCGATTTTTCCATTGCACCGCTTCCAATCCCCCGTTTTATCAAAACACTAGCGAAAAGTGTTGGAAAATCCCAGTTTTTGTCATTTTTTCTGCACATTTCATGAGCTAATAATGGAAAATTAGGCCTGACAAAATTCTTTTGGATCTGCATCTTGTAGAGGACATTGCTCCGCGTCGAATGAGATCAACCGCGCGTTTTTAGGTCTGAAAATGATGGAGGTGCGATTTACTTTGTCAGACATTACAAAATCTCGACACTCCATAAAACTGGATTCAACTATCAGCTCATCCTGTCTATTATACTCGTACTTTGGGAATCAATGAGCGCCGGACCAACAAAACATTTATCTGCCTAGATAGATAAACGATAGCCTGTCATGTAGGTTGCTCAAGTCGATTGGATGAATAGGATAACAATAGTGAGCTCTGTATTTTTCTGAGGTTTGTTTACGTCGGTATGTGGCGGCTACTCTCGACTTATAGGCTCAAAATAGCTATTTTTGATCTTTGCATCTGCCGTCTTCATGCCACCTACCACCCTTGTTGCTCTTGTCTTGTCAATCCCGTATTCTCCTCAGGTGAACAAAATACATTTGGGCTGTTCACTTAGTTTTTACGAGGTTTCGGTATCCTCAAAAACAATAAATTAACTTCAAAAGCAGCAAAAGGACACAATATGAATCGGTGAAGTGTTCTGTCGCAAATGAGGTTCACCAGCCTCCTACTACCCACTCCCTCCCATGGTCCTTTTCGATCATGAATTGCCAAGACAAGATCAACAAGGGCGACAAGTGGTATGAAAACGGCAGATACAAAGATCAAAAGTAGCTATTTTGAGCCTGTAGGCCGAGAGTGGCCATCTCATACCTAAGTAAACAAACCTCAGAAAACACAGAGCTCACTATTGTTATCCTATTATCCAATAGACTTGAGCGGCCTAAATAACAGCTAGATAGATATATACTTGGTTGGTCTGAGCATGTATACATAGCATGCATTGATTCCCAAAGTAAAATAGACAGTATGAGCTGATAGTTGAACCCGGTTTCGTCGAGGGTCGAGATTTTGTAATGTCTTGCAAAATAAATCGCACCTCCATTATTTTCAGACCTAAAAACGCGCGGTTGGTTTCATTCGATGCGGAGCAATGTCCTCTACAAGATGCAGATCCAAAAGAATTTTTCCAAGCCTAATTTTTTATCATTAGCTCACGAAATGTGCAGAAAAAATGACAAAAAACTGCAAAAAATTGGGATTTTCCGACACTTTAAGCTAGATTTTTGAGAAATCGTGGGATTAGAAGTGGTGCAATAGAAAAATTAAGGTGATATTCGAAATCAGCGATAAATTTTACACAAGTTAGGCCCCTTTGGAAAAACGAAACTAAAGACCTCGGATTCAGATTCAGCACATCAAATAACGTTATAAACTGACTAGCTCTGGCCGGATGCCACCCCGAAATCGTGCTGTGCTATTATTAAAACAAATTCTTCCAAATAACAAAATACGGTAATCTTGGCTGCTTTTGTATGTATGTACGAAAGCATCCAATTGACAGAAATTGATGTGGGTACCAAATTCCAAGAGAGGCTCTGTAACAATAATTCTTTATTCAATAGTATAATTTATATTATTCACACGATAACTTAAAAGAAAATTACATTCTTCATCTTAACAACAAATTAACAGCAATTAACTGAAAAAGTAAATGAAAAATGGAATAATCATTTCAGGCTGATTGTCCTTATATTTAACAACAAATATCATGTCAAAAACAACAGATGTTTTCTCTTAAATTTCAACAAATTTTGATTTATACAATAGAGCTGCTTACAAAGAATAATTTTTGAGCGGTTTCTCGCTTTGTGGCAGGAACGAATGGAAAAAAATACGGGACATGCAACAAGAAGACAAACTATAAAACCCAACAATTCTTCAACATTAGATAAAGTTAAAGAGTATCTTGATAATTGCATCAGTTTACCTTGTTAATTGCGCATTTTCAACTTCTTTTTTTTCCCATAAACATCAAATAATTTTCATAATAGTCTTTCTACTACTCATTAGTAAACGAAAAGGGACTTTTAACAATTTATTATCTAGAAGCTCATGGATTTAAAACATACGAAACAGGAGGTAAGTGTTTACTACGTCTTCTATTAAAAAAAGAAGAATTTCGGGATTTCCAAACCCAATTTTTCTGTTGATATTTCTTCGTGTAGTTTGGAACGGGAAGCTGATTTTCAATATGTTCGTCACTTGTGTAGGGGTGGATGAAAGATTAAACGTACATTTTTCAACTCTTTATTACGAAAATCTTTCCAGGAATATAAACATTGCTTCGTGATGAAACTCTCTTATATTTTAAACAAATACGAGTATAAGGTATATTGGCAGTTAGTTGTTGAATTAAAGAAATTTGGGGCTGTGAATTGTTGCTTCCGAATCAATTCAGGTTCATCTTCAGCTGCAGGCATTAGGCGTTCCTATTGTTACTACATTATGTGGCATGTGGATAATATATTTTTGTTTTGAAATTAATTAGTAGGAATTTATACAGTGGTTTGGCACAAACATTTTTCCAGTAATTACTCGCTGTTTAACATCATTCCGAAAATAAAGATTGTAGTCTCATTTCTGATAGAAACGATCACTAAATTGGTCAAAAAAAGAGAATTTTTAATAATAAATTCACCCTATCAGTGTGGCATTTACTGTGGACTATCAGGAGTATGTCTTTAAAGTTAGCCGTTATTTGAAGCTCGATGGTAAGATTTCTTTTCAGCCTCTTATGGGATTCAAATTAGAATTGTTAGGCATCTACAGTATATAATATTTCCATGAAATAGAAGGGGTTACGCAAATTATGATCGTACACTTTGTGTTTGATGGTTGTATGAGGGCTTTAATCATACGAAGTCCTCGTCCAAACTTGTAGTGCAGGACGAAGATTCGAACATACTAAAATGGATGAGCTTAGTATATTAACCACATAGTAATTAATTTTTGGGAATTACTTGTGTAAGGGAATCTCCAAGAGGGGCATATATATTCAGTTATGAAATTTGTTGAGTACCATTTGGAAAATTTTCTGGGACTTTCCAGTCTATCTGAGAAATCAAATGTACACTTGGTAGTCCAATTCCACTCACCGAATTATACTATTGTGGATATGAAAGAGCATATGTAAATGTGTACCTGGTAAATGATTGGATTACACGAAAGGTTTTAAAAAAAATTGTATTGAGCAGCGTGATATGGACTCTACTTGTGATGTATGGCCATTTAATATGTAGGTACCTAGGTTATTTTTTAATATCTACTCACAGAAATCAGAATCGTTAGTCCCTCTCGTGTATGTCGAGTTATTTCACTTTGGAAGGTATACATATATGACAAAGAATGTCGTGAGTGGCTATAAACAACCGTCAAGTACGTCAGCAATATTGCCGTCAATATTAGCTATGAAAATGTATATAGGTAATTCTCAGTTTTTCTTGTCCATCCAGGTCCTGACGAGTAGTGCTCAAGTGAAAATTTTATAAATTTTTCCAGAAGAATATTCATTTTTATAGTAGGTACTCATTATTATGGAATAGTATGTTGCTGTATTGGTTATGCTTCATGTTTTTGATAGGTTATCCATTTTCAAAACCTAACTAAGATGCGGAACAACTACACAGTATCTAATAGAGACTTCCTAGTAGTCTTGTCCTATCGATATGCCGTTTTATTTCGATATGACTAATCGAATTGTAGATACTGACAACGGATGATAGATACCACTCGTCGCATCTTAGGTACCATTATTATTTGGTTAGAATCCACTGTTGCTTGCCCTAGACATATCATCTCCCAAGAATTGTGTCGATAAATAGAACCTGCTGGGAACTTTCGAATGCCTCTTTTCTTGCAATCAAGGAGTCTTACTACAAGGTTGCGTGCGCCCATCTCAGAGTGAGCAGGTAGGTACCTACTTACGTTTTCCCTTCTAGTTCAGTTGTATCAACCAGGGTGAAATACGGGTGAATAAGGATGTTCCAATGAGTAAGCTCATTAACTAATATCCCTGGTTATGAACCATGGATGATCCTAAACAAGGATCATCTCCAACAAGGTACTTCTCCAAAATCGTAAGACATGAAAAGTTGGTGGTTTTGACAAAGTAGGTCGAGTAATAAATGAATTAGTAGGTGACTAAGATATAATAACTTAGTAGTTGAAGTAATTATTCCCTTGCCGCTATAGGAGCAGTCGCGGTTTCCCTGCCCTGACCCTTAGAAACGGCAGCAGTGTTTTCCTTTGCTCCAGACTTCCTCTAGGATAATATAAAATATAAAAAACAGGAGGTTCTTCTTGTAAAATATAAAAATTTTTGGTTTAAATCCAAATTATTTTTCCTTTTTGCAGTCATGTTCGATGCAAAATTTTGAAGATATTGACAGTAGCGCATAGATCCCATAGAATGAGCCATAGTGATAGAGGCTTCGTCTTCTATGCCTACCTACAAAATTTTAATAATTGAAATTTCTACTTAATGTTTGCGCTCTTTTTACATCATTCTTTATCCTCATTCGGAATATCAGTATGTAGGTAATTCCAAAGCAATTGAAATTGCTTTGAAAAAGACAGAGGGTTTTTAAGGTAAAATTAACGCATGCCGATGGGGTCTGTTCCCCGACCAACACGCTGCCACCTATTGGCACAACGAGGAAGGGAAACAGCTCAGGTACATGACTGCTCTTATCGTGGCGCTAGTATAGGAACACTAATGGAACTCTTATGTTCTGCAGTTGAAGTGGTGTGGACATATTTTTCTAGCATCAGCTGTGAATCTGAACGTGACCATATTTCTAATCTTTGCACGACGGATCTATGAATCTGGTTTAGGAATCCAACTGAAAACCATGGATATTTCACTAGTACCATATATCCATACGTGAACAGATAGACTGGCTCGAGTTTCATTCTGTTAAAACTTTTTAGCCTCGGAAGTTGTGCGGAGAATTTTCTATATTCATGGTCTCAGGGGATACGGGTTTTTTTTAATCAGAATAATTCCTCCCCAATAAATTGGAAAAAAAGTACAGACATAGTAACTGAAAGTATAACTTCATGGATTACCAATCTTTCATGTGTTTCAGAATAAGTAATTGTTTCAAGAATCTTTTGTACTGAAGACCGGAACCCAAATTTGCCATTTTCTTCAAATAATTTCAGTGTGCGTTGCTGATCGGTACGAAAAGTATAGGTTATCTTTGTTGATGGACATCACTGATTACTTGGAAACAATATGCAAGTTTCTAGAGAAAATTTGAAATTATTGTTACTTGGTGAATTTATTACTTTATTATGATTTTTTTTACAACGATGGTGTCTTAAAAGGGAATTATTGTACATTACTTTTATGGATAATACTTTGGATGTCACCCACCGCACATTTTTTTAAAATTTATTTTCGCATAATTTTCACAAAATATCATATTTTCCATTATATTTAGTTTTTAGTTTAATTATATTTTATACATTCGTTTTCCTCTTAACCAGTATAAAAATCTAGGTTCGTCCTATTACTTTTTTCTCCTTTTTTTTCCTTTTTAGATATCAAATGCATTTAGAAATACCTTAAAACTCTTAATCGTATTGGGGAAGGGGGAGTGGTTAAGATTTCCTTTGGATTCCGTAAAAACATGATAGTATTTTTTTTGTTATTTAAATTTTGTTATAGCTCATACATAATAGTTATAATTGTATTAATATTATATATAATACATATAATAACGAACGAACCAAAACTAAAGGGGAAATTATCACATAGAATTTCTCTCATTAATCTTTTAGTTAAGCACAACCATATCCATTATTCAACAGTAACAAAACGTTTATAAATATGAAGCAAATTTATCTTAATAACAACAGTGATAATATCATTATTTATGATAGGTTTATATTAGCTTATTAACCTTCTATAAGGTGTTTTCCTCATTTTTCCTACACAATTGGAAAATGTTACCTAAGACCCTAATTCGTAACCTACATTGTTGTTTATAACCTTTATTTATTTACAATGTCCTTTTCTGCAAAAGTACAAATAATAATAATTCAAAAAACATCGAAACAATAATTTTTCTTTCGTTTTTCAAAAATGGCGGTAAGTTTAATTTACACTTTATTTAATTATTTGACATCATATTTACACATTTGAAATTAAAAGCTATGGGAAGACATTCTTAATTAAAAATAATTGAAATATTGCCTTCGAATAAAAAAAGGAAGTTGAATTCGTTATTCTGATAAACATAATACAATATTATTTACACCATATATAAATACAAATTACTTTTAAGGATAATTCTTTCATTATTTTATGCTATTATTAAAATACCAAAAATATTTTTTTCGTTTATTCCTTAAGTTTTTAATAGTGAGAGAACAAAGGACAAGTGAAATTATCCATTCAACAAAACATGCCATCTCGAATAAGATAAGAACTAACATTATTTACAGTGATTTTTTTTTTAATTTTGGGGTTGAGTTTTACCTTAAAAATGTCCTATCCGAGTAAAATGAGCAAATCTTGGTTACGAGTTTTTTCCCTCTTATTTTAGTGGAATAAGGCTGTGCATTTTTCTTCTTTTTTTGTTGTAATTTCTCACAATTTTTAATATTTTTTTTAAACTGCTTAACTGCACATGCATCCGTCAAAAAAAGGTTTTCTCTCTTCTAGTGTTAGTGTCAAATTGTTTTTGTTTAGTAGTTTAACACAAAAATATCCCATTTCCTTAAACTTAATACGAATAGTGAAACATGCTTGTTTGTCTTCATCTTAGATTCGACTATCTACATATTTTTCATGATCTGGGGCCGTTATGTAATTCATAATTTATTCAATAATTCACTGATTGATATTGGCAAATATTTATATTCTTCTCTCCTGAAAAAAGGGGGGAAGGGGTTGATGAACGAAAGAGGTTTAATTGGCAATTAAGTTTCAGCGCAGTAAATTGCAAGTGTGTGGGGATTAATTAAAGTTTCTGTTTACTGTTTGATTAAAAACATGTACATTTATTTTTCATTAAACTGAAGGCATTTTTAGCAATTCTATATTCATCGACAGATCTGTGGGGAAACATTTCCTTATTTTCCTAGTATATTATTTGCAATTCGTAATGCACTTATGTAAAGTGTTAGCATTATTGTGATACAAGTAGGTAGCAGGTAAGTGAAAACATTTAGTGAGATAAGGACTGAAGGTTTATTTAATCTCACATGATAGTACGGTCTTCGTAGAAGACTGTTTACTTATGCAGCTGGCATGTTACACTTAGCGCACAGTGACTTTTCTGAGAAAATATTTGAAAAAACCCTCGGGGAGTAGTTTCGCTCTCTTGTGCTGACTGCCCTGCGCTTCCCCACGCTCCGCCATGTTAGGGAGAAGCGTCCTAAAGAATTAGAACTGAACTGTAAGATCCAAACTGCACACAAATGCCATCATGCTTAACTTCCAAGTTGGTAATTTACGAATGCTCGCAGAATTCAATTCTACGAATGTATGAACACCAAGATTAAATCCCCAGTAAGAGAGAATCAATTCGCTGAGACTCCACAGCTCTATGCTTTGGGGAAAACAGAGCACTCCAGCAGTCTTTCGCTTTGCCCCAGCTTATGAAATAGCTCCTAGACAGGATTTGAATTGTCTATAGAGTATTCTAAAAAGATGCCGTAGAGCAAATCTACACAAATCTATACATTGTTATTTATTAGTTAGTGATACATACCGACCAACAAGCTTTCTAAGTCATGTGCGGAAAAATGGTGAATGAGTTCTTCATTCTATAGTTATAAATAAGAGGAAGAGATGGATGTTTATACTCGTAGCAATAATTTCAGTGTTAATAATAACGCATTAAATCACTTGAATATTTGTGTCAAGTAAGATTTGTCCTTGATTTTGCAAAATTACCGTAGTTTCGACTGCTTCTCTTCCAGAATAAATCTTTCAATCGAATCTTTCCATCTAAGTGGTTGTCCAGGAAGAGATGTCACCAACTCATTACCCCTTGCTCCCAACCATTTGTCCCCTATCGTGGTGAATAATTCCTACCCGTTTCCAAACTGTTCATAAACTCCTTCACCCTTCCCTTGGTAGACTTCTCTGCTCACCATTCTTGATTCCCATTATCTATGTTTTCACACTTTCCTTCTATCATATCTTCTTTCTTATCAATTGACTATCTCTGTTTTCTGATGTACGTTTCATTCTGATCTTAATTGGACTTCTTCTCTTCTAGTCATACATTGAATGGGAGGGGAATTGGTTTGATGGGAGCAAGCTCCCTTCATACTGGGCAATCTTGGAGGAGGGTGTACGGATAACACCACCGTCATGACCTCTCAGAATTCATTTTGAAAAACAAAATTATCCATTAATAAAGGATCTTACAAGTGAGGCTCTTGCTTTTCTGCTCTTTCCATCCTTAAGTTATCATTGGTTGATATTTATTTCACACGGATCGCTATTACAATAATTGTACCTTCGCCTTCAACATCCTCTCTACTTGTTCTTACCTTGACTACCAAAGTAACTGTCTGTTGACATATTTTTTTGCTTGTTACCCACGACAATGGGTTATTCCAGTTTTCTGGAAGGGGGCCGTCCTTCTGTTTAAGGCCTTATTTCAATAGACCTATGGAGGACCCCATCTCAGGTCTGGAGATTTGCACTCATGGTGTGATGATTAAACAAACGCCACCCTCTTGGTGCTTCAGTCTTGATGAATCCCTACATCTGCAAGTGTAGTGATGTAATAGGTACCTACTTTTCTTCCCAAAACTCGGATGACCTGCTTCAATGAGTGCACAGCTATCTCGCTACATTGCGATCACCTATGGCCGTTGCTCAAGTAAAAGGGGTTCATGATTAACTACTAATAGAATGTTCAAGGCCTTTGGATTCAAGGTTTGGATTCTTTCTTATCGGAATACATTTCATTGTATTTGGTTTCTTCTTACTTTTTCTTCTGTGTTGGTACGTAATTATACTACTACTACCTATACTGTAGGTACCTATATCTACTTTCTGAATTATTAGTCCAACAGTTTCTAACTATGATACTTCCTACTGAAAACTCAAGAAATTTATGAATGGCGTAGTTTTCTATTAAAGTAGGTTTAATATCTCGAAGTCAACGTGGTTTGATTTGTTGTACTTAGCTCTCTGTTTTGTAAAACTAGTACTTGATCGTAAAAGGCCATTTGTCTATTTTTGAGAATTTGGTTTTTGAAGATGGGTGAAATGATATTGCACCTACCCTCCAATGTCAGAATATATGTATTTGACCATGCAATCAAGTCCATAGTTTTGAAATTCAGTTTTTGGACTCAAACACATGCACATCCAACTTGGCTTGTGATTCGAGGCTCGTACACACTTGCAAACTCGATATTTAGGACTACTCATGTTTGCTGGATCACATTGGAAGATGGAATGGATACCTACATGGCTATTTTTTCATATTTCTGAAAAGTACGGTTCTCAGTGAGTGCTTGAAATGACTCATGATCACGTAACTCCTGGTATAGCCCATATTCTCGTGACGTCACGCCTGGAGTATGTTTGAGGTCCGGCATGACGTGGTAGATGCTACTAGATCGCAACTCGTCCAACCTATTTTTCATTAGAAGTTTGCAGTCGTATGCCCACCTAATACGTTGTTATGATGACGTTTTTCAACAGTTTTGTTTTGCGAAGGTAATATTGTTGTAATATTAAGTTTCAATTCAACTAAATGGTCGCAGTAATCATGTCTGCCAGTGCGATTTTGGTTGTAGACATCGATACCGATCTAGTGGCGAACGAGTTTTTATTTGGACTAGGGACTAACTATCATGGTTGACCAGTGTCCGAAAACTAAAGAACTTCATTCGTTTAGACTGAGAATAAATATTAAATAATAGTATTGCAGTGTAGGTAGCTACATAGCCATTGCCCAGGCAGTTTCATCAGCGTTTCAGACATGTTCTTATTACTATAACTGAGGCAGCTTTACTTGTTTTATTGAATGAATCAAAGGATAGATTTGGTAGTTTGTTGAAGTAAACAAGGCAGGTTAGTGCTCCACCAACAAACGAAACTACGTAGGTATGTACAGCCTTCTGAATTCGCTGTTGGCTAAAAAGAAGTAAGCCAAGGAGGTAGGTTGTTACTCTGCCAACGAATACTACTGCTTATCAACAAGTTTGTCGAATATCGAATCAGGAAATGTGCAACATGAAATATAAACCAGATGTAAGGAAAAAACCTTGAAATTCATTCTTCTGGAGTTAGACTTCATAAAGACGGGCGGCATTGTCAGTTCAATTATTATGCAAGTTTTGCAGTTACGCAAATTTATGGGACAAAAAAAAAATTTATTAAGTAGGTACCTACTTCAATTTTTGTCTAAGGAAGTACATGATGAATAACATGTAATAATATACGGAAAGTAGGTAGTGTATACCTGCCTCTCTAGGTACCTACTTACCTTTCCAAAGGCGATACCTACCTAATATTCCCTTCTGACAGAGCTCTCATGGCACGTCCTTTCACGTGACCACTTTCAAAGGACTCTAAAGATTTTTAGTTTCTTAATTGATTCAATGAACGGTTCTGAAAACTGGATAACCCACATTTTCGCGGCTGATGTCTGGAACTTCTAACACTTGTTTGTCAACTTCCCAACACAAATTTCATTGGGATCTCGACTGCACAAACTAATCTTGCGTTCACAACGTTTCAGGTCATTGCCGGATTACAGCTTGATATAATTTGCATAAAATTTATTACCTGGCATAATAAAATATACTGAACTAGGAACTAGGTAAATACTGAACCGTAAGATAAGTAGGCATGTAGGTGGTGACTCCTAATGGCGCTTTTTCGTATAGTTTACTCGTAACCATGACAACAAGGTGACTTCAAAGGAACTTCTGAAGTAACTTCGAAAATTAAGTTTTTAGCCATGCCCCGACGTAAGGACGCGCTTGTGTCGAAGTCCCGAGAATATCATCAATAGTCTCAGTGGTGAAATTATATTGCTCCAAGGTTCAACTGACCAAACTGTGCTTTATTTCAGGCTAAGGAATTTAATATAGTTACCTTTCTATTTAGGTGCATTGGCTTTTATTCTTTCAGTGATTAACAGGATAGTTCAAAATGCTGATTTACCGATTGGATTGTTGTCAACCGTTTTGAGTTCTAACAAGAACTTATTTTCAGGAGTTCTGTTGAGTGTTGACGAACATTGTTGCTACTTTAAGCTTCTACTTCCTTCGTTTTTGAGGTTGGTTTATTGTGTTTTTTTGTTTGCTTTGACTTCCTTTGAATGCCTTTTGCCTTTTAACGAATCTCTATCTGGGCTCTAACGTTTAACAATTAATTACATAATGTCATCTTAACATCTGTATCTACTTATAATGAACTTGGAAAAAAATCATCAAAGCATACTATCAACACCTCGGAAATTATTTTTAGCAGATATCTACAAAATTCGATAATAAAAGGAACAAGTTTTGCATGTCACAGCCTAATTAATTCATTAAAATAAACCCACTCTCTCCTATCTTTTGATCTTCCTCCTTAGTAGTTTCTAGCCAAGACGGAATATCCATCTTATTTCTAGTATGGAACAGGGAAATAAAACTACTTCATGCAAATCGTCTACGCTCTGGCCACTTCTCACCATTTCGTAAACAGAAAAATGTAAGGTGACTTGGAAAGCTGCCAGGAAATACCTACCAAAGTTTCAAGCCCCGACGATTGGATACTAGTCCGATGTTAGCCCATTACCAAAGATAAGACAAACAAGCAAGTCGATTTTCTGTTGACCTACATTGACCCGTATAATCATATTGTAGTTACGAATATCGTTTATTATAGTTATATATAAATATTTGTAGTTTCTTAATATTTTTTTCTTATCTTGCTTTTTAAAAGATAATTATAGTTTACAAGAACAGTCCTGGCTTAAATGATTGATTTAGTCCTCTTCGGGGCCCATCATCATTAACCTCTTTTTAGCTATTTTGGAGTAAAAGATGTCGATGGGTTTGGTGTGGTCGTAGAGAGCGGGGGCTCGCAGGATGATGAGCGCGGTGCCCGTAATGCAGGCCAAGGTGAAGACCCAAAGGAACAGCCTGTCGAGCACCATTGCTACATATTTCCAGTCTTCTATCACCTGCCAAAATCATAGAAAAGAATTGATGTCGATATGTCACAAATCGAAGCAATGAATTGCTTTGGATAGAGGTAGAAACATTATTATACTGATATAGAGATAAATTTAAAGCTGCCTTTCAGCGAATTTCCGTCGAAAATTGAGCTATTATTGCAATGGCTCCAAAAATTTCAATTTAAAAAATGTCTTCTTTGAAATCCGTTTTGAGGTATTCTAAAAAATATTAGCTAAAGTTCAGCCAAAAAAACGATGAAGTAGGACATTAAAAAAAGTATGCATGAAATTATACTAAAAACTGTACTTGCATTTTATCAACATTTGCTAAAAAATCGATAAAACTAAAAATCTGACATATATTTTGAATCGAAGAATATTATTTAGAACTTTTTTGCCATACAAATTATTTATTAGATGACAGTTAAAATGTATAATTGCACTCAAAGTGCTCAAATTTCAAAACAATTCAACATAATTATAAAACGATATTTTACGAAAGTTCGCTTATACGATCATGTTGCGTGACTAAAACTCATTCAATAATAGTGATTTTAAAAAAAATTGATGGTTTTATTTAGATATTATACATTTATAGCTGGTTTTACACAGTGATCTTTTAATGGAGTCTGTTGTAGGTCTACATTAATATTTTCTACACTCGCGGATTGAAATGTGTTTCCTTTAAATGTGTAATTGCCTGAAAATGAACTTGGGCAAATAGCATGGAATCTCAAGGTTTCGATTGCCCAAAATCATCCCTTCTGTATCTATTTCACGCCATTATAACTGATTTTGACCCAAAGGGATTATAGGGAAAGGAAAGTAAAATTCAACCCCTTGTGAAGTGAGTTTACCCCTAGAGGAAAAACAATCAATCCTTGTAGCGTAGGTAGGAATGAAAAATGGACATTTTACAGGCGAGCCAAAAAACCTGTTTTCAGCTCTACATACGGTAGTTTATTACTGACTATCTATAGGGAGACCCCATTAATTATTTCACATGTAAATAAATGTGTTTAGCAGTTATACTCATATTAATGAAAGTTGCCGAACGTGCAAACAATCGTTTTTCTATTTTGCTAGTAATACTTTTCTCTTTAAATAGCATTATAATTTGGTGATCCTGGCATAATCACAAGCGATGAAGCTTTGTATTTTGCAGCTTCACACTTGAAATTATGTATCATACATTCACCAAATTTCTCATTTACAAAATAGGTTAATTTCACCATCTATAAGTCGTTAGTCGTTGTTAGCCTTTCATATCAATTAATAGGCTAAACTTTTTTTATTTTTTATTTAGAAAATCAGCTTTTAGTATGCCTTTTGCGGTTTTAGCTACTAGGAAGTGCCATTGGAATGAGTGGCGGCAACACTCACATTTTTCATTAGAATATACTCACATATTGTTTACCTAGTAGTTATGCAAAATTAGGAAACAATTGCAGAGTTTCCAAAAAATTGTTTTCTGTTTTCTGTTTTGCTAATAATAATTTTATCTTCAACCCTTCATGCAGATTCTCCCAAAATTAAGGATGTTTAAACTTTTACTTTCAATGAAACTCCCACAGTCGAAGAGGTTTGATTTGGTTTCAGTACAGCGACTGGTTGGAGTCCTGTTTCTAAAAAGATTTCCTCTTAAAGAAATTAAGGACTTGAGTTCTAACTCTGTCGAGGGATCTTAGATTTTTGAGCCATTACATTTGACGCATTCAGTAGGACTCAGACTTTACAAAATAACTACTCCCTCTCCATCTAGACTGTTAACATCACATTCCCTGTCGTAGCATCTTTCTTTCACTTCCTCACTCACTACTTAGTCAAAACACACCGTGACAATAACCTTGCTCGACTGCAACTTTTCCTGGCAAGCATCTGCTGAGACCGCAACCTACAGTTTCACTTCATCGTTCGTCTGACCCCAAATCAGCCAAGACGGCTGGTATTTGACTCCGGGGAAATGTTACATTCAAGGGAAACCCACAGTCGAAGAGATTTGATTAAATCGGCCTGAGTATCACTACTCGTTGGAGCACTGTTTCTAAAGAGATTTCCTCTGAAAGAAATTAATGAGTTATAAAACTCTGTCGAGGCATAAAATATATTTTTGAATATTTAAACTGTAAACATCGCATTTCTTGATGTAGATCTTTCTTTCACTTCCTCACTCAATTGAGTCTAAACACACCGATAATAACCTCGCTCGACTGTGACTTCTTCCAGCGAGCATCTGCTGAGCCAGCAACCTGCAGTTTCACTATGTCATTTGACCGACCCCAAATCAGCCCAGATTTGATTAAATCGGCCTCAGTGGCACTTCTCATATGAGCACTGTTTCCAAAGATAGTTTCTCTCAAAGGAATTAATGACACGAGTTCGAACTCGTTCGAGTTATCAAATATTTTTGGGCAATTTCAAAACCAACGAGGAAAAAAAAAAACTAAAAATCTAGTTTGTCGTTGCCGTGGCTGCAATTTTTGTCAAATCCTGTCCATTTTCAGACCATTTAATCAGTTTTTTAAAATACATTTTCGAAAATGTGTCACTTAATCCACGCAAGTACTGAAGGGTTAATTAAATCAGCATTATACAGGGTGATTCCCTCGCAGATGCAAAAAAAAAAAAAAAAAATTTGGGTAAAACTACATCAAAAATGGAGTAAAATGCCGCCAACTGCATATTTTTATCTCAATCCGTTCTTGAGATATGATTTTTTAAAGGTTTTTTCAGGAAACCCGTGTTTTTTTCCTTTTAAACTCAACTTTCTCCACTTTACTTCATTCAATTTTAACTTTTGACCACATTTTCGGAATCAGCACAAAACCCCACATTTTTTAACATTAAAATATTATTTTCTCCCCTAAATAACAAAATAAAAGTAAAATTGATAATACCGTTGGAAAGCATATTAGATGAAGCAGTTTTCATGAGATTTTTCAGTTTCCAGGATTCTTTTTAAAAGAGTAGTAAAGTTTTAAAAATTTTCAGAAATATTATTTTTTCAAAATCGTCAATGTTTGAGCTGATGTGAGGGCCTTTGGATGGTACTTTTTAAGAACCCAAGTACACTATTCTTATAGTAAATTTAGTGCTGATTCCGAAAATGTGGTCAAAAGTTAAAATTAAATGAAGTAAAGTGGAGAAAGTTGAGTTTAAAAGGAAAAAAACACGGTTTTCCTGAAAAAACCTTTAAAAAATCATATCTCGAGAACGGATTGAGATAAAAATATGCAGTTGGCGGCATTTTGCTCCATTTTTGATTTAGTTTTACCCAATTTTTTTGCATCTGCGAGGGAATCACCCTGTATATATCTACGTTTCTGTAACTCCCACACTTAGGTACGAGACCTTAACCCCGTACTAATCTCGAAAATGAAATTTCTGGGTGCGCGGCAGTTTACCTCAGATGTAGTACAGAACTAGATAGGTGTGGAAATACTCACATTTTCGAACTTGTCTTTGTTTTTAACGTGTTGAGCAATAAAGCGAGCGTCCTCTATAGTTTTCTCGAGGCTCAGAGGTTTGTCGAAGGTCGGGCTGACGTCGCCGGGACCCAGGACTCCTCCGCCGCCTCCTGGTGAGAAGAGGTCGTCGTCGGCCGAGGGTAGAGGGAGAGGAGGCTCGCCGTAGCACGGAACAGGGTCGAATCGCGAGGCTGGGAGGGCAGGTATATCAAAATCCCCGCTCATCCTTTTACCGCTATATCTGTTGAGCCGAGAAAATACCAAAGTTGTACCACCTATTAATACAATGTGAAACTTCACTCTCTTTATTTTATTCCATTAGTTGAAAGATGTCTAAGGGAACATTAAAATAAGATGCAATATAAAGGGTATTGGAAGTGACCTAAACAGCCAGTCCGCTGTCTGCGCAGTCCGCGCCGTGTATATGCCGCAGTATTTTTTAACAAAGATTTTTTTTATACCCGCAGGGCCGGCCTGAGGCGAAATTGCAAGTGTGCAAGACTAACATTTTATGCCCCTACCAGAGGGTATGGAATACCACCAGATAAAAAGGGTGGTAAGGGGGGGGGGGGGGGAAGGAATTTTGAAATTTAAGGTCCAAAAACACAGTTTCTATGTGCTTTTGCACCTTTTAGAACATTAAATTTATGTCTCTCAATTTGATTTATTATTGATTGACTTGACAGGTTCAATACTCTTTCTTGTACCTTAAGCCACCTTTATGTTAAATAAACTAATGAACTGGGTGATGTTACATTGATTTTTGCACTTATATTGCAAGTACCTACTTTCAAAATAAATCGATAATGTGGGAATCACCTTCCGCCTGACCTATAAGATAAATTTCTATATAGATTTCATGGGCTTAAGATTACAAAACAACTGAACTTAGTGAACCAATAATTACAGAGTTTAATAATAAAACACACACAACAAAAGTTTATTAACTTTCAAGATATGTGCACAGTCCTTTTATTATACATTTATAAAAGGGCTTTCATTATACATTTATATACAAGGGCTTTTATAATAAATTTATACAAGGGCTTTTCTTGTTTTCATTTCGGAGAATGAATTAACTATGCCCAAATAATCAATTGACTGAGACAGCTCGTTTTCAATTGATAAAATTGAAAGGCTGTTAAGTCTTTCTTGAGACAGTGTTGACCTGAGGTAAATTTTTATCAAGTTCAGGACCACACGGGCAGACGGCTCTACTGACCATGGACCCTGGTCAAGGGCATCAGACTACTGTTTTTCAGAATTCATTGGGATAGATCCTCGGTTTTACCTTGAAATTCAACTGTAATAGTTTTGAGACAAAATTCCTTTCAGTTTAAATATTTCCAACATTTAAATCAATTTCTATAAGTTTGCCAAATTTTTTTAAACCAAAATACCCATCCAAAAGGCTCAAGTGTGCCGCTAGATACGTCGCACACCCCTCAGGTCGGCCCAGTATACCGCGCCGTTTTTTAACATCTTTTTTTGTGTTCGTTTTTCTATGTTACTGTTTTTTCATCTTCAGAAAAAGCATAAAAATTATTTTGAAAAAGCTGAAAGAGAAATAAAGAAATGAAAATTGACGAACACAGAAAGTCCTTCTGGGGGGGGGTCCAGTTCCCTTCGTTTCCCCCTGTAAATGCGCCCCTGAAAACAGGCGTATGGGCTGTAACTTTAAAATTCGAGGCAATCTGGAAAAACGGCTTTCATTTTCCGATTCAACGACCTTTCTTTGTTACTCGACATCACTTTTTTTTCGTTTCCCTGTGGAATAGATGTCAGAGAACTATTGTCCTAGGAATGCCGCACAGTAGTTTTCTGTTTGGTACGTTTATGTTTAGACATAGAGGAAACCAGAGAGGGTTAACCCACATAAAAATTAATTATTTTAGACCTTTAAAAGCTACCACCCTGGATGCTGAAGATGTATTTTTTTGAAAACGTTTATTTTATATTTTTGTTTCTACCAGAAATACTTTAGTCGAAACACTGCGTCATTAGTGGGGGAACGAGAGTATACTGGAGGGGTTAATATCGCCTCGCCACTTGGTCCTTTGACTCGAGCCGCAAAACCGACAGGATTTGGAGTGCGGGCGAGGCGAGTGGAGGCAACCCGAGCCCTAACGAGCGACGTTTGTATACTCTCGCCTGTCCTCGCGTCGCCTCGGCGAGTGTTCTGGGGGCGTAATAGATAAGTAGGTAGGTAGGTACCCTAAATATTTATCGATGTGCGGGGAAACGTCGAAGACGCTCGAGACGCCGTGGTCGGGCGACTTGTCCTCGTCGTCCTCGTCTATGGAGTCCTCCTTTTTGGGCCTCTCGATGAAAAGGACCTTTGGAAGAACTTGAATGAATATCCGGTGGACCCAGGGCTTCATCTTGTGGGTCACCGGCGATCGGAAATTGACGTTGAGAACGGCGATCGTCACGACGACGGACAGCGTGACGAGGACCATCGTGAAGAGGAGGTATTTGCCGAGGAGCGGCACAGTCAGCGAGGTCGGCGGAATGATTTCAGCCAGCAGGAGGAAGAACACGGTGAGGGAGAGGAGTATCGATATACACAAGGACACCTGCAATAAACAATATCAAATTAATAATTATGTAATTATTTAAGATAATTCTAAGTAATATCCTTAATCCCGGATCGATGAATTCAATTGAAGTTATGAAAAGAAACATGTCCGCCATATCTTCACATCGTTCAAGGTCAAGCGAGGATTCATATGAATTCATCACACCAGCGTGAATGTGCCTATGAATTCATCGCTCCAGAATGGGGAGGTAAGTAGGTACCTATATAATTTCCTTTAATACATGTTATTCCGGCTAAATAATGGGGACTAAGTATACGTGTATATTTTTCTCTTCTAAATATTATTCGAACTTCAGGTTTGAACTATTGCCTGTCTGTGTGTCTCCATCGGTTCTGTATCCGCATATCCGTGTAACATGCTTAATTTTTAAAGTTTTCATCCTATTTCAATTACAATGTCGGGGAACATGAGGGTAAGCTATCTGTTACCCTGTTAAATCAGTTTCATTGTCCGCCAAATAGTACTTCATTCTGCGCATATGCATCAAGCTTCATATTTGCACCTTTGCCACTCCCTCTTCTCGTAAAACAATGTTACTATGGTGAAACGGTTTCGATGCTTAGGTCATCATCAGCAACCAATATTAACTTCCTATTATTGTTATGTTATTGTTATTTACTGATGACGACCTAACTTAACTGTCGAAATCGGTTTTACATTATAACCCTGCATTTTTTTGTGGAATAAGACAGCGTTATGTCATTAACTTCCGTATACTTCATTTTTGTTACGGACGCAATAAACCACACCCAACTTGGCAGCATTAAAAAAAGAAATAAGTACTAAATTTGAATTTAAAAATTTGGAAACGGATGGAAGCCCACACACTTCCAAAAGAGACAATTACTTTTCAATTACTTTGATCGTTTTATTAAGAGGTTCATTTTCATGCTTAAATATAAAAAATACCCCAAGTTGGAAAGCTTGTATGTACAGTTAATAAATAAACGTTGTCCAACCTTTTCACCCGAGTCCGACGGAAGGTAGAAAACGAGCACCGAGAGGAACGAGATCCCGACGCAGGGAATGATGAGGTTGACGGTGTAAAAAAGCGTTTTCCGCCGGAGCGTTATATTGAAAATTATGTCCGGATAAGGCTCTTCGCAGCAACTGTAGAATTTCTCATTGCGGACAGCTGGAACCTTCATGATGTCCCACTCAACGGAGAGGTAGAAGTCCTGGAGGTCTATGCCCACGTCGATCGTGTCCGAGTCTGCCGTTTGGGCCAAATGCCTCAAATCCACCTGTAATCAGACAAAGTCATCAGAATCTATTTTGGTTTATTATTTTTGGTAATGGAACTTTGTAATCACACAGAACAAAACATCTTGCGCATAAAAGCCAAAAAGTTATGAGCCTAGAATACGTTTTTCATCTTCATTTCAAATTTTAGCTTCATAAGTTGAATAGCAAAGAATTTAGCTCCGGAGATCACTAGACTACGGTAACACTAGTACCTTCTTGTATTTTGTTACCGACGTGTCATCACGTGTCATTGTTGCTGGTCATTGTCATGTGTCGTTACGTATTGTTGTAACTTGTCAATTTTCGATAAGAAGGTCTCCGTAAAAACTTATTCTACGTTAAAACTTTTAACCTCACATAAGGTTTGGTACTTTACGTTTAAGATCTAAAAAATATAATGAAAATTGGTGTGGGTCCCAAGACCTTCCTTTGATTCCATCTTGAGCCAAACGGCTAGACATCGAAGAACTCGGAACATGCTTTTACCTCTGGTGTCGGTAGTAGAGGCTCCCTGTCAAATTTCAACTTCCCAGAGTGAAGAGAATTGAGCTTATTTAGCTGATCAGGCTGGAGCCTGTCATTTCACTCGTCTATTGAAATCCCAGAGAGACTCCCCATTAAATTTCACATTTCAAGTTCCTGGGGTGAACAGGAAAGAATTTATCTCATTCAGTGGATGGGTGCATAATTTCAATCGTCCCTTAATGTCCCAGAGTCTCCTACCAAATTTCTGCTTTCAGGGGTGAACAGGAGAGAATTTAGCGAAACAATAGTTTGTTTATTGGCATCGCGTCATTTTTATCACACATTTTCGGACTTTTTTGGCCAGTTTTTGTTGTTTGATTGATAGAACTTTGTTCTATGAGTAGAATAAGACCACCCGGAGCAATATAGGACCAATGTTTTACGATCCACAAAGATCCTTAGCTCCAGTTTCATCGATCTGAGTTGTTGTCTGTCCCGTCAACTCAACCAAATGGTAACGGGAGACCGGCGATTTAGAGCGGTGTTAAGGAATTATATATCACCACGTTAATACAGAAGTTAAAGTAATCATCCCGGGGCCTGTTAAGGATTCGTTAAGTTGCCGAAACGTTTTGTTTTGTCCAACAAACATGATGATAATTAATTCTGCTCGGTATAATTCGGGTTTCTCGCTAGTTGTCAGTGCAATGACTATATTATACAAATACAATATGTTGACAATAATTTATTAACAGCAATATAAGTGCATATAACAATTATTCTTAAATAAAAAAACCTAGCAATATCTTTTTCAACAAACCTATATTAATGTATACATTGTATATCTAATGAATCTCTATTGCTCTATCTAAATGGTGACTCTTGTAAACAGAAATAGAACTGATTAGCTTGATTCCTGGGAGCATTATTTCAATGTGTAGGTATGGTATGTAGGTATTTTAGACTGACGTGACTGGAATAATCTAATTATAACATTAAAATCAAATCAAATCTAGTACAAAGGTCTACCGATTTTCCCCATCTATCCATGGATTTAGGTTAAGAAGGTATATCGGGGCAAAGAGGGTTGCAGTTGGTGGCAGGGTTGCCAGATGGTATGGGTGGTATGCCAGGTGGTATGCCCGGCCACATCGAGAAAACACCATTCAGACGTAGATAGTTAATTTCTACGCATGCAGACATGGATAGGTATGTATTTTCGATATAAAACCCCTGTTTTAAAAACCCTGTCAAAATGGAATGTGTGTATCATCTATTAGTAATACTTTTTTCCTTCTTCATTAAAGCAATTTTTGTACAAATGTGAAGAGATGTTGAAATACTTTTTTTGTGCGCCAATAATCTCAATATGTTGGAACTTACTTAATCATCCCTTTGAGGATATTATTAATGTATATGTTACCGGCAAAGTATGAAATCCAGGCATTGTATACAATGATTAGGTAGTCGTTCTATACAATGCCTGCACTTTTTAGGCAAATTATGAAATTCCTCCATTTTTAACTCTTTAGACACAATGGCTAGGCAATGTACACAATGCCTAGGCAGTATATATAATGCCTACCATTGATCAGGCAAAGTATAAATAGTCATCATTCTAACCTATATATCCAACAAATCTGAATTTTTACTAAGGTATTGACTACTTGATGTTATGTATTTTTGAGATGCGAGCTTGCGAGCATCCAGACCACCAAACTATACACATCATTCTGACCTAGATGTCCAACAAATCTGAATTTTTACTAAGGGATTGACTACTTGATGTTATGTAGTAAAAAAGGTAGAAAATTCAAGTTTTGTTGATTATTGGGGAAAGAGAGTTAGTTTTGGGACCCAAAAAAATTTACAAAAAAAGCCATTTTTTTACCCAATCTTCGATTTTTCGTTCTCCTGAAGAAAAGCCTTGGCAAGTTAAGCTCCCTTTTCCGTTGCACGGTCACATATATATAATTTGTTTTATTTTTTTAATTGTTTAACACAGTCAACTTCTTCTAATGTAGTAGTTGAGTAAAACACCACTCATATTTTCTTATTTTGTCCTCTTCAAATGTTTGTTCGGTGTATAACAGTGAGTTTGTTATTTAGTTATAGTTTACGTAGGCGTGTATGCCTAGTTTTCGTCTTTGCAATTTTTATAAATGTTTCTTATTTTCCAAAGGTACGTATATGAATAGCATTAGAACTGACCCGAACGGGACATTCATTGTGACCCTGATGTGACATTTATTAGACCCTGGACTCTACTGGGCTGTAAAAATTAAAGACTGATGAGGAACAAGTTATGACGTAGGCCCAGAGAACGGAGGTCTGCCGGCACAAGGTATCAAGTGACGTCATTGCCCCAGGCGCCTCGGCTCGTGACCTCTACCGTCTAGTCTTGTATCCGTGCATCTACCTATGAGATGAGTAGTCACGTAACACATTCTTTTGCTGTTGGTTTACTATTAAAAACACATGGATATGGACTGTCACGATAGCTGATGATAGTTCTGATAAAGTCCAAGGAAATTACCCACTTCCAATCCAGTTATTCCAATCAATTTACATTCAAGTACCTAGGTATTTATTGCCGTGTCTATACCTGTAGGTAGCGAAAGCTTTGTTTTCACTTTCGAGAGATGAAACAATTTTTGCCTACAACATCAATTTTCCACTCGCATTTTACATTTTAGACCATTCTGAACAACTTTGATCCCGTGTGTGTGTGTCTGTCCGAGTGTCCTCAAATCCTTACAACACGCATAACGTTTACAGTTTTCATCCAATTTTGATGACATAAAAAAAAAAAAAAAAAAAAAAAAAAAAAAATAAAATAAAATAAAGATTTCAGCACTATCACCGGTCAATTCGTGATTTTTGAGCAAAATTCTGTAAATCCCAGTCCAGTGGTTTGGATGACAAGCGAAGGATTGTTTGATTGTGTATTGTCCATCTGACTTCCAGGACCTTCCTACCATTATGTAAAAACTGTAAATCATGTAAAATAGTAAAATAAACTAACACAATCTTCATCGGCCCAATTGTCACGAAACAAAAACAACATAATGGTTATTCAATTGAAATTTTTTTATCATAGATTCTGTTGTGAGTGAAATTTTGGCGCATTTCTTGTAAACATATCATGAATATTATTGAACATAATAAACCAAAACATGGTTCCTCCCCTGTATGACTAATGTTTTCTCATAAAATGAAAATTTAGGATATAGCAGCTTTCGATATAGTAAACTTATTTAAAAATAAATGTTGATTTGTAGTCGAAAATAAATAATATCAATGCTATTCAGGATAGAGTGAGTGGGGGTTTTCTCTTGTCACTCCGATTATCAACGGGATTTAGAGAGAGATGGCTCTCCGGGTGATATATGATAGAAGAGAATTGAGTAAAGCAGCGCAATATTCAAACCGATGTAGTTTTCAACTCGCAACTGTTTGTGTAATGCGGATATTCCCAGGAAGACTGTGTCCAGCGAAGCCTACGTATAACTCGCTAACCGATGTGTTGAGCATCGAGGTGGAAGAAGCGAGAGGAAATGACGAGTGAGTGAGGAAGGGATGTGTAAAAACAGCCTTTGAAAATGCGCAAGCTGGTAACGATGACGGCAGAGAGCCCTCCAATCAGCTGAAAATCAGTTCACATACTGGTGTTTCAAGTTGAAAACTCAACATAAACAGAAAGCAGTAGCAGATTGGTTTTCAGTAACTGTAGATAGGTACTACCAAGGTGAAGTTGGCTTCAGGATAGGTAGTTGAAGATACATGCGTGAGGACTCTTCATTGTTTACATCAAGTTACTGCTTACTGATATCCCAGGTTAATTTGAAAATTTTGGGTTATGTAGCATTCACTGTGAACAGCTTTTTCCTTGGAACTATTGACTTTGTAACTATCATATATATCTACCTCGTTTCTCGACACAGGAGACGTTGAGAATAATACCTAGATAGCTTTCAAACAATGTCTACTAAATATAAAAGTAAATTACACTAAATATAGAAAATTATACTCATGATAAAAGATTCAGCGATGCAGCATGTTTTTATGAGCGAATTTTCGTAAATTAGGTATCGTATTATTCATGTACCACAGAAGTTTTGAAACTTGAGCACTTTAAGAGCACAGAAATCGTTAACAACCGATCTTATGGAAAAAAGCTGCAAATTTTTACACAAAGGTTTATTATTTCTGTATTAGATAGCCCTTCTATGCAGATCATTGGTCTATAATTATTATTAAGCCCCATATATATATCTCGTAAATTATCAAAACATGGCGCATCGTGCCTCCTAAAAGGGTTCACACCTTTACAGCTCAGGACCCCACAATTTTACGGTTTATAGTAGGTGAATGTAGACAGATTTTCTAAAAATTTCAAAACAAGCATTTAGCAGTGCATGAACAAAAATGATAACTTCTGTTCGATTTGTACCAAATGCATTGCTTGCTCTTCTTCTCTTTGTGGTTTTAAGACAACTGAGGTAAATGAAAAATACTGCGAAAAAATGCCACATAAATACTTATAGCAATGGAACTTTGCTACATCAGGGTGAAATATACATTGCCTAGAAGTTTGAAAATTGGTGCTTGATGTCTTATGACTGAAAACAGCTCCATCATGAAGATAATACATGACTCTTAATCTTTTAGCTTAGTTACTGTCTTAGTTTCTGTGGGCAATGTAAATGAAATTCATTTTTCAACCATCTTCCAACCAAGATACGAGTACATCAAATAGTGTAGCGAAGGAGCCATAAATCCTGTAGGATGAGGCTCTATAACTTTATGGGAATGTGAAGCTCGTCGTTATCGTATGATGGGGCTAGCAGCTTCGAAACTGCAGGAAACCATCATAGAAATGGATGGCCGTGTATTTGTTACGATCGAGCATTGATTTTCCCTCAGCGGCTATCAATGGGGCATTAGCGGATGCTATGCTCTCTCTAACGCTTGCCGTTTCATTTTACGTGGGTATTTACGAAGGAGAAATGAAAATACATTAAAATACACCCGAGGATTCACATGGTCATTGCTATAAGTACTTTGTACCTAAATTTGAAGGGGCTTTCATGGTTTATACGTTTCAGGAGGGGTAGGAAAACGCTAAATTAAAAAAAAGGAAAAAAAAGTCTGCCAAGGTGGGTGGGCAGTATAGCTTACTCACCTACTGTAACATGGACGTATAGAATCAGTTGAAAAGCAAAGTACAAGTCGAAAAGATTGATAAGTCGAAATTGTAAGAAATAAACGTTTGCGCATGCGCAGAGGCTATTACTAATCCAACGGCAATGAAATTCATAGGGGAACGTCTAGGAGCTAAACCGCACAATAATGGAAAATTGCATAAAAATCGGTCCATTAGTCTCGGAGTTTTGTCTGTGTCGATAAATTTTAGTTTTTCTCATGCGCTATAGTTATTAATCTACCAATCACGGTATAATTCATAGGGAATTTTCATGGAACATATACCCATCCACTCACCGGGTTTGAACGAAATCGGACCAACAGGTGATAAGAAATCGATGTTATAATAAATTAACATTTGTGCATGCGCACTGACTAGTATTTATGTGAAGACAATGAAAGTTACAGGGGACCGCGTAGAAGCTATCCCGCAATATCTCTGAAAATTTCATCAAAATCATTCCATTAGACTTTGAGTTTTCCTGTGTCAATTGATATTAGTTTCGCGCGTGCGCAATGGTTATTATTCTACCAATCGCGATATAATTTACATATAATACATTTATATAATATATTATTTATATATTTTTCTAGAACATTTACCGGATCATTCACCGAGTTTAAACAAAAACGGACCAAAAGATGATGAGAAATCGAATTTCTGAAAAAGTCACGTTTGCGTATGCGCACAAACTGCTGTTGGTTCGACGGCATTGAAAATTATAGGGGACCGTTTAGGAGCTAACCCGAACAATCCGTGAAAATTTCATCGGAATTGGACTGAAACTTAGTATAGTTTTGGGCGTTACAAGGATTTACCACAGACAGACAGACACAGAACCAAAATAGATTAGCAAGCTCTGAAACGGAAAAAGCATGTGGAAATTTTGATTTTTAATTTTGATACCTACTTATTTTTGTTCGACTTCAATTACGAACACAAAGACCTTCCGAGGTGAAGAAGCGAAAATCTCTTGGAGACTAAAATTTGAATATAAGTAGGTATCTATGGCAGTACTATATGATGGGACCCTCCATAAAGAATTTTCTTTGTTTCCTGAAGAGGATGGCACACACGCTATCAGAAGAATGGAACAGACCTTTATCCCATGTGTTAGGGTGGCCACACATATGAATTCAAATAGGACTAATCAATGCCATCAATCGGCGTATTCGAAGAACGCGGCGAAAAATCAGTTATCTTGGGACGGAAGATGGGGCAGGGGCGATCGAGGAGGAACATGAATAGCGAAATACTCTGATGAAACAGAACCAAACAGAAAAGGAATGACACCTCCGGGGACTTAAAAGTGAAAAATGTCACGAAAAAACGAGACTAAAGTAGCGGCGGATCTAATTTCTTTGCTATTCAACCTATGAAGCTGAAATTTTGAAATGGAGAACCCTTGTGACTTTTAAAAACTAATCATAAAGTCTATAGCCCCTCACATCAGCTGAGTGAGATCCGGAGCTAAGTTCTTTGCTATTCAACCTAGGAAGCTCAAACAATAAATGAAGCGTGTTCCACTCCAATTCGACTCCAATAATTAGCCGATTCTCAAGGTCAAAGCAAAAGAGGGTCTGGGGTCTCCCCAGTGGGGTGAAGGGGCGAAGCACCTTGCGAGGCGCGCAGCCTGGTTGTTGTGTGTTTGTTGTTATTTTGTTGAAATGTAATGTAACAATAAATATATGTTTGGATTACTGAAAAAGTAGTTATCTATTAATTTGAAATTCAAATGGATCCAAATTAGTGGAAATGGATAATGGTACCAGTCAATACAGCCTGAAAGTAATTCCTCCTAGGCAGCTCTCCTATGCATGTTGATTTCTTGCCAAATTCAACATATTCACTTACCTACACACACACCATACACTACTACATATATACAATACTACATACCTACACCTTACTGCTCACATACTCCTATGTTTATATTTTGAGGTGTTGGTAGTGTATTGATATTAAAAGTCGAATTTCGATTTAAGTCGAAATCGATTTAACATCGTAACTCTTTATTTATCGTGGAAATAGACAACTTTTTTTCACTTACTTCCTTTTTGAAATGGGTTTCCACCACTTCGTCGCGAGTGGTTTAATTCGTATAAATATTCAAGATGATTGTTTGGGATTGAATATGTGCGGGAGATGTACCTAGTGAAACAGGTCCTCCTCTATGTACCTTCACCTCTACCCCCTTCTCCCTTTCTATCTGAATTGTTCTCAACTACCTCTCCCCAGCAGTTAGCCATTTTGTGTTCCCCGAAAAGGTCCTCGTTTCCCACCCCGATCAGAAATTAAAATTTACATTAAATTCCTGCACCAAAAGTGGTTTAAGCAACCCCTGTAGTGACTCACCCTGTGTACTGCGAGAGAAGACATCACGGGAGGCCTCCCAGCACGCAGATTGAACGCGGAAGCCGTAAGTCCTTTTTCCATTTCCTACCTTCATTTTACCTACCTGTTTTTGCCGTAATTACCAAGGATATTCTCCAACACAATAATATTTCATATCTCAAACAATGACGTTGCTTCATAAAGCATAATCAGAAACTTCATTTCACGAAGCTTAATTATTTCTCTTGATAAAGCATTTCAAGATTGTCATTTACTTACCTTTTGGAGGAGTCCGTCGTCACTAGCAAGTCGAATACCGGGGGTGAGCGTTTTCGATGTAAAGACATCATCATCAGGCCGTCGAAATAGTTCTGTTCGAAAATGCTCGCCCCCGGTAATCGACTTGCTAGTGACGACGGAATCCTCTGAAAGCTACGTAAACGGTCATGTTACTATTACTACTAGCGGAAATAACCCGTTAGATTTAATACCATTTCAGAACTGATTTAGACCTTTTCCACATAAATTAGTAACTTTTTCAGTTAGTTTGTTCCTGGAAAACGTCTAAGTCTATGTGGACTAGGTCTAAACCTTGATGGAAAAGGTCTAAATCTATGTGAAAAAAGTCCAAACCTAAATGGAAAAGGTCTACATCGATTCGGAAATGCTATGTATACATGCATGGCATGTGTCTTTCTATGCTTAATAGGTAGTAGGCGATTCATATTTTTCTACATTGCTGTTCATCCGTGACTGGGATCTTGCTATCCACTTTGTCTACTTTCCTTTTGTTTCTTAAGAAAATTTATCGACGATGGTTAGAGGCAAGCTGGTCTTTCTGTGCTACGACCGCCTGTCTACTACTGCTTTGTATTTCCGAAAGATGCTTGAATATCCACATTGTGAAGATAATTGGTGGATATATTAAGTAGTTACAATAATTATAAAGTTATTTATAATATTCAAGCATTATAGGTCAATTTACCAGGAATAAAGTGCAATATTCGTCAATCTTTATTCATTATGTAAAGCAGTTGGGGAACCTACTGTTCCAACAACTGAAATGATGGATATGGTCCCTTCCCTCGGACTGTACCGAGGTACCTCAGTATAGGATGAAGACAAATTATACTTTGATAACTGTCGTTAATTCAGTTATAGCCAACGCATTTAAATCTCAATGATACTCATACACAAATTTCTCTAGAAAAATTATATACTGACCTGAAAATTTGATTTGATCTTTTGAACAGATGTTGTACGCCTTAAGCGATGAGACGTTTGATGTGGTGATACAAAATAAGCTTTCTCATTGTTTGCTCCGTTACTTCTCATTTTTGAAGAATCTATCAATTATGACTAGTGCCTATTGTTACTTGAAGACCATACAAAGGAAGACTTGTGAAGGTAAGCGAACTTACGTGGTAACCATCGTAGGTCCAGGAACCGAATTTCATGAAGCAGGTTTGCTCATCGAATGGGAAATATTCGACATCAATTTCACAAAACGATTTGTAGATAGCTGGCGGCTTCCAAACGACTTTCCCCGTATGATGAAGAATGGCTTTCGTCATTATGGTAACTTCGTAGTTTCCATCAGCGCTAGAACATATAAGACGAGAACATTTCAAAGATAGTATTAACTTGTTGTTAACGAAATTTTAACTTTCACAGTGCAGCATAGGGTTATAGAGAAAAGTTTTTCAATACACGAAACCTCTTCCTCTTCGTATAGGAAACAATAAATTGTCCATAAATCAGAATATAATGAAATAATGATGATGTCTGGCTGCCTGTGACTGAAGAAAGGAGTAAGCAGGTACCTACTTGAGCGATATGGAACATTTTGGGGTTAATTGACGAATGAAGTTAGTCTTTACTTTTTTTTTTTTTTCTCAGCTCAGTAAACCCTGTACCAAGGGTTGTATTGCCACCTACTACCTAAGATTAGAGGTTGAGTCTCTACTTTGACTCGGCTAGTATAAATTTGCCAGCGTGTGTGTGTGCTTGTGTGTTGTCCGCGCTACAGGCCGCGATTTTGGAGCTACCAAGTTTGACTTTGACAGGGACAATGTAGACATCCGAAATTAGCAGCATAGCCATGGCGTCACCACCAACTGAAAAATATAGTACATATCTGAAGCTATTGATTTGAAATTTTGTAGGTGGACTCCTTAAACACCCAGAATTCGCTGTATAGTTTTTGTGGCACCACGGAGTCACCTCCAAGTTGAAATATACATTTTTGAATCTATCGACTTGAAAATTTGTCGGTAGAATTCTTAGAAACTTGGAATTGGTTGATGTATAGTTGTTGGTGGCGCCATAGCGTAACCACCAATTAAAAAATATACATTCCTGAAGCTATAAACTTGAAATTTTGTTGGTGAACTCCTTAAACTCCCACAATTCGTTGTATAGTTTTCGGTGGCACCTCAATGTTGTCTCCAAGTTAAAATATACATTTTTGAAACTATAGACTTGAAATTTTGTAGGAAGACTCCTTAGTAGACACTCAGAATGAGTGTTTAGTATAGCTGATGTATAGAAATAGCGCCATGGCATCACCACCATGTTATAAATAGACAGTTCAAGTCTTTGGGTTTTTAAACTGTATCAAACGATCTCCTGCACCAAATTAGTGGCATGGTGCCATTTCTCAAAAAGTACCTATGTGTTTGTTATAATTTACCATGGTATTCAGGACGGTAAATCGAGTGGTACTGCAAAAAAAGCTAAAAATCCAAAACCACGTTTTGAATAGTACATTATTATTTACAATACGTTTTTTGCCATAAAATTAATAGCTAACAATTTCCTTGCACTCAAAAAGCTCAAATTTCAAAACAATATATTATTATTATACAATACGAAAATTTACGAAAATTTTTACCTTAAGAATAATTTCGACAAAATTTTTTGGGTTAGGTTAGAAACTACCGAATTGCACAAAACCCGCTGAAATGACGTTTTTCACCAAATAAGATCCAAATTTTTCAAGTGCTTTGCTCTTGGGAATAGCTACCCGTCGGTGAAACAAGAATTTTCTTCATTTCAGACCATGTGACAAGAATACGCTTCAACAAATGCAGTGGAATCGACTAACAGTCATACAATCATACTTACATTTATTACTTACTTTAAAGATAAATGTTAAATTTTGTTCAGACGCATTGGGGTAATTCTCGAAACATTTATTCGAGCGGACTACATAGCTTTTCTATAGCCGTTCGGGGCGTTGGAAAGTAATATCCCCCCTGCCCATAAGGTGAGAGGAAGGGGTACCAGCCCCCCGCCACCCAATCAAATTCCTGATGGTTTGTTTTCCTTGTCGAATACAAAACCCTTTTTTCATGAGATGTTCTCTTCCTATGGCGATTTCGCATAAGCTTGAGAGGGTCAAAATATAAGAAACGATAATATAGGGTAACGATGACTAGCATTGAATGAAATTAGTCTCACAAAGAAAATAAGTAGAAACGGTTCTTACCTCAAGGAATATTTCATATGCTAATTCGAACTTCATATTAATTTATGAACAATGGTCCTCATCACGTGCGTTAAAGTAATTTTGAACGATTACCTGCATACGCAGTTAGGAACTGACGGATTTTTTCTTCACAAACTCCTAAAGTATGCAAAAAGTATCACGTGTTTGTAACTACGTGACTGGAGTGAGGCTTCACTTTTCTCTTCAAATATTCACTCATTATTCCAGTATAAACCTATCAGAGGAAAAAAAGCTGCAAATTATTACACAAAGGTTTATTATTTCTGTATTAAATAGCCCTTCTAAGCAATTCAATAATTGTCAAACCCCGTAAATAATATATCATCAAAACATGGCGCTTCGCCCCCCCCCAAAGGTATCAAACATTACATATATCATAGCAATATCATAGCACCAGGACTCCAAAATTTTACGCTTTTCAATAAGTGAGGAAAAATGTAGAGGTATTGTCGAAAAAATATAGGTTCAAAACGAAAGAAATTAGCCTCGGAGGCCCTTCAGCTGATCAGTACGGCTCTGTACCTCGTTATTGTTTTCGAGGTGTCCCAAATGAGATCTCCATCCAAATTTCAGCACCGTAAGTCGATTAGAAAAGAAATTAGCCTCAGAGGTTCCAAAGCTGATCACAGTCCCTTCATACTTTGTATTCTAAATGACCCAAAGGAGCTCCATTCCAAATTGCGAATCCGTAAGTTGACATTAGTAGGTATGCCTATGTAGATAAAGGCACCTACAGAGGGAAAATTAATGTAATTAATTCATACATCTACACTTTACTAGTCCCCCTGATCTAAGTATAACGACATTTTATAAGGTACATAGGTACCAACTGAAAATTTATGGGATAAATTAAATTAAACATCTATCAACCCTTAACTAGTCCATCCGTACTGACAGTGACCTTTCGTGAAGTCAGAATTCCATTGGAATTATATCAGCTGATACAAGACAAGTTTCATATGTTCCTATATCAAACACTTAATTCTCTAGCGATAAATAATGGTATTTAGCCATTGACTCACTAATTCAAAGATGTCAATACCAGCTCGAATATAGGTCCGAGTCTTTTTCTTTAAAGGTCTTTTCCTAGGGAGAGCGAATCGGGTTGTTTCAATCGATTCTTTGGGATAATAACTATCGAAGACAACCTAAAAATCATTACTGTCATCGTGAAAGTTTTCGAAATAATGATTTTTGAATATTCCAGCCGTTAAATGCGGTACTTTGAGGTTGATAAAAGTTGATGAAGTTCTAGGATCAACTAAACCCCAAATGCGATTTTTCATCCAATTTTCATGAACTTTGGTCCATAGTTTCGGAGAAAAGCTGAGGACGGCAGACGGTAGATGGCGGAAGGACGGAATTTTAAAATTTCATTTTTGGATTCTACGCATCTTGAAACCTTAACCAAATAATGTTGTGGAGGGGGGATTGTGTGTTCTTGGTCGATTACAAAGGTTAAAAATTGAAAATAATAAATCAAAATGAGCAGGACTTCATCTTTTTTGCGTCCTTTGGTGAGAAGAACTAGTGGCAACCATAAATATAATTAAATAGTCAACCATTAAAATCCCTAACTTGAACAATGTTGGTATTAAATTACCATCATTTTACAGCCCTACTACAGGGGATTGAAGAGTTTAAGAACACGAGTTTCGGAAAAAATGGGTTTATTGAACACAATCGGAATTTCATATCACCTATAGCTGAATTCTGACACTTGAAACGTTGAAACATCCAAATCACGATCCGTAACCGTAACCATCACACGTGTTTATTTCTCTTATATATTTTTGCTTCCTCACTACCGAAGGAAGGGAAACTTGGTTCGTGGTTGAAGTCGAAAAAATGGGTGTCCTCCAAATCAAAATTTCTACTTGCTTTTTACATTTCAGAACGTGCTGATCAATTTTGGTTCCGTGTCTGTGTGTCTGTCTGATGTCTGTCTGTCAGTGGTAAATCCTTGTCACGCCCAACACTATACCAAGTTTTAGTTCGATTCCAATGAAATTTTCAGGGATTGTGCGGGTTAGCTCCTAGACGGTACCCTATAATTTTCAATGCCGTCAAATCAACAGTAGTCTGTGTGCATGCGCAAACACGAATTTCTCATTACGTCGATTTCTTATCATCTAAGTCCACAGACGCAATGTGTCGTTGACCAACTCATGGCTTGATGGGTAATGAAATGAAATAAAACCAACCTGTATTCAAGCTAATGGCAAATTTATAAGACAATAACGACGCTCAACTGATGTGATAATATAAAGTGATTGGATCGTTTGCATGGCAACACCCTCCAATGACCTTCTGTACTTCTACGTGAAACCCTCTTCGTTCTGTGCGTTTTTTTTTTTTTTTTTTGTAAATGATAACTTTCAACATTTCTCTCCCATCTAAACCATTAGGGATTCACTCAACTGACCACCAATCCTTCCGGGACTTGGGATGGGTGCTTCTTGTATTGAAGTTTGGCAAATCCAAGGTCAGCACTCTATCGCGAATCTTTGTTGTCAGGTGTTTGGCATTTACTCTGGCTTCAACAATCTTTTGATTCGATCTTCTAAGAGCTTTCAAATCCCTCTCTCATCGACTCAAGCTGTTCAATCTCACTCTTTTACTTGCTTGGATTTACACGTTTTTCTTTCCATTGTTTGTGAGCAATAAAGACTCATTCCAGAAGCCTCGTGCCTCGTACCTCTTAGACTCGAGACAAGGGAGAAAAACGTAGGTACAGAATTACTTCCTGGAAGCCAAGAATTATGACTAAATTCACTCAAGTTCAACACAGTTCGTATACCGAAAAGAGAACCAGTAAGTTAAATAACAACCTATGAGAGAAACAGCCAGATCGCCAGATCGGTTCCCTATAATTTTCAATGCCATCGAATCAACAGTAGCCTGTGCGCATGCGCAAACGTGAATTTTTCATAATGTCGATTTCTCATCATCTGTTGGTCCGATTTCGTCCAAACTCGGTAGGTAGTTGGGAATATGTTCTAAAAAAAAATTCCCTATAAATTATATCGCAATTGTTGGAGTAATTACCACTGCGCATGCGCGAAACTAATATTGATTGACACAGGCAGAACTCCGAGTCTATTTGATCGATTTTGATGAAATTTTCAGGGATTGTGCGAGTTAGCTTCTAGATAGTCCCCTACCAATTTCATCGTCGTCACATAAATAGTAGTCTGTGTGCACGCGCAAACGTATATATTTCTTATAACGTCGATTTCTTATCATCTATTGGATCGATCTCGTTCAAACTCGGGGAGTAGATGGCTATATGTTCCAGGGAAATTGTTTATGAATTATACTGCGATTAGTGGAGCAATAACTATAGCGCATGCGCAAAACTAAAATTGATCTACACAGACAAAACTTCGTGACTAATGGACCGATTTTTATGAAATTTGCAGGGATCGAGCGGTTTAGCTCCTAGAGGTTGGATTAATAGTAGTCGGTGCGCATGCGCAAACGTTAATTTCATATAACGTCGATTTCTTATCATCTGTTGATCCGATTTCGTTAAAACTCGAGAGGTTGTTGGGTCCAGGGTGATGCCCTTTGTATTTTATCGCGTTCGCTTGAATAATAGGTAACTATTGCACATGCGCAAAACCAATATTGGATGAAACTCCTAGAATAATGAATCGATTTTGATGAAATTTTCAATTATGTGTGGGTTAACTTTAAGACAATTACCGCACATGCAAACTTGAATTATAGGCCTAATTTGCATTCTAGCATGTATACACATGAATTAGGTACTGTTATATTTTGCATTCAATCATTTCGGCTCGGACATTGTCCTTCAACTAATTCTATACGTCCTTGTTACAATGTGTGAGGAAGCTCTTAGTGACCTCACTTCAATAAAATGTAAAGCGTTGCGCTTTGCTCTGATTACTATTTTTTGTCATCAGCTTCACGTTTTACAGTACTGAGGATATGACGGCGACGCATCATATAAGAGATTTCTAGAAAGTAACCCACTAATTTCTAAAAATTTCATCCAAATTGGCCGAAACGTCTTCTCGTTTTTTCCTTTTCTCCTTCATGGCATTTTTCTCCTTTAGGTTCCACAGTATTGAGGGTATGATGGCGATGCATTCTGTAAGAGGTTTTTAGAGGGTAACCCACTAATTTCTGAAAATTTCATCAAAATTGGCCAAAAAATACGTGGCGGACATAGCCTAGTGAACATAGCATAGTGGACATAGCTGATCTCATGACGCAGTTTCTTACCAATCACCTTGAGACCATCCTCAAACCAGACAATGAGGCAATTTTGAAATGAGACATTCCTTCAACATTGATCAAATCTAATTGGTTCGTGAGAAGTACCTGTACCGTGAAATTCCTGTTTGCGCACGTACAGTACCTACTGGTCAGAATAACTATTGGGTCCGGCTAAAAGCTAACCCTAACCATTTGTGTAAATGCCATCTCTGACTACAAAATTAACGAACGTGCATACGCAGTAGACTTAAACAATATAACCCCCGCGCATGCGTAACTGTGCACACTCATTGGTCATACTCGTCGGCGGTTAAATCTATTCCAGGAGGCTGATTCAAACAAGGCCTAAAACTATTTTCAAAGTCAGATAGAAGATTAATGCAGTTTTTTCCGGAACAAGAATTTGAGCACAGGCAGACAAAAATAGAACCAAAATTGTTCAAAAAGAAAGTGGGATTTTCCGTGATGGTGGACAAGGTTTTGCTCACTTCGTCTCGAGTAAAAATCTTTCTGAGTAGTGAGGAGGAATGTAAAGAATCTTCATTTGTGTTGGGAAGCTTCCCGCACTGCAGCGGAAGATAGGTATCTATTACCCTTTGTGAAATTATGAATAAATAAACATATTCTCAAATGAGGAAAACGGAATGTTGAGGAGGGTTACTATTAATGAGTGGTAATTTTCCATCGCGACATTATCCATTTATAATTATCGTTGATTGCACATCATTAGGTGAGATTATATAAAATGGCCAGGTAACTCATAGTTAAATCAGTCAGTTTTCCCAATGCAAATGTGGAAAATTACTATTTATTTTGTATTCCTCTAAACAAGGGAACTTTTGAGAAAATAGTAGTTTCCATTTGAATAAATGAAGTTGGGTGGATCGCGCAATCGCAAGATGCGCTAGAATGTGATATTTTAATTCCTCGCAAACAAATTACACTGCCCAACAAAAAGGCCCTCTAGATTGAATTATTGTCGATTTCTGTTGTAACCAATAAATAAAAATCATGTATCACGTTTTCTCTCGTAGTAGGTTGGTTGTTTCTTCTCTGCTTTGCTGTCCTCTTGTTATGTCGGACATAGTAGTATTGCTAAATACAAAATTTCCGCTTCCTCCGTCTATTAGGAAAGAAATGAGCATCTGAGCACACTCAGCTGATCAGGGTGGGTCCTCACTTGGTCAGTCGTACACAGTAGGCATATAAAGGCTCCATACCAAATTTCAGCCTCCTAAGTCTATTAAGGCCTATTTACACTGAGCGCGCACTGTTCGCAAACAGTGTAAACACTCACCCTCGCCGAGCAATGTTTGTGAACAGCGTTCGTTCGTGCGCGGAGTCGATCCATCGGCTTCGGTTTTTCCGCGAATGCTCAGGTTCCTTGCGCGAGAACAACTGTTTGGTTGGCTGTGCGCGGGTAGTGTAAACGCACCCTCCTTTTTGGCGTATGCAAACGTTCTGCGCGGCGCGGCGCGACCTGTTTGCGAACTCAGCTGATCACGGTGGGTCCTCACTTTGACAATCGTACACAGCATGCCTATAGAGGCTCCATACCGAATTTCAGCCTCGTAGGTCCATTAGGAGAGAAATGAGCTCCGAACGAAATTTCTGCCTCCTAGGTCTTTTAGGAGATAAATGAGCTCCCGAGCTCACTTCCAAGTTTCAGCTTCCTATTACTTCAGTCTATTACAACTTCTAAAACTGCTGCTTTTGGAATGTATGCCATCAAGTTCAATGCAAAGAAGTATCTAATGTTACGAGTGGATGTACCTGGTGTGATATAGAAAGGGACAAGGCGAGTTAGTTTACCATCAATGATGGTTTCAATTGCACAAATATCTTCAAAACCATCATGCGCTGTAGAAAAACGCTTCAATTGCTTCAATTTCTTCTTTATTGAACTTCAATGGTCAATAGGCACAGTTTAAAGTTTTAGCTTCAAAGGACGAATAGCATAGAAATGAGGAACCTCAGCATAGAAATGAGCATACGAGCTCAATCAGCAGATTATGGTGGTTCCGAACGTCGAAATTCTATTCTACTTGTCTTATACAGGCCCTGTTTCAAATTTCAGCTTCAGAGATTAAGAACTATAAAAATAAGCTTTAGGAGCCAATTAGCTGGTCACCGGTCTATGCATCGTCTAGTACCTACTGCTTATAAGTACCTATTAATCAATAGTACCCACCTATTATTAGTTCATTATGGTTACTCTCAATATTTCTTAGCGTAATAAATCAGCTTTCCTTCACACTACAGCGGGTCATGGGGTGTTGTGGTAAAATGAGAGCATTCCTAAAAGTGGCGAACGATTTTCCTGCTATGAAAACTAGGGAGTTTCACTTCCCTTGCAATGAATTGGTTGTACGTGAAAATCAATAGAAAACATGTTGACTCGCTTAACTTTCAAGCGAAAACCAAGCGGTAAAACATGATACATATTATAAACGCAGCACATTTATTACAAATTACTATTATTTCAGTTAGACTATGTTTCTGTGTACATCATTGGTCTACACAAATATTCGTGATAATACCATATTTACAGTCATGCTGACATAAATATGTCTTTTCGCTGGGGTCAATCCAAAATCGTGTCCCCTCAAAAGCGTTACCAATCTTGTCCTCACAGAAGCGTTACCATGTTTGACATAAATTTCGGCATAAATCGAGAGCTTCCCAACGAGTGGATAACGTTTTTTGTAAGCGAAAAACCTACTGAGTTACATTTCCCTAGTTACGTGAGAGAAAATTGCGCCTGACTGTGTTTTACTTCAATTTAGCTCTAGTTTAACTAATTCTTTTAACACGAATATGTCTTTTCGCTGGGGTTGAAATTCGATAGGGAGACTCTTTAAGACATTAAGAGACGATTGAGTTGATGGGGTCTTTCCTGATCAGCTGATTGAGCTAAATTCTCTCCTGTTCACCCTAGGAAGCTGAAATTTGATAGGAAGACTCTTTAGGACATTCAGAGACAATTGAAATAATGAGCTCTTTCCTGATCAGCTGAGTGAGCTAAATTCCCTCCTGTACACACTAGGAAGTTGAAATTTGATAGGAAGACTCTTTGGGGCATTAAGAGATGATTGAACTGATGGGGTCTTCCCTGATCAGATGAGTGAGCTAAATTCTCTCCTGTTCACCCATGGAAGTTGGTGAGTAGGATAGGGAGACTCTTTGGTACATTAAGAGACGATTGAAATAACAGGCTCTTCTCCTGAACTGCTGAGTGAAGTAAATTCTCTCCTGTTCATCCATGGAAGTAGAAATTTAATGGGAGACTCTGTGAGACATTATAATACTGTTGAAATGATGGGATGTTTCCTGATTGCTGAGTGAGCTAAATTCTCCGTCTGGAAGTAGACATTTGATGGGGAGACTATCTGGGACATTATGAGACGACTGAAATGATGGCCTCTTTCCCGATAATAGCTGAGCGAGCTGAATTATCTCCTGTTCACCCTAGGAAGTTGAAATTTGATATGGAGGCTCTCTGGGACATTTAAGAGACAAATGAAGTTACCAATCTTTCCCTCAAAAAAGGATTACCATGTTTGATATGGTTAAAAAAAATTTTTTTGATGGCTGAGCTGTCAGCATAAAATGTCGGCATAAATCGATTGCGAAATGGAATTTGAAATGGGCATGGCGTTTGGACCACCTACTCAGTGCCAAAAGACATATTCATGTCACAATGTATCAACGTGAAGCGTTGATACTGTGCCGATAAACCTACTCAGTTACATTTCCCTTTCATTAAAATTGATTTATCGGTTCGTTACAAAATTTTCCTTTTAGTTACCGTAGTCTGTCATCACACATGCAATGATAGTTTAGACGAGAAACCCGAATAGAATCTATCCAAATTAGCAAATCTACTGCGTCTAAAAGTAGTTTTGCAACGTTTCATCATTTGGAGTTCAAATTATAAGAAAATTTTAGTAAAAAGGCCTGTCTGTCATAATTCACTTCAAAACAAATTGTTTTCCAATGTGAGATGCTAAAAAATAGATTTAAAATAACACAGTTAAAATTTTAACCTTAAATTTGATTCTTACAAAAAGATTATTTTAAATTTTTTCTTCATAAACAACACAAAGAAAATATTGTTAGAGATTTTATAATTTTATAATTATCACTTTAGATCTATTTTTAGGCATCTCCCTGAAGAAATTCCTCCATTCCTGGGGAGAAACGTTGGAGAAAAATAAAAAACTGAATCAAAGACAGAAAGGCCTGTTTATTAAATTTTCTAATAGTTTTTCAGTTCATAGTCGTGTTAACAATCACATTACCGAATTTTAGAGGAAAATGAAGTTGAATATTGTATCTGATGGCTTCAAAAATGTTAGAAATAAAATTGATCATAATTTGCCTCATGTAAATCCATTAAGATTGTACCTGTCCATTTGTCCACAAATCCTTCCTACAAGCTTAATTTCTACTGTTGACGTCAGAGTTGGGCGTAATCAGAATCATAATTACGATTACAATATTAGGGTTTTAGATTTGAGATTTCAATTACGGTTGTGAGTACAATCGTAATCACAGTTTTTCTGTCATTATATTCATAATCACAACTTTGTTTGCGATCACGCCTGTAATTACAAGTTTTGGTTTATTATTTTCAATAACGAACCTTTGCAACTGTCCAAGGAAAAAAAAGAACGACAAAAAAATAAATGAAAAAAATAAATAAATAAGTAGAAAAATAATAATATTAAATAATAACCCCCTACATCCCCTAAAAATTTGTTGCTTTGCGTTTCAAGATGTGTAGAATCTAAAAATCGAAAAAAGTACGCCGTCAGAAATTTTTTTCGGAAAGTGTTGGACCACAATTTAAGAAATTTCGCTCAAAAATCATACTTTGATTGGGGATGTGCCAGTAACATCAGCATCAAGTTTGATAAACCCCAAAGGGTAGAACCGACGGGGTGAAATATTCAAAAATCAAGATCTCTAAAACATTCAATGTAACAGCATTTTTTTAAAAATGTTTCATTTATAGATATCCGCCTTCCGCCCAAAGAATCGAATTAATCCGATCCGGTCGCTGTACGTATATCCGTTTGCTTTCCCTAAGGGCTAAAACATTGACAAGAAAAAACCATCAACACGGGAGTGAATCGCAACCAGTAAAACTATTCAATACTCGCCCAGAAAACTGTGACAATTGTATCTGCTGATATGGTGATTCCAATCGAATTCTGACTTCCCGAAATCCGTTTATTCTAACTCCTGTATCCTATATATGGACTTGTGAAGAGTAAGTAGGTGATCACTCATTGATTTTCAGTTGATCATCTCTAGTTAAATACAGAGAGATTAGTAAAGTGTAGGTGTTCCACTTAGATTAATATTAATATCTCCTCGAATGGCGTCTACGGCTATGCAGTTACATTTATTTAGATATTGTATGTATAATAGATTACGTTTAATGATTATAGGCAAAATAGCGTTCTGTGTTTAGGATCCTAAACGCATCTTGACTCGTAAATCATCTACAACAATTTACATCTGCAATGCAATTGTAAATTATGGAGAGAATCTTATCAATTGTGGAACCCCTAAAGCTCATTCCTATTCTAATACACTGACGGTGATGAAATTTAAGATGGAGCTCATTAGAGACATCTCGAAAACAATTACGAGGTATTGAGGCGCACTGATCAGCTGAGGAACCTGAGAGGTTAATTTATTTCCCAGTCGACTTACAATGATGACGTTTGAAATTTAGCGCTTCTGGAACACGTAGAATACATTTTAAAAGTTATGGAGGCGGAGTGTTCAGCTGAGGGACCTCACAGGCTAAATTCTGATGTCCTGGTAGACCTACTGTGCTGACATTTGGAATAGAGCGCCTTTGGAACGGATTGAAAACAAAGTTATTAAATAAGAATCAGCTGAGGGTACCTCCGAGACTGATTTTTTTCTCTAATCAACCTAATGAAATACATTAATTGTGATTAATGTGCAAAGAACAAATATAGTTTCAAAACAATACACAGTGTATGTAACACAACCTACACTGTCTAGTTGATGGGAAAATTACTTATTGTTAGTCAAAGATCTTTTTGTTCGTTACGTTATAACCTTTACGTTTCCTTTGAGACTTTAGGTTGTTGGGGAAGTAAAATATTCGCTGAAAAGTGGATAACACCTTTTCAAACAACTTACTTATTGTAGAGTACGATGTCAGGGAGCCAAATATGTTCGGATGGTACGTGTAGCGTGTCGACTCCCCCATAGTCATCGGGGTTCCACTTGAGCTTGTAGTCGTTCCATTCCTATCAACAAACCAACACATATGATGATCAGTATCATTCCCTTAATACGTCCTCAAAACTAAGTAATACAGTAACAACGCAATTTTTAGTTGATAAGGATATCAACGAGTAGGTAAATGCGTTAAACGTCTCGGTATCTCATGTACTCGGAAATGTATTAAATGGATATTACAAGCATAACATTAGATTTATCAGCACATTACTGTGAACCGATCGGAAATCGGGCCAAGAATTACGAGTGAACGGCTAGCGTACGAGTCAATTACAATTCACATCTATCTTTTGAGACGTTCATTTGCGCTACGTGACTAGGCTTTTCATCAGTCTAGCCAACGGAGTCCCCTAAATCACGATACTGGACTAAATCATTAGTCAGAAGTGGTAAACATTACCTATCGTTTCACCAATATTGATTATGTCATTTCCCTTTATGAGCTCAGGGGCATTCCTTTAACGCTACAGGTGGTTTGGTTGCGAATAATGTGAAACTGAAAACGAGGGAACTCGAATGGAAATTCGACTGTCTCTTTTTAATATACACCCATTATGTACTTCGCAATGTGGATTTTATTACAGGTGTGATGAAGGGCCGATGAAAAGCATTTAATCAAACTTCAGAGCTGGAAAACTTCATTCTGCCCCGCATCTTCCGTACTCGCACTATGGCTGCGGGGACGCCTGGCGGTCGGTGTAGGTGTGCAAGAGCAGATTTAGTGGCAGAATTCGGTTAAAAAAAATAGAACATATAACCCAATATCATATAAAATTATGAAAGTACCAGATATGCAGCATGATCGTATGAGCAAATTTTCGTAAATTTAAATTTAATTTGAATTGTTTTAAAATTTGAGCATTGAGTGTAATGAAATTGTTGATTTAAAATTTTATGATTTAAAAAAAAAACGTTCTAAATAATAATCTCTGCTTTCAAACAAAAATAGGGTTTTTAAAGCGTTATTTGCAGTTTTACGCACATATCTTTTAAGGTAGTATGTTAGAGAGTTAAGTGAGTACATTTTTCAGCGCTATTTTGTGCTTATATTTTTCAATGTTCTACTTTTTAGTTGAAACACTATTTGTTGGAGTAATATGCCGAGTTCAAAAGGGTGTGTGTCATGAGCAGCGCATTCTTTGATTTGGTGCGGGAACTATATCTCGCTCCCAAATGGTACTTGTACCTGATGATATCACTGGCCTAGGCACGTAGACCGTTAAAAAAAGCAATCTAATTCTCGGCACCTAGACCCTTTTCAAATTCGCGCTTCAATTATTGAACAAGAATAGTCACCGTACAAGGAAATACTGTAGGACTACTTGGGACAGGTTGATCTAGGCAACAGTACTATCAACTACTCATTATAGTTACCCACAGCGTAATAATCTTCAATAATCGTTTAAATAATAGTTGAAAGTTTTATCTGAAAACCTTCTTCCAATATTGGATTGAACCCAGATACTTTACGAAATTGGCGAGCTGAGTATAATATGATTTGTTAGGAATATTATTTTAACATTATTTCATTCCATGCATTATAGGCATTGAGCATTTAGGATTTGAAATTCAGAGAAAGATTGATGAACAAATATTTGATTTTATTTAGTTACTCTATATTAACTCTGTATATGTAAGTTTCCAACGAATTCTTCAAAAACAGAAGGAAATACGATCCCGAACTACCAACGAAATCGGAAACTGAAAGCAACCAATCACGCAATATGAGTGGGTTGGATAAATCTCACGGAAGTCAGTGAAGCTTGAAAGTTAAAACGCAGGGAAATTATGAAAGAGTTATTAGGTATTCACCGAGTGATCTACGATAAATAGGCAGTGGGAAGTTGAGGAGATTTCGGTTGGTTTAGTCTGTGTGTTATTGAATGTAGAGATGATTCGAAAGAACAAGCGTCTGTCCTTTAGTTCCTCTCAAACCTGCTAAGCTTAAAGCCCCTTTTTTTTCCGCCGCGTGGGACGGAAGAAGCCTCGCATGCGGCCAAAATGAAGATCTAGCTGTTCAAAAGTTATGTTAAAGAATCTCGTTCATTTGCATCAGAGGTTGTCATTTATTAGATACAAAGAAAATATCTCAGCACATTCATCTTCCAGAGTGGTTCTTGGTAGATAGACTTAGCAATGAAACTTCATGTTGATCAGATCAAGCACTCAAAAGAAGAGGTCTATGTTTATTTTGATTATCGCACCATTCCCCATAGTGATTCCTACGGATCGCAGATCGAAGACCGAGAATTGCAGTTTTTCGAATCAGACGTTGTCATGTTTATTAGTTATGAAGACAATATCTCAGTACATTCATCGCTCCAAGTAGTTCTTGGATGATGATCAAAACAAAGAAACTTTATGGTTGAACAAGAGTCTTCAATGCATCCGAACGAAGAGCTCTGTGTTTAATTTATCGTATAATTCCCCAAAGTGATTCTGACGGATCGCGTCAGAGGTTGTAATTTATTAGTTATGAAGACAATATCTTACACATTTATCGCCCAGAGTGGTTCTTGGGTAATAAACAAAACAACGAAACTTCATGTTTGGACAAGTGTCAAAGAATGCATCCAAATGAAGGCTCTGTGTCCATGATAATTATCGTATGGTGATGAATACTTAAACAAAATTTAAGATTATTTGTAGTAATACATATATGTAACTAGAGAAGAAAAATATGACGGCTAACTATGGTCGAACTTATCGAAGCTGATGTAGAATCCTTAGATTGCCTAGATCTTTTAAGCATTTTGAGTTACGATAATAAACGTGATACTTAATTTAATATACTTTTTTCACTCATATGTAGGAAAATAAATAATTCGAAAAATTAATTTGTTTGCAAGATAATGTGATATTTTACTTTTATGCAACAGAATAAAACTATAATTTAACTTTTCCTATTCACTTTTTGTGATTGTCCTATTTAGCATTTCTCATAAACAGGTTGAAAACTTTGAAACAGGTTCCTTTTTTCAAATTTTCCGACATTTGAGGTAATCAATCGACGCGGCATTTTATTGTCTACAACTTTTCTGTAAAAAAAAAAAAAAAAAAAAAAAAAAAAAAAAAACAAGACGTTCCTTTGTTTTACATAGCAAACAAGTTAAATAAAGGTTTTAAAAAAATGGAAACCCCGTTAATGTGATTTTACTTTTAAAATGGGGCATATTAGGGATTAGCCCTAAAGTTCCTACATGATAAACTGATAAAATACTTTTGAACACCTACATCGGTAATTTTGCTCACAATGCGCCGGCGGACTCATGTCGCCCACTCGTTCAGTGGAAAGCTAGGCTTCAGTTTAATTAGTAGGTAATTAGGTATTATAAACTTCACCGTATAATACAAGTTTATAGAGATCTTAGCATACCGTTGGTACTGGAATTTGAATTAATTTTAAATAATTAAATTATGTTATGTTAAAATGACAATGAATATTGAGTGTTGTATCTTAGCTGCTGTTTTGTTTGTTGGGTAATTTCATTGTTCTCTTTTATTGACATATTTATCTACTCACATGAATAATTTGGTTTTATGATGTAGTTTTGATTATTTTTATTATACTTGTATGTATCTCTGAGCCAGTAAAATATCATTCGTTCACTTGTTTTCCTAAAAAGCGGATCAAGTCTGAGTTTGCTTCTTGCTGAGATTTTTCTTGATCCAGGAACAAGATAAAAGAGAATTGATCGAATAGACAATCGGAAAGATTCTCTGAATTTTACTCCATTGTCGAGGAGATGTCGCGTAATCGGAGTAGTACACACTCCTCTCCTTCCTCTTCTCTTCACAAAAAATATCTCTGGTCGGCTTTCATCGAAGGAGTTTGCGAACAATCAAATCTTCATCGCAATACAGTGTATTATGAAGTGCTCTTCTATTTTGGCTAGAAAGCACAGTTTGCAATGCCGAGAAGCATTGTGCCACCCGTAGAGCTAAAAACAGAATGCTAAGCACCTCACGAACGACGACATTAGACCTGCTGAACGGAAAACATTACAAGCTGCTTGGTACAGCACTGCCCAACCGACGCGACGCACAGTGCTTCAGAAACCCAATCTAGCTAGACAAAATTAAATTTCCCCGTCGAAAAAAAAAAAAAAAAAGAAAAAAAAAAAAAAAAAAACAAAAAAAAAAAAAAAAAAGAAAAAAAAGCGGGGTCTGGGGGTTTTTGAGGGGGTTGAATTCAATTATGGAACTCGTACTCCAGTATCAGCTGTAGTTTTTGAGATATACACGTTCGAATGGTGGGAAAATAGCTCAATTCCCAACTTATCTATTAAAATAAAAAAACAAAAAAGTTAATAATGAAGGATATTTAACGCTGAACAAATGTATGCCACATGATGGGTCACACATGAAGCATTTAAACGTAACATGAGACAACGAGAGGTGATGGAAAGAGAGAGTTCCTCCTTCAAAGGTGAGAGGCGATTAACCTGCTAAACCCAGAGGTAATCCTGTTAGTTGTATACATCGTCAGGCATATCCCCAGATGCAGCTTATTCATGAATCGAGAAGGAGGAGCTAGTCCTATCCATTACAAAAAAAAAGGAAAGTTTTCCGTCCATTTTCCAAAATGTAGGGCGTTCTTTTAAATTATAAGAAGACTAATTCAGGCGGGAGTTAGAACAAATATTGGTGTATACTAGATGCAAATATGCGTTAAATGAGACCTAGCACAGCTCAGTACTTTGTTTCGTAGGTATTGGAAAACACACATCTGACACTTTTGCGAAGATAAGTTGTAAACAGATGATGAAATGATAAGTTGTAAACAGCGTTTTCTTCTCCTACGAAAAAACACATAACCTTACTAAAGGCAAAAGAGGCAAACGATTTTAATCTAATTGTTTTTGTGGGCACTCCATTTATCTATTCCTGGTTCCAAATCTGAGTTACTCTGAGTTACTAGGACTTTATAGTAATACACATTCAAAAATTTACTAATTTTCGTACCGAAAGTAATACCCACCTACCTAATTAATAATTTTTTGCTGAACTCTGTCTATATAGATCATTGTGGAAGATTTCTCCCAAGTCAGAATGAATAGCAAGTGCACTCGTTGATGTTTTGAAGCGAACTTGTAACATCTTGTTTTCCAGCATTCCTCAGCATACGCTGACACGTCAGGTGGTGAACAACTGTTAATGGCCTTGAGTTCCACTAGCTCAGACCGATAAGAATGCATGTCTAGACCTTCTGGAGCCGTATCTTTTAACTCGGAAATTGAATTTTGCCTAGCTAGATTGGGTTTTCGAACCACTGTGCGACGGAATACGCCAGCGTTTTCCGTCCGACGCGGCGAGAAAAACCTGTCGATTGGAAAACGCGGCAAAGCTGGTAAGCGATCGGTAAGCTAACGTAAAATGGCAGGCAAGGAACAGCTGACGCGTGTAATCGGCGATATCACTCTGCTACCCGTCAAATTCTGTTTGTCAGGATCGGTGCGGTTCTGTGATAACGGTAAAGAAGGCGATATCGATGCGAAAGAAGAACAACTTGGCAAAACCTATTTCTACCTCATCTAGCTGGGAACCATCGCAAAAACTGAACACGCAATATTTCGGGAGGGCTGGGTAATATTCACTGAGCAACTGGCAATCAATTTTCGGGGTGGTGTTCGAGGAGAAATTGTCTACGAGCTTGACCGCCACCAACTTTTCAGGGAGCTTCGGGTTACGAGCGGGCACCGGACGACATGGCTTGATTGATGTCCTTATCCTAGTGGATGGGTGGGCACTGAAGCTTCCTCACTTTTCGTAACAAGGACACATTAGGTCAATCATAGGGACATATTAGGGGTTAATAGGAACATTTTAGAATTATTAGGCAAAAATACATTGATAACGTTGGAAGCTATCTATCCAGGGAGACTAATTAATTCATTGTGTTTTTTTTTTGACCTTGCGTTTATTTACGTATATTACCAGCACACGTAATTTACATTTATATTTTATACAGGGTGTCCGCGGATGATACGTCAAAACTTCAGAGATCGATTTTAAATCTCATTCTAATCTAAAGTTTTACTCGGAGATTTTTTTAAACGCTTTGTTGTTGAGCTATTCAACTTTCAACATTTTTTTCATGTGTTTGACCTTGCCTCACTAAAATTACCATAACTTCCTTAATTGGCTAAGTAAAGTACAAATTGAGGACACCGTTGGAAAGAGCATTAAATTTCCCATCAGATAGGACACCAATCGTTTTCTCAGACCCCTATCTAGTAATCAGCGTATTCCCGTAGCAATGGCTCCAAAAATTTTAAAACGAAAATTTTCCAAAATTTTCTTCATTGAAATGCGTTTTTAGACATTCTAAGACGAATCCTAGTTTAACGCTTTTTCATATATATATATATACACACGATAGACATATATATCTGTTTCATTCCAGACGATAACAATCCTTAGGATTGAGGTAAAAATTCCGTTCTTGCACCAAAAATCCAGCTTTCTAAACAATAGGATGAGTTCGTTGGCCAATATTTTTTTAGCACATTAAATTGGTCAAATTTCAAAAAATGTACTAAAATAAATCACATTTTTTTTCCCTCGATGAAATCGAGTTTTTATTTTATTTGTTATTCGCAAATGTATGTGTTTTTAGGGGTAAAACTAGTTATTTGAAGTGTAAAACTCCGTTATATCGGAGTTGGGGAGATCTGCGAGTGTTCCCATTCGATTCTGCGTGAAAAAATACTCCAAAACTCGTATTTTCTACGGGGGTGATTTTTCACAAAAACTCTCAATTTCAAAGAAAAAAATATGTTTTTCAACATAAAAATAAACTTTTCTCCCCCAATTAAAAAAATGAAAGTAAAATTGACAAGACCGTTAGAAAGCTGACTGTTTGTGGATGTTTTTCCCGAGGACAAAAACATCGAGAGAATTTCGTGAAAACTCTAAAAATGTTTAAGTTTTAATTTTGAACTGAACGAAAAATTACTAGATAGGAATGTGAAAAAATGTTTGGTTGCCTATCTGATGGGAAATTTAATACTCTTTCCAACGGTGTCCTCAATTTTTACTTTACTTTGTCAATTAAGGAAGTTATAGTAATTTTAGTGAGGCAAGGTCCAACACACGAAAAAAATTAAAAATTGAATAACTCGAAAACAAAGCGTTTAAAAAAATCTCCAAGAGAACGCTTCGGTCAGAAATGAACTCTAAAATCGATCCCTGAAGTTTTGTCATATCTTTCTCGGACACCCTGTTTACAATACATATTATACACATTACAAGTTTAATGTAATATTTTCAAAACATTTAAAAACGAATAATTACTTGTGAATTTATAAATGAATACCCGCACGTTTCATATAGTTTATAATATATTTTGTTGTCACTGTATTCACAGTCCTCAGCATTGAGCACGACTCTTGTTCATTAAGTAAGTGTTCCCACTCAGCGCGTTGTTCCTCATGAAACAGACAGTCCATTATTTTGTGGACATGTCGCTTATACCACAGCGAGATCATCCGGATTCGCAGCTTGATAGGTTAGCTGCGTTTTTTTAGATTTTCCTTTGGTGACTACTAAAAAGTCAAATTAATCTTACTGCAGCGGATTCGGAAAAGAGGAAAAGGATATGTTTGAATTATTAATAAGTTTGGATTGGAAGAACAAGTAGACCTGCGAATTCCCTGGGAAAGAGAGTTGAGAATGTGCAAAAAGTGTGAAATTATAATATAAGTAAGTGCATAATATTGCAAGATAATTTCTTATCATTTGTAATAAGTTATATAGGTTCTTAGTCACAGTTATATACATCCTTTGTATCTTTCGGCTCGTGCATATGGGCCCCACATTTTTCCATGCACAGTTACTCACAAAAGTAAACTTGACAGTGCTACTGAAAGGCGCATAGTTGGTAAAAACCAATCATAATTAGGTGAATATAGTTTATATCGCTTTGTACATCGATATTTATATCCATGGTTTATATAGCAATTTCCATCTCCTTTTCTGGCAATCTCAGGAATTCCTCAGGGAAATCACATTGGTCCGTTGTGCTTTCTATTGATGGTGATCAGCATAGTGATATCCATTGATCCTGATTATCTCTGTCCGGTGTTCGCGGAAGATTTACAAATGTTCCGTGTCGTATTAGTTCGAGCTCAGAATTGTTGAATCTTTGGCCTTGTCCCTGAATAGAATGACCTTCCTACTTCATAGCCTCAAAGATAGGTTGCCGCAACGTGCTGTTTTGGCTGCTTTTCATGCATCATTTCTTGCAAAGCCGCAATGTATATGCAATCCTGCTGGGGGCATTCACCTTCAGCATCACTCGTTTTCAGCTGCTAAAGGCGTGCAGTGAGAGTATTAGCAGGGTTGAGCTATAGAGCCGACTGCAGTCACGCCTTCATAAATTTGAATATCCTCACCATCCGTGCAGTCGATATTCCCGAATTTTTGATTTTTGTTCATGCTCACAGGTCCGAATTCGTTTAGGCCTCACATCGGTATCCTACTCGGGATATGCAAGACCTTCATATTCCCTTCAGTAGGTTAAATGCAACACTAAACGGTTCTAGGTGGTGGGGAGCAATGTTCTACAATGCACTCCCAGTAAAAGTTCGTGATTACGATAGGAAGGGTTTTAAGCAATTTTTTACTAAATTTTTACAAGGCTCTTTTTTGACAAGCTTGCTTTTCTATTGTAGCTTAACTTTTGGTAGCTTAAGTCTGTACGGTTTATTATTTCTTCTCCGGAAGTCTACGAGAGAAGAGCCTTTTTCTTTTTTAATGAATTTAAGCATATTTTTACTCGTAGGTGGTAAATCTTATCCAGTCGCTGATCTTCAAATGATTCTTCTGTTAGATGACGTCTAGGTTTATTAAAAATTACTTTCAGTGTCATTTTCTGGATTTTAAATATTTTTTTAATTAGATATTTATATGTTCCGCCCCAGATCACAATTGAGTATTGCATTACCGATTCAAATAGTGACTGGTAAATGTTTCGCACTAGTTTTTTGGAGAAGAATTTAAAGTTAAACAGAACATAAGCACATTTCCTAAGTTTTTTACATGAACTATTTACATGGAGATCCCATTTCATTCGTCTATCAAAAGTCACTCCAAGATATACAAGTTGATATACCTTCTTAATAGTTGGGCAATTACAGTGATTGTTAGTACATGTATGGATCGTCAGCGTCTCTCCAATCGTGGTCGCGATGTCGAGCTTTCTACAGATGTAAAGTTTCTCTACCTTCGGTGGTGAGGAAGCAATACTGACGTCTGGTCGTGGGATTCCTCTGATCGCTGAAAACCTTCGATGAAATTCGACGCGTTTTGGAAAAACACTCGGGGGCAAAGGAAATGTGAAGAGCGAAGGCCCGCGGGCGGCCCAGACGGCCCCACTTACGCCGGCCGCGCTGGCTCTAGAGGGGGCTCCTATAAAGACCCGGGGGGGCACCAGCCTCTGTTTCAGTACTTGTGTTGTCGCGCTCGTGGGTCCCATTTCCGAAACAAAACGGTCATCAATGTGAGTCATCATAATTATATTTCCATAATGATAATTACCTAAGCAAATACACCTTTGCTTACCAATGACAATAATCGATGAAAACTGTGTACTACTTGATGTGTGAAAAGTTCCAGTCATGCAGCATGACCGTATGGGCGAACTTTCGTAAATTATCCTCTTATATTATACTACATTGTTTTGAAATTTGAGCAATTTGAATGCAAAGATATTGTTAATTACCAATTTTATGGCAGCAAAACTCGTTCTAAACAATAGTCTGCGATTTAAAAAAGATTTTTAGATTCTTTTAGTAGTTTTTATCGATTTTCCAGTCAATATTTATGAAATTCAATTACCTTTTTCAGCATAAACTTGTGCATAATTTCTGTAATCGTCTAGTTCATCGATAATGACGTTTATTTGAGTAATAATTTGCTAAAAAATATAAATTTAACGATTTATAATCGTATTATGCTATTTTTAGTGGGTTTTTCAACGTTTGATTTTTTAAATTAGACCAATTTATTGGACTCAAAACTGCTGCCTTTTGGAATGCTTGATTTTTTGGTGCAAAAACTTAATTTTTATTTCAAACCTAAGGAGGGTTGTCGTTAGGTCGGTTGTACATACAGGGTGATCCCAAACGTTACGGACTCACGCCGATCACGAATATATCACATATTAAGGGCGCCTGAATAAATCATTACCCCTTTTTTTCTCGCAAAAAACCAATCAAAACTTCTAAAATTCGCCAAAAATCGTAGGCACAATCATAAAAGCTGAAGTTGGACTCATTCGACGCAAAATTCAATTTCCTACAACGTTTATGTCGAGGTGTTTTTCGATTTTCTAGATTAGGTTTTTTGCCCAAAAATCTTTTAAAAAACCTGGGAAAAGTGGTTTTTTGCGAAAAAAAAGTGGTCAAGATTTATTTAGGGACCCTTAATATGTGGTATATTCGTGATCAGCGTGAAATTTCCCATAAGACCTCAAACTAAGTCCGTTACGTTTGGGATCACCCTGTATATACATCCGAACGACATATTTGACGGTATGATTTTTAACGATATACATTTATTCATGTATGAAAAACATATTAAACTCTGGGATTCGTTTCAGAATTTCTCAAAACGGATTAAAAAGAAGAAAATTTTGAAAATTTTGATTTTAAAATTTTTGGAACCATTGCAATAGCCTATCTACGAAAATTCGCTAATCGATTTAGCGTCGTTTAGATTAATTTATTCCTGAATTTGGAGGGATTATGTGCGTAAATATTTTAACTTTTAAATGTATAGTAAGTAAATGCATTTTCCGAAAAATATTCAATGCTCTACTCAATTTGATTTTTATAAGCGAGTTTCCGTAAAAAATGAAGTTATTGTAATGGCTCCAAAAATATTAAAAATCAAATCTTCCATTTAAAGAAACGATTCCTTACAATATCTACTTAATGAATGGATCATTAGGGTGGTTCAAAAAAAAAAAAAAAAAAAAAGTTCTGGGATTTTTGGTCCCCATTGCGTTTTTGCTTCCTCGGTATGTCAGGATGACCCTCCTAAAGTTTTAGCAAAAAATATTAATCCTAACCACTTTACCTGGGTCGATTTTTGCCAGTTATCGACTGCTATCGTAAACCAACCTCTAAATTGGGGCCGACGTGATGATTTGAAGGACGGATTTCAATTTTTTTAGGTCTATTTATGGGTTTTCGCATGCGCTGAACACGATGAACCTATTTATTTTACGCTCCGTCCACTAGTTATCCGGTAAACTGGCGGAGGGCACTGCTTGAAGATAGTAAAAATCGAAAATTTCACCGAAAATGCTGTCGCCTGGTTAAGAATTGTACTAGAAACATGCTATTATGGTCGGATATTATGCTTTGGCATGTTCTGAACATGATTCCGTTTTTTACTATACTTTTATACTTCGTTTATTGGCCATAAACCTCAAATTACTTGTAGGGTAATAGACAAATTCACCCTAATTTCACCAGAAATTATGTCGCGTTGATAATTTAAGGTCCCAAAATACCTTGTGCCGATAAAATTTGGTATTTTCCAGGATACTCGATACAAAGCCGTAGGTAATTTGGCAAGGACCTGAACCGGCATTGTACTTATTCGCCAAATATAGCGGCGAAATGGAGAAAATAGCTAAAATTTTCCCATTTTTCTGTAAAATTCCTTAGTTTCCATCGGTTTTCCGGGGTCAAATTCATAGTTCTGAATTGTCTGAACTGTGATTGGATTGTTAAATAAAAAATGATGCAGTATAATTGAAAATAATATGTAATATAATTTTAGTTTCACAAAACATAACATTTTAACGAGAATAACATAACAAAAATATACAAAAAAAAAAAAAAAAAAAAAAAAAAATTAAACACGATGAAATATCGAAACATAAAAAAAATACCAAATTTTATCGGCACAAGGTATTTTGGGACCTTAAATGATCAACGCGACATAATTTCTGGTGAAATTAGGGTGAATTTGTCTATTACCCTACAAGTAATTTGAGGTTTATGGCCAATAAACGAAGTATAAAAGTATAGTAAAAAACGGAATCATGTTCAGAACATGCCAAAGCATATTATCCGACCATAATAGCATGTTTCTAGTACGATTCTTAACCAGGCGACAGCATTTTCGGTGAAATTTTCGATTTTTACTTATCTTCAAGCAGTGCCCTCCGCCAGTTTACCGGATAACTAGTGGACGGAGCGTAAAATAAATAGGTTCATCGTGTTCAGCGCATGCGAAAAATTTAGGAGAGTCATTCTGACATACCGAGGAAGCAAAAACGCAATGGGGACCAAAAATCCCAGAACTTTTTTTTTTTTTTTGAACCACCCTAATGGATCATAGAATGAAGATAAAATCCGTTCTTTTACCCAGAAGTCCCAAAATAAAGGATGTGTTCGTTGACAGCAGTTTTTGAGCTTAATAAATGGCTCCAATATAAAAATAATGATACAAAAACTCAAATTTTAACCATGAATCAATTTTTGACACAATATTATCTTGAAAAAGTTAATTATCTATTAAATAATTAATAAAACTGTAAAAATGGTAAAAATCCAAAAATTTGTTTGTAAAGTTGAATATTATTTAGAGAGTTTATTTTTGTCATAAAATGTCTCGTTAAAAATTCCTTGCACAACGTGCTCAACTTTTAAAGCATTTCAACATCATTAACTAAAATGGGAAATTTTTAATCCAACTTGAATCTTCAAACGGCAACAACTCCCTGGTCCGGTTTGTGACCTTAAGAGACAGAAATTTTACTTGTAGGTACTCATTAAGTGTTGATATTGTACATTTAAAAATTTATTTTTGCCTAGTTCTTGGGCTCAAGAAGTGCTTGAATTTTACAAAATATTTACAAATATTTACGTATTACAAATATTTTAATATTTAAAAAATATTACGTAAAATTTACAGTTCAATTCTAGATGTTCCAAGAGGCTTCCATTTCAAATATCAGCTTCATAGGGTGAACAACAAAGAAAGTAACTCCAGATCTCACTCAGCTGATCTGGGGGGACTCTAGACTTCATGATTCGTTTCTAGACGCCCCGAGAGATCCAAAGTCCAAGTTTAAGCTTTACAAGACAAAGGTTACAACAAGCCTTCTTGTATATGTCGTTGTTACATGTCGTTGTTATGTGCCATTTTTTCGTGTCATTGTTAAATGACAATTTTCGGCAAGAAGATCTCCGTAAAAATGTATTCTACGTCAAAAACAATAAAACACTGGTACAGAATTGAATAACCACAACTAACTTAAAATTTGGAGTGTGAGTTTTCTGCGAATTTCTTGGTCGATTACACTGGTTCATTATAGAAAATGATAAAACAAAACGTATCCTGATGAAAAATAGATTTTTGTACTAGTAAAACAGCCAAATTATAAATCCACTAATAAATCAGGTAAAGTCTGAATCGGATGCCAACCCAAGCTGTCTCTTACATCCGTTAATCAATTCTCTCAGGATGAGGGAATTTCCCATGATCGCAGGTTATTACTATTTTTTTAGCCGCTAGCTCAGCTGGGACGCTAATTACGCGGGGCTCCCGTTCAATTTTCCGCGGGCTTTAATGCCGTAGTGTTAATCCGCATAAAAACTTTCAAAACCGCCAAAGTGCAATTTTCGCTTGTAGTCCTCCCGGGGGTTTTTTTTAGGGCCGTAAAATTACGGGGGAGATGATGGATGCGGACTGGGCGGTGGGCTCGGAGCTGGTTGTTGGCGCAGTACACGCGTCATTAGGGTGCGATGTTCAGTTGCGGTCCCCATGAAAAGTCCTGACAGTTAAACAATTCGCGTTATAGTCTGGCCGTTTAAATGGTATAGTTAACGCTTTTATGCAATCGTGTTGATCCATTAAATCGATTAAGGGGCCGTTTATCAATCACAGATAAAGACAAGGCAAACTCTAGGTAACTAGCGGCCTCGGATAACTTCTCGTTGGCTGTTTATCAATTCAAATTTACCTGCAAGATACCACTATCTGCTTGGTATCCTTACCTGAGACTCATCTCCCTCAGTTAGCGATTTATCCTAGAGGCAAGTTGTGTGTAACGTGTAGAAAATGCACGAGGTACTTACGAAGTTGAAGTTTCATGAAGAAAATTGTACATGATTAAAAATTTTGGATCCATCGCAATGATTTTATTTTCTACGAAAATTTAATAATATATCCTGAGCTTTTATATACCTAGGTAATACGGCCAAATCGAAACTTCGATCAACCTAACAAAATTCATCTGAGCTTCAGAGGGAAATATAATTTTCCATGTTTTAGTTATACAACAAAGAATCCGTTTCGTTTTAGGTCGTTTCTCAGTCATAAATTATTTTCGGTTTGTATGCTAGTGTAGAAACTGAACAGACATCGTTGGCAAGATTAGCTCAATTTCAAATTTTCGTAAAACTCCCGTAGTTTAGAAGATAATCTATAGTTCTAGGGGACTTTTATGCTCTACAACTTCCGTACGCAGGCAAATTCCGTAGAGCGCTTGTACGGTTGCATTTCCATAATTTCTCATACCAACGACCAATCCATCTCGTTCTCCGTACAACCAGAAAAGAAAAAATAATCACACAGGAAAAAACCGAAAAAGCATGAGTAGTTGTTGTTGTGTTGTGTTAAAGTATCTACTTTTTGCCCATGGACATACGAAGAAGAATGAAAAATAACATTGTTAAGGCTGTTTTGTGGGGAAATCATTGTTGTTGTGGTACCCCTATTTCCCACAGACGAGGTTATCTGAGCAGTTAATGACCTGTAGCTGTAGCTACCTGCGGGGACAAAGTTGATTGAACGCCCTATCAAATTTTTTCGATCGGTTGAGGTAAACTCGAGGTATCTACCTGTGGTTTACCCGGAAGTTATCCCTGTTATTAATGATAAACGGGCCTAAATCGCACGCAATGGTTGTCACAAACGACTAGACAATGCGACACACACTGGTTCCTAACGACGAAAAACGGGACAACAGTCCATTTTTGACACCTTCGCGGGGCCATAAAATGGTAATACATTCAGTTAGACTGGTACCTAAGCTGTTAGGAACCGATGGTGTCTAAGCTCCGGTCGTTATATTGTAAGCTCATCTACTTGAAGAAAAAGTAAGTGGTTCATAAAAAACGAGAAAATTGCGAGGAAAAGCCAAGTTTTGTAATGACGGGTAAAAAACATTTCATGCTCATTTTAAAATTTTCTTTCAGTGGCTTTCTTTTACAGGGCAAAAAATGAAGCTAGCACGTTATTCACACTCGGGAAAATGGAACGATAACGTGGGCTTAGATCGTTTAATAAAAGGAAAATTCTAGTTTTTATACATTATTAACACTTTTAGAAGCTTATAAATTTACCACTTCCACCCGCTTTTGAACATTAAGTTGATTCGTGTATGGAGAAGCGATTAGAACACAAATTAGGTGCGACCGAGTGCAACCCTTGATTCTAGATCCTTATTAGTGGAGACAAACGCGTCTGCTTATTTACATTCTAAGTATTCGACTCGCTATTAAAAATAAAAGAAATATACCAATCTTACACTGGTGAAGGTATCTATATATATACTATTTTTCAATAAAGTTTTTTCATGCACTTTTCGGCTACACATACACATCACGTTGTTTCTTTTTTCTTCAAATATAGCCATTAATCGGGGTAATCGTTTTATGTGAGGACCTACCAATGCTTATGTGCTGTGAACCAACATATATTTATTTACCAATACATTTTTTCACTAAAACGAAAACCCATCTAACTATTTTCTTGGTTGTTGAATAAGTCGAATAAACTTAAACCATTGCATTCAGCGTACAAAAACTATTGAAAATCATGGGTCACACTTGATTTTTGTGAAAGTTGTTTTTGTGTCTATTTTCGGACTATTTTTGGAAAATTTAGCTAATATGTAATGTTATTCACCAGTTGTCCATCAAGGGCAATTTTTACCTTAATTACAAATGTGGGAAAAAATATTTGAGGTAAACTACTGTTTTGCAGACTTTTGTCCTGTTTTTCGTCATTGGGAATCTGTGTGCGACGGTCCGTTTGCTTCTCTCCGCAATAAAAGTTAAATAGACAAAAGCTAATGGAGACTATCATTTTCATTGATTGTTTATTTAATTGGATAGTAATTATTTTGATCGCTCAGGCAAATGCGATATGAAATTGTTCGATGGGAAACCATGGCTAAAATACGTTACCTATTTGATATTCTCTCATACTTTTCAAGTACAACTCAGAAACATCTAAGTGTCTATTTTCCCCACTAAGCCGTTACGATCCGAACTGCTCCTTGATTCCCATGCGAGAAATGTGATTTGTCTTATATTGGGTGTCATACTGAATGTAGTAAAAAATTAGAACGACACATAGTGGTACACAGTTGTCAAAAACGCTTGAAGCTTAAATTTTGGTTTATCACTTTAAACCAAACATTGATAGAACTTTTTAATCTACCAAGAAAAAAAATTTTAGCCCCCCCACCTCAAAATCTTTTGGTTTTCGTTTCATGATGCGTAGAATCAAATAAACGAAAAAGAAAAAAAGGAGTTTGAGTTTTGAGGAAGTTATGTTTGGAATAGGTTTTCATACAGCGTTCCAGCGATTGAGATCATGAAATATAATGAAAAATTCGTGAATTCATCTCCACCACCTCAGTTTTTGTTCTGAATTAGTTGTGTTCTGTTATTGTTCTCTTGAGCATGCTGGAACAAACCTAGAGATGATTGAAGTCTATGCCTGCCGCTAGTTCAGAAAATCATTAGTACGAGTAATAATGGATAATAAAAATGCTTTTATTGTAACTTTCAACAAGATACACTCTCACCTATTGTAACGATGATGTCAGCTATTGTGTGCCCAGCGGCACCTACTCGTAATTGCCTCTGATGGAACGTCTCTTTTACAGATGAAAGAAAGGAGCGAAGTTTGTCGTGCCAACAAACAGAGGGTGTACAAAGAGTACGGCATGACACCCCATTCGATAGCCCAGGACGTCGAGTCCATCAAGCACTGGCTTATGAAACAGCCCCACCTCCCCAAAATTCAGCCTGGTAAGTATTTATTTCAAGATAATTAACTTTCACACTGACATGAAAGAAAGGACCCCGCACTTTTCTTATGGAAATTGGGTTAGAATTTTTATGAAACTATGTTCTCAAGATAGCTTTTTATACCCGAGCAAGAGTCTTCATGAGATCGAGGGGAAAAATATGTATAAAATGTGTATTGAAAGGATTTTGAGTTATACCCAAATCAAGCGCTTGAAATTACATTCAAAATAACCATTCGCTTAACATTTTTCAAAATTTTGAGATATAAAAGTGAAACATGGAGGGAATTTTTAGGGATTTTTGGAGTGTTTTTTGGGGAGGAGGGAGAGGGGGTTGGGTTTTTCGGGGTGTTAAGTTTTAGGCAAATTAAAATCAGTAAAATCCAGAAATTTTGGACTACTCAGGGAGGGAGGGGTATTGGGTAGGTACTTGTAAAAATTTATTTTCCATTTTTTGGGAGTGATATATATCACTGTAAAGATTTTTTTAGCACTGAACCAGGTGATGACACCAATATTGCGATATCTTATTCCGTTCAAACATAAGAATTTTTCTTGCTTCTTCCATTGCCCATCAGCACCACTCTTCGAACGGAATACGATACCGCGATTCAGGCTTCACCGGCAAGATACCTATTGTAATCGTATTCCCTCTTTAAGTAGCCCAAAAATGTTTGGGTTTTCCCCCTGATTTTTATTTGATTAAAACTTGAGTATCAGGCACCCCAAAGACGCTCTCCCAAGTTTCGCTTCGATATCCCAAAAATTGTGAAAAAAGGTGGGGGGGGGGGGGGGGGGGGGGGGGGGGGGAATCTTTTGGGGCTTTTTCAATGAAATTCATTTTTTAGCGAGTTTCCGTAAAAATAAACTATTGCAATGGCTCGGAAAACTTGAAAACCAAAAAATGGCTAAAAACGGCTAAAAGTTGTTAAATTTATATTTTTTGGTAGAATATTGATAAAATAAAGTTTACTAACTATGTAATAGGACATTAAAAAGTTTATGCACAAAATTATGCTAAAAGTGTACTTAAAATTCATTATCATTTGCTAAAAATCGATAAAACCTGTAAAAAAAATAAATAAAAGAAACATCCGAAACCTTTATTTGAATAGGAGATTATTATTTAGAATACGTTTTTTGCTATAAAAATGATAGTTAACAATCTCCTTACACTTAAAAAGCTCAAATTTCAAAAAATTTAACATTATACAATACAATAAATTACGCAAATTCGCTCATACGACCATGCTGCATGATCATCTAACCCATTACATATATCGTGTCCCAAGCCTCCCACGAGACTATCTCATGCGTTTTCTAACTTGACGTTCAGAAAAACTGCTTTTCAACAATCTTAGAAAACGTATGAAAAGGACTTAAGTATGTGATGTGCCTACTACAGCCCAATAATAGCTTCGTTCTCAGTGCGCGTTCTGGGAGTTCGGAACGGTTCTGGGCAAGCGCAGTAGAGTTTTGTCGTTCGCAGTGCCAGAACGCCCAGTTCCGGAACGCCAAGAACGCCGAGTTCTGCGTTCGCAGTGTCTTCGGAACCCAGTTCCGAACGGTTCTGACAGTTCCCGTTTTTTTTTCGGAACTGTGAGAACTCGAACGCAAGGACGTAGTTAACGCATGCGCACTTCACTTTTTTTTCTGATCACGTGGAATAAACAACTTTCGTCTTCATCGACTTTATTCATTGAACAACCTTATATCGTTTTATTTCGCTCGTTTTATTTTGCTTCATCGATCATAACAATTTCAGCTTCATTCTCTTTCTTTCATTTCATTCTCTTTCAGTCTCTATACGTTACCAAACTATTCTATAATTCAAAATGTCAACTAGCTCGTCAAGTACAGATAGCGATAATTTCGACGATGGTGTTCCGTGGTTTGTAGACGATGAGGACGAGATCGAAGTTATAGTTGGATCTCGTCTACATCCAAGAAACTCAAATTTTTTTGAGAAAATCGTGCCAAGGTTTGACGACGAAGAGTTCGTTTACCACTTTAGAATAAGCCGTGGGCTCGCGGAAGAGTTAGCCCACCGTTTTCAGGCCAGCACCCTCTACCATCACCACTTCGGTCCTTATGGCAAGGTATGTCAAAAAAAAGTTCCAGTCATGCAGCATGATCGTACAAAATTCGTTCTAAATAATAATCTGCGACTCAAAAAAGATTTGGGAATTTTAGCTTTTTTGGGGAGCTTTTATCGATTTTCAGCAAATAATAATGAAATGTAAGTAGTAAAGGGATTTTTATCTCAATCCTAAGGATAGTTATCTTCTGGAATGACACATGCGTGTATACATATATGAAAACGCGTTAAACACTAGGATTCGTTTCAGAATGTCTCAAAACGGATTTCAATGAAAAAAATTTTCAAACATTTTTGGACCCATTGCAATAGCTTCATTTTCTACGATAATTCGCTAAAATATGTACTTGAAGGTAACACGAGTTGAGTGAGGTTACAAACAACACAGGTTATTCCACTTCCAAGTTCTGAAATCGTTCGCAGTGCAGAACGCGGTTCCACAAGTTCCGGAACTCCCCGGGACTCCCCGTCCCAGTTCTCATGAGTTCGAGAACTGTTAGAACGCGCACTGAGAACGAAGCTAATATATCATTTTGGCAGAATCAAAACTGTGCGCGGAACGCTAAAAAAAAAAAAAAAAAAAAAAAAAAAAAACGAGAGTTTAGTCTCTCAAGAGAGACCATATTTATCATTTTCGCCAATCATTCGAAGAATCAGGGTTTCGTATATTATATTTGTTGTGAATTTCCGAAGTGACATATTCAATGGGTAATTTTTCCAATGAAAGCTTGCTTAATATTACCCATGCACACCCAATAAATAAATAAAATAATCTGCCAAGTAAGTGAGGTGACAATATTGAATGTTTGATAAAGAATTTCCAACACCATTTCTAATAAGCTTCTTCCATCATTATAAATTTTGTATTTCCATAATATTAATCTCAGGCGAATAAAGTGAAACACGGATTTAATGAAGGAAATGTGGCTTTCACAAACTTATGAAATAGTCCCTATTCAGGTATAAATGAAAACTTCATCTCATTGAAGTCGGTAGAAATGATTCTTCATAAAATTTGTGTATTCACGGTGAATTACGAGCCTGAATATTTAGTTGCTCGACCCTGCTATTCAACTTACAACTCAGCGTGACCAAAAATATATTTACTCGTTTAGGGTCAAGTGGAAGTAGAAGTAGTTTTAATGTCATCAGGAGTACCAAACGGTTTCGCGCACAGAGCAACATAGATATTTTACGATTTTGCACAAGCGCTGTTGTTTTTTGTTCGCAGTAAATAGAACTCGCAGTATATTCGAAAGAGAGAACGTCGTTCATAGAGTTCTGAGATTTTTCGCTGTACTGAAAACATACCAACTGTTGCGGACATTTCGTTTCGTTAAAAGAGTTCTAAATTGTAACGAAACAATTATAAAACAATGATGTTAAAAAAAAGTACTCATTCGTGCAACATGCCTAATAGAGCGAATTTTCAAAGAAAAGTTCTGGATACCATTAAATTAGGCACTTAAATTCTGATCATTGAGACCAACCATGTCCTGAATAAAACTGAGGGAACAGCCGTGTGACGAGATCGCAAAGGAAATTTTAGCGCACGTAGCCGAACTCGAAAATTTGGTCAATTATGGGCATTTTTCGCCTAAAAATCGATTTTTCTCACTTATCATGAATCTTAGAGATCTGTGAGTGGTTACAATCGACTCAGCACTGAAAAATACTCTGACTGTGACTGTGACTTTGGCCTTTTGTAAAAAATTAAAAATACATTTTTTAAAGCACTTTTTAGGCCATTAAATTGCAAATCTGAGCCTGAAATTCTGGACCTGTCTTGATCTGTCTTTTGCCAAGACGGATTTTTCTGCGTTGGAACGCATTTTTTACGCCGTTTTTAAAGGGTGTTATCGTCTGAAAATACACCCTGTAAATAAATAAATATATATACCTACGAAGTTAAAATCTAGGATTATTGTGTTCTGAATGGATTTTTCGAAGCCATCTAAATAGCTCATTTTTTCTTTGAAAATTCGCTAATATGGTATCAGTTTATACAGACTAGATTCATCGATTTCTACACTCAATTAATTTTTTTTCGGATAGCATAATTTATTTTCAGTCCAACAATTCGAGTTTAAAACCTTTTGTAACCTCATAGTAACAAAAAGCCTATGTAACAATAGAAATCCTAATAATATATAAAATCCAATGTCTGTTTGTTTGTCTGTACACCAATAAGTGTAAGAGTGTGTACTTTGAGAATGTTAATGAGTATCATTACTTCAACTAAATTAAGATTGGATGTTATTATCTGGACATTTAAACTACAATCAAACGAAGACGATATAAACTCGGAATACGGAGAACGCTTATCCATTGTTCCAAAGCAATCAAGCGACAGAAATTATGTACCCCTCATAACATTATATTACCAAATCAGATTATTACTGGTCTTACTATTTGAAAGAAACAATAAAATGTGATAATGAATGAAACCTAATGCATTAATGGGCTTGGGATGTAGTAGCTGAATCCATCTACATAATGAATTCGAGGTAATTATTACGATTTATTATTAATTAATTACAAAACCACTGATAGACAACGTTGGTTTCTCCGTATGATTGGATTTGGTATCATGGAGTTTTAAAGGATCGCAGGAGCTCACTATAAATATAAACAGGTATGCGGTTTCTGTGTACATAAAAGAAGAACGTATATTAGACGCGATTTGTTGAAAATTATTTCCGTACGTGTATCATTCCATGTTGCAATGATTCTGTGTAACTGACGTAACTCTATTTTAACGTGAATATGTTTTTGGCTGGGCTTCTAAAGAAATTCGCGACAGCAACTCCGACTTTTTCAAGCAATTCACGACACCAAAGAACTAAACTACCAAACAAATTGCCATTTCAAGGAAATCATTATCGCGGTGCGTAGTACATTGAGTAGTACAAGAGAAGAATGAAATGAAGTACTCTTTCCGATTAGCGGAGTGAGCTAAATTCTCTCCTGTTCAGCCTATTTATTGTTGAAAATTTATAGGGAGAGTCCCTGGGACATCAAGAGACAATTGATATGAGGAGCTATTTCCTGATCAGCTGAGTAACCTAAATATTTCAAGTGAGAGAAAAATGGAATAACCTCGTTGGACGACGTTAGACCCCAATCTTAGTTCATATTTGAACTACCAAGTTACGTAATGTGCCAAGTTTAGTCGATAGCCGTTGAGGGGAACCCAATTTGAAAGTTACCAGAGACAGGCAGACATGAATTCAAACAAACAGACGGTCATTATCAAAAAAATAACATCAAATCTGGATTCTATTCCCTTGAAACCCATTTTGATGTCGATAGCTACTGACATTTTTTCTAGCCTCAACTGCTATATCCAGAGTTTTAGTGCGAATGTCCAACCTTTTAGCAAATTTTCGTAGATAATGAAGCTATTTAAATCTCTCCAAAAATGTTAAAATCAAAATTTTCGAAAATTTTATTTACTTATTGAAATCTGTGCTATGGCAATCTGAAACAATTCCTGGATTTTAAAACTTTTTCATAAATATGTATATATATATATATATATATATATATATATATATATATATATATATATATATATATATATATATATATATATATATATATATATATATATATATATATATACGTTATTCCAGAAATAACTCTCCTTAGGATTGAGATAAAAAATGTGTTCTTGTGCCAAAAAATCAATCCTTCCAAATAAGGATGAGCTCGTTGGCTAGCACTTTTTGAGCACCGTGAATTGCTTAAATTTCAAATATTTTGCTAAAAAAATCACAAAAAGTGGCTAAAAACGGCTAAAAATCGTTAAATGTATATTTTTTAACAGAACTTTAGTCAAGAAAAGTTTATCAACGACGAACTAGACCATTAAAAAATGTGTGCAGTAATTATGGTGAAAAATAAACTTAAATTTCATTATTATTTGATGAAAAATCGATAAAAACGCAAAAAAAAAACAGTAAAAATTTAGTCCAATTTTAATTGCAGAATTTAATTTGGAATCACTTTTTTCCCCCATAAAATTGGTGGTAACAATTTCTTTGCACACAAAGTGCTCAAATTTCAAAACAATGTAACTAAATATATTATTACAATATTTTACGAAAATTCGCTCGTACGATCGTGCTGCATGGCCGGAACTTTTAACTCAAATGCAGGAAAACGTTTGTGGTCAGATTAGGTAAACGGTACTTTAACGAAACCCGACGTGGTAGGTAGAGATAATGAAATTTGTCATACTATAGCGGTATTTTTAGATGCAAAACAAACTGTCACATCGTGAAACAGAAATCACGACCAATTGAATTGATTATACCCCTGGAATCTGGTTTAGAGCTTCGATGTGCGGAGTTCAGATCAGACTACCAAATGGCTTTGCGGTCACTGCTCAACTAAACCAGAACTGATTTGCAATCGAGTTTGCTCCGCCTTCCAAACTATTGCTGTCACTTTGCGTATATCGTATCCATCAAATCATTCGCGGCTATCGAAAAATTACGTTATCACATCGATTTTCATTTATTTATTTACATACACATTGGAAACGTAGTCACACAGAGCGTGTATACAATATAAATGTATAAGCATCCCGTAGTAATGAAGACATATATGTATATATATATTTAAAAAAAGTTGTAACAAATATACACCGCTATAACAATTTATTCTCTATGAAATTCTTGAAATTTCCATATCTTTACTAAATTAATGTTCCCCCCCTAGGTGGGAAATTATTACAATAAATTTGTGTCACACAAAGCGTAACGGAAAAGCTGAAAATTATGTTTAATTTAGACCCCAATGTGTTGTCTGAAAAAAAAAAAAAAAAAAAAATAAAAAAAAAAAAAAAAAAAAAAAAAAAAGCATCACATAACGTTACCTTATGACGAAATACTTCAATACTAACAAAAGTAATCTAGGTTTTGGCTTCGGTTTTGCTTTCTCACTACCGAAGGTAGGGAAGCTTTGTGTTTGTGATTGAAGTAGAAAAAATTTGTGTCCTCCAAAATCAAAATTTCTACTTGGTTTTTGCGTTTCAGAGCTTGCTGATCAATTTCGGTTCCGTGTCTGTCTGTCTGATGTCTGTCTGTCTGTGGTAAATCCTTGTCGCGCCCAAAACTATACCAAGTTTCAGTCCGATTCCGATGACATTTTCAAGGATTGTGCGGGTTAGCTTCTAGACGGTACCCTATAATTGTCAATGCCGTCGAATCAACAGTAGTCTGTGTGCATGCGCAAACGCGAATTTCTCATTACGTCGATTTCCTATCATCTAAGTCCACCAACACTGATGGCTTGATGGCTAACGAAATGAAATAAAACCAATCTGTATTCAAACAAAAGGCAAATTTATAAGACAATAGCGACACTCAACTGACGTGATAATATAAAGTGATAGGATCGTTTGCATGGCAACACCCTCCAATGACTTTCTGTACTTCTACGTGAAACCCTCTTCGTTCTGTATGTTTTTTTGTAAATGATAAGTATGGACATTTCCCTCCCATCTAACCCATTAAGGATTCACTCAACTGACCACCAATCCTTCCGGGACTTGGGATGGGTGCTTCTTGTATTGAAGTTCGGCAAATCCAAGGTCAGCACTCTATCGCGAATCTTTGTTGTCAGGTGTTTGGCATTTACTCTGGCTTCAACAATCTTTTGATTCGGTCTTCTAAGAGCTTTCAAATCCCTCTCTCATCGACTCAAGCTGTTCAATCACACTCTTTTACTTCCTTGGATTTACACGTTTTTCTTTCCATTGTTTGTGAGAAAAAAGACTCATTGAAGAAGCCACTTGCCTCTTAGAGACCCGAGACAAGGGAGAAAAACGTGCAGAATTACTTTCTGAAAGCCAAGAATTATGACAAAATTCACTCGTTCAACACACTTCGTATACCGAAAAGAGAACCAGTAAGTTAAATAACAAACTATAAGAGAAACAGCCAGATTGCGGAAGAGGCTAGCAATAAGTTTGTATTCCCGTTAGGAAAACAACATCGCGCTACTCATTATAGGAGTTACACTTTCCTACCAATGGAATGGTTTGTGAGAGAAAAGCGGGCATTATAAATATATTTTTCGATATTATCGGTTTGTTGCCTTTCATTGACTATGGTAGGGTAGGTTTGAGGGGATGAGAATTGTGGTAGGCTATAACTCATCATGATTTATTGGTTATTTCGCCTGTAACAGGCCTCTTAGGTAAGCAGTTTAGGTTTGTTATTTGGTCTTGGATTGTACAAAATCATTGTTGCGCCAGGTTGTAGCTGGTCAGTACTTGTAGGTTGTATGAAATGAAATTATTGTCTGGTTGTGGTTCCATGAAGTGGAAGTTTTCAAAAGCTAGACATAGTATATACTTTATATAATTCATTATAGGTATAGTGGAAAGTAGCAACAAAATTTAAACAATAAAGACTTACTATAAAGAATGATTACAATGATTTTGTATAATCCAAGACCAAATAACAAACCTAAACTGCTCACCTATCCCTGATGACACCTGTAGCAGGCGAAAGTAGGTACTTGGATACAAAAATAAATCATGGTGAGTTATAGCCTGCCACAATTCTCATCTCTTCAAACCACTCCTATAATATATTTTTCGATCATTTTTATCAATATATTGTGTTTTCCGACAATAAAGTTTAGATTATAAAAAGTTCACGTCAAAACAACGCAAGTAACAAGGTTTTTCTCTACAATAATTCCGCGTATCTACTCAAGCCGGAGATTGGAATGGAAATAATTAAGTATTTTTTGATCGTGCATAGAAAATATCGATTGAATGTAATAGGTTCTTTATTGTAATCACAATTGAACGATGACGGTTTCCACTCTCTGCAGGATAGATGATGATTTATTATGGTGAAATATTCTTGGATGCGGGTGGTGGACTAAAAAAGCTATTGAAACCTACCAAGTGCAATTAAAAACTGGGTCGATTTAGCATCACTCTTGGATTGGTAATCGGTATTCTATTTTGCGAAGAGAACTCTCGTAAACCGCTTTCGCAAAGGCCTTTGCAGTATTTGCGACACGTCTTGTAAAGCGGGGGATAATTTTATCGTCTATAACGCCAGATCTAAAGCGGATAAGAGAGTGACGAGGTTTCGTCAGCTTGGAACGACAATCGTTCGACGTTTCGTGGTAACAATGGAACAGGACAATTATTATTGGCCGGGAGCGTGGGCTGATTCGAAGCTTTACACCAAAATGTTTCCCAACACATCCTGATTTGTAAGGAGCTTGGTATTGTTTATTCAGACCATGTTCGCTATTGAGGGCTATTGATGCAACCGGTTCTGAAAACAGAATTTATGTCTACGATGATTGGAGATTCATCCAGTTTTCTTTCATAACACAATTCCCTGGATTGATGGCACTTGTTTTCTGTCATAACATAACTTCCTGGATGTTGACGGCACGAAGCGATATGAGCTATACCTTAATATTGGTAATAAGGACTGCAGGGGTAAATTCAAACAGAAGTTATTCTAAACTTGGGGTAAAACTTGAACTTCAACAGCATGTGCATATATACATATTAGGGAAATTTTGGCCTTTCAAACTAAAATTACAACACTAAAAAAAAAAAAAATCATTTTTTCAAAAAATATATAACTAATTCTTATATACACTTAATAATTATTATATTATTTATTATACAACAATAACTATTATATAATTATAATTATATTATAATTAATATACCTATAAAATAATATTTTTTTTTTTCTGGAAAGGTCTTGTCCTAAGCTACAATCCTACAGTTTCAAATTTAAAAACCCTCCAGTGAGGGAAGGAGGGAGGGGCTGAGCTTATATACATTTTTTGAATATTTTGCCCCGGCGAAAGGGGTTATTTTGGATTACACGTTATTTCTGTTGTTCTTGCATATAGAACTCTTTGCGGCTATTTCGGACAACGGTAAAAAAAAAAAAAAAAAAAATTCTGGCGGAAATTTTTTTTCTCAAAATTTTCTTATTTAACGTCAATATCGAAAATAAAATTTAAAATATAAATCTCCACTCTCTGAAGGACCAGGGGTTAAATCCTGTTTACTCTTTTCAAGGAACTTCTCACAACATATTGGAGCTGATGTTGTCAATATCAGCTTGAAAACTTTGGACTTTAGTTTTTTCATAAAAATTCGACGGAATAACACATCTTACCTTCCTCCTTAGTTTTGACGATCACAAAGCAAATTTCAAAGATAAATTATTACGAGGGAGTTTAGGAAGGAGGGAGTCTGACCACCTCACTTAGATGACTTCACTTGGGTAAATAATAAGCCAACATTTTTCCCGCCCAGAGGTTATCAAGTCAAAACACCTGGATCTTCCACCAGAACGGTGTTGGCCAGAAAACGTTGAATACCCAATTGTTCGCTTGGCTGGTACATGCCCAGATTGTTTGGACTTAATTAGAGCATATAACTGAGAATAATAAACTAATCACAGTGGGCTAGCAGATACGGACATAATATTCCGCAGGTCCCTACTAGGTACTTATTTCTACTATGAAAACTTAGTAATATCAATAATAAAGTGAGATTTTTCATAAACTCAAAAATATAGTAGGTATTTTTTTATATTAAATATTTTTAATATACACATCTCAAAAGAATTAAGGGGTCACTTTTCCTTGTAGACGTCAAAGGCCCTGATCAATCGCACAAAGTTCACATTATATCTCATGATAAGATGGGATTCACCCTGTTATTTTTGTTTTTTTCTCAAACACTGAGAAAGACCAGTGATATCAAGCTCCGACTTAAGCCAAAACATAATGAAATCTGAGCGTTTTTCCGGAAAGAAGTAACTCCCCCCCCCCCCCCCCTAATTTCCCCCCTCAATTTTGGAGATATCAAAGCGAAACTCGGAGAGTGTTTGCAGGGTGCCTGATACTCAGTTTTAAGTTAATAAAAATCAGTAAAAAAGAAATCCAAAAATTTTTTGGACTACCCAAGGGGGGTGGGTGTTATTGGACAAGTACTTGTCCGATTGATCTGTGGTCTTTGGAGTCTACAAGGAAAAGTAATCCCTTAATTCTTTTGAGGTGTGTAGTATACAGTATTTTCTCCAAAAATATAGTATGATACTATAAATTATAAAATGTCAGGCAATCCTAGGTATTGCTGACAAATGACTGTTTGGCAATTCATCGGTTATAAGGTTCGGTCAGTGTGTGTTGACATGGTATCAACTTACTCTTCAAACCGGCAAGAAATAGGGCCAGAAATAGCGCATGAAATCACGAGTTTTCAGGATTTAACGTTGCCCAGTGAGCCAAAATGTTTCTCAACTCATCTTGATTTGTAAGGGGCCGACATGAGAGGGAAGGGGGGAGTCGTTGCATTGTTTATTCAGATCATGCACGCTTTAGAAGGCGAGAGTGAGGGGGTGTGGCGGGGGGGACTTCTGAGGGACTTGGGAACCTCGGAACGAGGTCGGATTGGAGGGGGCGGACTGCGCCCCTTATCCTCATACAACGCCACTTCCTTTATACTCCCTCAAGGGGGTTACATCTCTAAGCTTAATAAGTAACGTCCAGGGGAACAAGAGAAACATAAATATCGGGCTTAAATCTCATGAATAACGTAACTCAAGCAGCGGTGGAAAAAGAGGAGCGCACGATTTTGAAATTCTGGGTAGAGTAGTTTCGGATTAGAAGAGGTCTCGGGGTACGCGGAAATAATGGGTGGGGGGGAGTGGCGAGCTCTTCTACGCAGATTACCATTTTATGAGTGGCGAGCCCTTCTGCGCACATGATTTATCATATTCCACCAGCTGAAGATCTCGGAAAAGAGCTTTCCAAAAATGTGCAATATGAAGGGTGTCGAATGGTAGGAAATCACTAAGTGGGGAACGAACTCAAACCCGCGTCCGCCTGGTTAGGGGGAGGGAGTGTGGCTCTCCGCCATCCATCTATGACGCCAACTAATTTTTTTAGGCATCACTGAAATTACTAACTTCTTTATTGCGTCTCTCAGAATACTCAACTAGGTAAATGTTCCCGATTTTCTAATCATAAAATAGGCCAAATAAATATTAGGTACATTTTTTTTTCATCTACATATAGGCATATATTTATAAATAGACATATATTTTTCATCTATATATAAATATAGTTGAATGGCAGTGTTTTTATATAAATCGATATAACTTGGGATCTACCCATTCAATCTACTCGGTTTGGTCTCATTTTGCCAAGGAAGATGTAAACTAAAAATTTAGGCGGTAGAATGTTTCAAAAATCAAATTTGGCTAATTAGAAGTTTTTGTTACAAAAAATAAAAAATTAAAATTTTGGAATTCCATATTTTGCTTTCTATCAATGATACATCGCCTTAAGAGAATTTTTGTAGAAAACAGAACTATTGCAGTGGCCCAAAAAAGTTTGAAAATGTTCTTAATTGAAATCCGCTTTGGGGCATTCTGAAAAAAATCCAAAGTTTACCGAGGCGGATCTTCAAATTTCTTCAATTAGATCAACAAATTTTGAGGTGGATCAAATTTTTGTGTTACGATTACACGGTTTAATGACTGGATAGGATAAAAAAAAATTTTGTTAGTTGGGTATTTGGGTTTATCATGTTTTATAATTTCATCATGACAAATTTCAAAACCCACTGTAGTAATGTTCATGATGATTTGAAAGAATATTTGATAAGAAACAAGTGTTTCAGATGTCGAACGAAATTAAGATAGAACTACTTTAAAATTACATCAATGATCAATCTGCTATCAGTATCTATCTTACAAGTTGATTACGGTTTAATATCATTGCTCATTCTATAAACATTGATGCTGAACAGTTGTAATTTTCAATCTTGTGTTTTTGAAATATACTCTTTTATTATTGAATCTGAAATACCGTGGACATTTCTAAGAAATTATAAAGTCTGTTGAAAAGGTGTTATTCCCGACCCAACGACTCTACTTTTTAGTATTTTATAGTTCTAGGCGGCAATGTCTAGAAGGGGGCGTTATGGTTTAGCTGAAGCGTTTCATAGTTCCATCTGAAAATGACTTGTTCACATCGATCATAGTTGATAGTCAGCACCTCAGTATCTATTGCTTTTCTTTATGCGTAAAACGTCTTGGAATCTAAGTGAATAATTGATTCCCTCAACGTCGTACCGCCACGAAACTTCATGAATTGGCTCAACGAATGATGCCTTATGATTTTCTGAAACGGATGATTCAAGACTGGTTCGTTTAATGAAGTTATGCATCGCAGTGATTGTGTAGTGCCTATTACCATAGTCTACGGCCACTATGTCAAAAATTAAATATTTCCAGTTTACACTAGTCCAGGCACTTGTTTTTGACAATAACTAACAACATTTTATAATCCAAGAATTAAAATATTATACAGCTCGGTTCTGAAAATTGCAAAGTTCCTGTTTTAATGGAGGAAGTAACCCTTTTGCAAGTTTGTTCAGACTTCTCGTCGTACACCTCGACTATGATGCTTGGTTACGTTCAAGGAAAACTTCCGCAGTCAAAGAAGTTTGATTAAATCGGCTTCATAGCTCATCTGGTTGGAACGTTGTTACTAAAGATGAATTTCTCCTTTGTAATTAAAGACACGCGTTCGGTTTCTTTCGAGGTATCAAATATTTTTGGGACGTTACAACATCTCTGTATTCAAATTGTCTCCATCCGTTTCTATGGTGGGAGGTGCACGAACGCACCTTCATTAAAGGTTTTGTGACCTATCACGAAATATAAGTCGGATGTGTGGACATATGGAGCTAGGACGCGAATTGTGAAGTCACTAAACGATGCGTAGCTCCGTACTTTTAGATCCTTCAGTAGATTTCGGCTCCAACGCAGGAAATATTTGAAATTGATGATTTTCGAAATCGCAGGAATCGGATGAGGTGATGTTGAGCTTCGATGATCTTTCCTCTTCATACGCAATCAGATTGCTGGCTCATGAGACTGTAAAAGCGTTGGCGATCTGGTATATTTCACATCAGTGGATTACATAAAAATTCTCAAGTTCAAGGTTTTCTCGGTGCAGAAAAGCTCTTTTGAAATCGATGTTTTGAACGAATTACTGCTTTCCAAAGCTCTTCAAGTTCCATTGAGATATAGGAGGCATTGGATTTCTGTCATGTAAACAACTCGAGCCTACTAATGAGAGGTATATTAGTGAATTGCACCGAAATCATACGAGTCGCTTGAAAAAAGGAAAACATCCAAATTGATTTATTCGCGTTTCATGGTTGTGATGTCCCTCTAGTTGAAAAATAGTTTCTGAACTTAGCACGGAACTGAATTTTGACGTCAAGTTTTAGTATTGACTATTGAACTGGCGATTGAGGCTGCGTTCTATGAAGGAAAATTGGATGCAATGAATTCGTTTCTTAGTGTAAGACTTGGCCAACAAGAATTATGATGGTCCGTATTTGTGAATTTCTGTGTCAAATGATTTTAAAAATTTTCCTGTGTTCTGAAGGATTAGCAGCGAAGTCAAAACTTTGAAAATTAGTAACTTACTTAATATTCAAAGTAAAATATTATTCAAAATCCGTTCACATTCAGATATATAGGTTCGTATAACGAACAGATAAGACTAAGTTAGATCAAAATTACTCCATCATTAATTTGTCAGTTTTAACATGTACCATGTTTTACCGCTGGGTTTTAAGCTTAAAAATTATGCAAAATTCAGCGCGAGCCGACATGTTTTCTGTTTTGATTTTTGCGTACAACCAATGCGTTGCTAGGGAAGTGTAACTCCTTTAGTTTTCATAGCAAAATCTTAAAGTTCAGGGAGTGATCGCAATCGACTCAGCGCTGAAAAATATTTCGACTGTGACACCCCTCATTCCCTATTGTCAAAAAACCGATTTTTTAAGCATTTTTCGGGCCACTAAATTGTAAATTTGAATTTGAAATTCTGGAGCGATCGGCCAATGGACTCGACCTGTCTTTTGCGGAAACGGATTTTTCTGCGTTAGAATGAACTTTTACGTGTTTACGTGTTTTAAAGAAGTTACATTCTGGAAATACACCCTATAAATAAATATAGATAAATAAATGAATAAATAATATATATATATATATATATATATATATATAGATTTTGACGTCTTATATATATATAAGACGTCTTATTTATATATAATACGACGTCAAAATCTAGGATTGTGTTCTCTGATGTATGAAATATGAAATGGGTGTCCCCCTCCCCCCAAATATTTAAAATTTTTAAACCATTTATCATGATATTGAAGCCCTATATTTAAAATTTTGAAGTTCATTTTTTTGTGTGAAAATTCGCTAAAAGGTAAACGGGTTGACACGGGATCTCACGGTAACTTTATTCGAATTTTGGCCAAGTTCGTATAACAGAGGTTGAAGAAAAAAACTATTCTTTCTCAATGCTAATAAATTATTTTGGCTCCCGTTGTCATCCGTTATATCAGAACGTCCACAGCCATTCAAGAGTTCTGAAAACACCCCACTTCCCCATACCGACACTTCATTCAACTATTCCATTAGAGAGCGACCTTGATGACAACCATCAGCGCATTCACTAATTGGGGATTCGCCCTGTCAATTGTCAGTTTGCTACCGGTACCTAAGCGAGCTCCGTTTGCTGGAAACTTCTGATACCTTTGGGCGTTGCAGGGGGAGGCAGACTCAAACCATTTCGCAAATTGGTTAACTAACTCGTGAAATGGAAAGGAAACGGTAGTGGTTGATGAGAAGACTAATGGCCAGAAAGTTGGTCGGACAATTAGATCGTCATAGCTGTGTCATTGCCGTTATTCCAAGCGAGCGGCGAACACTCGAATCATTCGGTCGCGTGAACATTGCTCGCGAATCCCTGGAACAGTCGCTGCGCTTGGAATCATCCAACATGAACCATTCAACGCAGAGCAAATTAGCGAGCGAGATGTACAATCAGTCCTCCCATCCCTTGGCTGAAAAGCGCTATTATACTCGTACTAACACCTAAATTTAGCTTTTCGTGTCGTTTACACATTACGATGTTTATCTGACGTTTCGAGAAGTTACATTGAAAAATATGATCAACTGCGTAATAATGGGGCTCCGAATATGACAAACTCGAGATAGAGCGCAGCACGTAAACAAGGACCCTACCGATTTGGTCTTCTTTTGTTACCTATACGGGCAGTCGTGGCGAACACAAGTTGTTTTTGATTTTTGCCGGTTTTGGTTTGTTTATGTGTGTCTCTTTTTTAATAAAATAATTCTCATTTTGATTTATTATTTCAATAATGAACTTTTGCAATCGACCAAGAAAAAAAATTTTTTTTTAACCTCCCCTCAAAATTTGTTGGTTTGCGTAAAGAAAGTCCGTACGCCATTCAGAGTTTTTCTCCAAAGCTACTAGACCAAAGTTTATGGAATTTGGCGCAAAAATCATGCATCGGCCGGGGATGTACCAGTAATATAGGCACCGCTTTTGACCAACCCTAAATGGTAGAAATTAAGGGCCAACATATTCAAAAGTCGAGATCTCAAAAACTTTCAAGGTAACAGTGATGATCTTTTGCTTGTCAATGATAAATTTAATCCCAAAGATTCGATTGAAACTATCCGCAACGCTGTAGGTTGAACCGTTCGTTTTCTATGAGGGCTAGAGTCGAAAACGTCGTCGAATAATAAACCAAAAAACCTTCGGATTTCCTTCCAGGCGCGAGAAGATGATGCGCTTCTAATCACGGCAGTTGATTCGGTGGCGCATCTGGTAGCGTGACCCAACTTGTGAGCTGAAGTTATCGGCGTTGCTACAGTTCGTATCCTGCTGGTGGCAATACAATATTTTTATTCCTGGTCAACTTGCAAGATGATTCTTTTTTTTATATTATTGAGTTTATCATAACTTTTATCACCTACAGATGATCACTGAATCTTTGGTGTCTTATTTTATCTCATTAATTTTAATTCGTGGATGCCTCGATCGATGTCGATTTATACCTGTGATATGTATCTACTATTATACTTAGATTTCAGCTTTTTTTTAATGTTTGAAGGGGCGAATAATGTGTATTTATGATTAATTGAATTATATCAATTTCTACATGTTTTGCTTGTCCATGTCGCAACGCTGTACGTCGAACGGCTATTTTTTCTAATCAACCTACTGAAATACAATACCTAATTGTAATTGATGTGCAAAGAATAAGCATAGTGTTTCAAAGCAATATGCAGCGTATGCAAACTTTTTACTTGATGGGAAGATGACATAGTCATAGATCATTTTGTTCCTCAACTTTACTATAAAGCGTAAAATTATGGGGTCCTGGTGCTGTTAGTAATGCAGTGATCCCAATTGCGGAGCGCGAAGCCCCAAGTTTCGATAATAAATATACTAGGTATAAACGGGGTTTAATAATTACGGATTTCTGCGTAGAAGGGCTAATACAGAAATAATAAACCTTTGTGTAATAATTTGCAGCGTTTCTGACTGGTACTGATGAGGTTGATGGCGGGGAACGATTTCTTGAGCGAAAAGGGGTTCGGTACGGTATCAACAAGGGGAAAGTCATGTCAACCACCATATTCCTTAGGTCCTTCGCCCCCTAGCGCTCGTAGCGGCGGACTTTGTTAGTTCGGAGCCCCATTGAGTCAGTAAGGGTCAATGTTGAACCGAATCCACGAAAGATGCGTAAAGCGAAATAAGCGTACACCAGGAATCTTGCGAAAGATGCTTACGGGATCAAGTTTTGACAGGTGGTGAGGGTAAGCTATTACGTCAAAACATTTTTTTGGTGGCCTGGTAGCTCGCAAGCTCGTATCTCAAAAATACATATCATTAAGTAGTCAATTCCCTTGTAAAAATTCAGATTAGTTGGATATATAGGTCAGAATGATGTGTGTAGTTGGTGTGAAACGTTCTATGTGAAATGTCACCTGTCGAAACGTTATAAGGAAGTTCACAGTAAAACGTTTTTAAAATTTCAAAAAAAAAAAAAAAAAAAAAAATTCCTGAATGGTTTTTTTAGAACTTGATTGAAACTTGATGAACAATGTTTCACTTAGTAACGTTTTAGGAAAAACGTTTCTGGTACGTTTTCTTTAGATGTTTCTAAAATGGTTTACTACTATCGTACTAATAACGTTTCAATCAGCAGGTAACGTTGTAAGAAAAACGTTTCAGGAACGTTTTCTGTTAGATGTTTCAAAAACGTTCATTTCTGATGTAATTGTAATTTTTCAATCAGTAAGGTTACAAGAAAAACGTTTCAGGAACATTTCCTGAGAGGCGTTTCAAAAACGTTTCGCTAGTAACGTAATTTTGACGTTTCAATCAGTAACATTTCAAGAATGACGTTTCAGAAACGTTTTTATTGAGAAATTTCAGAGACGTTTTATTATGAACGTACTTGTAACGTTTCACCTGGTGACATTTCACACAAAACGTTTCAAATACATTTCGGTTACTTCTCAGAAATACTGTAACTTTCGTGACCTTTTGAAACCTGTATGAAACGTTTGACAGACTTTGATGGTGTGGTGGGTTTAGTGGTCTGGATGCTCGCAAGCTCGCATCTCAAAAATAGATAACATCAGTTGTCAATCCCTTGGTAGAAATTCAGATTCGTTGGACAAATTCACCACTTACCCTCGTCCATAGCTGCTGTTTCCTCAATTACGCATATTTCGCTGTACGCATTTTCGGCGCCACCGTTGAACCAATATACAATGGTTACTAGAAAACTCATCAAGGAAACTCTTCAAAAAATAATGAAATCGAGTTTTTGATCGGTTTTCTGCCAGGAGTGTAATCTTGATGAAACTCCAGGAACGAGCAATTCATCAAAAAATTGCGTCAAATCAATTTATTCGCATCAGTTATCATTGTATTGAAAACTGGCTTCAGGACACGCTTCAAAAGTTTGATACTAATTGATATGTTCAAATAATCTGAATTTTTACGAAGGGATTGACTACTTGGTGTTATGATTTTTGATATGCGAGCGAAGCGACAAGAGAGGCGTGAAACGTGACATGCAAAGGTACCTAGTAATTTCGAAAATTTGAGACATTCCCTGTTTCAGCCCTGTTATTTGTCATTCTAATTTGTTTTTAAATTCACGTTAGGTCCATATTTAGATGTTAAACTGAACGATTTTTCCGATATCCTTATTTTATATTTAATAGAGTATCTAAAAGGAGTTATGACTTTTACGAGCCCATAATATCAAATACAGGAGAAATTTTTGAATGTAAAAATACGTGGAAACTATATGTCAAAAAGAAAATCGTTATGACCAAGGTGTTTAAATTAGTAGTTTCATGTAAAGCGGACCCCAAAAGTTTGGCTCTTCTCTTTGACAATGTTGGGGAAGTACTCGGCACCTTGTTCTGGACCGTGAGAATCGGACAATAAAATGATGTGTTTCGACCAACGTTTCGAGAAATTTATTTCTCATTTTCAGGACTGAATAAGCTACAGACAATAAAAAGAATATGTCTTACTGAATAGGCATGGACAACTAATACCTAATAACTATAATAGTATAAATAAATATGTGACTTGCTACTAAAATCAGAAAACAAGGAAAAAAAAAAAAAAAAAAAAAAGCACTTTCTCCCTATTTATGTGACAGGAGACATATGTAGTGATATACTGGTAATAAATGTTTATTACAGTATCTATTATTTAAACTGAAAGTAAAACTAAAAACAAAGTGCCTACCTAACTGAGCAAAAGTACAACTAATTCATTTTATTTATTAATCATGAATAAATTAATAAAATAAATTAATTGTTCTTTAGCTCAGTTAGGTACCTACTTAGTTCTTAGTTTCACTTTCAGTTTAAATAATGGGTACTGTTACAAATATTTGTTACCACTAAATCCCTACATACCGCTTTGATTCGTCATTCATCTGCTCACTATTATGTGCGGACCAGAAACATAACGGAGAACCATTCATATGTAATTCACTCTAAAATAAATTGTTGATTTAAATCCCTACATATATCTTCTGTCACATAAATAGGAAGAAAGTGCAATTTTTTTGTTTAACCTAGTTTCTCTAATTTTTATTCAGATTTCAATAACAAGTGTTATTTATACTATTATAGTTATTAGGTATAGGTTTTCCTTGCATAGTCAGTAAGACATTCTTTTTATTGTCTTTTGCGTAGTCAGACCTGAAGATGAGAAATACATTTCTCGAAACTTTGGCCTAAATATATTTAATTGACCGATTCTCACGATCCAGAACAAGGAACTTCTTTTTGACTTCACACCAGATGTTTTACATTCTCACTTCGCCTTGATAGATGCTAAAATAAATCTATTTCACTGGCACCTGCTCGTTATAGGACGGGAGGTGGTTTGAAGTGTACGGCGGAAGTCACTTGTGCATTCGTCTTCAGTTCTTTTGCTCCAACCTTGTCGTCTGAGGTTAGCGGTTTGTCGGTCATCCCTGCCGACTCACCATGACTTCAGGCTTAGGTCTGCGTTTGCCAAGTTTAATTCTGTTGAATTATACTAGAAAAACATACAGGCATCACCAAAATCAACCAAAACTTCTTTGCATACTGTCCCCCCAAAACATATTTGCATCCTTATATTTTTCTGGAAAACCTGTATTACGGTTACTCCCACTGAGAGGGTAACTAAAGCATCTTGAGAGAGGCTTAGCTCTACTTTCCAACGTGTATTCAAATTATTATTGATTTTTTAAAAATTATTATGGATTTGCCATTTTTATGTCTTTGCTTTGGCACTTTAATTTGAAAATCGTCACTTAACGAAAATCCGCTACGCAATTGGTCGCTAAGGAATTATGTTTACTGTTGAAGCTGCGTATGTTTGTCGCTTCGATTTAGCCAACCATCCTTATTTAGCGTTGGAGAATTTTCGTATTAAAACATAATATTATTAAAAAGAGAGTTTCAAGGTCCACTAATGGTTACACGGAGAAACACATTGTACAAGAATGAATGAATTCTTTCACCCGAAATTCGCAACTCCGATGACAGCAACATTCAAACATCCCGTTTCTCAGGCTTCCCTCTTCCATTCAATCCTTTACGTCTACTTTTCTCATTTTCCGTTCTAATTGCAATAGTTTTACTATAATTTCCATTGCTGAAACAATAAATCAATATTCCGATCGATAAATACTACTGCAGACCGGTGTCGTTCATATCTCTCAGCTGATGAATAATATCATGGATGCCAACATATTGATTCTATGTCATCGAATGTTCTAGACCTCCCCCAATCAAATGCCCTATTTCAATGGGTTTTCATGCAATGTTACTCAAATCTACGTTGTTATGTAGCTATATAAGAATGTTTTAACTTATTTATCAATTTATAAAAATCTATTTTAGTAGTATATGAGAAAAGAGTGAGTTTTCCACGTGTTGCTTTTCTACGCACCAGTGCCATTCTTCTTTTGGACGACATTATGACTTCATCTTGCCACTGGCTCACCCTAACATTCGTTATTCCTTCCTTTTTCGAAAATACCTATTCAAGCCGGCCAGCTCCAGCCTTCCGTCAATTCCATTTATTTCCGTGGCGTTCACAGCGATCGGAAAAGAAGAAAACCTCATCGCAAGGTGCGGATTGTGTGAAGAAACACCTCCCAGACTCGGGCAGCAAGGATTTTGCTGCCTAGCTGGATAAACCGGTATAAGATCTTAACAATTACCAATCATTCCTGTGTCCACTGAAGGAATATCCTACGAGTACATTTTGCGTGAAACTCATTCAACATTTGAGTGACCTTATTTACCACCATCCTAACTGACAATGGAAATCCAGGGTACTTCAACCCTCTCTTTTCCATTGATTGGACTGAACTACCTACCTACCTCTCGGACTTGAGAGAATACTTCTACCTTTTTACTGCAACATACCATGAGCGTTTATATGAACTGTTGGCAAACCCTATCTACTATATCATCAAGAAATCATTGTGGATGGAGCATGTTCAGCAGGTTCAGTGGTTACTGCATTTGGATTTCCATTTTATTTATGTGGAACTATAACCTATATGTTATTCAATTATATTATTGGATAGTGAACTAATTTGTTGGGTCACAGTTTTATTGCACATCCATTCTACATTTCTGGTATTCCTGTGGTCCTTCGAAGAGTATAAGCAATTTTGCTAATATTTGGTAACCAGCTATCTTATCAAGTCGTGTGTTGGGTAATTAACAAACAAACTAGAAAAACAAACAAACAAATTAAAAACAATTCGTTTTTACTTCAACTCCTGAATTTTCGAAACAATTGAACATAATTATGTAGGACGATAATTTACGAAGATTTGCTCATACTATCATGCTGCTTGACTGGAACTTTTTTTGTCGATTATACTTGAAGCTAGCTTACACGTAATATATTAAGTAATGGCTCGCTTAATCCTGTGAGAAATATGAATAAACGAACACATATTTTATCAAACGTTGATATTTTCTTTCGGTACATTACCCCCTCAAACCGTCTCCAGAGGAGGGATTGCATATTTACAGCAACGTGAACTCTCGACCCCCTCTTATGTGTTTGTTCCCAATGAATCAGCTTCGGCCCATTCGGTAACACGAACCCGATCCCAAAAGGTACTGGAGACCTCTTTCCAATAGGCATCAGCCGGGGAAAAAACGGGAGTGAAGGAATTAAAACCGCGCTCGAGGGAGAGGAGGCCGAGGCTCTTCATGTAATGGTTGGTCAAGGGCGCTTCCAGCCACTCCGGAGCCCCAGGTGATATAAGAACCCGTAGGAGGGGACCTGGATTGTTGCATCATAAACAAAAGGAAGACTCGACGCAAGTGAAAAGCTGTCAGATCCTTCACAACTGCGCTAGCCCGCTACTACAGCCTCCCCGCTGTTTTCTTATTGCTGCACCTTCCTTATTCGGTCTAACCGCCGATGTGAGGTGTGCAGTATTGAAACCATTCAGTTAATTATAGTTCAACAGCAAACCAGATTGTGTAAATAAGTAACCTTGGAATCCATATAGGTGTTAGAAGTAAGACCAAAAATTGCACTTCGTTTCTGATTCATTCTTTAATATCTATTTTTTCCGATTACCTATGGGAGAAATTGAGTACGAAATTATGAAAGGTCCAATAGGCAGTGATGGAATCCCACACTGCTTGCCTTCCAAAAGGCAAGGCAAGCTAGGCTTTACAAAACCTATAATCAGGCAATTCGTAACAACTTTTGTCTCATTCCAATTTTTTTATAGCCCGCTTAAAAAACGGGATTTTTAAAATTTAAAATTTTCTCTCGATTTTGACCTTACGTCTTAAAATTCGGCATAACTCCCTTAATTTGCTGTGTACGTTCAAATTTAAGGATACCATTGGAAAGACCATTAAATTTCCTATTGGATAGATGCGTGAAATTTTGTTTGAACTAAGGTTTGAGACTTAAAAGCTTAAGAAAAAGCTCTCTTAAAAACAAATGTTACTGGAAATTAAACTATGAGAACCAATATTTTATCAAGATACAGGAACGGTAAACCTATGCCAAGATCTCACCTTTCGAACAGTGTAGTCAATTTTACTTTTACTTTGCTAATTAGGGAGGTCAATTTATTGTACACAGCAGGCCTATAGATGACGAATTGAAAATGTCAGACTCCTATTACGACTCTGTAGCCTCATATTACAAGTCTATTACAACTTTTAAAACTGCTACTTTTGGACTGTATATGTTCAGTGCAAAGAAGTGTCTAATGTCACGAGTGGATGTACCTGGTGTGACATAGAAAGGTACAAGGAGAGTTTGTTTACTATCAATGGTGGTTTCACAAATATCTTCAACACCATCATGCTACATAGAAATACACTTCACAGTCATTTCACCTTTTATTAAACTTCAATGATCAGTAGGCTCAGTTTAAAGTTTCAGCTTTATAGGACGAATATCACAGAAATCAAGAATCTCAGCAGATTAGGGAAATTCCACACTATGAAATTCTGTTCTACCTGTCTCATTAAGGCTCTGTTTCACATTTCGGCTTCAGAGATTAAGTATAGTATAAAACGGTATAGAAATTTGCTAACGAGCTCAATAAGCTGATTATGGTGGTTCCGCACGTTGAAATTCTGTCTCATACAGGCCCTGCTTCAAAGTTCAGTTTCAGAGATCAAATACCATAGAAATCAGCTTTAGGAGCCAATTAGCTGGTCAGAGTTCTATGCATCGTCTAGTACCTTCTGCTTACAAGTGCCTACCATGTAGTGCCCTCTTTTCAAATTATAAGTTCATTATGATTACTTAGCAATATTAGTTTATAACGTAGCTTAATAAATCAGCATCCCTTCATACTGTAGTGGTTTAGGGTTCATGAGATGTTGTCAAAACATGAGAGCTTTCCAAAACGATTTTCCTGATATGAAAACTAAGGGAGTTACAGTTCCCTGGCAATGCATTGGTTATGCGTGAAAATCAATAGAAAACATGACGTCCCGCGCTGAATTTCGCTTAATTTTCAAGCACAAAACCCAGTGGTATAACATGATACATGTTAAAAACTCATTTTTTAAGCGGGTTAAAAAAATTGTTAAGAGGCAAAAGTTGTTGCAAATTAGTTGCTGAATCGACTCCTGCTGTTTGGCAGATCTGTTTTGTGTACACCCTGTATAGGACAGTCAAAGACTCCGATCGCTACAACACAAGTGAGGGAGCAGATGACAAACATGAAGGTACCTAACTTTCATTTCCTCGCCGACGGAAAAGACCGACATTGCTAACGACGCTATTGTCGATATCTGCGGTCGCATTTGCCACACCCGGTCTGCACAGCGCCGCACCAAATAGGGACCGACTCCCAGCGAGGTCTGTTTTAAAGCCGGAACGTTTTTCTTCTCGAGTCCACACCCTCTCTTCCGGTTTTCATAAACTTGTTTACCGGGTCCGGGAGGCGGGAGCCCGGATTATTCGGATTACTTGAACATCCCGGGTAGTAAGCCGGAGCAACGGGAGCGGAACGGCGAAGTTTTGCAAACACGTTATCGTCCAACGACTTCTGATGACACTCGGAAACTGGCCGATAAACTCGGGAGAGGCGGTTTCGCGCTTTATCCGAGAATCTAGAAAGGGTCTCTCCCGCGCCGGCCTCCGTCGTTTTCCCGCGTTGTTGTGAAGCAGTTGGAATCCGACTAAACTAAGTTAGCTTTAACGACCGAAGCCTAAAAGTACCTGTACCTATAATTAGACACAGAAGTACGTACAGTGTTGCCAGATCGAAAACTTAAAAGTTCGTACCGAGAAGGGAAATAGTTCGTATTTAGTTCATAAGTGATTCAAAAAAAAAAAAAAAAAAAAAAAGTTCGTGCAATGAAAACCCGGAAAATTTATACTTTTTCAGCATTCCCATCACATTTTGGAACAAAAAGTTTCTAAATTGTTGCAACCTTCACACATCTACGAGTGGGGGGATCTTCTTGGGATTTTCCGATAGGGTGTATAAGCGAATTTAAAATTTTCTAATCCCACCCGAACCATGGGCCGAAGGGCGGGAGGGGGGTCGAAGTAAGAATTAATGTGCGCTTTTTGGACTTCCCCGCTTCCCCTACCCCTCTAAACGGCCGTTGACAATTCCGGAAAAATACGGGTTTCGTAGGTTTTTGAACGAGGAAGACGACGGCGCGATCGGATCGCGAAAAAAAGTATCGGGAAATGCGTTAAAAAAATGCGAGAGTACGGACCCGTTTTCTCGAAAAGTCCGCCGAAAAACTTGGTTTTTTCCGATTAAAATATACCCCATAAAGGTACGTTTTTCGGAACGGTTTTCGCGGGCGAAATACAGCTTTGGGTCCGCCGAATCTGAATCCGAAATCGGATATCGAAAAAAGTGACGAGAACTCGGTCGAATTGCCAGCGGAAGCGAGGGGAACCGTTTAATATGACATTTTAAATCGACCCGGGCCGCCCGTTTCACAACGTTGCTTACCAGAAGGGACCCTCACAGGGGGTTCCCATTTGCACTTCTACGCAATACCTTGCGAGGCGAGCAGGTATGACTACATAGGTACCTACCTTGCGAGCGAAGCGAGAGCCATTTCAACAGAATAAATACGGACTTTGTCCTACACATATACAGGTATACCTTGCGAGCGAAGCGAGCAATATCCCCTAATAAACTTTTCGTGGTTCCACATAGTTTTATAAGATTTAATTTGTTTGTAAGAATTTCCAACAGAAAAAAACGTCTGCCAAGTTGGGTGGGCAGTATAACTTCCTCAAGGATATACAGGTATACCTTGCGAGCGAAGCGAGCAACATTCCCTACATGCCACACTTTGCGAGCGAAGCGAGCAACATTCCCTACATGCCACACTTTGCGAGCGAAGCGAGCAACATTCCCTACATGCCACACTTTGCGAGCAAAGCGAGCAATATTCCCTACATGCCACACTTTGCGAGCGAAGCGAGCAATTTAATGGGGGGTCCGGGGGGCTTGCCCCCCGGCTGGACGTGGAGGCGAGCGTAGCGAGCCGGAGCGGCTAGTTATTAATAAGAATGAAACTCCGTCCGTTTGTCCGTTTGTTTGTCGTGTCTATGCACGGCCAAACGGCTGAGTGGGCCGGATCTACGAGTGGGGGGATCTTTTTGGGATTTTCCGATAGGGTGTATAAGCGAATTTAAAATTTTCTAATCCCACCCGAACTATGGGCCGTAGGGCGGGAGGGGGGTCGAAGTAATAATTAATGTGCGCTTTTTCCACTTCCCCGCTTCCCCTACCCCTCTAAACGGCCGTTGACAATTCCGGAAAAATACGGGTTTCGTAGGTTTTTGAACGAGGAAGACGACGGCGCGATCGGATCGCGAAAAAAGTATCGGGAAATGCGTTAAAAAAATGCGAGAGTACGGACCCGTTTTCTCGAAAAGTCCGCCGAAAAACTTGGTTTTTTCCGATTAAAATATACCCCATAAAGGTACGTTTTTCGGAACGGTTTTCGCGGGCGAAATACAGCTTTGGGTCCGCCGAATCTGAATCCGAAATCGGATATCGAAAAAAGTTACGAGAACTCGGTCAAATTGCGAGCGGAAGCGAGCAAAGCGATTAAAATGATTGTGCCGTGGACGAGAGAAGGCTCAAGAATTGACGTGAAGGGTAATACATAGGTACCTACCTTGCGAGCGAAGCGAGAGCCATTTCAAATAATAAATACGGACTTTGTCCTACACATATACAGGTATACCTTGCGAGCGAAGCGAGCAACATCCCCAAATAAACTTTTCGTGGTTCCAGGTAGTTTTATGAGATTTAATTTGTTTGTAAGAATTCCCAACTGAAAAAAACGTCTGCCAAGTTGGGTGGGCAGTACAACATTCCCTAATAATCTTTTCGTAGTTTCCACGTAGTTTTATAAGAATTAATTTGTTTGTAAGAATTTCCAACAGAAAAAATTTGTTATATTTGGAGTAAAACCTGTTCCAATATGGGTAAATAATAAAATGTACAAGTCATGCAGCAGGATCGTATGAGCGAATTTTCGTATAACATCGTACTATACTATGTTACATTGTTTTTAAATTTGAGCGCTGAGGGCAAAGAAATTGTAAACTACCAATTTTATGACCCCCCCCCCCCCCCCCAACACTCTAAATGATATTTTACTTTACATAAACCTAAACCTAATTACGCTGATGTGAGGAATTACTATTCTAAAAACTGATGGCGGAATCTGCGGATTATTCCCTGCAGGGGTGTGGGAAGTGAAGAAATGATCCTTTAATTCCTTACTTTCCCTGTAAGGGAGCGTCAATTTGTTATTATGTACCGGTTTCGGTCTGAACACAGACCCCCTTCGGCAAAAAAGTGACAAAACTCCGAGCATCCTAGGAGCAAACAAAACAACAGGCATCAACGTCAACAATAACGCGATAGAGAAAACTTATTATTAAGACTAACAACTAATTTAAGGAACAAACATTCGTTCAGGAAAATCAATGTTTGTGAAACCATCCAACAGAAAAGAAATAACTTAAAACTTATGAGGGAGAGGCAAAAGGTGCAGCAATGTGTGAGTATTTCCCTGCAGGGAATAATCAGCAGATTCCACCATCAGTTTTTAGAATGATATTTTGCTATTCAAATAAAACTTTGGATTTTTACCGTTTCTAGCAGTTTTTTAAATAAAATTTTCAGCAAATTTTAATGAGATTTGTTCAGCATAATTTAGTGCTTACATTTTTTAAAAGTCTAGTTCATCGTTGATGAACTTCTTTTGATTCAGCCTAAAATAAATATTTATCAACTTTTAGTCGTTTTTAGCCACTTTAGTGAATTTGTTTAGCACATGTTCTGAAATTGAAGCAATTTACTGTGCTCAAAAAGTATCGTCCAACAAATTCATCCTTTCATTTGGAAAGCGTGATTTTTCGGTGCAAGAACGGAATTTTTTAAACTCAATCCAAAGGGAGTTATCGTCTGGAATGACATGCACAAAGGATAGAGAAAACTATATATATATATATATATATATATATATATAATATATATATTATCAGTGAAATTAATCAATGGGAGCACGCACTGCACGAACAAAAGCATTAAAATTTGTGTTATATTATGTCTTTCTCGAGACGGTTGGCAATATTGAGCCTTGCCCGTTAAAAGAACCCCCCCCCCCCCCCCCCAAACATATTATTAACAAAGCATAATTTATTATGAATTATAATAAAAGCCGTGCTATTTATGCAGTTTATATATATTACAGTGTTCAATTACAGTACCTACTTCAATAGTTCTTATATATTGTGAAAAAAGCAACCTTCCCTTCTCTCATTAAAATCCATTGTCATACGTATCAGTGTTGTAGGTACGAAGATCCCAATATACGAAAAAAATTAATGACGGGAGTCCGAAACATGTATTGAAATGTTGTCTTTCTTTATTAAGATGAAGACGGCTCTGGGAAAATATTAATGGGTATAGCCTGTACAGTGCATCCTACGAGTAATTTGAGGAGTTGAACGAATCAAATTCAATAAAATTAGTCAGGTAGTTTTAGGACGAGAGGCATTTGAACAAGAGAGTATGTTTAATAGATGTAAAAACACTTTAGATCTCTAACTATCCTCCAACAATCTATACTATTGGTCAGTTGACCGATTGGTTTGCCTTAAATAGGAAAACTATTTAGATGGTAGATTTGAGGTAAACAACAACACGAGCATATTTGCTATCGCAGAATACGTTTGTGATTTTGAACGAATATAAGAATAGATCTTTGGATTTAAGATCCCATTCCCAAGCGGTTGCCGTTAGGAACTCCTTAACTCTCTGTCAATACTCAATGATTAGTGTGAATTCATTTATTCATCCACCCTGCTACTGTCGAAGAAGACAAGGTTGAATTTGGATAATAACTAGGTAAGAATGGGGCTTCGAACATAAGAAACTCGAGGTAGAGCGCAGCTCTTTTTGACCTTACCTTTTTTAGCGAATTTTCGTTGAAAATGAAACTAGCGACTGCAGTCGCTCAAACAATTTTTAAATAAAAAATTTTGAATTTTTTTCTTTATTGCAATCCGTTTTGAGGCATACTGAAACGATTCCAGAAGTTTGCGGTTGCGCTTTTTCATATATGTACTCGTATAAATGTACGTACCATTCCAGACGATAACTCTCCTAAGGATTGAGATAGAAATATCATTCTTGCGCCAAAAAATCAAGCATTCCAAACGAAAGGAGGAGTTCGTTGGCCAACAATTTTTGAGCACATTAAATTGGTCAAATTTCGAAAAATGTAGTAAAAATATCACTAAAAATGGCCAAAAATCGTTAAATTTATATATTTTTTTAGCAGAATTTTAGTCAAAACTAAATTGTCAACGATTAACTAGGACATTTAAAAAATTGTGCTCAAAATTATGCTGAAAAACGTACTTAAATTTTATTAATATTTGATAAAAAATCTATAAAAACTACAAAAAAAAAAAAAAACTAAAAATCCAAACTCTATATTGAATCGCCGAATCTTATTTAGTATGAGTTTTTTTTATCATAAAATTGGAAACTGCTCAAAATTCAATACAATTTAACGTATTATAAGATAGATAGTTTATTAAAATTCGCTCATACGATCATGCTGCTTGACTGAAACTTTTCTCATCTTTGGTTGCCTATGACCGCGTTGGATACAAAGGATATTCCTTATCGAAACAGTAAGTAAGGGAAATGGAATCGTGACCCCAGCTCATGGCTGAGATGAAAGAAATGTTTTTGTGAATATTTTTTGAGATGTTGTTTTGTAATTTTATTTTTTACATTTGCAAACTGGATTTATTACCTATCAAGGAGCTAAAAGAAGAGCACACTTTTGTTGATTTTTCAATCGCTAAATTCTCTTCCGGGTGGATTACAACAATCCAATGTTTTTCCTAAAGTTCGATCCCTTGGAAAAACCACGTTACAAGGATTACTATACTCAAACACGCAGCATACAACCATCTTGATGAACTAAGAATTAATATTAAGTAATAAATAAAATGCCTAATAACGTGATGGAACCAATATTAAACAAACTGCTTCTTTAACTTGTAATAGGTATAATATAAATATAAGAGATTTGGTTACTGTGTAGTCTGAGGTCTCTAATTTTGTTATCGAGGGGCTCTGTGGTTGTTCATGTGCAGTAGGTACCTATACCTATTGCTTTTTGTTTATTTTTCCGTTTTTATTGTTTGTATTGGTTTCTTTATTATAATTTATCAGTAATATAATTTTTATTTTCAAAAATGATTGATGAGGTTGGTGGTTCAGGGAAAGAATTGCAGAGCGTAAAGGGGCAACGCAAGGTACCGACAAGGGGAAAATCATGTCAACGACAATTTTCTTTAGGTCACTGCCTCCCTAGCGCTCCTAGCGGTTGACCTTGTTAGTTAGGAGCCCCATTTAACAATTATTGGCAAGTGGCGACATGATGTGTTTATCTCAACTCAGCATCTCGTCTCTTGGTTTATTAGCTAAACCAATAGTTGCATCTGCGAACGTACATGTGTATTGGCGTATATACCGTATATACAACACATATCTGAGAAGTCTATACTAACAATTTTCTTCCTCGATCAAGCAAATACGTCCCGTATCTCTACTATCTATTTATTGTGATAATTATTATGGAATAATAAAACCATTGTACGATAATTTGCATTAATTTGTACGAGAACGTTATGATTGAGATGAGAATGACACATTTTCATTGTAATAGGAATAAAAATCAAAATTGAACGTATTGTATGAACGAAATTCAAAATTACCTTCCAATAAAATATTCCGAATATAAAACTTGAATTCGTGACGTAGGAGATGCATCGATTATATTTTAGCTGATTGAGCACGAACGTGTGCATATTTTCTACAAAAAGTCGCAAATACAGCACATATCTGAGTAGATCTTCCGTCTATAGAGATAATTTTCTTCCTCGATTCAATACCAATACCAATCAGCAATCAACCAACGATTCCAATCATACCGAACAATTGTTTAGATAAATTGACCAACTTAGATCACGAGGAAGCAATATCGTCTTCAAGAAGATTAATAGAATCATTTGTTTCAGATCAGCTAAAATATTAACAATGCATCTCTCACTTTACGACTTCAAGTTTTATATTAGGAACATTTTATTAGAAGGTAATTTTGAATTTCGTACATACAAAACGGCTTCAGTTTTGGATTTATTTTAATTCCTATCAATATAGTGAAAATTGTATTAAAAAATGTATCAATACTCATCAAATATTCTCGTTCAATTTAAAACAAATTATCGTATTATGGATTTATTATTCCATAATAATTATAACAACCATAAAAATTATCATAATAAATAGATAGTAGAGATATGGAACGAATCTAAAAGAAAATGATTAATATAGGCTCAGACTCGTGTTGTATAAATCCATATACACAGAAACGTTCGAGGGTACAACTATTGGTGAAGCTAATCAGCCAGGAGACGAGCTCAGGAATCGAGATAAATACATGTCGCCACTTGCCAATAATCGGCAAATTCTTCGTCCGATGATTTCGGAAATCAGCCGTTCGTGTTGGTAGTAATTATGCTAATGCAGACCTTCTGCTTCTTCGACACTGGCGGGGTGGATGAATAATGATGAATTTGCTCTAATCATTGATTATTGATTAGGAGTGCATTCCCTGCTACAATCGTGCGGGAACGGAATCTTATATTCAAAGTTCAATACATACGAAGTGAAATCGTAGTGGTACTCTGAGGTGGAGAATGGGCATGCTGTGGTTTGCCTGATCGAACATCAGCCATAATCATTCCCGAGCTAACTACTATGAAAAGAGTTTTTTTCTATTCAACGCAATTGATGAACTGACCAACAGTTAGATTGCTGGTGAATAATAATTATTCTCTTATTTATACAACAATTTACATTCTATAATTATTAGAGAATTAAATTTTCGGCGTTCAAGATTTTGCCACCTGGGCCTCTATTTTCAATAATAAATTGTGAAGGAACTAAGTGTGGAGGAAAAAATAATATATTTTGCCACCTCGGCTTAGAAGGAAAAATAACAGCGACCACCTTGTGGAACAGTTCCAATAATTACTTGTTCCAGTTACATATATCACTAGAAACAATCATACCAAAAATTGTACGAAACTCAAAAAAGTTATCACGCCAATAACTAATTCAAGTTACCTATGGATTTCTATATAGCTGCTACAACACGGTTTCCAGCTTTGAGTGCTGTACCCGTTGTCGTGGTAGTGGTGTATTTGGAAAGAAACAGTATAATATAAATTTTCCTATGATTGATAGAATAATGCGATACAATCAGATGTGCAGAATATTATGTGACGATCTGTTCTTAACACCCTCTATATCGTAGCTCAATAAATTTCAAAACTTCTTTGCTTCACAATTCAAATTCAAAAACTAGGCCAGTAACTAAGAACAAGCTTTATAAAAAAGGCCTTCTGTCCATAAATTAGTTTTTTTTACATTGAACTCCAGCGTTTCTCCCGAAACGATTGATGGACTCTAAATTTATAATTACCGTCACCAGTGAACTAGGTAAAACATTAAGAAAAAAACATCGTTACCTACATAAATGTATACAATCTTAAATTTGATTTTCAAAAAACTCATAACGAGATTTTTAACAAAAAAAAAAAAAAAAAAAAAAAAAAACTATAAGTAATTAGATATTTTACACTTCTGAATATTAGTCTCCCTGAAGAAGCACCAGTTCCAAAAGTTGGAGTTTAATAAAAAAATAAATAAAAATAAATAATAATAATAATACAAAACAAACAAAATTAAGGACAGAAGGCTTTTTTATAAAGCTTGTTATAATCTGAACTGTCCGAATTCAGAAGTGTTATAAAGTAACAAAAAACATCCATTTTTAAAAACTTTTATGTAAAACAACATACTTTGGTAAGCTCCTTCGTTGTGTTTTAAAGAAGTTTTCATAAGTTACAGTTTCAAAGTTTGTTTTCTAATGGGTAATGTACAGGTCGAGTCCCAAGAGTCCATGCAAAGTTGCACACCGCTGAGATCCATTCCAAGCCCAACCTCCGCGCTATGACTTTACCCAACTCTTCCACCAGCGATGATCGATTAAGTATTTGAGAGAGTTTGGAATTAGAAAGTAAGGAATTATGTTGAATCAGTCCGTCCAAAATGTTCCTATTATTACTTAGAATGTTCCTTCGTGACTTGTTAGTTAAGTAGTAGGTGTGCTGAGGATTGCCAGTGAATATTTAAGTTTCAACTAGTCGGGCTGGCTTGACGAAGGGTGCGTTTCTTAAGGGATTCTTCAACGATTAAAGTCATTACCAAGCGACGTCTTACACAATGAGACTTCAAGATGCAGTTCAGCTCTTTTATTTCGAAAGAGAACAGGCAGACGAAGACTGGTAAAAAATCCTACTACGGGAAGATCTTCCGGAACGAATTATTCCAGTGGTGGGGGTAATAGTGGACTGACAAATCTGAGGTCTACGGGCCATTTGATGCCCCTTTAGTGTGGGGACCCGCGGGGAAATTGGTCATAAAAAAGGTCGTTGAAAATGCTCGAGCTGTATAGTGACATCCACCGTCGACCAAAATGACCTCATATTCTTAATGTACCCACGTGCCATTACATGGGGAAGGTGGGAAACCGGAGCCGCGCTCTTGGGGTTTTCATTGCTGTGTGTAGTATACCTATATCATTTGCCGCGACAGTACATTTGAAACAATGAAACTGACGAGAATCTCGTATTGCATTTGTCTTGGGAAATAATTTACGCGCTACTTACAATTAAGTAGTTGGTACCTATGTGGTCAGAGTTCTTGGGATCAGTAGGAGTATTACCACATCGGGAGAACAACATTTCGGAATTTTCTTCCGGGCTTACAACGCTCACTTTTGTCGTGCTACCTAGTTTCCAAGAGTGTGACATTAGAACCCCCTCAGAAAGACGCTCCACGTGCAAAAAATGCCAAGCCACGAATTGCTTGATAGGTATCATCCAATTTGGGCCAAGCCAATAGTGGGATCGCCATCTCCTAGTACTGTGCATTAATTCTCTCTCCCTTTTTTCTACCGCGCGTGTGAGACGGTTCTTGAATTGCTCAGACTTGTAGAAGCGTCTCACTCCCACACGCAGTCAAAAAGAGTGAGAGAATGAATACAGGAGAAGGCGATCTGACACTCGACTTGGCTTAAATTGGATGATCATGCAAGTCGTGGCTTGGTATGTTTTGTACGCTGCGTGTTTGGGGGGGGGGGGGGGGGGGACGTCACACATTTTTGCGGGTTTAGAAGGAAAAGTTGGAATGCACAGGCTAAATGATATTGCTATTTCATATTTACTCCCCCCCTTACAACCCCTTTCCTTCGATTGGTCGAAGGGGCTCGAACCTCCCAAATGCCCTTCCGCAGGACAAATAATGTAGCCTACCTGAAGAATTTCGAGAAAACGATGCCATTCAATTATGTATTCTGAATGTTATTAGGTATGGTTCACATATTTATGTGCTGCAGTTCTAGTCTTCCGAACAAGTTTTGGGCATTCACCTCAGGCAACGTTTTGTCAGAACCCTCCGACTTTTGTTTCATAGAATACAAAGGTAGAGCAACCTTCACCAGCACGTTTTACGTAGATAAAACCGATCTAATGACAACTAAACCCACCCACGCCTTGCGCCAAGAATAACTTATACACCTACCTACGTTGTATAACAATGATTATATACATCCTCATTCTATATAGGAAAATCCCAGAATAAATTGTCGGGTAAGCATTTATGGATAGGGAAAACATTATTGAATGATTGAATTAAATATTCCAAACTGACTTTAATATTACGTTCAATTATCATGTACCTCAGATATTAAGCTTGGCACAGCTTTTGCCGGTCCTATAGTCCCTATACCTTGCAATAACATTGCTCAAATATTTCCAACTTGCAAATAAAACATTTGCCAAAAAAGGCAGAACTGAAATAAAAACTGCCGATAATCGAATTGGTGGTATAATTTTCTACACTTTCAGTAAAATACCTCATTGTTTATTAATTATTGTTATAAATACGGGTTAAACCAGTAAGTACATTTCTATATTTAAGGATTAAGTACTTCTATGGATGCAGTTAAATCAATTATGTTAGATAAATAAATAAATTGAAAAATTCGTGAATAGTTCAAAATAATAATGGTCACAAAGAAAACCAAATATTGATTTCAGATCATTCGAAAGATGAGCGCATTGGCCAACCTTGGCACTATTGATATAGATAGATGGTAGAAGTGATAACATTATTAGTACTAGATTTTTTTTGGAACTATACCTTTTTATTTTTTTCCGAAACTCTTTATTTCTCAATACAGAAAAACAAGACCAACGTAAATATACATAAAAATATTAATAATTTTTTTCGGAAAATTCAACCATCCACGCAATCGCGCTACCATGCGTAATAAATTCCAACTTTGTTTATCAAATTAAAAAAATCCCCGATTTCATTACAGATTCGGATTGTTTGCGATGAAAAAATGACTCATTACTTAAATTTTTGAGATCGCAAAAACGAGGACAATTAATTAGGCGCAAATAAAGTAGGCAACTAATCAAGCGCGATAAACATTTTTGAAAATATTCAAATGCCACATGATTGCAATACATGGTTTCGATGTATTTTTTCACGCTGAATCAGGCAATGATGCTCATGGTATTTGCAATAAGAACTATATATTTTCAAAAAATACTAAGAAAACCCGAAAATCTAAATGTTGGAATACGCTTTGCGCAGTGTCAAAATGAGTAGGGAAAAGTGCAAATCTGACCAGTTTCCCTGCGTTTTTCCAATCCGGTGTTACGGATACCATTAAATGAACATCACAGCGTGATTCAACGTGAAAAAATGCTCCCAATCATGTATCACAAGTGGCAATCGAATATCTTCAAAAACTTGATACGATTTCATAATTTGTGTTCTATTCGCGCGTAATCGTGCTCGTTTATGCGCACTCAAAAATTCAAGTGATGGTTCAACCACTAATTGGGAGACACGATGTATATACAATTAATTATTAAAAGTGGTTTAGTTAGGTTTGACAAAGGCAGTATTCCAAATCAAGTTCAGCTTCTCCTTTATTGTACTTACTGTTATGGACTAGATGCTGTTATAGGCATAATAATAAAGATTGAGTACCAACGAAAGAAAACTTGACACGCTATTCAGCCCAGTACGGATAAGTTATTGCATACTTTTAACGTTGTGTTACGTCTTCAGGAGTCTCGATGCTCCCAAAAATGGGCGTGGTTCTGATAGACGGATGATTGAGTAACCATTAAGGGTAGTGGTTGTCTACCCCGAAATGATAAATTTGGCTGTTTATATTTGCATTGTTTTGAGGTGGTTGAAAGAAAGTCGATTGTTGGAAGACGTTTACCACCCGTTTAAAGGAAATGGAACGATAAAATAGCCTCGATTCGATCTATTTTTCCACAAGGGGAGAAAAGGCATTCCCATTGGCCCTAGGAACAAGTCCTTATTGCTCCAAGACCTCTATTTCGCAGATGAGTTCGCCCGATCGACGTTTAGATTGAAATTAAACCGCCGCGACCGCCTGACCTTTTGGGTTTAAGGTCATAAACGCTTGGGTGTGAAGTCTGAATACGTGAAGCACATCCTGGGTGTCCTAAATATAGTGTACACAATTTCTGCTTTATTATTTATAATAATTACCCTTTTTGTTCCTCCAACAAAACATTTTTTAAACACCCTTCCCGCCGATAAAATTTGATGTTTTACGTTTCGAGACATATTTACATATAATATAATATACAGTGTGTCCCACGGAAAGGTTACACCCCTTTCATTTCCCCTGAATTCGGCGTAAAAAATTGGGACCAACATCATTCTTCATATATTTTTACGTAGATCTCAGGAAGAATACTTTCGCACGCACCACTTGCACCAAAAGGGGCTTAAATAACATAACCTGTGTTTTTTCAAATGGGAACCCCTTTTTTATTTGCTGATTTTTTTTGAAAAAAAAAAAAAAAAAAAAAAAACCCAACTGGTGGGGGAAAAACTTGAAAAATAGTTCAAACGGGCATTTGAGCAACTGTTTTGAAGTAATTTTTCCATATTTTTCCCCAACCAGATGGTGTTTTTAATTTTCTTAAAGGAAGTGCATGTTTTTATTTTCATTTAATTCCGCCATATCCGGCCCCCAGCCCGTTTGAGAAAGGAGGAGGGAAGAAGAATGGGAAATTATGAAATTTCATGTGCAAACACTCGCCTAAGGAGACAATTTTTACGCAAAATAACCAATTTTGGCCATTATTCCACCGAAAGCGAATCAAATCATGAAACGGATAGCGCCATATGATTCATGTACCACGGGTTCTCATTTGAAAAAACACACGTTAATGTCAGTTTCGCCACTTCTGGCGCAAGTGGCGCGCGCGAAAATATTTTTCCTGAGATCTACGTAGAAAATTATGAAGAATGGCGTTGGTCCCAATTTTTCAAGCTGAATTCGTGGGAAATGAAGGGGGGTGTAACCTTTCCGTGAGACATCCTGTGTACATATGAAAAAGCGTAAAAATCCAGGAATTGTTTCAACATACCTCAAAAGAAATTTCTATGAAAATTAAAAATAATGCAAACTCACTCATGATGCACGACTTGACCTTTTGTATAATTGAAACCTCTTGCGACTCGTACTTATGATGTAAGGCCATTACATTAGCCATGCTTTATTATAGTTCACACGGTTAATTTTTCTGAAAACACGATGATTTTGATAAGCTGGTAGGTATTGATAATTCTCGGGGACCTGGCAACGCTCCCCCATCCTCCTCGGCGGGTGAGGGATGTGATTATTGGGAAGGACTCTGACCCAGTGACGAAACGGCCCATTTCAACTTACGTAAACTCGTCAGCGGTCTGCAAGCGGTAAGTGTTCGAACTGAGTTGAACCAACCTACTTACAACTCGGCTGTGCTAGGGGGATTTTTTCCTCCACATGAGCTTTTATTCATCTTTCGTGTTCAAAACAACGTGAGAATAATTGAACTTTGTTCCAATCTAGTTCCTAGAACTATCTGAACTCTCGCATTACCTTCATTAGACATACTTATTTAATTAGGTGCTGACCTCGTTTCATACTGAAAACAATAATACTGCCATTTAATCACAATGTTTTGAGCCTCTGCTAAAATCCAGGAAGTGGCCTTCCTTCAATACGCAAAGTATAAACAAGATAGTGCCTTTTATACTGAACAATAATTAAGAAAATAATTAGCTTAATAAGAAGAAAAACAAAATAATTAGCGTCTCTGAGCGGGGTCAAACATTCGACCATTATGGATATGTTACCATTCCAGGTTCTGTTGTGAGTTGAAGCTCACTTTACATACATGACATTCCTATATATTTCTATTCCAACCGCTAAACCTTTCCAATCTTTATAGACTCGAAAGGATGAGCAGTATCATTAAAATCATTAAAATTAGAAATACAAATTAATTTGTCTTCACAATTTTACGAGATACTGATTTTTGAAAATATCTACTCCTTTTCTGTCCTTGGTACTGAAAGTGATGTCAAAATTTTAGGCACAACCTCGGGCGATACGTGATTTTTGAGCCAATTTCGAAGAACGATGATGTGTAATTTAGGAGGAAAGATTCGGTTAGCACGAGTTACAGTGGAATGATGAATTTCAATTACTTCTTCTATTTCGGTTATTACTATCAATGCCGAACCTTGGCAATCAGCCAAGGTTTGGGAGGTGGTCTAAGCTGTCCGGATCAAAAATCGCTTTAGAGGCTCTGAAATCAATCCTAAATGGTAAAATAGGCGAGTTGAAATAGAAAGAAACTACTACCGAAATTTCTTCCCTACTGGGAAGAACACCTGATCATGGGTATACGTCTGTTTTTCGCAGTAATGGAGCAATTAAGTAATTTTCATAGACAGATGATTTAAGTCGGAAAAAAGTAAACTGTAGTGACAAAAAAGGAGCAACAGCTGATCCCGGCCATATTCTATTTAAAGTGTAAGTCCTAAGGAGGTTGCCAAATTGCAAGTCTCTACCTCAAGAAGACTCTCCCCAAAAATCCTCAAATTTTTTTGTATCACGCAAATTTTCCCAGGCATAAGATGAAAAATATCATGTCAAAAAATTCAGGATGTTGACAACTTTAGAAACATGCATACCTAGTGTATTTTTGTAGTTGTTTTTGATGAATATGTAATTTAAAAGAATTATATGAGATTTGAGATCTAAGAATTTCAAATGAGAACACGTGTTATCATGTGAACACAATCACCCGTCCGGTCTCGTTTGGCGCCTTTGAAGAACGTCACGTGTGAATACGTGTTGTTATGCACGATTATTATGCAGTAATAACTGTGTGATAATAATACGAAGAATATATAGTGAGCATTCTATTGAAAACTACGACGATCCAATCTGCTTATATAATTACGGTAAAATTTCCTTAGTAAGGCCAAAGTCTAAGTAGTAAGTTATAAAGTCGAATACGCAAATGTTTTTGTCAAAGTCACATCAGTTACCATTCGACTTCCTATGTCGACCCCCAATTACCTGATTTATCTGGAAACAGCTTGAAACCCTTTTAGTTTTCATTGTGCATCTACATACATACTGACTACTTGGTGAAGTTTTCACGCATGCCCTAGTCGTGACTCCCGAGACTCATTGCAGCCGAAGTGATCAGAACTGGAGTCTTCTGGGCAAGTAAATGGAGAACTATGGCACTGAAATATAACCTCTAGAGTGCGCTATCTCTCCTTAATACAAAACAGTTGAGGCGGAATGCCGAAGGAATCGTTGCGGCTTAAAGACACAAAAAACATGCGTATTTAATTCAGAGAGTAGCTGATTCAGATTCTTACACCCTTTATATTTACGTGGATCCCAACGTAAAGGTGGCTAGTTTCCTTGAAACGACTAAAGTTCCTTGGTACGCAGCCCGATCGCTGTTCGAATTAAGGGCCGAGATTATTAACTTAAATGCCCAACCATATAAATAAAGATCCAATGACGAATGTTCCCTCTGCAATTTAAGAGCTCGCCCACTTTTTATGTCAGTGTACAGTTCTTCAGGAGTTTCGTGTTCACGCTTTCTGTGTACCCACACTCATACACAAGAATACGCTCTAAGGAACTTAAGTGGTGATTCTGGCTGGAGTAGAGTAATTACGTATGTACTGTCGGTCGGCTGGGAGGATCGCTAACAATAACAAACAATAAACTAAGTTATTGTAACAAGCAGTAATAAACAATAACTCACAATCGAGCACTCAAGCAAAACCTCACAGTATAAAACAATAAAATAAGTTGTCACTCACATCAATTACTCACAATCAAGCACTCAAGCAATAATTCACAATATAAAACATAATGTAAAAACAGGAATCATGTAAATAGGAGTCATTTATGGGAGACATATTAACTAACTACTGATATAATTTTCAAAATCTTTATGCTTTCTTGTCCTACTTATTATTAATATTATTATTATTGTACTTCGTACTTATCCGCTTTATTGTTAACAAATACGTGATTTATATATCACAGACCTGTTATCTGCGCGGAAGAGTGTGTAACGTTTCTTTGTTTGGGCAGTTCAAATTGTAACAAGACTTTACAAAAAAGGCCTTTCTGTCCTTAAATTGGTTTTTAAAAAATTAATCTCCAACGTTTCTCCCCAGGAACTGGCTTCTTCAGGGAGACAACATTCAAAATATCAAATTCTAAATTTGAATTTTGTCTTCCTGAAGAAGGCACAGTTTCTGGGGTGAAACGTTGGAGGTTAATAAACAGTCCACTTAAGGACAGAAAGGCCTTTTATTGTGAAGAGTGTGAATACAGAAATAATACTATTCTATTGGTAACTTAGGTAGTATTTTGGAATCTATGTATCATGAAATGTTATGGGGAGTTAAAAACGTGTTTTCTCGGTCGATTACAAAGATAATTCAAAATAACGAACCAAAATGATCGGTAGACTCGCGTCTGAAGGACAGCTGAGCGATGACTCAGGGCCGGTTCAGCCGCTTCTCCCAGGGGGAAAACCGACCCCCGATGTAGGCTAGACGTAACAGGAGCCTGGACTGGGGCCTCATAGGATTTTCAAGAGCGCCCAGTCACTGACACACTGAACCGGGAGTTCATTGACTCAAGCCCGACAATAGGCCATCGGGATTACGTAACTTTCTTCGGAGGCGAGCTTGATTTATTCGTACCCTCGTCAAAAGCTTTCTATATTCGCTGCTTCCACCCCAACAAAACGTATCAAAAGAGCTACTTTCCGTTATGCGGTGGACGGTATCGCAACATATTCTTTTGACCGGATTTATATTATGAAAAAGCTCTGAGGTAGCCGGCGTGTATAGGGCCAGAGAGGGTTTCAAACTAACGAGCGAAAGTACGCACCCTACATTTTCGTTCCCTTCTTCAATATTCGGCATTAAGTAACAAAGTGGAAATTAACCACAAGCAGGGATTTTTTATGAATATGTATTTTGTGTATAAAGGGTGTCCCCCATATATTTTAGAGCTCATTCCTGACCGAAAGTTCCTCTTAGGGTTTTTTCAAACGCTTAGATTTCTAGTAAATTAAATATTTAAGTTTTCTGTGTGTTATCGACCTTTTGTCACTAAAACGATTATGACTCCCTTAATTTGTTGTAGAAATTCAAATCTGAGGATACCATTGAAAAGAGCAATAAATTTTCTGTTAAAAAGATGCCTGAGCTTTCTTGAGAATAATGGTTTGAGACATGAAAAGCCCCCTGAAAAGCAAATTTTACCTAATTTGGGAAATCTTGAGTTTTGTAAATCGGGAATTGAACTAAGAGAACCAATATTTTTTCTAGTTACAGGACCAGTAAAAACTGCGCAGAAATTACACCTTTTTAACATTGTAGTCAATTTTACTTGTACTTTGCTAATTAGGGAAGGAAACTATGTTCTAATGTTGAAAAACAACGTTTTTCACTGAAACCAAGGTTTTCTTGAAAAATGACCTTCTATGAAAATACAAGTTTGGGGTGTTCTACGGTTCTACGGTGTTCTTCTGTTGGGTTGTTCTATGTATTTTTTACGCTGAATCGAAGGGTAACACCTCTCGCACACCTGATAGCATATCTCCTCAACCCCGTTATAACCCAGTTTTACACTCTAGATCACTAAACACATAAAATTTATCATACTAAATGAACTCAAATTGTGAGTTAAAGTTGAGGAGATGAGATTTTGGCGCAGTTTTTACCGTTACAGTGCCTCGAAAAAATATTGGTTCTCATTGTTCAATTCCAGATTGAAGAAACTCAAGGTTTCCCAAATTAGGTAAAATTTGCTTTTCAGAGTGCTTTATATGTCTCAAAACTTAATTCATAAGAAAGCTCAGGCATTTGTCCAACCGAAAATTTAATGCACTTTTCAACGGTATCCTCAGATTTGAATTTACACAGTAAATTAAGGAAGTTATAATCGTTTTAGTGACAATGAAAGGTCAAAGCACGAAAAAATCTTAAATATTAAAGTACTAGAAAACTAAGCGTTAAGAAAAAAAATTTCAAGGAGGAATTTTTTATCAGAAATGAGCTATAGAATCGACCTCTGAAGTAGTGACCACCTTATGCGGGACACCCTGTATAATTGTTCTTCTTCACTTGGCATGGAAACTTTGTGCTCGTCCATGAGGTTACAAATATCTTTGATGTACGAAATCAGAATTTTCATTTGCTATTTTTGTGTGACAGCTTTTTGAAAAATTTCGTTCCATGTCACTCAATTTGTGAACAATTCCCTTGCTTTTGACTTTCTACAAAAATATACTAACTGAATCAGGTTATGATGAAAATTTCAGGGATTGTACTTGTTCGCGACTACATTATTCCTCTTTAATTGCAATGTCGTCGAGCAATTAGAAAGGTGGATAAATGAGCAAACGTGAATTTGCAAACGTAAAGGTACAGTTGGGCAGTTGAAGTAGGATATTTTGGATTATCATGACACACATGACAGTTTCAGACATAAATATACATGAATACTGTACCTAGTAGATACCCACAGTAGCAATAGATCCCTCAGTTTCATTCAAATAAGTAGGAGTCCACTCTCTTGTTGAGTGAGCTAAATTCTCTCAAGTTAACCCTTCGAAGTTAAAATTTGGTAGGGAGACTCTCTGGAATATCTAGAGACGTATGAAACGACGGACTCCGTGCTGATCAGCTGAATGAGCCGAATTCTTTCCTTCTTACACCAGAAAATTAAAATTCAATAAGGAATCTCTATGGAATATCAAGAGACGAATGAACTGGCAGGCTGCAGTCTAATCAGCTGAGTGAGCTAGGTTCTCCCCTGTTCACCCTAGAAAGTTGAAATTTAATAACGTGTCTCTCAAAAATATAGCTTTTCAAATTGAATTCGTCCTTTTTCAAAATGAATTCGTCCTTTTACAAAATGAATTTGTGTTTTACAAAATGAATTCGTCCTTCAAAAAGAGGGACCAAATCTTAAAGGCAACCAGAAAATGAAATGAAAATGAACCGTACGCTATCATACATTGGCAGGCGATGTGCCAGTAACCTCGGCATCAATTTTGATCAACCTTAAAGAGTAGTAATCAATGGCTGAAATATTGAAAAATCGAGATCCCGAAAACTTTTAAGGTCACGCCGCTGTTTTGCTAATTCACGGTACTGCATCTTCACAGCTCGTGTAAAGAATGTTTGGGAGTGTTATTTAATTTTATTCATTTCTCTTCAGTTGTCTTATGCAGACAAACTAGATACCTACCTAATGATTCGTTTAATAATATAGAATGGTGTTCTGGGTGGAAGAGCTTTACAATACAGAAATAATAAACCTCTGTGTAATAATTTGCATCTTTTTTTCCCTCAATGCAGAGGCTGCTCTGACGCTGCTGTAAGCACGAGGGAAAGCATATGCATTACAAATTTGGTGCCTACAGTAATTTGTGTCTGATGTGCGTAAATGGTTGGGGAGAAGATTTTCGGGCACTTCCATAAAGACTGCATTCCGATCCCCACCGTTTTCCGGAGCCCGGAACTATCTGACTGCCGTTATTTAGATACCGTCGAGATTCGTCCCTCGTTATGAACGACAAATTAATTTTGTAAAAAGACGAATTCATCTTGTAAAACGACGAGTTCATTTTGTGAACGTACGAATTCAATCTGAAAATGCTATATCAAGAGGTGAATGAAATGACAGGCTCCAGCCAAATCAGTTGAGTGATCTAGATTCTCTCCTGTTTATCCTAGCAAGTTGAAATTTGATAGGGTGTCTCCCTGGGGCATCATGATACGAATAAAATGATGGTCTCCGTCCCTGATCTGCTGAATGATCTATATTCTCTGCTGTTCACCCTAGAAAGTATGTCATTTACGATGACATGAAACATATCCATGTCACAATGTATCAGTGTGTAACGTTGAGACTCCACTGCGGTTTCATTCATTACTTTTGAATAAGATCCTCACATGAAAATATTTTTGGGCTAGGATTCACGACACCGATAAACAACAGCGTTTCACAGAAACCAAGGTCGCAAACGAATAGTAATTTCATGGAAATCATAATTATTTCTGGTGGTGGGTTGTACGTTTGAAGTTGTAGGTTTGTGTAGTACAATGGTGAGTGATCTCTCCATATAAGCTGAGCTTGCAAATCGACTCAAGCACATTCACTATCCGAAAACATCACCATGAGCCAATATATTTACCAACAAACACCTTCCAAGAACATTTTTTTCCGAAATGAGGCAAAATTATGAAATCACAAGGGGCTATTACATTCTAAGTACCTTATCACCGCGAATCGGAAGGACCAAGCAGCTCAAGATGATCACCTTGAATCCGTCTATGGGCTGGAACCAAATCCTCAACTCCAGCACGCACCTTTCACTGTTTCTCAATACATCCTCTCTTATATGACTTGGGCGGTGCTATGGGTTTCCTATTATTCTCCAACTTTTCCTGTTACGAACGTGACACGTGATTTCACAACTAAATGCAGTTTCCAATTTCAAAATTCACTCATGAGAATATCCGATAATAATACTGCTAAATAATTATAACATTTGTGTAAGGATAAGGGGAAGATCATTAACCAACAACGACAGGTCCGAGAATGAATGAGTTTATTTAAGTCGAAGGTAGAAAGGTAGAAAAGGTGTGCCAATGTAGTCATCAAATATCCCAATCGTCCCCCCTTAAATTATATTTTAAATGAAATTGTTAAATCAAATACATACTTTGTTTTACCTAATTTAATTAAGTCATTTAACCAAAATGCAAAAAGGAATAGCTTAAAATTTAGACTATCATCAGGTATTTACCCTCTCTCCGTTTTTGTAGGTGGGTACATTTTTAGTTGTTGATAACAACTTTTATAGCTACTTGTACACATAATATATGAACATAAAAGTTGTACTTATAAAATAAACATTGTTCTTAAAAGTATAGTTATTTCTAAACAAACAGAAATATATCTCTTTCTATTTTCAATAGTTTCATTCTTCAATCAATCTCTTAGGTTTTCCGACATTTCTTTTTGGCCTAGTAATAGCCCGAGGGGTAGCGGGCAAGTGAGCTCCTACTTCCTCCCCCGAATTTACTTTGCCTATGCTTTCTCTTGGTTTTTCATTTTGTCGCCCCATCCTCGTCGCCATTATAACATTTGTGTAAGGATAAGGGGGAGATCACTAACCAACAACGACAGGTCCGAGAATGAATGAGTTTATTTAAGTCGAAGGTAGAAAGGTAGAACAGGTGTGCCAATGTAGTCATCAAATATCCCAATAATGAATTTACTGTTTAGTAATGAATGCAGTACAGAGACCTCCTATTTTGTCGACGAATTCGTGCTCAGGGTAGTCAAAAATGGGAGAATATAATTTTTTCATATTTTTAGGGAAGCCCGTTAATATGCAGAAGGAAAACATTTTCGCTTAAACGCTTAAATTCATTTTATGTAGCTTAATGAAAATAAATTCCATTCTAAGATTTTGACACCACCCACACTCTCCTACGATAAGTAGTTCTTTCTATGATATTTCTGGGTTTCATGCCCCAGTGATGTCAAAGCACTCCTACCGCCTGGGTGGAATCCCCCTGCCAAGTGTGAAGTCAACGATGCACTAAATTTTATGAAATCATAGAAAGAAACTGTTTATCGTAGGAAAGTGTTGAACTTTTTAGGATTAAATCTACTTACATTATAAAATATTAAAAGTACCTTTTTCACACCAATGGGTAATTATGCTAGTAAGATCGTTTTACTCGTTGACTAACAATAAAACACCTCACATTGCTCGACAAGAGCGGCCTGGATGATTTGCACAATTAATGTAAACTCACGTTTTTAAGGCGTTAGCGTCCCCATTTCTCCTTTTACAACAAGCATTTCGAAAATCAATGGGTCAGTCAGGTTTAAAACGTGTAAAATGCATCTAAAGGCTAAAAAGTGATGAGCGTAGAATATGTTTGCTAATCCATATTTGAAATACATATGTTAGTAGCAACGAAATTAGCTCCAAAGATCAATCAGCTGCTCTAAGGGACACCAGACCAAATAATTCGTTTGTAGATTTCGTAAGGTTCCTCAATTTTAGCTTCATAAGTTGATTAACAAAAAAATTAGCTCCATAGGTTGAATAGCCAAGAAATTAGATTCAGAAATCACAAGGCAACAGTAACACAAGCCTGTCGTTGTTACGTGAAATTTTTTCGTTGCGTTGTTGTATAGAAGGTCTAGTAATCGGCGAGAAGGTCCCCGTGAATACGTTGCGAAATTCTTCTGTCTGCAAAGAACCAAATCGAAACAGAAGGGAGCAGATCCGATTGGTGGTCAATCGGGTATAGTAGGGTGACTGGGGTGGGAGAAGGGCAAAATTAGTTTATCCCCACGTGGGTCTTCTCCGCATTGACAGTTGAATGACCCGTTAGGGGGTTGAAAGGGTACGAGTTTTGTTGTAGTTTGTAAATCTCCATGACATCTACCAGTATTAAAAGAACGCCCGCCAACTTAGTGAGAAACATAGCGTCCGCGAATGTTTGAACTGATAAATAATTAATCGTGTAATAGAGTGAATTTATGTTTAATAAAAAAAAAAAAAAGATTAATGTCTTTCTCCAATTCAAAATTTGTTGATTTATATTTCAAGGAAAAACACAAATCTCAAGTTTTCTATCACACTGAAAACTTTCACAGACAGACATACACATAAATGTGTCTAATGTTTTCAATTCAAGTAAACCTATACTGTTACCGAGGACGTGGTTTACATGAGCTCTAGGTTTTCTCTAAGAAACTATTAAAAAACAGAAGTTCCAAGGAAAATATTAAATTTTCTGGATCTAATCCAACTTATTTTTCCTTATTGCAGTCACGGTCTACGCAAAAATTTGAAGTGAATGACTATAAGAAGCGCATAGATCTCATGCACCATAATGATAGGGGTTGGTTCTTCTATGCGAAATGTTGATCTACTTCGTGTTCGGATTCTTTTTACGTGGTTCTTCATCCTCATTCGGAATATGAATATAATATACAATTCCAAAGCAATTTAAATCAATTAACTTGAGGGACAGAGGGGTTTTAAGGTAAAATTGATGCATGCCGATGGAAGCTGTTCCCCAGCCAATCGTTGCCAAATATTGGCAGGACGAGGAAGGGAAAAACCTCAGGTACACGACTGCTCTTATCGCGGCAAGTGAATATATTTGACGGGAACTCGACAATTTTTTCTAGGTCAGTTTAATAACTTCCCTTTCGCACTTCATGGCGTTGGGAATGCAAAACCGCTTGCCAAAAGAAGTTGTCTATAGCGTTTTTTGATACTTGACATTGCAGTATTATAGGCCATAGACCATTGATGTTCACCTATAATATGATATAATTATAATAAACAGTTCAATATATTAATGAACCCTAAACCGTAATCGGAGGTGAAAATTGAGGTTGTATTGGACCCTACGTAGGTACCGGAGGGGTTCTCAACTCCTTAGTAGCCATGCCTCCCATGCATGACATAGATTAACATGCCTTCCTCTGCATACGAACATTTGCTCATAATGTCATTCTGCGTGAGTAGGATTTTGTCATTTTACAACATTTTTTGTTGGGATCGATCAAGAAACGATGAAGAGAACTTGATAGTAGCTTCTAAGCTCGTTGTATGGGAGATCTTGTTGACAGCTCGTATGGTAATTTCTACGTTCCAACGGTTATGGGTTTCAGATGTAATACTGAGCGGGAATAAAAACCTTGACTCTCAAAGCTTCTTTTGATACAGCTTGAGGTATCTTGTCATATCCTGTCAATGGCATGTGCCTTTGTCAATGCAGTCGGTCGTGTTTCATGTCTTGCAATAAGTCAATTCAGTGCAGCAATATTGAAATGAGTGCCATATGGATCAAGTCACTTTTCATAAGTACAAAAATATATATTATGTAGTTGAAATATGACCAAGCTTCAGAGAGACGACCTAAATAAATGAAAAGGTCGGCTTTTTCTCTCTTATCCCTGTTAGTAAAAATTCTAAAATTCTTCTTAACACACGCGTTATTCACTGTAATCACAAATCACCTCTCAACTTGATCACTAATATAATTTTGGTTTCTCACAACCGGCTTGGTGTTCATGTAAAGAAATCGAAAAACATTTGTCCTGTCTGTGGTATCCTAGGAATTAATTGTTTACCAGATCATAAATTGCTATGGCGCAATCGTAAAAATCATTAAAAACAGTTTTTACGTTTCTACTTCTAAGATAGCTGCTATTAAATATATCTTCATTATTCAGGTTCTATTTATGTTTAATAGCTTATGAGCTATTTTTTCTGAATGAAGAAGCTATATGGGTCATAACCAACTTAGCAGACGTTTTCGTTCACGTTTCCAAGACTTAATTTGGTAATTATATTTCCTTTACCGCGGAGTGCCCTTCCTACCACTACCCAATAATTATTTTGGAATTTGGTAAACGACATTAGATGAACCTCCAGAAAATATGTGAACGTATGCATGAGCCTACCACATCGAACGAATTCACAATTCACAACACACAGAATCCAATCAACTTACATTATTAAAAGTTTTTATTTCTACCTCTTTCAACGCATTAGGACGAGATAAGAAGAATCGCTCCGTTCATTGACTTTGCCGAAGCTTATCCCATGGACAGCGGCAAAGCTGGATAATCCGCTCCATGAATAAATTAACCGTGTTGGCGGCAGAGTGCGGGGAGCACTCCCGAAACGCTAACGCCAACTTCAGTTTCCACTCTTCCATTAGAACGTAATTAGACTGAACAGGGTGAGAGAGAACTTGGTAGCGGTAAAGGGAGAAACGCGATAAAAAAAAGGAAGCGAAAAAAAAGGCCAAGAAAAAGTAGGAAGGGGTTAGGACAACAGAAAGATGAGTGGTGGTGGTTGTGAGTTGTGGAGGGGGTAAAGAAATGACGGTCATTATTAAATTACTGTGGGTGCAACCCCAGGCGGTTCCGCTCTCTATTAAGTCAAACAGCCGACTTCAAACCCTTTTTCTTTACTCTTACTGGTGTAGGGGTTTTCTACGGCTTGCAGACACGAATTAGGATATGACGGAGCTTCCAGATAGTTGACTAGTTGTGTAAACATGTGTTTACGGATAAAGCGTCCATTAATGCCCTAAAAATTCTGACTTCTCTCTGTCATTAACAATAATTAGGTTGTGATGTAAAACCAGTATGGTGTTATCAATGTTTAGCGATTGAATAATAAAACATAAACATCTTAATTTTTGAGGTAGTACAGAGATTTCCGAAAAACGATAAAATTCACACACACATCATCATGAACCATAGCACACTCCTTTATAGCACCAATGCTGAATCTGAACCAACTCCATCGCATGTTTATATTATATCAAAACATACAGTTGTTTGTGTTGTGAATTTAGTTTTGAGTCTTAAAACCTGATCTGTGCTATGAAGTAATAGAGAAATACTCTAACCAAAATTCGATTGGAAGTCTTAGCAATCTGTCCACAAGTGCAAGACCAGACTTCTCGCTTACAATTAGTATGCTGGGCCAATTTAACTCCAACTACTCCAAAAACCACTGGGATGCTGATGGTAAGAGAGTCCTTAGATACCTGAGGGGAACAATAGATCTTGCATCACTAACGTACAATAAATCAGGAGACAGCATCATTACTGGATACATTGACGCCGATTGGGATTGGAAGGATTGCCGATATTACGTATATACCCTATTTGGAGGTGCCATAGGCTGGGAATCCAGGAATCGAAGGATACAGCGTTATCAAGTGCAGAACAGAATTAAAGCGGCTAAGACTGAAGCTATATACTAAAGAAGCCATCTGCGTCGGAAAACTCTTGAGGGAACTGCGGTTCACTGATGAAATTCCTGTGATTCTCCTCAGTAACAACCACGGAATCCAGGAACTTGCCAGGAATCCATTTGACCACTCAAGAACCAAACATATATATATCCGCCACCATTCCGTCAGAAGCTTACTCGCTGAACGGCAGATCATCTTGAAGCACATCCCAACAGAACGGATGAAGGCAGATATGACGAAAACTCTTCCTGTTCCCCGGCATTCCCAGAGGGAGAGTTGAACCGGAACCAACCCCATGTATTTTATGTAATTTTAATCAATAAGAACAAGTGATTGTATTGTGAATTCAGTTCGGTGTTAGTTGTGAATTGTTGAAAGTCCTGTTGAACTTATATATACTGTTCTTTTTCCTAATTGATTGAAGGGTTGTTACCTAATACTAAATATTTAAGAATTTGCTTAACTACTAAATTCTAAAGCACTAATAATAAATAGGTAGAATGTCCAATCCATATGTACACAGGTACATGTATGTAGGAGACATATAGTTTTACTTAGTAGAAGACCGGAAGTCCGTGATGTGGACTAACAAGGACAGAATTTCCGCTTTGCATTTTTCATTCCGCCACCAGGAAGAGCCATGAGTGAATCCATAATTTGAAACTGAGTAAATATTTGGCTCTCGTTGGGAAGGTTTTTCTCTCGCTACTACGAGTATATTTAAGAGCTTCTTCGGTTCTGTCAACGATTCCCAAATTATTTATCTTTCTCTTTGTGGTTTTTGTTGATTCAATAAAGAAAATCAGGACATACAGGAACTAATGATACAAACGTCAAAATAAACATATAGGTTTACGTTTATCTTCGCTGAGACTCGAATTAGAAGTAATCTGTATTTACTAGTGTATCCGTGAAAAAGCGGACACGTACTTTTGGAAAACCTCCCTAAACAATTTAAATTGGTAAATCTGAGAGCACATAGCAAAAGTTACCTTAACTATTAAATAAAAATTAGTCCTAAGCACTAAATTTTGACAGAACATGGAACATGTTCCTTGGAAGAACAGGAGAGAATTTAGGTCACTCAGCTGATTAGGAACGAGCCCTTCATTTCAATCGTCTCTAAATGTCCCAGAGAGTCTCCCTATCAAATTTCAACTTCCAAGTATCTTTCCAGTCTAGTAGTGGTTGCAATCATTTTTAAAAAATTAATGGAGACGGATCTCCTGAATATTTTCGGAACGGTTTCGCGGGCGAAATACAGCTTTGGGTCGCAAATCTGAATCCGAAATCGGATATCGAAAAAAGTGACGTTAAGTCGGTCAAATCGCGAGCAAGCGAGAAGAAGCGTTTAACATCAGAAATTAATTTGCCGTGTTTGCGAGAAGGCTCTACGAAGTCAGGGGTTCGACGAGGCGGGGCTTGCAACTGACCGGAACGGGTTGCGAGCAGGTACACGCACTTACGTCTTGAAGGGTATACAGGTATACCTTGCGAGCGAAGCGAGAGCCATGTCAACAGAATAAATTCGGATTTTTTCCTACAAATATACAGCAATACCTTGCGAGCGAAGCGAGCATCGAATAAACTTTTTGTGGTTCCACGTAGTTTCATAAGATTTAATTTGTTTGTAAGAATTTCCAACAGAAAAAAAACGTCTGCCAAGTTGGGTGGCAGTATAACTCAAGCAAGCGAAGCGAGCAGCATCCCTTACAGATAAACAATAACTCAGACAACCAAACTCATGCCTTAGATTGTTGGCCACGCACTGCGCACTGGTTAACACAGTACGGTTGGGTAAATCGAGTGCTTTCCAACGACTGGTGAACGATTTTTGTACGATGATAAATGCTTAAGATACAGTTAGAGTAACAGTAGCAAGATACAGCACAAGAACAGTTTAAGATGCAGAAGCAAAAATTTGGTTGTAAGCGATACTCATCAAAAAATTGGAGCGTAACGCACTAAATGTCACGTAACGGTAATTTTGTCTCATTTTCGGCCGGGTTATGATGGCAAAAATATATTCCATGTTAAAAAAAATAATAATAAAAAATATAAAACAAAGACAAAAAAAATTTTAAAATAATTAAATAAAATCAATTAAAAATAGAGCGTAGATTGTGTGGAATATAACATTTTGCTAGATTATTAATAAATGGTGTGTGTGAAAAATTGTAAGAACTCTGAAAAATGTTGCAAAATTGTCACTTTTACTTATGACCAGTGTTGTGTCGCGTGCAACAAAGTTCATGCAAAACCATTTACTTCGTTACACTATTGGCTTCTGAAAATTTCACCAAAATTAAAATGAAGAAAGTTGATAAAATTAAAGAAATTAAAGTTTTATTTAAGCAGTGCATTCAATTAATTCAGATAAAATGTAATTCACTGAAAACTTCTAAAATCCATATCGAAAAAACCCTAGAAAACTTTTTTCAATATTTGATTAAATGTGTTCAATGTAGACATAAATAGGTTATTATTCTAGTATTCGTTGGAAAATAAGGGAAATTCCAGAAAAGCTGCTTTCAATTACAACTGTCTACAAATTCACCACCTCTTTTTTAGTACCTTAACCTTCCTTCTTTAAGTAGCTGGGTTGTAATTGAAAAATAAACTAGTGTTTCAATGCATGCATCGTATTATAATTAGTTACCATTCGCATAGGAAGCGTAGCGCTGATACCGTCAGCGAGTGTGAATGAAACCAAATGTCCCCGTCTAAATATGCAAAACTTGGCATTTCAAAAAAGACTGCCCCAATGTACCAATGCTGAGTCGCACTATCGAGTTGATTGCCTATTGTATCGCAAGACTTGAGTCTCGACGTTGGAAGGCTTACAAATCAACCAGCAATTTCATTTCTCATGTCACCCTATGTTAATAAAAAAGTAATAATTAGTTACATGCATAGTAACATAAAAGAATGAGGCAATCCATTTCAATGTACTGGATTTCCAAACTTGCGGCGGGATAATTTACAGATGTTTCTATGAATATTCAATTAAATGTTGTTATGCAATAATGGTCCCAAAATTAAAAAAAAATAATTTTTTTTTTCCTCGTCATTTGGTTTCATTTGGGCATCTTGACTCTTTAAATGGTCATTTTGCTGAATTTTCATTTGCTGACTTGAAAAAATTGTAAAACGGTTGTTGGATTATTCGGAAGATTTCGAACATCGAAACGTATCAAACGACAACCGTGACAATCTGGCCATTTTCACAATAAATTTAGGGTCACGTGCCTCCAATGTTACGCAACAATCGATTTTCACCTGTAACTTCCTCAATATTAAAATGTTGATTTTTTACTCCGGAAATGAGTTATATGCCTCTTAGCACCCATAAGAAACACATCTGTAGTAGTATTTAATATTTCCACAGTGAAATTGAGAAACCCAAAACTGCAAAGCACGCTTCCCGACACTTTTGGACTTATGAGTTAGTTCATTGCTGCATAACGACTGTAATAATTGTCACAGATACTACTACTATCTCATTTCTAGGACTAAAATCATGGCATTTGGGTTGATTTGGCAAATTAAAAGTTACTAGAGGGGAACGGTTTTAGAGGGGAATCTATTGGTTGAATGCAATCTATTAGGAAATGATATGAATTGATAAGCATGTCAGTAATATTTTCCAATTATATTTTTCTCTAAATAGAAAGGTTCATTTATTTTTTAATCGGTAGAAGACGTCGGACATGATTCGCAAAATACTATCAAGAAAAATGATTTGGCAGGTCGATTTTATCTCGACTGCGCCATACACATTATTTATCTGTCCCATGTCCTTTTTAGATTTTTACAAGCACCTTATATTAGCTCTCGAGTTTCAGCACTCAAAATAAATGATAAGGGTGAGTTCTTGAAATTATTTAGTTCAAGAATTTAGATATTGCTAGGAAAGGATCAATTTGCTACGACCGCTAACGTTACTTCCATGTTGTCAAACGGGTTCGAGTTCGCAAGTGAGTGCAGACAATTTCTTGCTTTGGTTCGAAACGTTCCTCAACCCATATGTGGTGGGAACTCGATTCGAGAAATGAGGCTTCTGTACTCCGGACACTTGGAACAGGGTTTTCAGTTGGCTCTGCGCCGAATGAAACATGTTTTGCACGTAACAAAGCTAGTGGACTCCCATCGGGAAGGAGTGCACCGAATCGAGCAAGAAGCAGAAGAATTCTTGCATGAACTTAACAATATGGCACTTGTTTATTGGCTTGATACTTGAACTAAGTTTCCAGCCAATCATTCACGACTATCCGTGCATTCGAGATAATAACAACTGATTTAAGGAACGATGCCCTACGACACTAGTAAGATCTAGTCGTTACACTAAATACGGAGTTCTTCGTCTGAAATATTGACTGACATTAGTTAGTACCAGAGGCGAGACAACACAGAGACGAAGTAATAAATAGTTCAAGCCAGACTAATGAGACGCCGCTCATGAATGGCGGACGCATTTAGCTCCTTGTGTTTCAAATGGGGAAAATGATTAATGATTCCTCTGGAGCGACTTCAGGCCGTGGGGTTTCAGGTCTCGGAAGGTTAGGGGTGTCGATGATAAGCTTGACAAAGATCAGTGCACTACCTGCGGAGCTCAATTCAACACAAATAACTTCAGGGAAAGGATTTGAATAATAAATTTTAGCGCTTCAACTTTTCATACTATCTCCTACAGTAAAAATGATTAACTGCATTTATAGATATCATTTATGAATTCATAGTAGTTATTATATCGAATTAACCTGTTTATTAATTATTGAATTCAACAAATAATGAGGGTAGGTCAACAAAAGATTTAAGTGGTTCTTATAAAGGCAGGATAGATTTTCCTGCTATTTCGTTCCCCAGGTATTTCACGACCTATGTCCCTAGGCAGTGCTTAAAGACTACTTTAATCTCATTGTCAGGGTACAACCGTCATTCAGGACTAATGTTAGTCATTACCCCTCCAAAAAGCATTATTTAAAATATCATCCAATTTGGCTAAGCCAATAGTCGGATCGCTATTTCTCTCTTTTAGCGACTTTTCGTAGAAAATGAAGCTATTGCAAGGGCTCGGAAAATTTTAAAATCAAAATTTTTGAAAATTTTCTTCATTGAAATCCGTTGTAAGGTATTCTGAAACGAATTCTAGAGTTTAACGATTATATATATATATATATATATATATATATATATATATATATATATATATATATATATATATATATATATAGGAACACTTGACCTAGTCGCGGTTCTACTGAACTATATACTTCGTTTTAAATATAGAATGAATTTCACAAATATTAATTAGAGAAAAATTATTCTCTAATTAATATTTGTGAAATTCATTCTATATTTAAAACGAAGTATATATATATATATATATATATATATATATATATATATATATATATATATATATATATATGATATTTCATAATTGCCCCCTCCCCGCCCTCTTTACAACCTCCTCCCCAACCACTTGGTCGGGGAGGAGGTCGAACCCTCTCAGGACATAAATGTAGCCTCCGTTTCAAATTTCATGAACGAGGGAAATAGGATGAGATTACTATTTCATATCTACTCCCTCTCTTACAACTCCCCCCTCCCCCATCACTTGGTCTTAGCGGATCCAAAACCCCAAAAGATACTTTTTCAGGTCAAATGTAGCCTACGTTTCAAATTTCACCAAAATTGGCTGAGGAGAACTGGTAGAAGTGGGTGGGTAAAGAAACAGGTAAGACGAAAAAAAAGAAGAAATAAAGGACAGAAGAAAATCCGAAAACAAGCATTTTGATGCCTCGTACAAGCTTCTACAGAATCTTTTGGCTTTGTGGCCTGAATATTTGACATCAGGCAACTAAGGAACTTGAAAAATTAAGTTTGAGCTGGCTGGGCGAGGTCAGGAGGAGTCCAATGTTGGGGTGAAGTTCTACTTTATTACTTAAATCGGCGAATCTCGTCACTGCAGTGGCAACCAGCCGGGTTTTCGAAGGCTTGGCACTTGAAACTAGCGCTTGCTGCTTAAAGAGATATCGGTTACTGAGTAGGTAACCAATGAACATGTAGATATACTCGTAATAGTTTACATCTTTTTATAGTGTTTATGGCAAAAATATTATTCCTATTTTTTAATCTTAATCTTATATACTAATGATACTATTCTTATTTCTTTGCAGAACAACTGTCCATCCAGGTAGACGAGTGGCTGGAAAACTACCTTATATCGTGCAAAAACAGTATGGAGAAAACCAAAGAAGGTCTCGACATGTACTTCACAAGCAAAATCCTTCTACCAGAAGTATATTCCAATCGAGATCCCCTATTACCTGCCTTCGAGAAAAGCTTCGATGTCATGTAAGTATCAATGACTACATATTGTTTAGCTCAATATTCTTGGAATAATGAGCTCGTCATTGAAAATTATTTTTCGAATAATTAGTGGGGGCATTGACATTACATTTTAACATTATACATTATTTACATGAAAAATCTCAAAATCAAAATGTTTTTTGAACCGCTGAATTTTATTTAGTTTGAGTTTTTGCCATAAAATTAGTCTTTAACGATTTTTTTGTACTCAAATTACTGAAATTTCTATAAAAATTCGCTTCTACGATCACGCAGCATGACTGGAACTTTAGTACTGTTGTTATGCTCAATCGTTTGTGTTTTCAGGGGTTATATAGCTAGTAAATTAAAGTGTAAAACACGCTTTAAAAAATCGTATCCTAGCATCGGATTGAGCTAGAAAGTTGCAGCTGGCGGCATTCTGCCCTATTTTGATGCAATTCTATCAGATGTTTTCTTTTACACTGTCATAGACACCCTGTATAGGGTGTTTTAATTAAAAGTATTGACCCTTCTGGGACTCAAATGATTGGTTTTATTCAAATTAAAACTAATCGGAAATTGAATTAACTAATCAAAAAGACGGTTTGGTTTGTTTGGTTGGACAGATTGGGTTGGTTGAGGGAGAGAATATTTCAGGCTTGTCTTTGTAAGTAGTTGTTTATGTAAGTGGTTGTTGTTGTTTAGTTGTTGTGCATTGCTGAGCGCTTTCGCCATGAATGGCCTCGTCAGAGCATAGTTTAGTGAATTGATGGGCTGCTAATTATATTTAAGGGATAGTCCTCCTCACCCTATTTGTGACCAGTTATGGTTGATCATGGTGTTTGAAGTCAATCATAATTTTAAACTGAGAAACATTGAAATATTTATGTGGAAACACACCTGAACAAACACTTTAAAGTTTCTGTCATCTGAATATGTGTGTTCCCACATAAATATTTCAATATTTCTCAATTTAAAAGTATAATTGACTACAAACACCATTACCAACAACCATAACTGGTGACAAACAAGATGAGGAAGGAGGACTACCCCTTAAATATACTTAGCAAGCCTTCAATTCACTAAACTATGCTCCGATGAGGCCATTCATGGCGAAAGCGCTCAGCAATGCACTAATAAACGACTACTTACAAAGAGAAGCCTGAAATATTCTCTCTCTCTCTCTCAACCAACACAACCTGAATCACGAAGAAATGATTTAGATTACAGTTGAGAATCAGCGTGTAGAATTAGACCAGTGTGATTCATTGAACATAACTCATGTTTAGAAATGTATAACTTTATTTACTTATTTCGAATCATGATATTTAAACATTTGTAGAGATTATGGGGTAAACAGATGATGTGCATGTTGAAGAGTAGATAGTCTTCATGTTAAATGTTTTATCTCCATAAGCGATGATATAAGGATGACCTTATTTTTTTCTTTCCGGTAAAGAAAAAAGAGGAAATGTATTTTGTCTAGTGGTCCGCCGATCATTGCCCACCTGTTGGATGAGGTAGGTACTCGTATAATAGTCGATTGATCTCTGCAAAGACAGGCTCTCTCTGTGCCTTAATGCACAAACCTTGTTAATTATCTGCCACAGGGCAAGAAAACAACCCGGCGACGAACGCGTCTGACAAGGGCAACAATGAATTTCACATCAGAATGTTGCCTGCGTGTAATGCGCCACACTAGAAGAGAATCAGAAACTTCGTTAAACATAAACTTGGCTGGAGAGGCAGAGAAAATCTTTATTGAGGAGCTTATACCCGAGTTGGGTATCAGTAGGTTTGAGAAGACACGAATCGAATACAGGCTTAGAGACGAATCGAGGCAGCTTAAATCTCATGGATGTGCATTGAAAAAATAAAGACAGTAGTCAACAAGGACAATAGATTGTGACTAAGGAAAAGATCTATAATTTGGTCAATGTGTTAGTTACGGATATGTCCTGTATTTCTTTTTTTGGACTTCAGGGAAAATCAATACCTATATTTTATAAATCATTAAATAAGTGCTAAAACGGAATAGATTTATTTATTCAAAACGCTTTGCCCCCCTCCCCCCCGCGCAACAAATGACTCTTTATCACGCAAATTTCAAAACCCGGCGACAAGTAGACAGTGTTCTACAACCTGGAAAAAATCGAGAATTAATTGATAATTTAGACTTGGCAGTGTAAAACGCATGTTTTTTAGGCTTTAAACAAAGCATTACCATTCCCTACGAGAGAATTATGGTGTTCATTGTTCATCATTGTAAATTCAAAGATCTTCAGTTTGTAGTCCCAACAAGAAATGTTGACGTGGACAATTATCTAATGAATTCTCCTGTTTGTTTCTTCTCTAGCATTGAACGTATAGGGCCTTACATGTTGTTACACAAGTATTATGGATAAAATATTACTTCTTGAAAATAAATTAATTGCTGCTATTGAACATAGAAAAACTGTTTGTGTCCACTGAACCAACAAAGACATTGAACTCGCCAAACAACTCTCCAACGAGCACTTGGAAAGTACTCGGCCAGCATGGACCCCTTAACACTGTCTTTTGGACCAACCTTGAGTACTCTGCTTCCAGCTTCGGGCACTCGAAAATAAGGTCCAAGTCCAAGGTCCAAGTCTGCTTCACCTTCATCCAGCCGCTACATCTGCAATCCTGGACAGCGTTGGTCCGAGCAAAATAGGTCCTGGTCATTCCGTGGCCAGTCAACGCTTGCGCTATTTTTGAGGGAAAACTCAGATCAGTCCCCAATCGGGAAAATCTTATGGTGTCAGTTCTTCTGTGTCATTAGGAAGGTGAGCAGGTCTAGAAGTCAAATGTGAATGAGATCTTCTTCATGAGACTCCTGACTTTGCCCTTTAGAGTCGACGGCTTAAAGTAACTCTGGAGGAAATCATTAGCTGAAAGTACTACAGTATTTCTTCCTTTCTCGAGCAACTTGGTAACCATGGTACCGCACCTTATGCGGTTTTCTAATCATTAGGGGACCATCAAACTAACGATTGGCTTTCCCACGGAGCTTGTACTTTTTGGTTCATTTTTTCTAATGTTGTTCCTAATGTGTTCCTTCTCCGGAAAAATGTGTTCAACTTCCCTCCCCCAAAATTTGATGTTTTATTTTCTATCTAATAGACACGTAAAAATTCTTAGACTCAAAGCATCCAAATTTACAAGGAAACTCGTTTACATGCCGTGCGTAGCGACGCGCTGAAGAACGTCCTTTTTTGGACGCTTTTGGACGCGTCGATCAGTGGTGACCACACTTTTTATGCAAACCGAAGCACTTTACGAAGTCGGAAACTACTTCTAAATTCGAAAAATGTGCTGGAATTTTGTTGCTTTTGCCCTGTACTTTCACAATAAGAAGTTGGAATCTATACACATTTTTTCTCGGATTCGATTTCAGCGAGTTCAGAAATAAATTGGCATCTATATAGTTCTTATTACCGTGTTGCCGTTAATCGACCCAGTTCAAGTCCACAAGAACTAAAACAAGAAAGACGGGAAATTACGAGTATGTTGTTGAACATCGATAAAGGGGAATATTTATTATGTTACGGCAGAATAGAATGGGCGCACGGTGTATTTCTTTGGTTGCACGGCTGGAAAGAACATTCACCGTTTGAAAATACATTGCAAAAAGTAGTTTCAACGGTAATTAAAAACATTGGCCCGGAGGACGGTACGTGTCAAAATGGGTTATCCTCACTGTGAAATTACTGAACCAAGAGGGCTTTTTTGGCCTTAGATCGGACGTGAACACTTTGAATTAGCCAAGCAGGTTTCGCTGATATCGATGATTCAGACGCTGTAATGGGGGATTTTCATGGTTCTTTGTTTATTTGCAAGATAGAAAGAGCTGAGCGCGAGCTTTCCAAAAAGGTACTGTATGATGGTATATGAGCATTAATATGGCTCTTAAAATTCATTTGCGCAATGACGTCATGGCCCCCACCCACCTGGGGGAACCCTCAGCTTCCTTGCACTACGACGTCACGCGTGATCTTTCTACCCGTTTATTGGCCAAACTAAACGGTCTTCTGAGCTGAAAATTGCAAATTGGGGGTTTTCAAGTGCCCTGAATCCGAGTCTGAGGTCAAAAGTGTAAAATTGCAACACATGAAAGTTTTCCATGGTGTTTCTTGAAGTCATCGAACTTTCGAAAAATGCCGAAACAATACTACCATGGATGAGGGAGGAGTGGTTCACCCTGGGTAAATGGATCGACTTGGATAAGAGGTTTTGACCTGCAAACATTCAAATCACAGGCCATCCTAAAGACATGAAACGTGAAAAAGTCTTGCCGTCCCAAAGGATTCCATCACAACAACCGAACTGGCAGAACAGTAGGTAACAACTAGGGCCGACCGTGATGTTGACACAAAGTAAGTGTTCCGAGATATCAATCAGCCTCACTAGTATCACCGTTATCTAAAATACCGTCCTGAACGCTCGTTTAGCACACCAAATTTACTTGTGTCACCTTCCTTCTTCACCGGTAATTAGTTCTGAATTACGCGATAAATGACTACCGTGCGTTCATTCTATTTTGCCGTATCTTTTAATGCAACCCATTGATAAATGGATCGTACATCTTAATAAAATCTGCATCATTCATCAGCACTGTAAAGTGGGAGGCCAGTCGAAGTGCAGAAGATTGAACAGCATATATCGGTATGCTCCACTCTGAAGAGCTCCTGTGGGCCACAGACCACTAAGCTTCTTAACGGAGCTCTCAGTTCACGCAGCAGGGAGTACGCTGAGGGTTATCAACCAGAGTTTTCCTGAATAACATTGAATTGGTACCCGTTCATTCCCAGGAAACCCACAGCTTCTTCAAACTTTACCTCGTTCATGAGGGCTTTCACGGCGGTTCCCACTGTTTTGAATGAGAATGGAGAGGGGAGTGGCTGTTTAATTTATGAGTTAATTTCAATCACTATGCAATGATAGTCGAAAAGGAAAACTAAATTAACTAAAAAAAAAAAAAAAAAAAAAAAAAAAAACCAGTTGTCGCAAACTGCAAACTTTGGTACTTGAATAAATATGTCTTCAGACAGCATGGGGTATGAAAGCTCTTCAATTTCATTTCTGTAACTCAACAACATTAAAGTTCAATACAACTATTTCCCCTACCTTGCATACTATTCACATGAACGTTAGTTGTAGACCATGCTAATTGCTGTTTCCTTCAACTATTGTAGATAATCAAGTTGATTTGTATTAAGATGATGAATTCTCTAAATTTTAAACAGTTTTTCTAAGCAAAACCATTTTGGTGAACCCGAAATTGAACCTTTTACTTCAATGCTTTTGCAAAATTAATGACCTAATCCCACCTCGATCCTCATTCCGATCTCTGTCTCAAAATATTTCTGTAACACAAGTCGGCATTTTGTCCTCAATGATTTTACCATTCCGTCGCTATGAAAATGTAACTTCTTTATTTTCCGCTCCACAAAGTTGTTCACCACTCATTCTGAAAAAGGAACCGATCAACAAAATGGTTCCTAGTGCTAAATTCTTAATGGGTGATAAAAAAAAGTGCTACTATCTATACGAGGTATTTTTGGCTGAATATATGATGGATGTTCTATAAAAAAGGGTGGGGAGGGGGGGGGGGGGGGGGATTCACAGTATTGCTGAATTTTGAGTGAAGTTTGAAGGTGACTCTTCTTGACTATGAAAAAAAGGCAATACCTTTCATATAAATCCGGAAAGGAATTTATATGGCGTTTAGGTGAACAGCAGGAGCATGTTGACTTTTGTGTCGATTCTCTTGATTTAGTCCCGGTGTGGACAGATGCTGCTTTGCTTGTCGTTCATTTGGCGATTGTTTTGGTTGTTGATGAAAAGTTTATCGATGAAGAATAATCCTATTTTCAAACACATAGATATTATCAGATTAGCGTTTACGTTTTCTTACCTTAAAACCAAAATCTCTATACTCCCGAAACTGAACCAAGTATTTTAGGATCCCTCTACTCTGTCTACTGCCACACCTTCCTATGAGGGAGTGGAACGATTTCTTGAAGACCCCATGGAATATGTAGACAGCATAAAACTGAATAAAAAGACTCGTCACATATTACCAACCTTAACATATGTTTACTCTAAAGACGGTTAGCATAAATATTCAGAGGGATGGTTTATTATATATTCCGTCTGTAAGCGTTGAAGTTATACCTCCTTTCCGCGAGGTGACCGTAATACGGTTAGACGGCTGTACCCAGGAGGAACGTGACCGGATTTCACTTCCACGTTCGAACGTGAATAAGTTTTTCGGTTCTGCAGTTATCGCTGGGAAAGTCCAAATATAAAAAAATGCTGCAATGTTGCCTGGGCAGAAGGAAGTACATGCAACACATACATTATTTGTAAAATATCTCGCAGTAGATAGATAAGAATGGGAATGAACTTAAATTCTGTCATTTGCAAACTTGTGATTTATACGAGTTGTAGAACTGCTTTATTAGCAAATTGCCAATTTTGCCAGTCTTTAGCTAAAATGAGGTATTGCAATGGTTCCACAAATTTTAAAAATTTTCGAAAAATTTCTTCATTCAAAACCGTTTTGCGGCATTTTGAAACGAATCCAAGAGTTTGATGCTTTTTCATATGTATATATGCTTGTGTGTGCGCGAGTGAGTGCGTGTGTGTCATTCCAGACGGTAACTCGCCTAAGCATTGAGATAAAATTTCCGATATTGCGCAAAAAAAGAAGCTTTCCAAATGAAAGGATGATTTCATTGGCCAACACTTTTTGAGCAATTAATTGCTCAAAATTCAAGAAAATGTGCAAAACTAAATCGCTAAAAATGGCTAAAAATTGTAAAATTTATATATTTTAGCAGAATCTCAGTTAAAAGATGTTTATCAACAATGAAACAGAAATTAAAAAATTTATTACCAAAATTAAGCTGCAAACTTTACTTGAATTTTATTAATTTTTTCCTAAAAAATTGACAACAACTGCCAAGAATAATATATAATCTATTTTCAGTCGCAGAAAACTATTTAGAACAAGTTTTTTGTAATAAAATGGGTGTCAATTTCTTTGGACTCAAGTTGCTCAAATTTCAAAACAGCGTATTTATATTATATAATTATGTAACAATATAATATAATACGATAAATATGTAACGATATAATATAATTCGATAATTTACAAAAATTCGCTCACACAATGCATAACTGACAAACATTTCAACTCGCTAAACATTTTTCTCACGATATAGATTTATTCTTTACTGATAAGAATGAAATACGGGAAATTTATAGAAAAGGTTATGCAATTACAAATGAAGATAAGAAAAATTATGAAGCTTATTTGCTTCATTATTCTGTTGATTTACGTCATATGATGAATGTGCTGTGCAGTGAATATATACTCACACCTATGTCATCATACTAACTGATGTAGATTCCAATAATATTTCTCAATATTGGCCACGTAAAGAATAATGTTATACCAGTTACAATTAGAGAGAAATAGTTCATTTGCGTATACGACCCTCTCACGAAATTACGCAATTGCTGTAGAATTCAGGGTCATCTACGCTCGATTGCGACCATTCCACATTTAACATGACAACTTGCTATTCACAATCGTGTTGATGATAAATTAATTAATGGTAATTATTTTAGCACTTAAACCCTCTGAGGTGCCAAAGTTTGATTATACAGCAACAGGGCTCTTCCGATTCACTGAGAGTGAATGAAACCATTGAACGTGTTACTCTAATTTCGGGCACATTCGGGTAAATACTTAAAAAAAAAAAAAAAAAAAAAAAACATTTAACATCCATGGAATATGACCTTCAGATCTTACCTGTAATCAAGAGAAGTTTCAAGCGTTTGGTTGAAATGGAGCCTACCCAGGATTAATAAGAAAAGCTACAGTCATGCATCCTGATCTTATCAGTGAATTTTCATTTGTGACCGTGCAAGGGAAAAGGGAGCTTAACTTGCCAGAGGTCAAATCTGAGTTTATATTTTTTCATTTTTCTCCACATTGCGCTAGTTTTTTTCTTTAAATTTTTTAAATAATTTTCTAATCAAAATTTATGATTTTTCAAAGTTTGAAAAAAGCGGGCCCAAAAATTGTAAATTTTCAGCAGGTTTCAGTAGATTTTCAGCAGACATGCAAAACTACAGTTTTTCGCGATTATAAATACAATGAAAAACGTAGGAAATTGAAGTTTTGATGATTATTGGGGAAAGAGTGATAGTTTTGGTTTTGATCCAACAAAAATTACAAACAAAATCAATTTTTCGACCCAATCTTCGTTTTTTTGTTCCACTGGAAAAAAAAAGCCTTGGCAAGCTCCGTTTTTCCCTTGCACGATCACTTATATCGTTTTATATTTATGTTGAAATGTTGCATTTAATCATAAAATAGTTGGTCATGAAAGCTCAGATTGAAAAAGAAAGAAAGCGTTATTTATTTGGTATTATCTCTAATGATTATTGTTATTTTCATTTTGGGACAACCGTCATTGAGATAATCATTCGTATGATTTCAAGGACTCTCAATTACCTGAACTTGATTTAGTATCTTCCACAATGTGTTTTAATCATAATTTCCTCCAAGTACTAGTGGAACCAACAATTAAGGTTTATTATCATTTCCTCTTATTTCCAGGTCCTTAGCATTCATCAACGAACTAACAGAGGGCGGCCGAAAAGTCCTTCTGTTTTCACACAACACCACCTCCACCGAGGATTTCGACTCGCTGGTTATGATCAAACGTATCTCCATGATGCTGGACGTTCTGTTACTTGAAGGCATCGATTTTCTCGGCCTCGAAGTCGTTGTTGACTGTAAAAATGTCTGTTTCTCTCACATCGCCAGATACAACCTCCCTTTCACCAAGAAAACTTTCGATATTTGTATGGTGAGTTTCTTCAAAGTTTTTGTTTTCAACTGAATGATAACATATATATTTGTATTTATTCGTGTCAACACCCAATAAACGACTGTGTATCTGGTCCTTCCACCACGACGGCTCCCGGGGTCAACTGACCGTTTCTGGCCATCCTGTCTAAGCGGATGTCAAAGATATACATATAAGTACCTAAATAAATAAATAAAATAGTAAATATATACACCAATGGCTGGTGAAGTAATGCTAGTAGCAGTAAATAGTAGTAGGCGGATGTTTTAATGTCATAGCAGATGTCACAGATATGTATGTATCCAAGGCAGATGAAGTAATGGCAGTAGAATGGTAACCCACAGACTAGCCAGAATACACGCTAGTGAGTCTGTGATTACTTTCTGAACACCATATTACTTCCTTAATGCAGTAAAATTTTATGAAATTCCAAGAAGTTGAGCGGGTTAAGCTTTTCATGAGCTATTCAATGAGTCTAATTACCATGACATTACAGGTAGCCACTGCGAAAGCGTAAATATGAAACTTTGTAACGTGCATAACTTCCGCAACGTCCACACATTTTTAATGATATTTCAGGAATGATTTGGATTAGCCTGCGGAAGTTTCTTATGAATTATGTTGCAATGTGATGAATGATACGAGAAATACTGTCAAGATTCCACCTATTTTGTTGGGAATTTTTGCCGTAAGGAATTTTGTGATGTGATAATGATAGTCTTCAGTAAATTACCAAAGGACGCACTGCACTTGCGCGAACGATACATTTTTTATCATGCATTAAGCGAATTTTGTTCAGGTATCATTAAAGAAAAACCTTTAAGTGGTGCACGGAGAATTGGATGGTTTTTGAGCAATGGTAACGACTGTGCTTGTGCATTGCGACCAACCGCACTCAACCCTCTGTGAATCAAACAATCTAAATGAATCACGTATTTTATAATCTCTATTTTTCTGTTTCGTTATGAAAATCATCAAATGATCTATTGAATCGTCTAAACTGTTGAAGTACTGCTGTACCACACCCATCTGGTAGACTTCTTGTCGTTTCACTAGCAAATTCGTACATTGTGATGTAATTTGCACATACTCTTGATGAAATCCATTTATAACAGAGTTGTCGTCTTAACAAATAATTTAGAAGAACATAAAGGTGCAGCTAAACAGACGGTACGCAACCTGAATTTAATTGTACAGAAGGATAAACGGCGTACAGGTTACGCAGTCCTCGTGGAACTAACGATCTGCGCTAGGTAGATGGATTCTTACATTATTCCTCAATTAATTAACTTTAATGACCCCTTATTCATACTAAATAAATACTTAGCGCATTGTATGTATTGAAAGATATTTCGCATCAATCGCTAGTAGACAGAGGAGAGCAAACGGGAACATGTTACAAATTTTTGATCAATACTGCTTCCTTCCCAATGTCTTGTCTATCATGAAATAACCGACTGGCGTTCAAAAAGTTTCAAAACCCCTTTTGTGTAAGGCATTTAATACGACAGTTAATGGCTGTGGTTATCTGCGTAAGGGTGTCGCCCTTCTGCACCAATTTCGATATCAGGATTGGTGCTTTGCTGTAGATTCAACCATGACAAAGTGGCTTGTCATGATGAGGGCACTTTAGGCTTTTGCTCTTCCCGTTACGGCACAGTAACTAGCGGTTGTTAATGGGATTGCCCGAGACCAGTCAGCCAGGCACCCTATGACAACAGCATTAGGCAGTTAGTTGAGGCGGGTGTTATACTGCGAGCGTGATTATATCAAGTATGTAATATTGCTGGCCGATTTTTACATAACGAAATCATTATGGTTTCGTATAATAATTATGCCAAGTTGGTTCATGTAAACATGCTCATTAAAGCTATACTATAAGCTATTGATAAACATAACACCTATTTCTTCTTTGCTTGTTATAAGCGTTTCTGCAGAGTCTGGGATGCAGATTCACGATGGTTGCGCTATAAATTAAAAAAAACAAAAAAAAAACAAAAAAAAACTTGGCTCTCTATTTGGAGTTTTCTATCTGGCTGTATTAAAGTTCCTATTTGAAAGTTGCATATTGCATTGGGGATACCTAATGACTTTCTTCCCATATATAACCCTGATTCCCACATACCTAGGTACCTACCTAATTTTTAGGTACTACTAGAGCCCTCGTAAGCTCCTAAAATTTTGGGGCATAGAAATTGCTCGAATCGAACGGTTTTTCAGCCTGTTTGATTGGAAATTGTACTTAAAAACTAGAAAAACTGGATGAAACGTGATAAACAAAATTATTTGATTAAATAGTGGTTAGCGTTCACAGAATCGGAGCTAGTCGTTCACGATCAGTAAATATTTCGTTCATAAACTGGCAAACTTGTTTTTTTGCAGTAACGCCGTACGCAATGAATCTGAATTGTCTTATAAAATTTCGATTTTTGAATAAATTTTGAATCTCTTGGGGACGGAAAAACAGGAAAATATTGAATAAGGGGCTAGGGAATGTATTTATGAAGTTGAAACTTCTACTTCTTAATCCTTAAGTTGAAGCAGTTGTTGGGCTATTTGTTCGGGAACCACTTAGTTGAATGTTATTTTTTGGGATTGAGTGAAAGTAATTCTGAGATCTGCGACAGTTCTCGTCTTAACCGGGAGAGCGCGTCCGCCCCACGACCTACTGTGGAGTTGAACGTTTCCTCCCGATATTTAGATTTGAAGGAGTTCGGAACACTAGCTCGAACATTCATTAATCCTTAGGAATACACTGAACCTATATCTAAGAAGGGCAAACGGATCTGTCATACTCCTCTATCTGTATATTCCATAATTAGAAGACGTCCCCGCCATTTACTTGCCATTTTGGTCTAAATTCGTCATATAGATCTAAAATTCATCCGTGATGAATGGTGGACTACAAGAAGAGTTCCGTCTGGAATGAAAGTGATTTCGGCTATGCAGCTGAGTCCCGCTCGATGAAACGGATCGCAGTGGATTGTAGTCTCACTGGGTTGCATTGGGTCTGCATGATCCAAGCTCAAGTGTGACAAGCAGTTGAAAATGGGGAACAAACCAATGTCATCGCGCTTGGAACTCGTCGCGGTCGTGAGGTGCTCATTGTTAACAATTTTCTATTCTAATCAAGTACCAAACTGACGTGTACATCAAAATCATCACGGAGGATGGCAGCTACAGGCGAAGTGAAACTCTGAAAAATTCGCGGCTACAACAGCTAATTGAAAATCTACACAGGGGATGCATTACCATAGCCGTTTTTTATATTTAAGGTTATGATTAAAATCAAATTCCTCACTTTATTAATTGTGATGTTATTCTTTCATCTCTTCATATCATTTGATATAAAATTTTTATCAGTGTTGGGTAAAATTTAATTACAATCACAATTAAAATTACAGGGCAATTACACGTAATTTGTATTTGAATGTTGACAATTACAATTAATTTAGGATGTAGGTAATTATAGTTGCAACCCTCAATTGCAATTACATCTCATACAATAATAATTGAATTAAAATTACAATTACATGTGTGAAATCCAGTAAGGGAAATTACAATTACATTATGATAAAATGCCTCTAACGGAACAATAAAAAACGTTCTCTCTCCCACCTCCATCACTCTCTCTCTCTCTCTCTCTCTCTCGAGAAAGAGAGAGGACCTGTTGTTTTGTTCCATTATAGATATTTTAGCATTACAATTACAGGATCGTAATTGCAATTACTTTGTCTCCAAAAGTAACAGTAATTGTGGATTCCAATTACAATTACTTCTGACATAAATTTAATTGTAATTACAATTACAATTAATGTAATTGCCAACGTAAGTGTAATTATGTAATTGCAGGTAATTTGAGTAATCGTCAGGTGTAAAGTGCCAATGTTCATTTTTCGGAGCTAGCTCACCAAACATTTGTCAAAATTTCCCCTAATAGTTGCAGTTGTAATTAATTACCGATGTAATTAATTACTGCCCAACTCTGGATTTGATGGGTATTGAAAGAGTTGGTTCGCAGCGTGTACCTCCTCTATCTAGAGACGAACTTCGGCTAAATAAGTTGGTAACCAAGATGGAAGTCCTTCGGATAGTTCAAAATGAGGCCACAGCTCCATGGGCGACGCTACTTGGCAGTATAATGTCACTTAGTGAGTTAAGCACGTTCGGTCCGCCCTATGGGATCCTAAATCTATTTCGCCTATTAGGCTGCCGAGGAAATCCCTGGTGCGAGTGTACTTAGCGTATTTCCCAAGGAGGGATCAGTCTTTCTTGTCTATCTCAAACTCAATCTACTCAGCGTTGGAAGCTCTTTTTAACATAAAACCCGCAGGGGCGTAAGCTGAATTCACCCTACAACAAAAAAGCCGCACTTTACAAAAAGTGTATAAGTGCGTATATCTAGCTCATGTAATTATAACGGTATCAAACACAAAATATTACACGAAACGCGTAATAGCTTAGGTTGGAGTTAGAATAAGGAGATGGAAATACTTGTTAGATATTCTACATGAATTGGTGCTTTCTAGATTGACGTTGGTAACTTTTTATTTCAAGGACACGCCGGTTTTCAACTTGGATCGCTTTAAATTATTACATGAAGGTCAACTATTTTTTGGATCAATAGATTCCGAAAATAGATTAGTAATTTACAAGAGCGAAATTTGTTCGTTATTTTTTATTTGCTAAACAAGAGCTTTCCGAAAAGGTGCCATATGATGGGTGTCTGACCAGTAAAACGGGTCTTACAATCTCTTACAAGCCTCCGCCTATGGGGGGGGGGGGGGGGGATAGCTTCCTAGGCCTACTACGTCACGCAGGATTTTCCTATCCACCTATTGGCCAAACAACACGGCTGGAAAATTACTTGGGGTTTTTCAGGTATGCTGAATCCGAATCTGAGATCAAAAGTGTGAAATTCCAACATCTGAAAGTTCCCCCTTGCCCAGACGATATTTTTTAATTTCCTAAAATCCTCATAGAGCGCCAATGGTTGGTTGGTCTCATTCAATTCATTAAAATTAGAACTGTTTATAGTTATTAAAGAAAACAAAGAAAAAGATTTTTTACAAGTTCAACCATCAGATTGGTTGTTGTTAATTGAACGTATTAAAAGGTTCAAGTAGGACTGATGTATATGTTTGACTCTAATTTCAAAACAATTCAACATGAACATATACGATAGTTCACGAAAATTCGCCGATACGATCATGCTGAAGTATTCAATAAGTGTTGAAAATGTGGCCACAGTAATCCCCGAAACTTGACGCTTTAGACATTCAACAATCTCACTCTGAGGAATGTGTTCAATAAAGTGACCTAATAAAATAGGTATTTTTAAAATTATGGGGATGATAAATTCCCGACCCTTAAAAGATATCATTTCTTGCAAATTATGCTTAATTACTTTTTTATTTAATAAATATTTTCCGTAAATTGATATTAATATCGATAAATGTCATAAACCGTACGAATAAAAACGCATACATTGATTCAATTTGTTGAGTACGCAGGTGTACAGTGTAGACAAGCTGGGACCCAATTGAAAATTGTGGTGTGAGTTGATTACGGGGAATAGAAGTATTGTAATATTGACTTACATCATTGATATAGTTAGGTGTTATTGAGTGGGACCAAGGTCCGTCAATGCAACCCTAGTTCACGTTTTGAAAGTATAATTGGTAGGTATTGCGAGCGTAATTATTGCTATTGCGCGGCTGTTCTGATAAGTCCTCGGTTGTCTTGTGACCCTCAAACACGAATCCTATAGCCGCACCCCAGAGCTCGTCCAGTTTATCGAACTGCAGGCTCTGGAAAGTTGACAAAGTCGGCTAACATCAATGATGTTTGGTTTGTAAAAATTTCTAAAATTCAAGGGACAACTGAATCGAGAGCTTCAGGTTTTTTAGGGACGTCCCTCAGTGACGTGATGCTCCTATGGTCGCGTGATGTGTTAATGTTCTTATGGTTTTTATTTGGATTGAATAGTGTCGACACTCAACCATGCCTAAATGAACTGTCAACTGATTAGAGATGTTATTTTCGCTTGACGCGTAAGCCTGTCTTGTCTTCAAAATTTGCAGTGTTCATTTTAATGTTCGGAGCTTCTAGAAGCTTAAATGAATATTGCATGAGTCAAGAAAATAAGGAACGTTTTAGAAATAACATTTCCTGTTGAAAAAAGATAAATGATAATAAAATATCCAAGACAGTTTCAAGGTCTTTACAGAGCATTTGCCAAAACATATTGGGTTGAGTGCGGGCGGCACTGGAACTGCCCGAACCCCCTTCAGATGGGAATTTCATTAATTTTACCTCAGTAGGTGAACCAACTATGTAGTTTTATTTAATAATGAACCGTAAGCTACTTTTTGTATACATAGACCAGTAATCTGTATTCTAATATATAAATACTAAACCATTGTGTATTGGGACAATGCCGCTACCGCGTGTGCATGCTCAACCCAACCAGTTTTGGCAAACGCTTTGTAAAGCCCTTAAAACTGTCTTGGATATTTTATCGTCACATTTTTTTGCAACACGAAATTTAGTTTCTGGAACTTACCTTCTTTTCCAGATTCGTGCAATATTCAAGCTTTTGAAGTTCCGAACAGTGACTGTTTCATACACCAGCTACCACTCGTTTTTCCACAAATTCTTCCCAATATCTCACTTTCCGTACCAGTTTACGGTTTTCAATTTTTTTGGATGTTCCCAACATGTTGAAGGGCTTGAAGGGCAGTTACGCCCAAAATCTAGCTAAAAAATAGGAACTGTTGAGAAAAATATGAATTTTTAATTACTCACCACTCGGATAAAAATAACGATATTTCGAAATCTACGAACGATTTCAATGTCGAAAGTGTGACAAAAAGCATTACGATCAATAGTTGATTGATCTGTTCATTTACTGACATAGAAAGAGCATAAATATGTCTGTAGTTACCGTATTGAGATATAAAGTTTTGTTAATTGCTTCTCTGATCCCGATAAATAAAATTTTTTTGAAAATTGCTAAGAAAACATTTTTTTTGGTCCGAATCCCCTTGACCGACGAATATTAACTATAATAAAATATAAAACCCAGCCGAAGGATACCCCTTCCTTCTTTAAACAATTTTATTCCATTTTTCCAGAAGGATGTCCTCCACCGTTTTTGCAAATTCTCACGCCTTGGGAAACTTCTCTTTTCCTGTTATATTTATGTACTTAATATTTATTGTACTTCCGAAGTAATTGATTACAAAAAATGCTGGCAATAAAGTATGATAAAAGTCAAATTAGAGTAAAAGGCTGTGTTCTTTGGGGTACAGGTCTGTGTTAGGCGTGAAAGGGTATAACGACCTTAGCGGAGAAGTTTGTTCGTTCTGACCCCCAATCAATATGTTGAATATCGAAACACAATAATTTGCTTACAAAAATAAATAAATTCAGATCATCCTTCAATAACTGGACAATTTATAACGAAAGGAACTTGTCACCCTCGCAGAAGGTAAGTTAGATTAATAGGAACGAATGATTGGTCAACGGTTATACAACAGGTTTTTACAACCCTTTTTCCAGGATGTAGGGGTATAACAGTAGTTCACGATCTCAGAGAGCCAGACGGTGTACGGGAACCGGTGACAGCTATTATTTTACGAAACTTTCATCTTTTATTGCTCCTTGTTATTTCGGTCTTCGAACAAAACGGACAGACGGTTTTCTACTTCTCTCTCTGGGTCTATTATTTCTATTTCCCGTTGTCAAATTCATTTTCACGCTTTTTCAAAAAGATTGCAGTTTTTATCAAACTGACGCGTAGTTTTTTAGATCACAGCCACAAATTGCTTCCGTTCCTATAAGTCAAATACGAATAACCAGGGGGGGCTATTTATCAACTATTGCCATACATACACTAGTATTTAAACATATGGTGCGAGTATCAAATTGCTTTCCAGACATATTCATTCAGCTGGAATTAGTGGATAGTTTATGTAACAACCATAATTGTTCAAGAATGAAGGAACACATTAGATCTTCAGGGGAGTTCGCGAATCGCGCGCTAATTAGAAATAAATGTACCAATGCTCCGAGTTGATAACTACAACCTACCAGTTGCACGCAGAATTTCGTCATGTTGGAGAGAAATTCGATGTACCAGTTGCGCGCATGGTTTTTTGGATTTCTCCATCGTGAGCGCCACGGTTCACAACCAGCGTAAGGGTGAAATGTTGGTACTTAGTTATGGATAAACAAATTTGCAAGATATTCTTTTTTGTTGTGTCAACAATAAAACTTCACGCGGAAAAAAATCAGTCCTAGGTTATTCTTGTTGATTATGTTATTATGGTTCATTTTTTAAATTAATTCTAAGAGGTCATAGGGCTCTAAAAAACCGTCTCTGTACTGCTTAAGGTACCGTTCGATGTTATATTTTGTTATTAGAATAACTGTTCAGAATTCGCTTCGGTAGGGCGTGTGACAGTACCCGCCATTTGCGAGAGAGAGAGCCAACCTTTCGCTCAGCGATTTGGGAAGTTCATGAGCTGCCGCGATTTGGGATATAGCGTCCCCCTTCTAGATCAGAAAGAATATTCCTATAACACTGAAAATCGTTAATAATTGGTCGAAACATTTTTTTTTTCATTGCACATTGCGTTGATCGACATCAACTTCATTATTTTAAATTAGAACATCCATTGCATATTTAAATTCTACGTAAAATTTCATGAAAAAATGACCCATTATTCGATTTTTTAGATGCGCACAAACGGGCGCAATTTCGCTCCATAAGTGCGCATTTCCGCTCTAAAAGTGCAATAGGTACCTGAGTTTTTGAAGATTCGAAATTGCCACATGTAATACATGATTTTGGAGTATTTTTTCGTGCTGAACCTCTTTATGATGTCCATTTATTGATATTTGCAACACCAACTTGGGAAAATACCGAAAAATCGACCAGAATCGCACTTGATTTAAATCATATGGGTTTCACCAACGTAATCAATGGTTACACTGTTATCAATAAACATCGATTTACAGCGTTTCCGTGAAACGTCGATTTAAAGTTTGAACGTTGATTTAGACGATATCAAGGAGGCATTTGCCCACAAAAATAGGGGTTATAACGAGATAATAGTGAGGGTACAGCTAATTCAAACCTGAAATCTTCAATGCTTCTGTCTTTTTTAATCCATTCTGATACCATTATGTTTTACAAACTCGTAGGGGTAGCTCTTTACTGCTCTTCCATTTCGAAAGTAGTACAGCGATGATAATATATGGGTTTCTTCAAGGATTCTGGATTTGAGTTTGAAGTAAAAACCGAAAAATTTCAAACCACTGGAATACTCCATCCAAACGCGATTTTGATTCGTCTTCATTGGAAATTTGGGCAGTGGTATTCTTATTTCAGTGGTTGGTATTCGATGGATTTTATAACTGTAGCCACTGCAGAAGCCTCGTCTCCAAAGTTATTTCGACTCAAAAAGCGCAAGAAACAGGTTATAACTGTCTCATAATATATTATGGTCAAGTTGCATAACTAGGTATTTTTATGTTTGTATCTCCCATCACTTCAATGACAACAGCCTACGACGACACCATCTAGGCACATTGCGTCATTTCAAATTGTGATGAGCCGTTGTTGAGTTTATTTTATAACACTATTTTACAACTGTATTTGTACATTCCATTTATGTACCTATAATCCCTACCCATGACTTGAGTATTAGATGCTATCATCAATGTGTTCAAGTCTAATAAAACAGTAGTTTTTGAATTTCGGTACCTCCTCAGAAAACCGATTTCATTGAGATTGAAATCTGCCGTACTCTCCCTAATCCAACGAGGTTGGCGAATTTTAAATTTTTCATATCATCCTCGTCAAATTCGTCCTCAAAATCCAATGATCTAATCAATCCTCTGTGGCTAATTTTCGTGCATGTAGGAAAACGTAGGAAATAACTAAGAAAATTTAGCAAACTAGATGGAAAAACGTAGCAAAAAGGGATTTCAGCCATGTAAACAAAGATAGAGAAAATAACTACCTACCTAGTATATCGCTGATTGGAACGCTAACCACCCAAATTCGGCTGGTTAGTTTTGATAGTCGATTTAGCCCTTTTGATCATTGATTTATCTGAACCGGAATTGGTGAAACTGAATATCGTCGTTTAACAGCTGCGATCTTCGGTTTAATGAGTAAACGTTGATTAAAAACTTGGTGAAACCGGTCCTTGATCTGTTACAGGCGAGACTGTTAATGATCTTAGTTGTTATTATTTGAAAATTCTTCATGGCACCGCTAAACGTGAATCCGCTCGGGTGGCTAGAGGTGATGAGTTTCCCGAATCGTCTTTGGAAGGCTTCACAGGCGTTTTTAGTTCTTTCGGATTCCGAAACAATCAGTTGCGATATAAAAGCGGCAACCGACGATATGTACTTGGCCATTCGGTCCTTGCTGCTTTGCGAATCGCTCTTTCAAAATCGACGACAACGACAACGACGACGACAGTGGATTGAAACGTCATCCCTCTCTGTTATCATACTCGTAGGTACTAATTTTGAAATTAACAAAATTTATACCGACTGATCCTTAGAAGAAGACACCAAACCAAGGGAATGCAGTGACCGTTGTTGAATCCGAACAATGTAAACATCTGATAAAAAAATTTGATGCGATCCTGGATCGTACCATCTCTAAGAACTCGCGCAACTGGTCTGTCGATTTGGCGCGAAATTGGTATAAAGGGAAATTCATGTCTGCGCGCAACTGTTACATTGCTTAATAGGAGATTTCCTGGTTAACACGCAACTGGTATACAGCCCTCTTCGTACTAAAAAAAAGTGGATCACAGATTTTCAAATAAAACAATTTACCTACTAGATAAATGGTGGTTAATTTTTTTTTTTATACCTTTTTGGTACCTTTCTCGAATGAACCTATTGATAACATTAACGAATAATAATGATATTTTAACTCGAAGGCAATGAGAGCTTGGGTGGCACCAGAATTGCGTTAGTCAACAGCTATTGCCTAAGTTGGGGGTTCGCAAATTGCGTATTCGATTCGTTGGACTTTGTAATCTACAGCTCCGACATATGGAAATTGATCTAGTCACAAGCGCTGGATAATACAAGCAATTTAAGAAGCGATTTTATTATTACATGAAGATACTCCTGGCTGCATGGTCAGAAGGAGGGAGGATTCAAGATAAAATTTGATATAGTAATAGGAATATACTTTGTTGAAAACGCTGAAACTATGGATGCAGCATAGTGAAATATAATTGGGAAAGAGCATCTAAGAAAGTTATCAGAATATTAGGAATCAAAATTCGATCACATAAAATAGAAATGTGCAATAATTGTTCAAGTCTCTACCATGAAGACATGAAGGGATATCAAACTTTTCCAATAGTTGTAGTACATTTTTCTTATATTATATATCTCTTCCTACAAATTATTATAGTGTATATCTTACTTTTTTAAAGTATTTAAACCAAAATCGTACCTAAAATTTGATGCCTCCGTCCTGCAAATAAGTATGCTGGCACGAATAAGGGTGGGTAATCGAAAAGTATGCGATTTTTCCTGAGATAAAAATATACCAATTTGCTATTTGCATTTTATGTAGTATTGATTAACAGGAGGCTTAGTTACGACAAGAAGTATGTGAAAGCTTGCAGTTAGCATGACATATTACCAAAAGGAGGAATTGCGGAAGAACTCTGAATTTTATAACTTGACATCATAATTTGGAATTCATAATCCAATCAATGAATGAGAGAAGTCGATCTGATAACATATAATAGTTGCTCTATGTAATAAAAAAATTGTATCTGACATAGACAATTTTATAATAATTAAAAAAACCTTTATAACTGTCACAAATGGATCATAATTTGGGTTTTCTACTTCGATTGACAGCTTGCTGATCTTTTTCATTCCGGACAAAACACGTTAGGATCGCCCTTCGATGACAAGATTCCTTTCTAGATTACGACAAGTATTTAATGGGCGTGAATGTTTTCTGGATAGTACGTTGGGGAGTTGTTATTCCATTGATGAACTATTTCGTTGGTTTGTCATTAATGTTGAGCCACCAAACCGGGTAATTAGAATTCGCAACACGAACGGTGATCTCATGCATTCTAAATGACGGTCTTGTAGATGTGGATACCATATTAAACCCAATAGGTACCTACTATAGTTCTACGTAGTGGAATGGCACTTTTGTTGCATTCCTATTGGACCAATTCATATTGTAGTTATTCTCTAGTTAAATAAATCAGAGTCACTCCGTAACCCCAAAACTCGTACTGATAAAATTAAAAAAGGTTCAATAGTTTATAAAATTATCCTTTCATCTTATATATAAATCTCTAAGTTTGTCTGTTTGTCCTCCATAAACGGCAAAAGCGCTGAACCGATATTTATAGGGATAGCTCCAATGTGATCATCAAGTTCTCGAAAAGGTTCTTGCCGATATTTCTGGTCTCTTGTCAGCTGAATTCTTTGCTTTACACTGTAGCCTCTCTGGGACATCAAAAAACGAAAATCATTATGGGCTCTTTCCTGATCAGCTGAGTAGGCTGATTTCTGTTTTTCACTGTAGGATTTTGAAACTTGGCAGGGCAAAAGTGGTGCACTTGGGTAAAATGCACCCATACACGTGGTGACCGTGTCAGTTTGCACTGACCCACGTAACTAACACGTGCGTCAGTGCAACGCTGGGGTAACCAGCTAGGTTTACTATAAAAATATAATGTACTATAAAAATATAATGAACCCCGGAAAAAATATTTATGATATAATCTAAATGGCTACCTCTATTTTTTCTACCTCCACTTGTTTTAAAACCATGCTAAAAGTCTACCTAGTTAATTGTTTACGTTGTTATCTTTATCTATTCGAGCGAATGCGGAAGGCGGCGGCTCTCCAAGGCTTAATAAACACTAGAGAGAGCTTTCCAAGTTACTTTAGTTTACAAAGCTGAGCTCCAACATTGTAAAAACTTGCAAGCCTAAGTAATCATCTCCCAATTAAAAATTCAAACCCTCCTAACTGACAGCATCGCCTGCATAGGGGTCTTTGATGCGTTTTCAAGGATAGTTGAGAAAAGTTCTTTTTTAAAATATTATTATTTATTGTAGACAAGTTAGGTATTTCACACGAGTGACGAATAATTATTTTAAAGTTCGCAAATTTCACAGTAGTTACTTCTCATAATTTAATCGATGAATAATCTAATTGAAAAGTACAACAATAAAAATATAAACTTTGCCAAGTTGTGAAGGCATTTTGTACTGGTCTCTTATTTACTGTGTGGTGTGTCACGTAGTAGGTACCTATTGAAAAATAAATCTAATCTATGAATTATTATTTCTCATTAAGAGCAGAATGCAAAAACTAAAGCGAATCGATGTCTTGAGCAACAAACACTCCTCGAAATTAGTTGGTTTACAATTCAAGATGCGGAGAATTCAAAAAACGAATTTGAAAAATCCGTCCGCTCGCCGTACGCCGCGCCGTACAGTGTTCCAACTAATGTGTTTCATGTGGGAAAAAAAAGAACGTTTTCGAAAAAAAAAACTGCCTTCAGCTTCCATGGCGGAAGGTAAAGGTCTCAAATCGATTATATTTACTTGGAATAACTATCTCTGGGTAACTCTATGTCCAGATTTGAACTCACCAAATATAGAGAAGTACTGTGCGGAACCTCTAAGGACATTATTCCTCAGAAATATAATATTTAATTTTCCCCTTCTTCTGATTATCTTGGCTTGGAATAGGATGTTTCTTCTCGAAGTTTTAACGAATGATATTCTCACATTTCTAATAGTAATTTCTATTTTAATTTCGATCTCTTCTTATCAGAAATAGTATATTGACTACCAGGGGTATAAAGTTGCCAGTTTAAAGAAGTATGAGTACCAGTTCGTCAAGTCTCGAAACTAGAAGCATTTATTTCAGAATTTATTGCTAAATTTAAATTTTCAACCCGTTTAAAACTTTGCGATTCGATTACCAAAGCTGATTAGCTAATTATCCGACCCTCGAGGAATTAAGAAGTTAACAGATGATTATCATTATGTGGCTAGTGTACATAGCCTTTAATTCTCACATTTTAATTACCAAAAATATAATATTATTTAATGATTTTAAACATTCAAGTTCTATATTGTTTCGAAAACGGCCACAAGTCACTAGAAAAAAAGAATGTTCCCGAAAATTCTTCTTTCAACGTAAAGTCCTTCTACGAACATCAAGAAATGAGACTATGATCGCCAAAAAATATGAAAAATTTCTGGATGTTTCTGGGCTACAATAAACTCGACGCTTCAATCGCAGAAAACTGTCATTCCTAGTTTTTTTTTTAGGGATCCTTGGGAAAAACTAGGGTAAGAAAGTGGTTTAAAAAATTGAAACTTCGTCTCCAGATACTTCAGTCTATATATATTCAGATATATGCGGCCCGAACCCGCATTCAAATTTTTTTATACGTCCATGAGCTCTATACATGAGCATTGTACTGATTCAATTGCGGTGATAATCTCTTGCTGTCACTTCAAGGCCAAGTCCTAACGATATTGTAGTGGTTTTAGAGTGCTTTAGAGAACGACGGCGAGAGGTTTCACATATCACGTAAGCTCATCTCAAGTGTTACTCGTGTGAGTTTCATTAAAATCAGTCAGAATGAATCAAAACAATCTTCATTATTCATCCTAATATGGTTTCAGGTATCATACCTATACAATGCAATTCCCACACAATGTAATTGTCTCATTAAAGCAATTTACTCGAACTTACCAACGATATCTAATTATTTTATAGAGTTTTGTACTCTTCAAAACCTACATCTACTGATCTTGTTGAGTCGAGACGAGATCAATCAGTTGGTTCTATTCCAATCATCGTACGAGCATGTCGATGATTAGTTCTGCCTGTGATGGGAATTCTCAACGTAATAAATTATACGTGTGATACCTAGGCCAAAATTATTCAAAATGATTTCACTTTTATACTTAATTTCTGTTGTGAACTCGTGTAATGTTTCCAGTTGTTTCATATGAAATAAAACACATGCATTTATCAGTGATCATAACACCTAATTATATTATCGCTTGAAGGTCACACGTTTTTTACATATCAATATTTCGCGAAACACATTTTTCGTTGTTATTCAATATACACAAACATGCATCGCTTAAAAAAGGGTTCGCTGAGCTGAAACATGTTGTATTTGATTCATATGGCTTGACGTTAATTTTTAATACAGAACAGTAATAGGAAGTTGAATTCCCAATCTGACGCAACAAATTATTCATTTCAGCTAAAAAGCTCTCACCTATGTGGAGTCACCTCTATCTTGTTTCTAGCACTAATGGACGTTGTGAAAAAGAACGGCGTCCAATAAATCAGACTAAAATTAATAATAAAAGAAAAGCATACACTGAGTGTAGGTTTGTTACAAGCTCCAGCGCTGCAGTGCATATGTATATTAAGCTAATTTGACGGCCCAAGAAACGACTGATTGAGTCGTGTTTTATATTTTGTGGGAATGTTTTCATTTCAAACATCATTTCGGTAAAAACGGGTTCTTTAGAGGAAAAACCTACATGAGTGGCTTTCGATGTACGAGTAGGTGGATCAACTGGATGGTGAATAAAGGTACATTGGAATGTGATTCTGGCCAACCTAACACGAACCACCTGGTTGATTTCTACTAAAAGACTCATTTCAACAAACCAAAAAATACGTCTTCACTTGTTTTTTATGAAAATAAACAAAAAGGTTTGGCGATAAGTAGAGCTACCGTATTTATTGTAATATAAACAAAATATATATCTTTGTTTTAGAAAGAATGATGAGACGAAAGTGATTTTGACGGAAGGGATTATATTAATCATCAACCACGTGTATGCGCTTTATAGTACCACTAATGGTATGATGAGCTTATCTACTCAATTCGTGATCATTTCATAAAAATTAACTGAACTTCATCAGAAATGAAAATCGCCAAGAAATTAATAAGAAATCACATTAAATAGTACTCTAGTACTACTAGTACTTGGGATATCTTTGATTAATCTTTCATTGATGATGATGACGATATATTGGATCCTTATTAAATTAATATTAATTTGGAAGTTTTCAACTTTCGTTGAAATATGCGGGCTGGGGAGTCTCAAAAACTGTAATCCCTATTTATCACTCCATCAGAATTGACCAACGGCAAACTCAAGTTTTGAGCATCAACTAGTTCTCTAAAAAAATACTTGTACCAAATTCCATCAATTTAAAGTGTTTCCAAAGGGTGAAAATGCCGTGGACAAACGGATTTTTCATTCATTTGGTATTTATTAAGGGGGTTGATAATTGTTTTCACAATCTAAAACGTCTGCCAAGTTGAATCGGCAGTATGGCTTCCTCGCTTATTGTAACATGGACCCAAGATATTAGGATATCACTGTTTCAGGTATTTATGTTTGAATCTGTATACCTAGATATGCAGAGCTTTATTCCATAGGAATGTACTATGGTTAGAGTATGTGCACACCCTACCGTCGATCCAACATTCACCATCGAAGCCTATGTTATAGGAAACCAGCTGTGAGCGTACCAGCACAACTCCAGCCTTTTAATCAACCTCTAGCACGAGGTTTCGTGTAAGTATTCAGCTGATTCGTCACACAGATATTCAAGCTGAAAGCTCTTCTTCTTCTTCGGTTCCACAGCCCGTCGTGGGTTTTGGCCTCCCGCATTAATTTTCGCCAAACTTGGCGATCCTTGGCATTATTTCTGCATTCTGTGACGCGCATTCTGCAGTGAACTTCTTCAATTTCCTCCAACCGTCCTCTTCTTGGCGACTCTTTCTCAGTATCTCTTTCTTAAGCATTGTATTTTCTTGAGCATTGGAAATTCATTCACTCTTTCGACCTACGTCACCCAACCAAACCTGAGCCTGAGCCTTAATAATTTGGACAAAGTTCTATTTACCACACCATGTCTCCAGTTCCAGATTCGCCTTAATCGTAGAATGTCGCTCACTCAGTTGATCAGGATGACCCCCGTCATTTCATTCGTCTCTTGATTTCCCAGTGGGTCTTCTTATCAAATTTCAACTTCCTAGTGTACCGCAGTGGAGTCCCGTTGTATTGAAATCGTCTATCCTTATGAACTTTATAAATCGATATAACAGTATGACACCACTAGAGGGATATTGCAAAGGAGGATGATAACCACGCACGAGCTATGAATTGATGCTTTAATAACGTAGTGAATATAAATATAACCACCACAAACATGGGGGAGTGATGGGAGCCGCGTCACTTGCGATACGCGCTTGCAAACGAAAGGTTGTAGGTGGTGATGTGGGTGAAGAGGCCTGTGCCCCATCAGCGGTTCTTAGTACCAGCTGAATGTTAGTACACTGGAGTGAACAGCAGAGAACTTAGCTCACGATGCTGATCAGGATTCAGCCCGTCATTTCATTCGTCCCCAATGTCCCAAAGAGTCGCATTATCAAATTTCAACTTCCTAGAGTGAACAGAAGAGGATGTGACTCACTGAGGTGATCATCAGGAAATGGCCCAACATTTCAACCATCTCTTAATGTATCAGAAAGTCTCCCTATCAAATTTAAACTTCTCAGAATGAACAGTAGAGCATTAAGCTCAACCAGATGATCAGAAAACAGCCCATAATTTTATTCGTCTTTTGATATCCCAGAGAGACTCGTTAAAATTGCATCCTGGAGCGGGAAAATTCAAATACTGGGTCATCCTAAAGTGATGAAACATGTCAATATCCTGCGTAATTTGGTATCCGACTTGTGTACACAATTTTGTGGTGGCCGGGCGAAAGGATGACTCCGTAATCTGTAGAAATGACTTGAGGTTAAAGATAGTCTAATACAGTACCTCCTACATTTTTCGAATTCAGAAAAAAATCAACATTGCTACTTCTTTCCTTGAATTTACTATTTGGTGAGCAAGTTGAAATGTGAGGTGAAGTATCCATTTGGTAATTTATGTACGAGAGTCACACATTGCGTGGGTGGAAAATTATATTTATGTGAAAAGTGACACGATCACATAAAAACGCAGCAGTTAGTGTGGATTGGACTGCAGGCTACTCGACCAATCGCCGACCGCAGGACCGCGTTCATGAGAACTTTACGGGACCAAACAAAAACCGCAATTCCCAACAGCATCAAGATCGATTCCATCTTCCCCTCATAAAACGGACAGGGAAGCTGGAAATACTGCGGGGGTGGCAAGAAAGACAGAGGAACAGTAGAATGTTTGAGGGGTCGGTGGGGAGGGGGTTGGAGATGACACAACTTTCCAGGATTTTTGAGAGCTTTTGAACTGTGAGTTTTAGTGGGGCAACTTTTCAGTTGTTGTGGTTCAGCCGACCCTATGTTCTCTGAAAATTATTACTTTTGGGGCAGGCGAAGTGCTACAAGTTATATGGTAAACAAAGAGCTTCATTATTTGGGAACGAACCTTTAAAAATGATGATAAATTGATGATAACAATGGTATAAAAACTATCTAGTTAGTGTACCCTCATCAACGTTTAGTGTATACTTGAAATGTATGTCGCTTCGATCGCTCATAATAGTCTATCAAGGTAGCAGTACATATAGAAATAGGCCCTACTTTCATTCAGAAACTCTGACTTTTTTACTCGCAATTTGTTTTTTTTTTTTTTTTTCAGTCTGTAATTTCCAGTCACACAATTAGGTATTATACCATGGTATTGATTCCCAAAACCGACTCATACCTTCAAGCAAAGTTTACACAAAGTAACAAAACAATAATTTGTACACAATTTGATACTAAAATAGTATTATTCTATGAGTTTTGAGTGTGAGATTTTTACATTTTGATTTACAAAATCTGGTTGTCCAAAACTCCAAAAGGCCATCTCTTGACGATATTATTACTTTAAAAATTAACGCCAGCCCGTTAGAAAATAAAACGCGACCCCATGCAGAAGATCAAGAAACGGAACGAGATAGAAAAAAAGTATGTCGTGTTAGTTTCTGTTATTTACAATATAGTCGTGGCTCGTCCGTTTTTGGTGTTGCAAATAATGCAGTTTTTGACACCGAATTTCGTCCACCAACTTATGTACGTTAGGTGCATACGCTAAGGATCCCGCACGCAAACATTTGTCAAGATACGAATCATCTCACGTTATTAGACTGGTTGAAAATAGACATTCGCAGAGGTAGGTAGACCCAAAACAAGATTTAATTAGATATTATGCAACTCTTCTTAGTAATAGATACCTGTTCTTTTCCACAAGTTACCAGTCGTCTACATCTGTGGCATGTGCTTGCAGGATAGTATCATTCTTGCAATGGTTTTGCAAGTGGTTTCAGTTGCTTCTTGGTGAATGGGTTCACAAAAAAAAGCTCTTCACCGGCTCCAGGCAACTGAAATCTTGAAATTGCTTTTTAAATTTGTCCAGAAATCTCTTTGATGGCAGGAAAATAGCAATGACGCACAATTGTCGTCATTCGCCATTTTTTCATGTTTGGAAAATGAACCCTCTATGTTTCCGAAGCCCAAGATCAACCAAGTTTCCGACCCATCCTCCGCCAAAACCCCTCTATGTGGGCTGCGTGGGATTCCTAGAAACAAATTTCAGAAAAATGTCAAGGGCTACTAAATCAGCTTGGAAGTGTTTGGATTGCAAATCACGTCCTACCAGTTCCGAGTTGTGTACTAAATCTGATCTCGAATTGTTATTTCAGAGGTACACTACTGAGATGAAAGCCTCTTTGGAGAACACGATCAAGACTGAAATAAAGAAGCATATATCCGTGTTCGAACAGCGTGTGACCGTGGTTGAGTCTCAAATAAAAACTATTATTGATGATATTAATGAATTGAAAAATGGGCTGGAGCATCAAGGCCAAAAATCTGTTAATGCCGACACAGTTTCACGTCAACATTCTTACCAATCCTTAGAGGAAACAATGGTCGAATTAAAAGAGAGGCAGCGTAGATCTCATAACTTATTGTTCCATGGACTCAATGAATCCACCGCATCTTCGCCAATGCTCCGTCTTACTGACGATACTGCTGTAATCAAGGAGATACTATCAAAATTTTCCGTCGATTTTAATACTTGCGTTCGTAAAGTAGTCCGCATCGGTAAGGGAGATATCAATAAAGTTCGCCCCACCGTTGTCTCATTTGATGACCCGTCTACTGCACTGAAAATTATGGCTGAAAACCGTGCATCATCTTCTCCAGTGGCAATTTCACTTGATCGAACTCAAATGCAACGTACGTTTCTGCGTGACTTGCGAGCTGAACTTGATAAACGTACGATGGCAGGTGAGCCAAATTTAACCATCCGTTACGTCAATGGGATTCCGCGGATTGTGTCACAATCCCCTCAAAAGATGTCTAACCGTTCGTCAAAAAACTACTAAGCAGCCTTACAATTTTCTATCAGAATGTCCGGGGTATCAACACCAAATTGAATTATTTCCGTTCGCAAGCTGCAACTTTTTCCTTCGATATGATTTTTCTCACTGAAACATGGCTTACTGCATCTGTCGAGTCTTCTGAGCTTGGTCTATCTCCGCACTTCATTGTCTACAGGACTGATCGTTCTCGTTTAAACTCGTCAAAGCTGTGTGGAGGTGGTGTACTTTTGGGAGTGTCCAGGAGGATTAGCTCAGTGAAGTGGATAAATCACTTTAATAATATTGAACAACTATTTGTTTTGTTACCAGATTACAAATTAATTTTAGGCTGTATTTATTTTCCGGACTACTTGTCCGATACACATATTACTCAATTCTCCGAAGAGATTGAACGTATAACTCTTTTGAACCCCGATTATGAAATTTTTATTGTAGGCGATTTTAATTTACCTGGTTTGGTGTGGGATGTGAGGTCTAAGACAGTTGATAATGTTTCGGTTATGTCCGCTAAGGCAAGAGCTTTGATTGACTTAATTAATGGGTCAAATCTATATCAATTTAATTATATAAAAAATCCTCATGGGAATATTCTTGATCTATGTTTTTCCACCTTATCTGACATAAATTTAAAACCTGCTGAACCTATTGTTAAACTTGATCTACCTCATCCTGCTTTCGAATGTTGTATTTCTTGTCATGTTTCTGTAGAGGAAAATGTTTCTATACCCTCAAAATTTCGCTACAACTTCAAAAAAGCTAACTACTTGGAGATGAATAAGTTTTTTCTCAACATCGATTGGAACTTTTGTGTTTCCCTGCCTTTTGAAGACGCTATTAATAAATTCTATGAAATCCTCGAAAAAGCCATATCAATGTTTGTACCATTAGTTAGGGAAATAAATGCAGCCTTTCCGAAATGGTTTAGTGGTGAGCTGATCAAAATGGTCAAATTTAAAAATTTTGTACATGCTAGATTTAAAGAAACTAACTTGAATTCGTATTACGATATATATTCAGAACTACGGAGAAAATGTAAAGCTAAATCTTGCAGTCTGTACCAGGATTGGGTGAATAGTGTTCAAAATTCCCTTAAATCAGACATAAAAGAATTTTGGAATTATTTCAACTATTTGCACAAGAGCTCTGCCATGCCCAATTTAATGTATTATGGTACTACATCAGCTACTAAGCAGGAGGACATAGTTAACCTGTTTGCTAAGCACTTTTCCTCAGTTTATGATCCTACTTCCAACTTGCTACTCGATGATGATACATCGTTTTCGACTTTTTCCCTTGGCTCACTTGTAATTGACAGGGACTTAATCTCTCGTGAAATGATGTCCTTGGAAATTAACAAAGGTATGGGTCCTGATGGCATTCCCCCAAGTTTACTTAAGTCTTGTAATGAAAGTATTTCTCTACCTTTACACTACCTATTCAACAGGTCCCTAAAACTTGGTATCTTCCCTTCTAAATGGAAAATGTCCTTTGTTACTCCCATTCCAAAGAAAGGGGATAACTCTAATGTCGAAGAGTATCGTCCTATTTGCACTATCTCTTGTATTCCGAAGATTTTGGAAAAGTTAGTCGTTAGTCAAATCAGACCTTTAATCAGTAGCTTCATCACTCCATATCAACATGGGTTTTTAAGTAAAAGATCTACTATAACTAATTTACTTTGCTTACAGCAATATATTTTATTCGCTTTTGAATTAGGGTACCAAGTTGACTGTGTCTATACAGATTTCTCCAAATGTTTTGACAAGGTCCCACACTCGCTAATGATCAGCAAAATGAAAGCTTTCGGCTTTTTTGGTGCTATGCTAAACTGGTTCTCCAGTTATCTTACCGATCGCTTCCAAATTGTTAAACTAAAATCTTCTTGTTCATATCCATTTGCTACCACATCCGGGGTTCCGCAGGGTTCCCATGTTGGTCCTTTTTGTTTTCTTATTTTTGTCAACGACATATCCTTGACTTTTCCTGAAAATGTTCATTTTTCGCTCTTTGCTGATGACTTAAAGATTTATTCAATAGTCAAATCCGAATCCGATTCTCACAATATTCAATTAGCCCTAGATTTATTGAATGGATGGTGCAACAGAAATAACTTGTTTCTCAATATTGATAAATGCGCTACAATCACGTTCAGCAGATCGCTTGCCCCATTGCATTTCGATTATTGCGTAAGTGGTGAGAGGTTGAGTCGTGTGACGTCAATCAAGGACTTAGGTGTGCTTTTTGATGCTCATTTAACATTCTTGCCTCACATTGACAATATTTGTGCTAAAGCAATGAAATCCCTGGGTTTTTTAAAGCGAAATACGCGAGACTTTAGTGACGTTAGTGCTCTAGTGGTCCTTTATAACGCATTTGTGAGGTCCATTCTGGAATATGGCGCTATTGTATGGGCTCCGTTTTATGCTAATGCTGCTGAGCGTATTGAGAGAGTGCAACGTCGATTCGCACGGTATGTTGCTTTTAAGCAGGGTGTAGAATTTTCAGATTTCAATTATAGGGATATTTTACAACAATGCAATCTTTCCACCCTGGAAAGTCGACGTCATACTGCAGATTGTTTATTTATTTTTAAGTTATTTCACAACAAAATTGATTGTCCCCATTTACTCCAAAAACTTAATTTTCATGTACCTCCCTACAGTACTAGAAGTAATGTGAAATCTCAAAAAAGACTGTTGAAGCCAAAAATAAATAAATTACCAAAGCTTAGCGTTATGCTAGGTTGCCTCGGGCACCGCTTAAAGGTAATGCATAGTGGCCCAAGATGGGCCGGATAGTATGAATGATGGGCTGACAGATCAATGATGAGGAAAGTATTGTTAGCCTCGCTTGATCAAAATCTAGATATTGGATTATCATTTACGTAACTTCATCACCAGCAAGTCGAGTACAGGGAGCGAGCGCTTTCAATGTAAGGACATCATCATCGTCTGTACTCGACTTACCAGTGACGACGGACTCCTCCGAAAGATATAGAAATGATAATTTTAAACTTACTACTTGCAGAAACGGAAATAACCCTTTACGCCAAAAACTAGATTTTGGATTGACTCTGCTTTGCAAATTTCGTTTTTTACACTCGTATCTTGTAGTCTTCGGTAGCCTGGAAACTGCTATCAGTAGCATCGGTTTGTTTGAGGTCCATTGTTGATAATACCGATTAATATTGTTGATTTGTTGTTTAATTATTTATCCGTATTATCGATTTCCTTTATTTATGTACCTGTATTGATAGCCTCGCTCGGTTCAAATGAATATATTGGAATGCCTTTGTTATTCCGAATGTTGTGATTTATATTTACTGTCCTTCATACAGGTGTCTGCAACCTTTAAATAATTTGTTTTTCGTTGTTGTTGTTGGAAAAATCAATTTATTATTGATTTGTATTTATTTATTGGGATAGTTGATTTTGTTAATTTACACTCACTCTCACAGCAGAATGATGTGTTCTAAAGATGGTCAGTGTTTCCTAGATTGCATGTATACTCATTCAATTAAGGTTCAATGTTCTGCAATGAATTATATTTTCTTTCATTAATCACATTTAGTCTCATTCACATTTATTAACATGTCTGTTACAGAAAGGGCTTCCTCAGAGGATCAATAGAATTCACGTTGTGAATCCTCACTCGTCGTTAGAAGCGTGTATGATGTTCTTCAAACCTCTCCTCAGCAAAAAACTAGCCGACAGGGTAAGTGCAGAGAAATTACATTCACTAACTGCGATTGAATGGATCATGCAAAAGTCACGTTCATTATTCTCACCGATTTGAGCGTAGACATGAAATTACGCTATTAGTGTGAATGGAATGCAAATCGAATGAAATGATACAATTATTTTCAAGTAATTATTATATTATATTCCGAAATGAATGTTCACGTGATTGAATCAAGCTTGGTAACTTGATAATGATGTAAGTGATCATCTAGGAATATTTACGTTTCAATTCTATTGTTGAGGATGAGGAAGTAGTAATTTCATTAGATAGAAAAAGAACTCGTCAAACTCCTTACTTGTATCATTATAGTTCTCTCATAAACTTAGAAATTTATACCGATGCGCTACATCCTAAGTTTTCAGGCTTAAATGATCACTGTTAACTTCTACCATTATTTGAGGATAAGGGGAAGTTTGTTTACTTTCCCAATTCCTCAAAGGAATAATGATAATAATCGAGCCTGAAAAATGTTTTCCTAAAAGTTCACCAAAAGGTAGGTCTGGACTCACAACTGAAAGCACCTTTCTCTGAATGGGGGAAGTGTACAGTGTACATGTTGGTTTCTTTGTCTGCCTGTTGCTTACTAACTAGCAAAAATGATATAAAACTTGGAACGATAGACAAAAACTTAAATTTCAACTTAGTTTTTTTGTACTCAAGAGCCCTGCCCCAAAAATCAGCTATTAATGTTTGTATTCATGGATTAACTTTTATCAGTATTGATTGAAAAATTTGGGTTATATTTATGGATTGACTATTATCAAAAAGATTAAACAGTTTATGTTATAGTGTTTTAGCGAATTTTCTTAGAAAATAAAGCTATTGCAATGGCTCCAAAAATTTCAAAATGAAAATTTTCAAAAAATTTCTTCATTGTAATCTGTTTTGAGGCATTCTGAAATGATTCCTGGATTTTAACGCTTTTATATATATATATATATATATATATATATATATATATATATATATATATATATATATATATATGTGTGTGTGTGTGTGTGTGTGTGTGTGTGTGTGTCATTCCAGACGATAACTCTCGATAGAATTGAGATAAAAACTTCGTTCTTTCACCAAAAAATCAAGTTTTTCAAAAGAAAGGATGAGTTAGTTGGACAACACTTTTTTAGCACATTAAATTGGTCAAATTTCAAACAATGTACTTAAAAATCACTAAAAAAGGCAAAAAACCGCTAAAAATTAACAAATTTCTATTTTTTAGCAGAATGCTACTCGAAAAAAATTAATCGAACATGAACTAGGACATTTAAAAATTTAAGCGCCAAAATTGTACTGAAAAATGTACTTAAATTTCATTTAAATAAGCTAAAAATCGATAGGAACACTTGAAAAAATTGTAAAAATCCACAAAATCGTTTGTTCATTGGAATATTACTAACAAAAAGTTGATTTGTTATAAAATCAATAATAAAATTTTTATTTGTCCCCAAAGTGCTCAAATTTCAACAGAATTTAACATAAATGTAATAGGTACGACCATTTATGAAAATTCGCTCATACGATCATGCTGCATGACTGGAACTTTTTTCTACTAGGTATAATCATATCTTTCAACCTATCGTAACCTATCTTTCAACTTTAAATTCAAAGAATTTTTCGGTTTTTCAGCTGTGTGGGTCGTTTTTTCCTGCTTTTCAAACATTTAAATTAATTTAGATAATGATGGGAACCTCCCGTGGTAGGGTATTATCAAGAGCTTCGAGATATCTGTTACAGTCTCCCCAACATTGGATGAAAAAAGTGAAAGATTTGAGTGTCAAAAGTATTCTGCGTTCGCAGGAAAGAGACCGATTGGCAGACACAGATGGATAGAAATGTAAACAGATTTAATCAGATAGATGTAAAATGCGAAATGCAAGCGAATGTTTTGGTGCAATACGATTTTTCTCTTTACTTCAGCAAGAAAAATTCGATCACTCCCTCAAGTGTACCGGAAGAAGGAGTGTTTAACATCGTTAATACTCGTTACTTTAAGCTTTGAATAGTTTTAATTTATTAACATAATGCTACCAGTTATAACATTATTAGTCATGGTCCTAATCATTCAGGTACACATCACACAGGCTCCCAATTTCATCAACGATACACAGATTCATTTCATTTGTTCTTGGCCTACCTATAGGTACCAGAAGCATTGTTTTCACTTTTGGGAGATGACAAATTGACATGGATATGTCTTTTGGCTGGGGGTCAAGGAATTTTTCGCGACACTTTTTTTTCCTGACCGACACTTTTTTTCCCGACCGGCACATTTTCTATTGATTTTCACGTACAACCAAGGCGTTACTAGGGAAGAGTAACTCCCATAGTTTTCATAGTAGGAAAATCGTTCGCCACTTTTTGGAATGCTCTCATTTTACCACGACATTTCATGACGTCTAAGCCATTGTAGTGCCAAGCAATGCTGATTTATTACTCTAAGTTAAAAACTAATATTGTTTTGTAACCATAATGGAATAATCTTGTGAAAAGAAGGCACTACATGGTTGGTATACAATTGAGTAGTAGGTACCAACTGGTAAGCAGTAGGTACTAGACATATCCATGATCTTTTGTTTTTCCCATCAAGGGATAAATTAAAATGCTTGATTTACACTTTACAAATAGATTTCAACACAGAATGTGCTTTAGTCTTGGCACCTCCAACCGTTATAAAAATACGTGGTCGAAGGATTGCGCTTGATGTTACACGATCTGGGCTCTGCGTGTCCTGCGGGATCTCCCTGCCGGGCCTGATGGGAAGTGGCTACTGGTGGGCTAATGGTTTATCTAGACGTTTCTGATTCTACAAGATTTTTTCTTTCGTATTCCTGGAATTATTTATTAATTACCAAGAAATTTTGAGTGAGTTACAAAATCTTTCCTTTAGTCGATTGCAAAGGTTTATGACTGAAAATAATAAGCCTAAACTTGTAATTAATAAAAACTAGCCACCAAAATTTTCTTTATGTCTTTGCTATGGCACATAAACTAAAAAAACGTCACGGAAAATTGCTCACGAAAATATTTTGATGATTTCCGCTTACAACCGAGTCGTTGCTAGGGAAATGGTACTTCGTCGTTTTTCATCCCACAAAATTCGTTGACCATTCATTCGAAAGCTCTCGATTTATCCAACCATATTATGTTAACTACTGCGAAGTGCGTGGCCAACAAGCTGAGTTATGAGCAAGGTTATTTGAATAATTGTGTACACTCAGGTGATCATTCTCAATAATTGATTTTGACATGGATATGTCTTTTGGCGGGGGTCAAGGAATTTTTCGCGACACTTTTTTTTCCCGACCGACACTTTTTTTCCCGACCGGCACATTTTCTATTGATTTTCACGTACAACCAAGGCGTTACTAGGGAAGAGTAACTCCCATAATTTTCATAGTAGGAAAATCGTTCGCCACTTTTTGGAATGCTCTCATTTTACCACGACATTTCATGACCTCTAAGCCATTGTAGTGTCAAGGAATGCTGATTTATTACTCTAAGTTAAAAACTAATATTGTTTTGTAACCATAATGGAATAATCTTGTGAAAAGAAGGCACTACATGGTTGGTATACAATTGAGTAGTAGGTACCAACTGGTAAGCAGTAGGTACTAGACATATCCATGATCTTTTGTTTTTCCCATCAAGGGAGAAATTAAAATGCTTGATTTACACTTTACAAATAGAATTTATCTTTGACATGGATATGTTTTTGTCTCCAAAATCAAAATTTTCACAAATGTGGTGAACAACACTTTGTTTTGCATCTGTCAGTGTTTTTTGTCTGTCCGTGAATCCTTGTAACAAGCTTACTAATTTCCACAGCTTTCGTCCGATTTTCGTTCGACGAGGATGTGTTTGTAGGACAGCACTTTTTGAGCACATTAAATTGGTCAAATTTTAAAATGTGCTAAAAAAATCACCAAAAATGGCTAGAAACGGCTGAAAATCGTTAAATCTACATATTTTTTAAGCAGATTGTTACTCAAATAAAGTTTATTAACATACATTAAAAAATGTATACAAAATTATGCTGAAAAATGTACTTGAATTTCATCAAAATTTGCTAAAAAATCGTTAAAAACTGCAAAAAAGCTAAAAATCCAAAATCATTTTTTGAATAGCGGATCATTGTTTAGAATATGTTTTTTTCTCTAAAATTAATAGTTAACAATTTCTTTGCCTCCAAAAAGCTTAAATTTCAAAACAAGTTGACATTAGCATCATTATTCGTAATAGGTGATTGTTAATTAATTAAAAGTATCCACGTGATCGAACTTCTTCCCCTTTTAATCGTTTTTCGGGCGAACTCAAGTCACCGATGAAGAATGGGGCGTTAGATCGATTGGGCTCCGGTGGAATTGAATCGCGTGCTCTTGCCGGTGAGTGAGTAGGTAGTTTCTCGCTGTTACAATTTCATCAGAAAACCCGTCATCGCGGCTGGATGAAGCTCTTCTGAGAGAGGGGGTGGGAGAGAAATAGAGTGAGTGGGAAGGAGAGAGATAGTATGAGTGGGAGTGAGAGAGTATGATTGTAGGGAGGGGTGAGAGAGATAGAATGAATGAGTACAAGTAGGAGTGAGAGAGAGGGAGTGTGAGGGCGAGGAGGGGGAAGAGAGATATAATGAGAGAGTAAGAGTATGAGTGAGAGAGACAGTGTGAAGGTGAGGAGGGGGGAAGAGAGATATAATGAGTGAGTAAGCGTAGGAGTGCGAGAGAATGAGTGAGGAGGGAGAAAGAGAAAGACAGTGTGAGTGGGGGAACAGGGAGTGAGAGAGAGTGATGGGGGGGGGGGGGGGGGTAGGAGTTAATATGCCTACAACCCCGCAGGGGGCAGCTCCTCCTTCGCGTAGTTGCCGAGGATTAGCGCTCCCTTGACTCCACGAGTTCATTACTTTGGATAGAACAGCTACAAGCCGTTTGACATGAGTTGCATTTCCTTATGGCTTATGACTGCGGAGTGTCTGCTATCATTATCATTCATGAAAATTAGGATGAGCAGGTGCGAGTGTGCATACCGAACATCCTTCAGCCATCTACTCCCAGTCAAAACGTCTTGTAAAGCTTCACCTGACTTTTCTGACTTTTGATATTCACCTATTGCCAAAATTACAAGGTCCCGTCAAGAGTGAGACCGATTATTGAACTGTGTGATTTCTGAAAGACCATTAACTTCCGTATCAGAGAAATTTTCCAAAACCCAAAAAATAGGGAAAAACAAAAGAAACAATCCTGAACACTTCACACTCTGCACAAACGTCATGGTAAGTCGACAGACTCGTTGATAGGTTCAACCTAAAACAAGAAACTATTAAAAATTATCTAAAGGAAAAATTAAATAAATGAAAGAGAAAAAAAAACAATAAAATAAAGAATAAATAAATATACGAATAAAAAATATAAATTAATAAAATAAAATAAAAACATGCAGATGTTTGGAAGTTTTATTCTTAAGGGCAAGAATGTAACAAAGTTATATTAAAAAAATAAATCCAGGTGATCTGATATTCTCGCTATCACTTCCAGCGCTTCCTAAGAGGCTGTGAACCAAATATTAGGGCTCAAGGATGTACAGGAGAGAAGTTAGCTTAATTGATCACACAGCTGATCTCACATCTTTGCAATCCCTTCGACATGGCCCCAAGAGATTCTGCACCAGATTCCAGTGCTCTTCGAACTTTGATCTGATGAGGAATAACAGTTTGTAACCGATTTTCGTAACGCTCAATTCGCGACGGAATTACATAAGGCCCTATTCGTGACGGAAATGTGTAACGCTCAATTCGTGACGGACGTTCGTAATGCAATTTTTGTGTGGCTTTTCATACTTTAGATCTCGCTTATCGTAGTCTGTCACCGACAAAACTCGTTTCTTCCCAGGAACTGCTTGTTTATTTATTTGACAAGAAACACGGGTGGAGCCCGATTCACTAGAAAATTACAATTAAAAACGTGAGTGAAATTGTTACATATTAATTACAAGCGTCAAACATAGATATTACGCATCCTATTTGTTTGTGCATAAGTGGTATAATATTATCCACAACATTTGTATTGAAGGAATGAGTAACTGGTAAATTTCATCACAATCCTTCAATCCGTTCTAGAGAAAAAGAAAACGAGATTTTTACAGCTATTCCGATTTTTTTTCACTTCGTACCTAATTGAAGTATCTGAATAGCTGATTTTTACGGGGTGTACAACAACCCCAACGCCAAAATTTCAAATGTCGTTTGTCAATCAGAAGATCGCTATATTCACGAACTTAGTACAATTTTTGTTTGAAATAGTTAAACACACACTTAAATACTAATTAAAACACACACTTCATGAAGCGTATAGATATATGAGTTTCAAAAAATGAGGTACATATATACTAACATCTTGGTATATGTATAAGCCGTTAGTGCTATTTTGACCTGACCTTTCTGGCGAAGCAAGCAAAGTAAAAACGATACGACCAAGAAATATCGAAATGTTACTCGTAACAAGGTATGCTTTAGAGTAGTGATGATTCAAAATTGTTGACCAACTGCAATAAGTTAAACGCGGATATATTTGATGAAATATTAGGTAGTTTGTGTAGGAACCAAAGCAGCTGTTTCCTAAGCCTTTGTAAAATTTAAAACTGTGCTGAAAAACAGATTATCCCACGTTGGAAAGCTTTCAAGTTCCACGTATTATTCCACATCAAAACATTCCCCACTATAACTGTCCTCCTATTCCATAAAAATGTTGTTTTGCGTATTTAGGTTTCTTAGCGCAATAGCAATAGCTGATCCAAACGCAATGGAATTCACGGAAAAATCACCTTCACTCTGTTCAACATATACCTTTCCTTTCGGAACGGATTCATCCATTCAATTTATCCATTGCTTTGTGAGAAATAGAGGATTCAGGAAATTAGCATATGCGCATGCGCACCCCGCTTTTATGGGTCCAACGTTGATGAAAACGTTTGGGACGAAATTAGTACTCCAGAAAGCCCACATCACCAACTCTGACATCAGTAAAGGTACAGGAGTGCGACAACGATTAAACCTTTATAATATGCAGCAGGAAGTCGAGCTATTGATATTTTATGTATTTGCTATGGCACATAAACTAAAAAAACGTCACGGAAAATCGCTCACGAAAATATTCTGATGATTTTCACTTACAACCAAGTCGTTGCTAAGGAAATGGTACTTCGTCGTTTTTCATCCCACAAAATTCGTTGACCATTCGTTCGAAAGCTCTCGATTTATCCAACCATATTATGTTAACTACTGCGAAGTGCGTGGCCAACAAGCTGAGTTATGAGCAAGGTTATTTGAATAATTGTGTACACTCAGGTGATCATTCTCAATAATTGATATTGTGAACATGATTGCCACCGCTTGTTAATTTCTGATGATTTCATTGAGCTGGTGTTTCGATGATTTGATTCATAGCAGGTGATCCAAGTATTGCGAGAACGGTTTGATTTGTGAAGCGGTGGCTAAATCATTTTAATAGGTAATTTCTATACTTTACACTCTAGGAAGCTGTAATTTCGTATGTAGTCTCTTTAGCACATTCACGTGACGATGCCCACGGTCCGGATCAGCTGAGTGGCTCTTAGAGCTTGCATACGAGTCTGCAACACATACTTGTCTTCAACTAAAGACATAAGATGTCCCAATGTGTTGCAGACTCGTATGCAAGCGTTTTATTTTATTTTTTCCTTATCACCGCAAATTTATGTATCGAGAAGAGCTCGTTTAACTCCGTGTTCAGTCGCAAGTCAGGCACACTCCCTCTGTTGAGATAGGAATCGTCACACCTTTGAGAACCGTCTTGGGACTAATCCGCATAATATTTGACATTGTCATCACAAGAAAACAGGAATTTAATATAGTTTTGCCCAGTAAAAGACCGAACACCAAACCGACAGTCTCGGAAGCAAGAAGCTATTCATAAACCTGTGAAACGCAAAAAATCAACAGGAAACTTCTTATTGCAAAGAGAAACAAAATTGAAAACCACTTGAACGAAAAAAAGGTTCCTTACATTCGATTATATCATACTCTCAATTTCTCCAACTTGGAGAAATATATTATCACGGGTTTTTGTGGATTTTATAATTAATTGGTTTTATCGTAACTGATTATTATCACGTAAACTGGCAGAGTGACCTAATGCCTTAATTATACGGCTAATAAACCTGAAGATAATAAGCTCGGCCATCACCGGTATATTGAATCTGACGGTTGCCGGCCACGCACAGCTCTCGTGAGCAGCTGCGGACTTCCCAACGGAAATGCCTCTATCAACCTGTGCCCCGCCTCCTGGGATCCTCATTTTTGACCGCGGGAGGGTGAATTTATTGATCAAGTTGGTTGGTTAGCCTGAGAAACAAAAACGTTGCAAATTATTAATCAAAGGTTTATTATTTCTGGATCAAATAGCCCTACTACGAAGATCACTAGTGCCTAGAAAATTGAATGTCTAACTGAGTTTGTGGTGCATAATCAAAATATAACAAAGAAAATAAATTAATGCCTACACTAAACAAACAAATAAATTATTCCTAACAATGAATACAGCTTCATAGGTTTAATAGCGAAGAAATTTGTTCCGGAGCTCACTCAGATGGTAATAGAAACTTTAATTATTTCAAACCACTCGTTCCTTGATGTCCCAGAGAGTCTCCCTGTCAAATTTCGTCATCCTACAGCAAAAAGGACAGTACCTCACTCAGCTGATCAGGAAAGAGCCCATTATTTCATTCGTCTTTTGATGTCCCAGATAGGCTTCCTGTCAAATTCCAACATCATTTAGTGAAAGAGTGAGAATCATTCGTCTCTGCATGTCCCAGAGAGTCGCCCTGTCTGAGTACAAAATCCTACAGTCAAAAGGTAATTATTTGATAGCCTCTCCTCCATTCATGTTTTTACCATGATTACGTTTGATCATCTCGCGGTTCTTCAAAAATTCAAATCACGGGCCACCCTAAAGACACGAAACATGTCAAAAATAATGGAATCTTTCAAGTTATTGTGAAGAAGTAATGCATTTTTTGACGACTCGAAGGGCAAAATTTATTGCAAATTAGAAAACAAAGGCATATTATTTCTGTATGAGAACCCTTCGGTATGTATTAGACCCCTGTACGAAGATTACTGACAGATTACCTATCAAACTAGTCCAGTTGTTTCGAAGAAAAGCTTCGGACGGCGGTAAAAATAATAAACCAAAAAGCTCTTTTCTTACGTGCACATTTCTGGCTATATAAAATTCCCTTTTTGAGAATTAAGGAAAAAATAAATAAATAAATAAATAAATAAAATAAAAAATAAAATAAAATAAAACATTAATAGTAAATATAACTAAATAAAGGTTAATTAAGGTAAATTAAAGGTAAATTAGGCGCGCAGCTTCCTAAAACATGATTTTGTATCTTAAACATGATTGTAGGATATACCTGATGTGAATTAATAGGAAAAATTAAAATTACTGACTTACATTTTTTAATGTATTCTAGTAGAGTAATTTCTAGAAATTAACGTGAAAAAATGAATCATTGCAAAAACCTTTCAATTCCACGCGATTGAACATCATGCAGTAGTGTAATTAATCAATGTAATTAAAACTAAATGATATTATACGTAATTACATAGGTATACAAAAGTTATGAAAATTGACCTGTGCCCATTATCGCTCCATAATTCCATAACAAGTGCTCAAATTGAATGAATACGTGCTAATATTATTTTAAAAATATTCTTTAAAGATTTAAATAACCATTTGAAACAGAATATTAGGCACTTAAAAAATCTAAAACTTCAGAAAAATGTAAAAAATAAGTGCTCAAATTTCAATAAAATTGACTTTAAAATCGCATAAAAGGGGAAAAATTGGTTAAATGTCTTGCAATTGGTTATCATTGGAGAATTTATTTACGATTCTCCCATTCTATGGTGGATAACAATTTTAGTGCACAGAAAGGGCTTGAAATTTTGGGAAAAATGATTGAAATGAAAGATAAAAGTTGCTAAACATTTGGTTATTTGGTTTTACATTTGGTTATAAAGTCTGCTCGACCTAAGTTTTTTTTAACTCTATCATTGGGAGTAGAAAACACATTTCCTTTGGAAGTTCTGCTAGACTTAATTACACTTTAATGGCCCCAAGTTGTTGATTTCTCGAAGATTTATCGATTTCCGATTATCAGAAGTTTCCGTTAAAATTAATCATCTATTGGAAAGAAACGCCATCGGCGTACGATGGCGGAACACATTGGTTTCCCCAATACTCTGATACTACACCAATGTTTCTATTTTGGCAATATGTAAATATAAATATAAATATATATATATATATATACATATATATACATATACTGTAATTTTTCATGTATTTATTAGAGTAAAGTCGAATGGAAGCGATCGTTCCATCATAGGGCCTAAAAATGGATCGTTCCATAAAATGACCTGGAAAATGGATGAAAAGTGAAAAATTTGCGTGTCTATTCAGTAAAAACACGTCAATTTCACTGTTTATAGTCATCCGTGAACCTCAGCTTAGTAAAAGGAATTTATTCCAAATTATCACGAGTCAATAATGCACTGTAGCCTTCCTAACGGTTGAGTCGATTGAATAAACAAAATGTTGAATAAGTAATCATCTACTTATATAAACACGTTAACAATTGGGATTACCATAATTTTTCTAACGCGTGGCACGTAGGTGATCAGCGTAGAAATCGTTTATAACATCCGCTAAGGGAACGTCAAAATTAGTCGTTGGTACTCATTATAACCGATAGTTCCAAATTCTTAGGGTCTAGGCTAAAAATTGACTATCTGAATTGAATCTTGAATCGAGAATGAATTGAATCTTTAAAATCATAAAAACAAATGGGGCACGTGTATTAATCAATAATAGAAACTGAATGTGACAGTATTGTTTGGATTCATAGAGACAGGTTGCGAGCGTGAAAAATGGTTTTGAGAAGACCCTTTTATTTAATATATATAGGGCTCGAAAGGTACAAATCAATTCACAGTCTTAGCAGACGTTTCGCTTGAACGCTAAGTGGTCCGATTTCAAAATGGGTTTTTGGCGCAAATGATCAGCAAATGAAAGAATGGATGGATGAATAAATTAAAGAATGAAAAACAAGTAGTTTATGACACATAACTGAAATAATTAACATGATATGGCTGTGGGCTAGCACGTCTGCCAGAGGTCTGCATAAACCTTTTACAAAATATCTCAACAATGTAAGAAGGATTAATTAAACGATAAATTTGCAGTGTATGCAGTAACTAATATGTATTATGTATTAACCAACCTTGCCTAGTTCCAATTAAACTCAGCAACTATTAGCCCAGACCGATATGACCATGCAGTCTCACAATTGGGAGCCAATTTGTACCATTAAACATTAACTAAATCATTTGAAAGTCTTGTTGGTTCAAAGCTAGCCATGCGGAACCCTCCAAGGACTGGGCAACGTCATACGAAATGAAAAATATCTTCTGTTTCACCCAGACCGTAGAATGAGCATATTTCTCTGGCAGGATTATCATTCTCACCTAGTCCATGCGGTCCGCTGTTGGCATAAGGAGATCCCCACGAACTTTGCATACCCACTTCAGGACAAACATGCAGGTTTTTTGGGTCTCAAGTCAGGTCAATGCAACGAACACCCTTATCCAAATGACGATGAAACCGGTCTAGCGACTCCAAAGCTCTTGACACAGTTGTTTCCTTCTATGACGTCTCCACCCTCTCGAGAAGTATGATCACAAATGCTGTAATTGGTTTTAGGCTACCTTTTTTTTGTGGGACCGACACCAATAGCGTAAAAGCAGAAGCTACCACCATTATTTACATTTAAATGGTTCCTGATTGACGGGAAAAACTAACGGTAAGGAGACAAACCAATGGTCACTGTGGAGCCTGAAGCTAACTTTGTTCCTATAGAACTCAGGATGCTGAACTTTTGTATAGGACCTAACAGTGTCTGATAAATTATAATTACAACATAGTGGACCACTCTGATCAGCTATGGGAGCTTTGTAGCTAATTTAGTTCATATTCAATTTATGGTGCTGAAATTCGAAGCTGAAATGGTGAGCTCTGTAGCTAATTTCGTTCCTATTCAACTCAAGATGCTGAAGATTATAACGGAGTCCCTCTGGGTATAGTACCTAAAGTATAATTACGAATGGTGAATCACTGTAATCAACTGACTGAACTCTGTGAATAATTGGACTAGCAATGCAACCACAATGTGTCACAACGAAGTGTGGTAGGATGCAGCTAGTAGCTCCATAAAAATAGAACTTGTGGAAGTTGAGGCCAGGGGCATATACTTCGGTAGACTAAACGTTGGTCGGGTGCGCAGTGTGGTGGGTTCTCAGTACGTCGTTAAAAACGATGTTGGAAACCGATTCTTCACCAAAACTTCTCCTTTATACACGATTCGGACGTTATGAGGACGTTCGTTAAAATCAATAAGACGTTAACCTATCTACATAGCGGGCCAACCATCTGCCCATGATTTCACCTTTATAGACGGTTCGTCGTAACAATGTCGTTATAAATTATTTCCACTGTAGTTCTGTAACTAAGTCCAACACGTTTGGGTCAGTCCTGTGTATAGTTAATTGTAAACTACTTTATTCCCTTTAAGGGGAGTAGTCCGGTTTTGGAGCCCCACGGGGTCGTTGTGTTCGTCTTACCTTCACAGCTACTACAAATCTGTACTAGATGAAATTCACAGTAATGTTCTCCGTAATTTCTAGCATAGTGTGACATAAATGTTGCCCATCTTAGTCAAATAGAAAAACAAAAAATAAATAAATCGACAAACAATAGTTATAAACGTATAAAAAATAGTAATTGTCATGTTCCTTTGTTTGAACAACCATTAGGCTAACCATATTCAAAATTTCACGCGTTCTTAATCTTTATATGTAGAAACTTTGATGCCATGGATCGCAGTTGATTCTGATAACCAAAAACACAAAATTAAAAAACTGCCTGCGGATTTTTGTGACACAAAATTCTGTATCTAAATGAAATTGGTTGAGAAGTTACCGAGAAAAAGGAACATTTGTTTGCGGGATGATGACTTTTCAAGAAAGCTGTTTTTCTGACAGCTGCCGTTTGATAAGTCAGAACGCCTTGTTCTCCCTTTCTCTCATTTCGTTTTCAAGAAGTTCCACGGCGGTATTATAGATTCATCAGTACTCATCAATGAATTGTAAAACTTCTGAATGTAATTGATGAAGGTTTTTAATCATCACGTCCAATGGTCTAATGGACTCCAATGAGACCTTTGCACACAGTGAGATTTTAAAAAAATTGTAACTCTGGTTCGGATCATTAGATTTTTATTTATTTTTTTTTTTTACGTAACTGGACCGAATGTAACTAAAAATAATTAAAAAATAAAATTAAAAAAAAAAAAAAAAAAAGTACGAAGTCATGCAGCATGACTAATAGAGCGAATTTTCAAAGAAAATTTGTGGATAACGTTAAATTAGGCCTGAAATTCTGGAGCATCTGGCCACCGAACTGGACCTGTCTTTTGCCAAGACGGATTTTTCTGTGTTGAAACTACTTTTTTTCGCCGTTTTTAAAGGAATTTATCGTCTGGAAATACACCCTATAAATAAATGATAAAATAAATAAATAAACCGACGTTAAAATCTAGGACTGAGTTCTTTGATGCATGAAACGGAGTTGTCCCGACATTTCAAACCCACTTTTAAAATTTCGAAGCCATCTAAATAGCTCATATTTTCATTAAAAATTTGCTAATTATACAATATTTCGATTTATTTTGAGACTATTTAATTCCTTTATTATTTTTATTACAAGGAATAAGGTGGATTCTGAATCAATTCACCGAAAGAAATATGAGATTTTCATTACAACTTGCCCCGTCAACTGAGTGAGCAGGTGCATTAGCGCTAATTCATCAGTCTCGTACCTCGTTATCGAGTAGTTGAACAAGTGAACATCTTTGGTGCGTTTGTCTTCTTGCTATTTCGACAGTTGTCAATTATTTGTCCTTCGGAATCCGGTGAAAGAAACGAGCACTATTCGCTCACCGCCAAAGCACCAAGGCTGCCCGACCTACGAGCCGCGCCGGGCCGTTGCGAAATGCGAGGGCCGGCGGCGGGATGAATCGGGAGATAAACCTCTCTCATTAGAGATCATTATGCGTAGGGACGCGAAATATGTAATATTTTTCTTTCCTCGAATCTTCGCCTAAACGACGGAGGTTAACCTCGAGGATATCACGGTGGTGTGGGTGCAGACCTGTAATTTCAGGTAACGCTCATTCCTTCTTAGGGGCATTTTGTTTTATACCAAACCTTCTAAATGAACTAAACCATAACGACATCATAACGACATTAATAATACAGTCATTAAACAACAACAATGAATGTTGATTATAAAAAAGTTCCAGTCATCCAGATCGTATGAGCGAATTTTCGAAAATTATCTTACTACATTAGTTACATTGTTTTGAAAATTGAGGACTTTGAGTGAGAAGAAATCGTTGATTACCAATTTTATAGCAAAACACTCGATCAGAATAATAATTTGCTATTTAAAAATTGACTTTGAATTTTCAGCGTTTTTGCTGTTTTTACCGATTTTTTTTAGCACGTTTTAATTAAATTTCAGTACATTTTTCAGCACAATTTTGTACATCAATTTTTGAATGTTCTATTTTATGTGATGAACTTTATTTGAGTAATATTCTGCTAAAAAGTATAAATTTAACGGTTTTTAGCAGTTTTTTGCAATTTTTATTGATTTTTTTTTTACCCTTTTTTGAAATGTGATCAATTTATTGTGCTCAAAATGCTGGCCAATGAACTCGCCCTATCGTTTGGAAAGCTTGATTTTTTGGCGCAAGAACGGAATTTTTATCTCAATCCTAAGGAGAGACAACGTCTAGAAGGACACAATCACATATATAACACATACATAACACATTATCTATATATGTGAGGCGGAAAGCGAAAAGGCACCTCTTGTCGGCGTTCGTCGAAACGAAGGAAGTTATTGCTATTTTCCCAATCTGTATAGATTTTGATTCCACGTGAAATTTCATGAAGAAATGACCCATCGCTCGATTTTTCAAGTGCGCGCAAACGGGCGCAATTCCCTTCCGAAAGTGAGCAATGTCGCTGTGAAAGTGACACAATGAATGTGAAACACTGTGTTTTTTAAGGGACTCGATTGCCTCATGTAATAATTGATTTTGTAGTATTTTTTCGTGCTGAACGTCTTAATAATGTTCATTTTTTGATATTTGCAACACCAACTTGGGAAAACACCGAAAAACTGACCAGAATCGCACTTTTCTTACACACTTCCACAAAGCACGTAGCGTATTAAAATGTAGGTTTTTCGGTGTTTTCACAAGTTGGTGTTGCAAAATATCAATAAATGAACATCATTACGAGGTTCAGCACGAAAAAATACTCCAAAATCATGTATTCCATCTGGCAGTTGAGTACCTTCAGAAACTCAGTATTTCACATTATTGCTCTTTTAGAGCGGATTCGCGCCCGTTTGCGCGTACTCAAAAAATCGAGTGATGCGTCATTTCTTCATGAAATTTTACGTGAAATTAAAATCTGAAATAAAAAATGGGGAATTCCCGTTTGAAATAACGAAGTTTATGTCAATTGAAAACGTTTGTGTACGTGTGCAATGCGCAATTTTGTCATTTTTATGATCCTTATAAAAAACATAAGATTGAAAAAAAATATAATAATAATTTTATTAACACATTATTATCGATTTTAGCAGGGAGGGAGGAGGTTTTTGGGGACATCCTGTATATGTATAAAAGCGTTAAAATGCAGAAATCGCTTCAGAATGCCTCAAAACAGATTTACATGTAGAAAATTTCTAAAATTTTCATTGTAAAAGTTTACAGCAATTGCAATAGCCCCCCCCCTTTTTTTTAAAAGAAAATTTGCTTAAAAGTCTAAAACCCATATTTCGTACTTATATATTGTGTTTGTTTCCAGTACCATGTCCACCATGACCTCTCGAAATTCGCCAAAACCATCGGCCCTCAAGTGGCGCCTAGCGACCTCGGAGGAGAAGGCCAAAGCATCGAAACCCTTAATCGTAAGTTCATTATTTTAACAGCTCTAAACGATTTGTAAATTGATATCAACCAGTGAAGTTTGACGTAGTATGTGAATTTGAACTAAGGACGTTCAAACATTCGACTAGCTACACTTATTCGCCCCCTCATAAAGAAGAACCTTTTCATAACTTCTTATTTAATATATATGTGTGGAGATCGGTGTAGAGTGAAGAAATACGTATATATGGGTGTACTGATAGCTTAATGATGTAGAGTTCGTAGTATTCCTTAAGTGATCCCTTAAGTGATCCAATCCATACATCCATCCAATCAATCCAATCCATCCATAAATTTTTAAAGTGATAATTCATTTTTCATTAACAAGCTAAAAGTAGCAATTTTGAATTATTCATAAACAAATCTATTATTGTAATAAACATTTGTTGACGCGTGAAAAGTTCATACCATGAATAATTTTTTGTTGGTGAGTAGTGTATTTCCTTTATAATTTGAGAGCTAAGCTTTTAGACAATAATAAATCAACTTAGTCACGAAAACTTATTTTTTAACGTTTTATTACAAATAATTGAAAAACAGGTGTTTTTTAAGTGAATATTTTTGTTCACATTTTTGTGGATAAAGATTTGTAAAACCCAAATTTATGTCGCAAAATGATGTTTATAAATAAGATTCTGTCATACTATACAGTTCACCATTTTTCAGATTTTTTTGTGGGCTTATATTAGCTATTTGTGTGATAATTAACTGATATTTGAGCAAAGTTTTGTGTTCCTCTCTAAATCCTTATGTTCTAGTTTACAGACGTTGACAGTTATTCTGATGTGACGATAAAGTAGACGTCTTCATTTCGTGTTCGGCTTTTCGAGTGACCAAGTTTAGCATTTATAAATATTTTTTAAACGTAGCAGCATAAAGGAAATTATGCAAGTTTTTTCTTTTCAAAGAATCCACGGTGATTTACTCATTAATATCCAATTTTCATCTTGATTCAAAGGTGTGACATAACAAATATTTATACATGAGGACAAGTGCAGAAATTTAGGATTCTAAGTGCTTTTCTAGAAACGATTTCCTTGGGAAAACTGCAGTTTTTGATCCATTTAATCAATTTTACCACAACCCCTCTAAAACCATTCAAATGACAATTAGTAGTTGAAAATTTTATTGATCTGAAGGTTTAATTTGTTATTCAAACAGTACGGTTGCATAATTAGTACCGTTAGATCTCAATAGTAATAAAATAACCTCCCGATACTTGTTGATCCTAACCCAACTATAAAATTGACAATAAAATACGAAAAAGATTTGAAAGCTAATTAAAAGCTTTATCGAGGGAACAGCCATTTAACTTTTTCACTCAATACATTAATTTAGATTATTCAAGGTGAACCATTTATGATTCTTAAAAACATAGGAGTGTGGACGTACGATTTGTTTTCTCCAGGAATTGGTGTTTTATGGATTTTATTTTTAAGAAAAAGCAGAGGGTTCCCATGTTTTTTGAGCAGTGCGATTCATGCGAGATGTTGGATCAGTACAATCCAGGAACATTTCCCGTTTCGTTGATTCTGGATTCAGATTTGTAATTAGGAATGGCCGGTACCTACCAAAGTTTTTCAGAAACCCTTGCAAAACAAAATGCACGTACAAAATTTGATTACGCTAATAAAAAGTCAATCACTTCTTGAATGAGTTCAATGCTTCTTCTGGAGTTTTTTCAAATTATTGAATTCTGTATGCATTACACAATGAAACGTAAATTACAATATTTGTAAATAAAAAATAATTCCTCCTTGCAATTTAAAGTAATTTGGGCGTGGGGTTAAAACTAGTTAAGTCTATTTTATTGATAACTCTAATTTTTAGTCTAAGTCTACAAAATTATAACTCTATTAAAATTTTGGTAGTTGAGATGATTAAGAAATGGAAGTGGTTACCCCTATATATTACGTACTTTCACTATGCGGGTTACCTACTCATTAAAAACTTAAGCCTCAAACTGACCGATGAATTGCTTTTGGTTCATTTAATCGCAAATCCACAATTTGTGTTTACTGCAGTGATGTATCGGGGCAATGTACACTTCTCTCAAAGAAAGATGGTAATCAAAATTCAAGTCGATAGTGGTGTAATTACATTAAAATGGTTTGGGTTAGCGATATCATCTGTGATTGAAAGTGAATTAGAGAGCAAGAAACGGAGTAGATATTCAGAATCGCATTGGTTGGCCGCGTAGTTGCCCAGAAGTTTTAATGGCTTTTCAAGGGAATTTGAAGCAGCTAGCCATTAGACTTGTCCGCAGTGTGGGGTTGACGCAACTTAGCAGGTAACAGGGTGGCTTTTGCAACTGCCTGCATTTTTAACAGCGACTCCCTCAGAGGAAACTGACCGAACCACGAAGCCATTGAGAAAGTAACGTGTCGTCGATTTGTTTAATTGATAAAGTTCATGTAGCGGGGGGATGGGACTGGGTGCTAAGTGCTTCATCTATTATGGATCGTTACTGATGTATTCTTAAGATCGGAGCAGCCCACAGACAACAGCATGGTTGAAATAACTTGTATAACTAAAAAGCCCAGCCAATTATGGATTTAAAAACGATTGATTATTTCAATATTGAAAATCTCTTATGTTTAAATCACTGGGTATTGTGATCCCTGCATCTTAATGTTGTACTAATCTTCGCGAAGATGTGTCGTTAGGATGGATGGGGCCCTAACTACTGATCCATCATGGATCGTAGCTGATGATTGCAATTTCCGCAGTCAACAGCACGACTAAACTAGCGTCTATAACTAAAATCACAGAAAATTATAACACTACGGTTGACTTTCAATATACAACATTCTTTCTTGAGTACACCGGGTGTTTCAAAAGTTACGGTACACCCTCCTGCATTTCCTTATTTAATTGCGTAAAAAATATGCCCAACTTCATTCAATATATTTTTCGTGAGGAATTCAGGGAAAATACTTTCGCGCCAACCACTTGTGTACAATTCCGCGCAAAACATCAACTTTGTTTTTTCAAATAGGAACCCCCCATTCACCCATCACTCGATTTTTTAAGTGCACGTAAACGGGCGCAATTCTGCTCCAAAAGCGATTCCGCTCTGAAAGTGCAAAAACTGTGAAAGAATTGAGGTTTTGAAGATATTCAATTGCCACATGTAATACATGATTTTGGGGTATTTTTCTTGCTTAACCTCGTTATCTTGTTCATTTATTGATATATGCAACACCAACTTGGGAAAAAAACCGAAAAATCGACCACAACTGCATTTTATCTTACTCATTTCCACACAGCACAAAGCGTACTAAAATGCATTTATTTCTTTGTTTTTCCAAGTTAGTGTTACAAATATCAATAAATGAACATCATTACGAGGTTCATCAAGAAAAAATACCTCAAAATTGTGTATTGCATGTGGCAAATTACTAGCTTCAAAACTCAGCATTTCACAATTTTTGCTGTTTTAGAGAGGAATTGCGCACTTTTGGAGCGGAATTGTGCCCGTTTGCGCGCACCTAAAAAATCGAGTATTGTGTCATTTCTTCATGAAATTTCACGTAGAATCCGAATCTGAAATAAAAAGGGGGGTTCCTACGTGAACAAATGAAGTTAGTGTCAATTGCGCAAGAGATCGGCGCGAAAGTATTTTTCCTGAATTCCTTACAAAAAATATAAATAATCCCGTTGGCCATATTTTTTGACGCAATTGAATAAAGAAATGAGGGAGGGTGGGCCATAACTTCTGAAATACCCGGTATAGGGTGTTGAGGGGGGGGGGGGGGGGGATATACATGCTTCTTCCAGTTTGTGAAGGTTTAATTGTGTACGACTAGTTTCGCCGGTGTGGCATCTTCACGTAGGTGACAAAAATTAAAAATTATCAGAAAATACAATAGTGCAAAATACAATAGTCAAAATTTGGGAGTACAAATGGTAGGTCACATGAATGGTTGAAGTTCAGTACAGAATACTTCTTCTGATTAGATCACTGTTATATCCTGGTCATTAGGCAACTCGCATGTTAATTGTCCTAATTATGTCGCTGATAAAGTTGGAAAGTGTCGTCAGGCTGGGCTGTGATGCTAAGTACTTGCATCCGAAATTCCCATAGTCAACGATTGAAATAGTCTTTAACTAAAACCCCATCTATGTTGAATTTCAATATAAAATATTCCTTCTCTTTAGATCTCTAGGATAACCTGACCATTCGCTAACTCTCTTGTTAACTGTCTTAATTATGGCTCTGGTAAATTTCATATATGATAGGCTTCAGGGTGCTAGGGTCAGGGTGCTATAGGTACTGATCCATCATGGATACTTGCTGATGTATTCTCGCAATCATTAATTTCCGCATACAATGGAATGACTTAAAAAGCGTCTATAACTAAAAACCGCAGTACATTATTCAACAGCGGTTGGTAATTTCAGTATTGAATATCCTTACCGCTTTACGTACGGATCTATTCATTTACTGAATTTGCTGGCTTGTGAATATCCAAATCCGAACTGTGATTGAGCTGCAGCAAAAGCGAAAACTGGCCTGCGGTTCACTTCTTCTATTCGCTCTCGTTCGTTGAAGTGCAGCAAGCACTTTTCAGGGGGCGTGAAACGAGTGATAATTACGTCCTCTCGACTCTAACAAGATGCGAAGAGGAAGGAGCCTTATGGCGAAACGCGACGAACATTATAACAAACTACCACATCGGTCCTTAGGGAGGTCTTAGTCGTCCTTGGAGGGCAGCAAAACGCTCCGGCGGATTTCGGTTTTGCAGGATGTAATGTGGGTTACCAGGACCGTTTAGAGTGGTAAAAAACTAAGTTACAAGGTCCTTAGTCAGAAATTGCGTAAGGATAATATAATGTCAGAGGTAATGTAGTTTTACGCACTGGTAGTTTCGCCGGGTGCGAGCAACATTTTTCATGCACCATGCGCCTTTGAAAGGTCACGTGATGAAAATTAATCGTTCGTTAGATGCCTCTATTATACGTCTAGAATATATAAATGCCATAACATTTAATGTTTTCATTCATGAACCCTAGCAATGAACTAAGAAGCATCCCAACAAGCTGTAAAGAGTTGGTGAACCCGAACATTAAAACAGATAATTCCATTGTAATAATAACAGCTGATTCGACATCGAGCATATTTTAGCTCAGACCGTTTCCCATTAAAGTTCTAAGTAAAAGGCCGTTTTTGCGCGCATTATGTGTAAAGTGACATACATTTGAGTCAATGGGGAAAAGTCTTAGCCAAAATTTGCTTGATATGAACTTTAAAAAGTCTTTAATCTTGACTAGAATGAACTTTAGCAGAAATCAGACCGAAATTAAGGCCGTTGGGTGATTTTGAAGGGGAAGGAGACGGGGAAAAGATGGGGGAAATGAGGGGAGGAGACGACCCTCCTAAAATTAGCCCGATTTTCGATTGTCCTTAATACCTTTAATTTGAGAGATAATTCATAAATTTTGGGTTGAAATGATTTGGGTTTTTATGCTCTACATCTTTGCTACGCATAAATATGTCTGTAGGATGTACGGTTTAGGAATCATTAGAGAAAACTTTAAAATGGGCGAATTAAGCCATCTTTATGAGGCCGCCATTTTTGTATTTCACCTATTTCGAGATGGCAGACAAAGATTTTCTCGCTCAGAACGGACTAAATTTTGAAAATCCAATCTCAAACCTTCTCCTGAAATCCTATTTTCGGACTTGGCTCCTGGACTAATAGGTAGGTACTTATTAATCATTCTGATCTGGTTGACCAAGTAATGTATATTTTACTAAAAGAAATGATTTAGAATATTCTTTATTTATTTTTGAAATGCGAGCTTGCGAACATCCAGATCACCCAAACGTAGTTATTATTATTTATTGTAATTTACTATTTATTTATTAGATTATGAAACGTAATCATAAGACGTAGACACCAATCGTAAATAAATTTATGAAATAAAATAAAACACCCACTCTTAACTGTCTTTCTATACTCACGTGAGAAAAAATAAACCGCTGCAACAGTTGGAAAATGTTTCACTTCGAAAAAGAAATAACATATGGCATCCGATTTACTGCAATTTAAGATGCAATATCGTAACTACCTCGGTCGACACTGGTAAGCACGAAATTCAATCTTGTTAACAAGTGGCGGAGTTAAGAACAAGGTCGAAATTCTAATAGTGTGGCATGACATCGGGGTTCCGATGCCTCAGACCTTGTGCAACTTTCAACCGGTCAAAAGCCTCAGGTAGTTGATATCCTTGTGTTCAAATACCTCTAGTGCTCGTACCTTTTTTTTTTTTTCCACCTCATCAATGAAGCGGGCGGATACCCTGAACGAATGATGGTGGGCGATTTTTGACATTCAGATTCAGACCAAGGACGCAGGCGGTGTTTAATGTTTACAATAATTCAGCCCCGTACCGAGCGTATTTATAAGCCACTGGAAATCAATGCAAATATTGGAACAACCTACATGCGTGTACTTGCCTGGTTTTTTTAGAAGATGAGCTGAAACCGAAGGCTTGTTTTTAGGAGGAATGTATTATACCCTCCTCTAATGGATAATAGGAGGAATGTATGTGTTCCTGCTGTGTGTGTGTATTATAAGAGGAATGTATGTGTTCCTTGCATTGCTTCTAACCACATGAATCGTGCTATAATGGAACTAAAATATTAATTAAAAAATGCAAGACCGAAAATTTTAATTTGTGTGAGGATCAAACCCCATACAGAAAAATGTAAAGAATGCACCTGACAGGAGAATGATAACTCACAAAATTGCTCAGAGTTCAGACACAGAAAATAATGCGGGAGGCGCGCAGTTGGGCAAGTGTAAGGGAAAGTTGGACATTGGGGAAAATAAATTGGAAATATCCTGTTCATTGTGACCTACATGTATTCTACTGGTCGTTCCCCAATATTTTTCATATAACAGTGCAGAATTAGCTAGTAGGTACGTCTCAAATGGCAGCAACCGAATATTGAATATGCCCATGTAGTTCGAGGTTGTATCCCAAAAATAATTTTGTTTTTATAATTGGGCAACCATTCCTTGTTCATCATCATGAGTGAAAGTTGTTGAGGCTATTATGAGTTCCGGATGAGATGAAATTATAAAAATGTTGGCTCAATTATTCTTTTACAAAGACGGAAATTGTTAAAATTTGAGGTTTAACTTCATAAATCGCGTAAAAACTAATTATATTTCACTACACGGGGTTTGAACTATAAAATCCCGTTGTTCAATCTTGCCTAGACTTGCCTTTTCCGGAGCTATTTGAAAGTAAAGCAGTTGTTCCATTGAAATGATTCTCAACTACAAAAAATTGGGAAATATAAAACAAATGTTTCTGGAAATTTTGAAAACGTCAAAAGTTTGCATTTGATGGCTTTAAGATTCAGCACCATTGTTTTCAACGGGATCAAAATAATTATTATCAGCATGCAATCCCTATAATAATGGCTGATGAAATGGTTTGATCTTAGTACATGATTTGGTTCTGCCTGCCAGAGAGGTCAGAAATGCTGGCCTGCCATTAGAGCTAGAGAGCAGAACTTAGTCTCATTTGACGCAAAATTTAATTTTCCAACACTTTTCTGATAGACTAAGAATTTTTCGAGCGGTGCTGAAGGAATCGCTGAATATGTTGAAAAACGTGTTGTCCCCAAGAAGTTTCACTGCTTATAAATTATTGCTTCACTCTAAGCAAGCGCAAACGTAAAATCCATCAATCTTATTTGACTATTATCTCCCAATAATACGAACCAGCTATGGAATCTTCTAAGATTATTTAAAAATTTGATGTTACGGATACGGTTAAGCTTTGTGCCGCACCGAACTTAGCAGAGTAACTTAGCTATTTTTTATGAAATAATGTTACTTCACATAAAATAACACACACATCAAGCCAAGTCCAGATGAAAGTCCTACAAAGACTAAATATAATTTAAAACACATTTTTTTCAGTATTATAAAGAAAACCACCCCTAAAACCCAATTTATTGAAATGATATTAGTTGGGGGAGTAGTGTGAAACATTATGCCGAATTCTCTACTGTTCGTTTCCCGTTAAAAAATTATTTTGTTTGTATTTGGTATATATTTTCGGGAACATAATTTCTGGTGATTGTTGGATCTTGTGAAGAGTTTGACAGGGACATAAATTAATATAAAATAGTGCATAACATGCTACAATGTATTCATATAGTAATATAATACATTATAATGATGATTATAAATTTGTCAGTGTAACTGTGGAGGACTTCGGGAAAACCTGCTTAAATTTAGCAGATGTTGACTCGAATTTTGACGATGAAACAGTAGTTTCTACGTAGCTGCGAAAATTAGTTAATAACACGAGACTCGGCGCTTATCAAGGTACCTCTTTCAAGTCACGATAACGCTGAAGTACCTACTTCAAAAGCTATTTTTGACTGGAATACCTGTCTCATAAAGATATGGGTATTTTTGATGAAGAATAATTAAGCAGCCATACAACTACGAACCGGACAAGAACAAACGTGTTCAACAACAATTTGAAAGCGATTATCTGAAGTCATCAGTTCCACTTTGCACTGACCCGAGGTTTTAAAACAATGATACGACAGAGTCATACTTGTTAGCGATTAGCTCGAAGGATTTGTTTGTTGTGTAATTACTTAGGATAGTGTATTATTCTTGACCATTACATAATCTCGGTGGCGATTTATTACTATATTTTTAGGTATTATAATAGATTTTGCTTCCGAGTCTACCTAAGGGTAGCGGGAGTATTGTTTTCACTTTCGGGAGAAAAAATTATTGGTCAATGAAATAAACATTTTCGCTCACATTTTACATCTTAGACCATTTTGAACAACTTTGGTTCCGTGTCTGTTGTCTGTATGTGTGTCTGTCGTGTGCCCTCAAATTCTTGAAACAAGCTTATTTTTCACAGTTTTCATCCGATTTCGATTGAATTTTCAGGGAATGCCGGCTAGGGCGTCGACGATCCTTTTTAGTTTCATCTCAATACTTCTCCTTGCGCATGCGCCAACTTAAATTCCACCAAGCGTCATTTTCTCACGTCCTAGTCGTCTGATCTCGATCAAACTCAAAGGATAGTTGAGGGATGAACAGTTAATCATCCCGTATCAATAGCATGATTGTATCAATAATAGCTACTGAGCACGCGGCAATGTTAAATCCTTGGAAGTTTTCATGCGGTTTGGGTGAAATTTTCAGAGAATGCGTGGGCTAGGGGGCAGACGATCCTCGATCAGTTTCATAGCTACCAAATTAACACTTCACTCTGCGCATGCGCAAACGTAAATTACATTACACTCCACTTTTTCAAGCCCTAGTCTTCCGATCTCGCTCAAATTTGGATGAAAGTGGGGGGGATGACGATTTGATCATCCCATATCAATTTCAACATGTTGTATCATTAATAGCTACTGTACATGCGCCAATGTGAAATCATTGTAACGACCTTAATTTCAACAGTTTTCACCGATGTTGATGAAAGTTGTCAGTGAATGCGCGGGTTAGGTTGTAGATGCTCCCGTACCTATTTCATTGTTCTCAACTCATCAGTTCATTCTGCGCATGCGCAAACGTAAATTACATTGAATATCATTTTTTCGATTCTCAATTGAGCAATTATGACGTTTCACGCTACTTCTTGATTTGCTCTTTTCCGCTATGGGGGTTTTCAAGATCATTCAAGTCTTTTCAATGATCTAAACATTCATGATATGTAAACGAGGAAGCTATGAGCCATACTCAATGGCAGCCGTTTTGTTATTATTTCATACTTATAGAAAACAAAATACTTCCAAGTTTGGATACAAAATACTGTATTGGGATTAGGTTTTGATTAATCTTCCGGTGGTAACGTGTAAAAACAGTTACACTTTTTTTCAAATAACTCTATTCATGCCAAACTTTCATGGACTATAGAATTTTTAGAATTTTTTTATAGAATTATTATAGGCTATAGAAGCTATATAATTCATAAATTCAATATGATCGGTGTGTTGCCTTTCATTGACATTGGTAGGGGTGTTTTGAGGGAATGAGTATTTACATAGGCGATAACTCATTGAAGTTTATTAATATCCCAGTACTTTCTCCTTAGCAGGCCTCCTCAGGGATAGGTATGGGGTTTAGGGTTGGGTTTATACCTCATGGAATGAACGAACTTTCCAATGAGGTACACTCTTTGTAGTCTAAAATTGCTCATTGCTAATTCCCACTATATAATGTATTATATAAATTATTCTTTAATACCTCTAACTGTTGCAAGCTTCCAGGCAATTATTTTATCCCATCTAATCAACAAGCACTGATCATACCTTACATGGCGCAACAATAATATTTAATTTCCAAGATAAACAAAACCCTAAACACCTTACCTATCCCTGAGGAGGCCTGCTAAGGCAAAATAACTTGGATATTAAGAAACTACTATGAGTTATCGCCTATGTAAATACTCATTCTCTCAAAACGCCCCCTACTATTCAGCTACCTTTAAATTCGACTTTGAGATTCAAAATAAATTTGCCGTTTAATTCTCAAATTAAAAAAGCTGTTCAAATGAGATGAATGATTCAATTTAATATATCGGCCATACGATTATGAAGGAAGTTCTGGTTTCATTAAAGTTCACAGTACACTTACTCGTATGGTTGAAAGTTTCACAGTTTTCGAATGGTTTTGTTGAATGCGAGTTAGTTCGGATTCATAAATTAAATTACCGAATGTTTGCGAGTGGTTGAATGAGTTCTACCAGAACCGGACGCTCAATTATGATTTAATTATCGAGGAAGCCGGGAGGGAGATTTCGTATGATGTGACAACCACCTCTTTACCGCAACGACCAACTTCGGATAGAACCAACTGAAACTGTTGATAATTAGTTCGTTACCATCCTTACTACGTGCTTGATTCCGCTACGAGTGTGACCGTAATTACTCACTCGAACCCCCGCTCCGCTCCTCCGTGAAATTGCTAGCACGCGCAATAATTGATTATTATCCTCCAGAGAGGGCGGGCCGGTAACAATCGTCATTGATTAGAAATGCGGATTGAGCCGATAACATTATCGAGAGAGCTCGGTTTGACGTCGGCTACCGGTCTCTCTACAGATGATTTCGCGGGACCCGAAGGGGATCCGTCAGCCGGAGCTTCGAAATTAATTGGGGTCTCCAGAGGCGTCTCCGTGTTTCGTTGGATTTAACCGCGGATTTATACGGAGGTTAACAAACAACTGACAATGGGCGAAGGTCGCCTCGACTGTCGATAACATCGGAGATCGGCTTTTAATTATTTGCCAATCAAAATAGCAGGTTGACGGAGGGATTGTCCGGTCTGGGAGTTGAGATCGATGTTATTTTTTACTAGCACAAGGCAGGAGAATTTTAAATGTCGTATGTTGTGACTGCGTGAGATGAATTTTGTGAAATTGATTGATGAAGAAGAAGAAAAACACATTTATTTGAGAAAAAATGGCAACTTTACATTTTTGTATGCACACACAAAACGTGATACAGCATTGGACTCATTCGAGTCCGTCTGTTGGAGAGCAGCACCAGGCAACCAAGATGTCCCACAGTGATTTCGGTTAGATTTGGTTTCAAAATCATTCACTATATTATTTCATTCAACTTTCAAAATACCTGCATTCGCAACTAACCCACGACAACTTCAAACCATTCCACGTTAAATATTAAATTCTTATTTTTTTAAATATACTCCTTATTGAATACTCTTTACAAAAACAAATATATTTTCTAAATAAATATGTAAATACAATTCAACAGTATAGAACCCAATACAGAACATGCTTGAAATTAATTCAACTATTTGTCCCCTTATTTCTATAATTTACTCTTCATCGCATAATGTATCTACAGCTTCTGCATCTCCCAATTGAACTAGTTCACAAGCTCTTTTCGTTATTGCCACGCCACACGACTAAACTTTGCCAAACCAAGACAGGATTTCAGGTCGTTGTCATGCCGATGGCTTTCTCTGTCCCCAAAGAACCGAGCTTTGAATTCCGCCGAAACTGGGCAAGTGGCCTCAAAGTGCAGCGAATCCTCAGGCCATGTTACACATTGAGAAGAGTGCATGGGAATGCTTCGGCGAATCAAAAGAGCGACAGTTAAGTACTAACTAAGCACCCCTGAGCAGCAACACCCATCTAATCATCCAAATCGGTAGACTTCGGCCAGAGCTTCGAAATTAATTGGTGTCTCGTTGAATTTTACCGAGGGTTTATATGGAGGTTAACAAACAAGTGACCATGGGCGAGGTTCGCCTCAACTGACGATAACATCGGAGATCGGGTTTTAACGATCGAAATAGCAGGTTCACGGAGGGATTGTCCGGTCTGGGAGTTGAGATCAATGTTATTTTTGACAAGCACGATAAAGGCGAATTTTGAATGTCGTCCGTTGTGGCTGCGTGTGATGAATAAAGTGAATTTTATTAATGACTAAAAGGAAAGACGATGAGTGCGGATTCGTCTTCTGGACCGATAAATTCCTAAACGGACGTCAACCCTATTTGGCCGATATCATTTGAGAGTCGCCTCCGACCTAATAGCCGGTCCATTTTTCGTGGTTATACCTGACTTATCCGGCAGATTTCGATAATGCTGTAATACTGATTTGGTGTTGGTGAGATGAGTGGTGATACATCAATCGCCACTGGTTGAAGATGTGTCATCTTTGATTATTTAGGTAGGTACCTTAAGAAAAAAGTTCATTACTTTGATAATGGGAGTCAGCCATCATAACTTAAAAACGATGCAATTTATTGCACAAAATGATTATTATTTCTGAACTAAGTAGCCCTTTTACGCAGATCACTAGTCTATAATTATTAAAAAAGGTTGAGAATACAAGCCTACCAAATTTCAGCCCTCTAGGATGAATAGAAAAGAAGTTAGTTCTATCGCTCACATAGCTGATCTGCCTTCATTGAATTCCTTCTAATCAACTCCAATTGTCACCAAGAGGCTGTGTACCAAATTTCAGACCTCTAGAATGAACAGGAGAGAAGTTAGTTCTATTGCTCACACAGCTGATCTGATATCATTGGCTTCCTTCTAATCATTTCCAGTGATTGCCAAGAGGCAGTGCAACAAATTTCAGCGTTTTAGGATGGGTGGGATTTATTGCCCACACAAATGAACTGACTTCCCTAACTTCCTTCAACTCTCTTCTTGTTGTCACCAAGAGGCTATAGGTACCAAATTTCAGCCCTCTAGGATGAACAGGAGTGGTTAGATCTATCGCTCACACAGCTGATCTGACTTCTATTAATTCCTCCAAATCAATTCCTGTTGTCACCAAGAGGCTGTGTACCAAATTTCGGACCTCTAGGATAAACAGGACAGAAGTTAGTTATATTGCTCACTCAGCTGATCTGATATAATTTTTTTCATTCTATTCATTTCCAGTGATAGCCAAGAGGCAGTGCAACAAATTTCATCGTTTTAGCATGGATGGGCTTTATTGCTCACACAAATGAACTGACTTCCCTAACTTCCTTCAAATCACTTCCTGTTGTCAACAAGAGTCTATGCATACCAAATTCCAGGCCTCTAGGATGAAGACGAGAGACGTTAGTTCTATTGCTCACACATCTTATCTGCCTTCATATAATTCATCCTAATCAATCCCAGTTGTCACCAAGAAGCTGAGTATCAAATTTCAGACTTCTAGAATGAAGAGGAGAGAAGTTAGTTCTATTGCTCACAGATCTTATCTGCCTTCATTTAATTCCTCCTAATCACTTCCAGTAGTCTCCAAGAGGCTATACGTACCAAAGTTCAGCCCTCTAGGATTAACCGGAGAGAAGTTAGTTCTATTGGTCATACAGTTGATCTGCCTTCATTGACTTCCTTCTAACCACTTCCAGTGGACACCAAAAGCCTAAGAAACAAATTTCAGCGCTTTTAAATGAACTGGAGGGAAGGTTAAAGTGACGTAACGCAAAACTTCATGTCTATCATTAGGTAGTGAATGATGAAAAACTCGTATGTGTATGTTGAACGATCTATTACCTTACCAATGTGCAATCATTATGATTTTTGATGTTAAATAATTGAGATGTATTGTGAGTAGCATTTGTATAGATTGCAGTACTGTAGTATTTATGTTGCAACTTATCGAATGTCAGTAATAATTATTAAGTATCCTAGAAGTGGTTATTCATTCTACAGAGCATGCTGTACCGAAATACTTTTGACCGGTCTATGACCTTTTACCATGGATAACTATTTCACTTCAAACAGGCTCCGTGTACACTTTACCACGGAAACGAACAACGTTTGCATTTCACGCAGATAAGTGCAGAGGCAGGGGCCCCGACTGATTGCTCAGACCTCACAATGGAGAAATGCGAATTCATCACTTTCATCGCCATTCACGCGTTGCAAACAATCAAATAGGCGTACAATGCTGTTTCCCTTCGATCCCCCCACCCTCGCTCAACGAAAATCATCGATCGCTATTTATCACGAGATCCCCCCCGCATTCGATTCTTCCGTTATTACCATTTGATAGAACGCAATTCGTTACTCTGTCGTACAGAATCTTGGGACAAGTCGACGTATAAAAAGAAAGAGCAAGTCTGTATTTTACGGTGACTATGTTCATTTGAAAGGATATCCTTCCAACTTCCAACGCCCCAATTCAGCCATCGTAGGTATGGTGCTTCGCAGGGTTCAGTATTGTTGCCTCTTTTATTCAGTGTCCCATGAATCAATATCTTTAGTAACAATCAACGTGTCTCATCTATTGATGAGAAAACCCCATGCCACCGGTATGGGGGGTGCGTGGTTTTAGGCTGAAGTCGCAGGGTAGATAATGTGCAGTGGAAGCTCGTATATTGGAGTCATTGAATCAATCCGGCGATCTCGAAAGGAAATTAAATTTTATTTTTCGATATGGAGAGTATATGATTTTTTTCTCGTGGATTTGGGGGGATAGGGCGGCCGATGTCGGACGTTCAGCTCGCTACCATGTGACAATCTTGGCCATTGTTGTGATTCAATTTCTTATTTCTCTGTACTATATACTGTCTACATTTTTATTGAGGTTAAGGGCTGTAAAATAAGATCCGAAACTTTATCGCTTGGAAATATAAATATCAATTTATTTAAATAGCGCTCCATAAGAGGTAGAAACGGAGAATCCTCTGACGAATCTGATGTCGAGATATATTGAATACAATTAATAAAAGTAAGAAGACACATCAAGGGGTGAGGGTAGCAATAAGTTGGTTATAGATTTGTTTGCTATACTCACAACGAGCGAGGCTGTTACCTTGTTAGCAGGTTGGGCGAATATGAGAGGGGGAGTTGTCCCGCGGTCGGCTCACACGGCGTTCCCTGGAACGTTCCGAGCAACAGTTCCTTCGACCGACTTATATTTGCTCAGGAACTGTTACGTGCTTTGGCTATCACCCTCGCTAACGATTCAAGTGACTTCCAGTTCGGCAATGTAGATTTTATTTCTCCATTTCCATCATGGGTTGATATCAAATAAGCATTTCTATGTAACAGGAGAGAGAATGTTTATTCATTCATCATTTGGTTAGCAGGTAATGATAGGGTGAAATGGAAAGCGACTCTGCCAACGAGTTTTTCGTTTAAAGTTTATCTTTAGTTAGTAGGCAATTATTTAACCTCAGTAGAATTTTCAAGATTTTTCAAGTTTCAAGCGATTTCAATTGTCTACTTTTGAGCTGTATTATTATTTAGTTTACTTTTGCTTAATAATTATATCACTGCTTCAGTAATCGAACAAATATTTTCTTTATCTTTGAGGAAAAAACGATTGGTAATCTTTCTGGACCATCTGTCCTTGGGGTCTTTGGTTTAAATTATTGTCTTATTTGGACTTTACAAATGGGCTGTACTTTTTCTTCTTCAACGGTTTTCTACATTATGGGAATAACATTTGGCAATAAATTATGTAGGTTGTAAGCAGGGTGCCTTTTTTCAGGAGGTACTTTTTATAAAATAACCGTTTGCAGTACAATTATCAGAATTCAAATAAATTCTGGAAGTTTGCTCATGTTCACTTAGCTTGGCAGGTCAATGATGTGATTATTTTCTACCGTCTGTAGATGCGGCTTGAAACTCGACACATAGTAAACAAAAAAAGTACGTCTATAAGTCTGCTCTTTGAAGAATCAGAGAGTTGGATTTTATTGAAAATTCATGATTGCTCCACTTAAATAGTATAATTTTTTATCTGTTTTTTTTTTTAATTTTTTATCGACCATTTTATAATAGCAGCTACCTATATAAGTTTTTGGTAATAAATAGTAATTCTTTTGTTGTTCAACAAAATATATGTCTATGTAGAGTATTTTTTATTTAAATTGAATAGGAACGAAAATGAAAAGCTAAAACTCAATAAGGTTCTCTATGCAGTATTTGAGGTTGATTTTTCCAGTTTAGGTAAATTTGAAAAATGAAATAGATGGTTGCATTCACAAAACGATTTAGGTAGGTATCTAGAAAACATTAAATAGTGGGGTAATATTATGTGTTTGAACATTTAATACAAGTTCTATTCATCGATTGGTCCTCTGGAGCCGCATTGTTACCAGCCACGATCGCTTTCTCATGCTACTAACTCGAGTTTTATGATTAATAATTGAAATTAACTTGATCAGTTGCAACTATATCCCTTTACGTCTTATTTCCACTTTAATCCATCCTACTCAATGCTCTTTTAAAATTAAAACAATAATAATTTATAAAGTAGCGAACTAATGAAATAAATAATGGATTCGAAAAAATAGAAATTACTAAAGCAAAGTTAGCTACAAAATTAATTATTACTTCACAATTTAGGTATACTTTTGGCTTACTATCTAACCCATTTGGTAAAAATCCGCAGCGATTTCGGTTTATATGTGTATGTACACATATTTGAAACGGTGATCTGAAGGGATATAGTTGAATTATTTCTATTGTTCAATAGTCTCTAAGAATCATCCTGATTCATCGTCGTTACATTCAGTATCCAGAAATAATTTCTTCCACACTAATCATATATGTAAATTTGGGACATAAACGACAACCTTGATTATTGACAACTGTAGAACTTCCTGTAGTTTTCAGTAATCATCAACAATCAACGTAGGATACTCAAATCGCGATTTGATCACTCTCAACCTTTAACCTTCTCAGAAGATAACATCTCGTGAATTGCCATTGCTGAATATGTCTAATCAAAGCAGTACCTGGGGTATAAATTAACTTGTTTGAGGTGCAACGTAAAACTCTCGCGGAGAGAGCGCTATGACAGCAGAAGTGACTGCTAACTGATCGGGTTCAGTGAGCACTTCCCCAGTTTCCATAAACGGATCAGCCTTGACATATGATTGCATGAATGCTGTAACTCGAACTTTCAGATTTGAACGAACTTTACGTCAAGTTGTTTTCTGGGAAACCAACCTGATTTTTAGAAAGATTAGACAGAGTCGTCTTCCACGATGACCAAACCAGCTTCGCGATTGCAATTTTTAGTAGCAGGAAGGTATTCTGGCCCAGTAGGAAGAAGTCGGATATTAATCGGAAAGTTAGCTTTGCACAAGAACGTTATGATATGAGATAAATATACAGTGACATGCGGAATATTTTCCTGAGTTCATAATCTCTGTGATAGATGAATTCAGTTGAGTAGTCTGAATGAGTAGCTTCAGACGTTAGCACCCAATTAGAATGACCCAATTTTCAAAGTTGCTGTTGGGTTTGATTGAAACTGCATGGTTCAGTTGATAGAGCTGCCTAACTTGAATGAGTGATGCAAAAAGAAGGGTATTGTATCTGGGGGTAGACAAGGGAACTTTCGTGTCAACAAGAAATTAGCTTGAACAGCTGATCTTATATCCGCAAGATATATTAGCACACGATGGGATGCACATTGATAAACAAGAGTGATATTATGCGTGTTTTGATCTTAACATTTGAAACGGAAATATTCCGATATAGGAACTTTGGGACAAGTAGGAACATAATGAAATGGACCTCCGAATTCAAACTGAATAGTACAGTGCAATTACAATTAGTATGAATATTGTTATAAAAGTTTTGTTGAAAATTACGATGCGTATAAAAGGATATGTTCTCCAATACGATCTAATGAATTAAAAGTCATTAAAAAAAGGAAGGTATCTGGCATATTAGAAACCCACGTTCTTGACGAAACTGCTTTCAAGTTGAGAAAAGATACTTTTTAAAGTAATTGAATTTGTGAAAGATTAAGTTAAGATTAAGATTAGTTTGTGATTTGATTAAATAGTTTTTAAAAAATCGCAGTTAGACGAACAGAATGGTTTTGACACACTACATACTTAAGGTACCTAACTAAAATATTCCACAGTAAATTCAGGTAAAAAATAAACTGAGAATGAGGAAAAAACTACAATAAGTTTCAAAACCCAGTTTTGGTATTTCGGATTCAAAAACATAATAACGAATGCTAAACGGCCACAAGGTTCTTCAAACACTATCGTATCAAAACACTAGATTCTATGACTAGTGACATATTACATATTAATACAACCTAATTGTTAATGACATATTAGGTTGTATGCGTGCGTGTGTCATTCCAGACGATAACTTTCTTTAGGATCAATACAAAAAATCCGTTCTTTCGTCAAAAATTCAAGTATTTCATAAATATATAAAAAAGTTCATTAATATGTGCAAAAAAAAAAAAAAAAAAATAAATAAATAAAAATAAGTAATAAATAAATAAAAACTGCAGAAAAGAAAACTGCTAGAAACCCGAAATCATTTGTTGAATAGCAGACCATAATTTAGAATGAGTTTTTTGCCATAAAATGTATATTTAACAACTTCATTGCCCTCAAAGTTCTCAATTGTCAAAACAATTTACCTAACCTAAATGTAAAACGACAAATTACGAAAATTCGCCTTTAATCATGCTGCATTACTTTTCATTTAATATTTTATGGTCTCTCAATTTGTGATCTGAAGCGATTTGTTGAAGATCAAATTCAAATTTTAATCATTTGTGTTGAAAAAAGGAAAAGTTTTTAACAAGGATATTTCTTAGCTTTGTGGATAATTCCAAATTTTCGCCCGACTGCAATAAATGTCTCGCTTTTTTCCACCTACTTCCAATCGGTGCCTTATTTCCCGTCCCACAAAAATCTTTCGTTGGAAAGCTATGAATTTATTACACATGGCTTCACATTTCAATAGGCCAACATGAGAAGTCCTAGCTTATGTACACCAACTCGTTGTTGGGACTCTAACTGGATCAATCCACTGCTCTGTTGGGTTTTCTCCCTAGTTCAATAACCTGTTGATTTTTCTCACAAATAGTTTACTAATAGGTGACGTAGTAACCAGGAGAGCCGAAGACATATCCATGTCACAATGTATCTGTGTGTGTAACAATGTAACTCTTTGAACAATACCACGACTCTTGACAATTATTTTTTTTATTCGTATTACCCATCTATAAAATATTATGCAGTATGATAAAGTACGCCGTTGAAGTTTTATTGTTTAGGAGTTAAAATAAACCTAAAAATACTGCAAATTATTACACAAAGTATTGATTGAAAAAATTCCCTGACATTTTGGTGTTTTTTGCAAAATTCCCTGACATTTCCCTGACTTTTCCCGTCGCACAAAATTCCCTGACAATTCCAGGTTTTCCCTGACTTTTCCCGTTGGGGGCCACCTGTGAGGATGCGTGTCAAAAGAACTCATTGTACGCTACAGACAAAACTGTACACTAAGACAGTTTCTCAAGATTGGATAGAAATTATCTGGATCCAATCAGCTGATTGGTAATGTGATAAGCTGTATTCTTACTTAAATTCAAATAATGAATATTTATAATTATTCAATCTTTGTCCTTACATCGTGAGTTAACTTTGATAATTAAGGTCATGCTGGTCTCTGGATCCAAAACTAGAATTACCGCGGGTCTTGGTATTGATTAAAAACAATCAAAAGCCACCTAATTACATCGATAAGACTCAGGTGTTCTTTTTCTTACGTTTCTGAGCTGTTGAAGTTTTGATCGACCGAGTTCAGGTTAATAATAATAAGTTGTGAACAAATTTATAAGTATGTCATCATTTCCGACAGAGACTTTCAGAAGCTTGCACGTCTCAATACAAAACTTCTTGCGCGAAGTTAGTTCCAATACAAACATGAATCCGCTGAGTGAAACTTCCACTGTGACGCTGAGGCCTTTAAATTATCTAGACTAAAAGTCTAAGAAGAAGATCCCGCCCCTTTTCGAGTAAAACTGTCATGATTAACATCTCTGGTGGTGGAGGGTTGAAATTGGATCTGAGAGAATACCCCAACCCTTCCTTCCATTTGTTGAGCTAATGATGCTACTCGAGGCTTTCCCTTGGGGTAGGGGAGCTTGTCAGCTTAGCTCTGCCTCAGCCCACGCGTCCATCAGCCCGAGAAATATTGTTCGTTATCCTTGATTTGTCGTCCCCTCAAATGATCGAGCGGAGCGCTTACGAAAACTGCCGTTGGAATTTTTTCCGCTTTTTTCAGAAGCGGGTGAGATTTGCAGCTGTTAGCGAAAATAGTCGGTTATGAATCACTTTGTTCAAGTACTTCTAGAATTTGTCAAGAAGCGAGGATCAGCGAAAAGACACCTCTGAAAGAAGATCAGAAATATTGTAGTTACACCTGTTATACCTAGTGAATGAAGTTTAGGATTCTCGAAGGTAGATCAATAATTGTGGAACTTTCTGCTAGGCCTGCGTTTTGTAGTATTTCCACAACATCTTCAGGGCTTAGTAGTGGAGCAGGAAAATGATTAAGTCTTCATTGTTTAGCTGTCATTCAAGACCCACCATAAATACAATAGGCACAATTTTCATAATATTAAAATCTAAGCTAGGCTTAAAAATAACAATAACAAGTTAAGAAGTTGGGTATTGAAGTAAATTAAAAGATGCTGATAGGCAGACATGAACTAGTGCCACATGGACTTGTTTGTCAAAGACTTTCCTGCTCCCCTACTAAATCCTGAATATGTTGTACAACTTCATACAAATACAACTAAACGTCGACCTAGCAGAAAGTTCCAATATTATTGATCAACCCTCGAGAATCCTAAACTTCATTTTACGAAAAGTGGTAGAGAATACAAACATAGTATACCTAGTGAATAACCAAATGTTTTCCTGAAGATTATTAACTCTCAGAAATCTGATTTGGCGGGCGAATAAATGAATGAATGAAACGATCACCGATGGGCCGAAAAAGTTTACTGCGTGTGTGTACATCCACACATTTTTAGGAGTAAAAATTGTAGATATTGTGTCAATTCTTAGGTAATATTGTGATAACATGAAATCATTGCCACTGCAACGCTCACGGCCACAATATTTTCCGAATGACACCGACACGACATCAATAAAACGAAGCTTCAAATTAAACAAAAAATAAACTAAAAGGAATTTAAGATTAATTTATGAGCAAAATGCCACAGATATAATGTAGAATTTATACAAACGCAGTAACGTATATAAATGCGTAATTTACCATGTTTTCATTTCATCTAGCATCTAAATATCGGGAAACATCACTTTTTATTGAATCTTTGACCAATAAACTAAGAATGTACACGTGTGTTCTTCTGATTTCGGTAAATTGAATGTCGGTAATCTACGACTGCCACCGTCTCGGTTCCAGTTATTGGATGCGTAACACAGTGTTACATTCGTTTGGAACATACAATACAAAGTACCACGGCACCTACAATAGAATTTATCATTTATGTTTCTTACATTATAGTAATTTTTTCAGGAAATTAGCTTTAAGAGCCACACATCTGATCCGGACCCTGAGCATCGTCAAGTAAATGTCCTAAAGAGGCTACATACGAAATTACAGCTTCCTAGAGTGTAAAGCATAGAAATTAGCTTTAAGAGCCACACATCTGATCCGGACCCTGAGCATCGTCAAGTAAATGTCCTAAAGAGGCTACAAACGAAATTACAGCTTCCTAGAGTGTAAAGTATAGAAATTACCTATTCAAATTATTTAACCTCCGCTTCACAAATCAAACCGTTTTCGTAATTCTCAGATCACCTGCTATGAATCAAATCATCGAAACACAAGCTCAATGAAATCATCAGAAATTAACAAGCGGTTGCAATCATGTTCACAATATCAATTATTGAGAATGATCACCTGTGTGTAAACAATTATTTATATAACCATGCTCATAACTCAGTTTGTTGGACACGCACTTCGCAGTAGTTAACATAATATTGTTGGATAAATCGAGAGCTTTCGAACGAATGGTCTCAGATTGTATCAAGTCTCACGTTCAAGTATTTTATGTTATTAATGGGACTTGAAAGAAAGTTCAAGACTGTTATTTCCTCGTGACAGGTGGATCATTTTCTACAAAGTTTGTTGATGATATTATTTTTGCCTCATTTATGTCACATCAAGTTGATATGTTCACATCTAATAATACCGATTATGTCCGAATCGCAGAGAACAACGGATACGGATGAAAGAGAAATCTAAAATTAATAAAAAATATTAAAACTAGCCTAGTTATCTCGCGCGCTTCGCTCGCTCAGTTAGGGATGTATTAAGCCGAAATGAATTCTGTCGTTATTTTCTGCATCTTTTTGGTGATATACAAAAATACCTGTCTGCCTATTGGTTATGATTGACTCAGAAATAATTTATATATGTAACCATTACCTACCTACATCAAAAAATAAATAAACAAATAAAATAAAATAAAAAATATACCTTTGAGACCTTCCGCGATGTTTTTCAAGAGTTTATAATACAAAGTTCAGAGTACAAACATACGTTTCGAAAGAATAGGAAAAACGATACGTTTATCTACATTTTCGTTCACTACAACTGAAAAGCACAATTTCATGCCTCAAAATTTGAATGGGACCAAATTGGAACACCAACGAAGGTTTTAAGACCAATCCGAGCAAAAACCGTAAACATTTACTGGGTCTAGGCGCGAACAAACAGCCGGAATGAATTTATTTTTATCTATTTCCTTCTTTTTTTTAATTTCTCCGGGAATTCAGCATTTTTTGGCAATTTAGATGTTGTTAGATGTTCTTCGGGTCCAGGAACGTAACTTCGTCGCTGGAATATGAAATGCTCTCGATCAAATTTTAATGTGGCAGCCAATAGAAGATCGAGCGCTCGGCCAAAAAACACGCATTAAAAGAGGGTCCCCTTCCCACTCACCCTCCAGACCATGGTTCGGGTGGGAGCAGACAATTTTAAAATCGCTTACTATGCCCCCTTTGCGAGAAACCCAAGAAGATCCCGAAATCGTAGACTCCCCCCACTCATCCGTTTGGCCGTACATAGCTCAAAAATGGGTGGCTGCGGGCGGAGGGTTTACACTAGTCTTCATACTCCCATAGATAATTATACATATATATGCATCCTCCAAACCCATTCACTTCCGGGTAAAAACACATTCTGTGTTAAAAAAGAACAAAATGTATCGAACACAGCTTCAACTACATTTTGAACCACTATATATGGGTTATACGCCCCATCTACTCTAAGAGGCATCTGAGCAATGTTAAGCTTTCATTTCCTGACGATCGTAACCAGTACTTGTTCTTTCTAACAAATGCTGTTTCACGTTTGTTAACAGGTATGTGGCAGAAGAAATTGATCGACTACAGGGATTGGTTCGACCAGAGTAACTCCATGAAATCAGACGAATCCAAAAGAATTGGAAAGTGCCGATACGAATCAACAACCGAAGCCTGTTTCGGCAATCAAGGTTCCTTTAGAAAAATTGAAGTTGATTAACATTCCCGTGATGAATTAATAATTTAAGGAAAAACAACATTAGGCTACGTGTACATAGTTTCGTCCGGGGACATGTAAATAGAGGAATGCTCAAGTAACAACAATTTTCATAATTAAGTTTTAATAATTACGTCAATGTTGGTTTCTCATTTTGTAAAAGTAGATGCATGATTGAATATACAAAACAGGTTTAAACAATACGAGCCGTAGTGTAGAATGCTTGTGGTCTAGAGGGAACGGTCTTCGGATCGTCGTAGGAACGGAGTGAATTTTAGCATGACAACTTGTTCTATTGTTAGAGTACCTATCTTAATTTGGTATCAAATAGAATTAAATCATGTAAGGACATTATTAGTGATAAAAAAAACCCATATAACTGCAGTGCAATGTTATCTAGTATTTGTTTCCAAGTTATTTTTAGTCTTTCTCTTTTGTTAGTGGGAAACATAATATAAGTAACTATTTGTTGCAGTTTAATAGGTGGTAATATTATTGAATAGTAATTATTTGCACGTTCCGAATAATATTTCATGATCATGATTCCTGTTGCATGGCCAAATGCTGGAAATGTACCTATTCCGTATGTAATCACACATCATACTCTGATTTGCTTGAATATCTGGGAAACAATTCTGAAGAAATCGACTATAAAGTCTACCATAAACCAGGGAAACCATATGTCTTTAAACAAGGCTTCCACCGGTTAAAATGATAATATTTTTAACATTACCTGTTCAACCCAAACGTTAGTTGTCATGATCTGGTTCTTCAGGTTCTGTGAAATAAACAAAATATATGATAATTAGTACAATTATAGAAAAAACAATTATTATAAAATTAGTACGTTTAAGAGCTACGCAATGTCCACTTTCTGGTGATACAATACAACACTGTTAATTTTGTTGATAGTTTATTTATGCACATTAAGTACATGATGATTATTTTGTGACATAGACAAATATATTTATAATACTCTGTTGGTTAAAATTGGTTGTTATTCTTATTCCAAAACAGATTTTATAGTCACTGGAGTTTTCCTGGTTGACGAGCATAGTTTATCGAAGAGGAAAAGAGTATATTCAAAAAGGCGTCGGTAGACGTAAATTGGAAGCGCACACACAGCTGTGAAATACAGTTCGTTACCCACCGAAAAATGTGTAGAAAGAACCAAGAAGAATTTATCATCGTAGAAACGAACGAATTCGTTCCTTGCTTGTAAATCCTGCTGAGATTCTTTTCTGGTTAAAAAATTAAAACATTCAGCAAAATACCTCAAGTAATTGCTATTAATGTCGTTATGAGAAATAATAATCGGAATCAGATGAAGTTAAAAGTGGTCTTAGGGAGAATGGGATATACAGGTATAGAATATATGGATTCTAAGTGAACAGTTTCTGCATGATGTAGATTTTACAAATTTAGCTGTCAATAAGGATAATTTTGAAACTCTAAATCTGTTTGATAATAACATAACTTAGAGGCCCTAATACTATAGGTACGGACATATGTATTATTATTTATTTGATTTAATAGTTTGAGCCATATCTTAATCAGAAGGGCCATTAGCAGTGATGAACGTGGTGTCAAAGAGAACACTGCAAGTAGCCAGTATCACAAGGGAAAGAGCGATGACCACTCTTTAACTCCTTTTGCTGTAGAAATACCTCAAAATTGAAAACCTACAACTAAGAATAGATGATACATAGGCTTACAACAGCACCTAAAACACATCGAAGCGAAATAGGGCTATGAATAGATGCCTATAAATATAACATTGATTGGATATCACAGTTTGCCCAGTTGCTCTTGGGTCCTACAGCAGTGGGTGGACATAGCCTGGCTAAGATAGAACGTCAACTCAATAGGGTAGTCCGAAAGCCATACTGGACTCGGAGGTCCATAGGAGTTGGGCATTCCTCCCGAAAGTGATGGATTACCCTCCCCACTCCTCATCTCCCGACACATACTTCATCACGAGGTACTGCGCCAAGCAGATGTCTGTGGGTGAGACGGGTATGGCCAGTACCTACCCCAGTGACTACTATTCGGTCCCTCACTAGAAGTTTCAGTGGCCTAACCCAGCCATTGCTCGTACCAGATGGATTTGGATGGCTCATGTCATGTATGTTCCATGCTTGTAGAAGATTTGACCATCAATACTAAGGCAAATGGTGATATCACAAACTGTTATCCTCGCAAATGCATCAGCGGACTTGTTTGCTCTTTAATCAAAGATGATGTTTCAAATGATCAGTTATCTATTTTTAGCAAATTCGTATAGAAATGACTACCTATTGCGATGAGTTGAAACATTTTCAAAAGCGATTTAATTCCAGTTTTTCTCCAGTATTTCCCCGAAAATCAGTCTAACAAAATAACACCTAGATATTACGTAGGTGTTAATTGAAAAACTAAATTTGGCTTTGAAATTTCGATAAAAAAAGTTCATCGTGCGACGATAAATTTGAAGAGCTTAACTTCGTACGCAAAAGTGAACTCATATCTCAAACGGGATAAAACGTTAAAATTCAATATTATAGCGGTAAATTATTTGGAAACATTTGCTATAGTATAGGTGCGTACAGCTTTTATAAATTCAGATTGTCTTGTCAAAATTAAAATTGATTTCAAAACATTGATATTAGTGATGAAAAATATGAAGAGCATAAAGAAAAACCAAATGGGTACAGCAGTTGTTATTTTATTTGAGTCTTCCTACGATGTTATCGTTGGATGATTATCATTTAGTATCATTCTATACCATTAATGTAAATGAAGATTCAATACTGAAGTTTCTCTTATATAAAGTTCGAAGGTCAACATAGTAGCTTGTTAAATTCCATTAACACCATTCGTAATCATCATGTTTTTCTGAACGAAAAAACGAAAGTTAATAAAACGTTGTTTCTTTCCTCTAAATATAAAGTTACATTAGTCCAATTTTTTCAGATAGGTCATCAACTCGTATAGAACAACTTTAACAAACAATAACTTTTAACTCGTCGACTGAACCATATCAAGTAGGGCGAGACTTTGCTCATTATACGAATATATAAATCATATTGAGTTATAATAGATTGCTAACAATCTTAAAAGCAAAATATGTAAATGAATTTTTTAGGAAACAATGCTCTTTGTTGCAGTAGGTGTAATCTTTTAAATATAATTTCTTTGAACGAATGGTCGAAGGGGATCCATCCTGAAGTACCCCAAAACGAACCCTAAATGTCAACACTAATGTGTGAATTCATATTACTTTCTAATTCTAGTTATCCATATAACGAGGACAGAAAAAGAGGGAGAAAATAATTTCATTTGCCGTCACACTTCAGTGCATATCAATGGTCAGATTAAAAAAAAAAAAAAAAAATCATATACAAAAACAAAGATATTCAATATCAATACAAAATTTTATAGTATAAATATGTCTACAGTTGAACAGTAGTTATAAAATCTAAAGAAAAACTAATTCACACCTTCAACATTAAAAAAGTCACTAAAACTGTATTGAGCAATTCAGTTAAAAATCTAATGCCTTTTTTGAAAAGTAAGTGGTTTTAGAATTGAAAAAATAATACCCTGCCAGTTTGTAGCATTTCGAGATGCGACTTTATGAATCGGCAGAGCAATATCGTTGGAATTTTGGGTCTCATGGCAGTGAGAACGTGTAACGTATACGGATCCAGATGTTTATGCACATGTATCAAACATTCTTTAATGAATAATGCTGGAATGGTCATAATTATTTTTGAGACAAATACAGATTCACTGTTTTCTCTAAAATGCAACCCAGAAATAGCTCTAACAGCTTCTTTGACGAGCGAAAATCAATGAGGAAGACGGCCTATGACCCTAGCATAATATCCCGTATGATACTTTGCACTGGAAGATGGCATGAAAAGCTGTGATAACTGTTACGTCAGGGAGTTTATCTCTGAGATGCCGCAGAACATCCAGTCCAATTCAACTTAGGGTAACATTTACGCCAAATATCTTAGAATTGGTCGGATTACCATCGATTTGAGAAAAAGGGAAGGATAGTGTGGAGATAAGTAGACACTTTAAATTCCTGGATATTTCGTTAATCAGGGGGGTCGAAGTAAGAATTAATGTGCGCTTTTTGGACTTCCCCGCTTCCTCTACCCCTCTAAACGGCCGTCGAAAATTCCGGAAAAATACTGGTTTCGTAGGTTTTTGAACGAGGAAGACGACGGCGCGATCGGATCGCGAAAAAAGTATCGGGAAATGCGTAAAAAAAATGCGAGAGTACGGACCGTGTTTTCTCGAAAAGTCCGACAAAAACTACGTTTTTTCCGATTAAAATATACCCCATAAAGGTACGTTTTTCGGAACGGTTTTCGCGGGCGAAATACAGCTTTGGGTCCGCCGAATCTGAATCCGAAATCGGATATCGAAAAAAGTGACGAGAACTCGGTCGAATTACCAGCGGAAGCGAGCAAAGCGATTAAAATGATTCTGCCGTGGACGAGAGAAGGCTCAAGAATTGACGTGAAGGGTTCGATGTCACAACGTTGCGAGGCGAGCAGGTATGCCTACATAGGTACCTACCTTGCGAGCGAAGCGAGAGCCATTTCAAATAATAAATACGGACTTTGTCCTACACATATACAGGTATACCTTGCGAGCGAAGCGAGCAACATCCCCGAATAAACTTTTCGTGGTTCCACGTAGTTTTATCAGATTTAATTTGTTTGTAATAATTCCCAACTGAAAAAAACGTCTGCCAAGTTGGGTGGGCAGTACAACATTCCCTAATAAACTTTTCGTGGTTCCACGTAGTTTTATAAGAATTAATTTGTTTGTAAGAATTTCCAACAGAAAAAAAACGTCTGCCAAGTTGGGTGGGCAGTATAACTTCTTCAAGCGAGCGAAGCGAGCAGCATCCCCTACAGAATAAATACGGACTTGCGAGCGAAGCGAGCAACATCCCCTAATAAACTTTTCGTGGTTCCACGTAGTTTTATAAGATTTAATTTGTAAGTAAGAATTCCCCAACAGAAAAAAACGTCTGCCAAGTTGGGTGGGCAGTATAACTTCCTCAAGCGAGTGTAGCGAGCAGCATCCCCTACAGAAGTTAAACCTACCCTTAGGGATCTACCGTTTGCGAGCAAAGCGAGTAAAATTCCCTAAATGCCATACTTTGCGAGCGAAGCGAGCAACATTTTCTACATGCCAGACTTTGCGAGCGAAGCGAGCAACATATCCTACATGCCAGACTTTGCGAGCGAAGCGAGCAATATTCCCTACACGCCACACGTTGCGAGCGAAGCGAGCAACTTAATGGGGGGTCCGGGGGGCTTGCCCCCCGGCTGGACGTGGAGGCGAGCGTAGTTATTAATAAGAATGAAACTCCGTCCGTTTGTCCGTTTGTTTGTTTGTCGTGTCTATGCACGGCCAAACGGCTGAGTGGGGGGAGTCTACGAGTGGGGGGATCTTTTTGGGATTTTCCGATAGGGTGTATAAGCGAATTTAAAATTTTCTAATCCCACCCGAACCATGGGCCGTAGGGCGGGAGGGGGGTCGAAGTAATAATTAATGTGCGCTTTTTGGACTTCCCCGCTTCCCCAACCCCTCTAAACGGCCGTCGAAAATTCCGGAAAAATACCGGTTTCGTAGGTTTTGAAACGAGAAAGACGACGGCGCGATCGGATCGCGAAAAAAGTATCGGGAAATGCGTCAAAAAAATGCGAAAGTACGGACCGTGTTTTCTCGAAAAGTCCGACAAAAACTACGTTTTTTCCGATTAAAATATACCCCATAAAGGTACGTTTTTCGGAACGGTTTTCGCGGGCGAAATACAGCTTTGGGTCCGCCGAATCTGAATCCGAAATCGGATATCGAAAAAAGTGACGTTAGGTCGGTCAAATCGCGAGTGGAAGCGAGCAAAGCGATTAAAATGATTCTGCCGTGGACGAGAGAAGGCTCAAGAATTGACGTGAAGGGTTCGATGTCACAACGTTGCGAGGCGAGCAGGTATGCCTACATAGGTACCTACCTTGCGAGCGAAGCGAGAGCCATTTCAAATAATAAATACGGACTTTGTCCTACACATTTACAGGTATACCTTGCGAGCGAAGCGAGCAACATCCCCGAATAAACTTTTCGTGGTTCCACGTAGTTTTATAAGATTTAAATTGTTTGTAATAATTCCCAACTGAAAAAAACGTCTGCCAAGTTGGGTGGGCAGTATAACTTCCTCAAGCGAGCGAAGCGAGCAGCATCCCCTACAGAAGTTAAACCTACCCTTAGAGATCTACCGTTTGCGAGCGAAGCGAGCAGCATCCCCTACAGAAGTTAAACCTACCCTTAGAGATCTACCGTTTGCGAGCGAACCGAGCAACATATCCTACATGCCAGACTTTGCGAGCGAAGCGAGCAACATTTTCTACATGCCAGACTTTGCGAGCGAAGCGAGCAACATATCCTACATGCCAGACTTTGCGAGCGAAGCGAGCAATATCCCCCACCCGCCACACGTTGCGAGCGAAGCGAGCAACTTAACGGGGGGTCCGGGGGGCTTGCCCCCCGGCTGGACGTGGAGGCGAGCGTAGCGAGCCGGAGCGGCTAGTACTATAGAAGTCCGTTAAGAAGTCGACGAGTATCTAACATTGACGAAAATAAGAGGAAAGGGTGGCTTTCGATGATGGAATATTCACAACGGATTATTTGCAATGTCAGTCCAGCGATGCGGAATCCTAAAGGGTTTTGCAAATCGTTCGGGTGTGGAGAACGAAGGTGACAAGAATCGACATTCGACATAGTACTGTGTTCCCTTTTGCTTTTAACGTCACATCTTCCGGTTCTTCAACGTAGGAAAATGAAAGAAATAGTACATTATTTAATCCAATACTCTAAAATAAGCACTTTTTGCCCAAACATTTTTTTTTTTTTTTACTAGAGGATATTTTATTTTTAATATTTTTTGTTGGTGTTTTTTGGTCACGAGGAATCGATTGGCGCTGATCATCTGACTGGATTTTATTTTTTTGTTACTCAACCTATGAAGCTGAAATTTGAAATGGAGGCCTCTTGGAACATCCAGAAATGAATGATAAAGTCTGAAGCACCCTAGATCTGCTGAGTAAGCTCCGGAGTAAATTTATTTTCTTTTCAACCTATGTAGCTGAAATTTAAAATGGAGGCCTCTTGGAACATCTAGAAATGAATGATAAAGTCTGAAGCACCCCAGATCTGCTGAGCGAGCTCCTGAGTAAATTTCTTTGATATTGAACCTATGAAGCTGAAATTTGAAATGGATGCCTCTTGAAACATCTAGAAATGAATCGTGCAGATTAGAGCCTCCCGACCACCTGAGTGAGATCCTGACCTAAGTTCTTTGTTATTCAACCAATGAAGCTGAGATTTGAAATGGAGCGTGTTCCACGTTCCTCCACTGTTACCGGAGGCTCAAGGTGAAAGCAAAAGAAGGGTCTGGGGGTCAAGGGGCGAAGCCTTTGTGAGGTGCGCTTATATATATATATATATATATATATATATATATATATATATATATATATATATATATTGTGGTGGGACCCCTTGTTATTAGCGTCATTTGAACCGTTTCCAAGAATGTCACTATAGTTATTTGGAAGTATAAGGTAAGAGATATTTATTAAGAGGCATTAGATATTTATATAATAAATATCTCATTATTAGTCATCTATTAGGCCTCATTATTAGGCCTAATTAGCTCATCAAATAAATGTTTTGGCTTAACCAAGAGAAGCTCGGTATCCCGGTCAGTACTTGTTGTACAGTCTTGTTGTTAACATTATTATGGTTCATTATTCAATTATAAAGCAGTGATGTTGTTTCAAAATTAGCGATCTATCCTTTAAAATGGATGTTGTGGTTATATAAACAGCAGTCGGAACTTGACACTTTTGACCACCAGTTTGAATTTGACGTTCTTAAAAAGCTTCAAAGTCAAATTTTCATCTAAAAATCTCAATTTGTTTTATTATAAAGCGCGAGAAATAGGTTCCGCGAGACCTCTCTATAGTAAATGGCCGTTTCTCCTCGCAGGCGGACAAGGGTAAATGATGTATACGTATCTGAATTTACTGCATCAGAATCTAATTTTATTCGGCGACAAGAATATATATTACCTATTGAAATTACTAATGTAACAGATTATTGCCTTACCAATTGCAGCTCTTACCGCCCGAATGCGATTAAATCTTGGACTATCCAGAAGTAAACCCGATAAACTACGAAAAAAAAAAAAAAAAAAAAAAAAAAAAATAGTCATCACCATGGACTACAGCTGATATGTAGCCGATAAAACTCAAAGAGGCAAATTAGAAATTTCATCTCTCTTCTAGCATCTATGGTTTACCATTTAAACATAAAAAGTCGATGTTGCAAGGATATCGCAGTTGTGCTTGATCAAGGGCAATTATACTCTCATTGTTCCAGTGATACTCAGATCAGTACAAGGTCATCTTCCACAGACCTTACAGCCTAAGGCTGCAAATCTGCACGGCTAAATGCAGAAATCTGTTCTAAATTTAAGTCATTTAACAAGTCAAGAGATAAACTTTTAGCCCAGGATAGGTTCAAAAAGCCATGTGAATTCAATGGATAGCCATTTGTAATTAAATTCACAATGGCCGAATATCAGTTGCGTGTGTCATCTACCGGATAATTTAGTTTTCCAACAGCCATAAAAAGCATGCAACAAATTTCATTTAGTGCCTCTGAAAATCTTCTGAGTATCTAAAGCTCCAAAAATGCCAAATGATAGGAGAAATTTCGATTTAGTAAGCATTTAATTTATTTTTAAAAGCTTTCTTTTGTTGCATTGGATGAAAATGTACAGCATCCGGAAACCAAATGTCAACGTCGACAGTTAGAATTTTTAAATGAACTGAGTATAATTACTATCCAGTATGCTCAGGACCATTTGTAGAATATGCAAATTCCACTGATTTCAGTCACTTCTGTCAGAGCTCTCGAGTTAACCCGGCGAATTTCATACGTCAACGTACGCGCACAAATGCATAATTAGAAAATACTCGAGTCAACAACGGTGACCCAGCCTCTGTTTGCTTCGTTAAAGCGGAAAGTTTTGTTCCAACACTAGATCCCCTGCTCCAATCAAGATCTGAGTGGAATTTTCATTAAATAATTGATTCTAACATTGGGTACAGTCATTTTCTCATTATGATCCTATCCAAAATTGATTTTCAAATCCCAGGGCGAAGTTCACTATATTCACGTCTGCTCGTAACAATAACAACTAGAAAACTGGATCTGCAATATGGATTGTACGAGCGTTTGCATAACATGAGAGTTGAAGAAATGAAGCAAGGAAATCGGATGTAAAGATGAAAAATGAATGTAATGTTGACTCTCCCAGCACCAATATTAAACATATATTTTATTTGGTGTGGTTCGCTTTTGCTTCAAGAAGCGTAGATTCCGAAAATTGAATAAAACTCTCCTTCTAGCATGGCCAGAGGTTGACTGCCGGACTCCCCTTTGTTTTCACCTCGAGCCTAACGGTTCCAAATCGAGGAATGTAGAATGTGGATAGTCAGGTTTATCTGCTCACCAATTCCCTGGATGGTGGTATTTGAAGGGTTTGGGACTGTTTTTGTATCGTTTAAGGGCGAGTGAATTTCAAGAGCAGCTTTACCGGTCAGACACCCACCATATGGAACCTTTTCGAAATGCTCTCGCTCAGATCTTTCTATTGAATAAATGAAAATAACCATGAAAATCCCCGATTGAATGAATACGCCAATGAGATATTCTCGTGATAACGGTGAAAGTATTACCTACGCATTGTTTCATAATTACAGGTAAACATAATGGTGCGAGTGGTTTCTCAATTGCCTGGTTTCTGGAGTCCGTGGAAACGTAATTTTGGTGACTTTTTTGGCAGTTAGATCCAGGTAAAGGCGTTTTTGACGCTAAAAATCCTTCTGTTTGCTGTAAACCTTCCGATGCTTCTTTCCCAAACTGCTGAACTAAATCTTATGTTGTTTGAATAAATATTAATATCTTCTAGAATTTGGATCAAAACTCTCCTATGAATGAGAGCCAACTGGACAGTCCTAAGAGATTTTCAGCAATTTTTTGTCAATGCACTAGCATAAATGAGGAACATGGCCGATAAGACTGGTCATAAAGAGTATTGCGTATTACTAATAAATTTTCTATAGTAATATATATATGATGCATTCGCAGGGTGCGTTTATAGGCCTGCGAGTTCAAAAAATAGGAGTTAGTGGGGTGTGGGGTTATTATCTTCCCGAATATGAAATGTTGGAAGAAGGGAATGAGACAGAAGGAAATAAGATGAGAGGGTTTTCCTGGCGGTTCAGGAGAAACCAATTCAATTAGGGGTTCCTGCCATCTGCAGGTCTGACGCGGCTCGGAATTCCTTCGACGAAACAAGTTTATGGCAGTCGCTGTACCTAAGTGTGCTCCAGTATTTTAAAAATTTGCGCACAATTGTACTCCTTTTATGTGCCAATGTACGTGCATACCCACGTACATTGAACTTACGTGGTTAACTTATTTAATTTAACGTAAAACAGGTCTCAAAATTTATGTGTATGGCTGGGATTAACACAATAGAACATTATTATGATCACTTATAACAATATTTTCCGCCTTAGTATCGGAAACAAAGATCAATCTATTCAGATAGAGACTGTTATATCTACAATTTCTTCACATTACCACATACCGTTTAATTGCTTACTGAAAAACTGGTTGTGCATGCACTAGTCATTTATCCTTTACATGAGCGCCTCTGTTGATGACAGATACCTACTTAGGTAACCTTCCCTTCACGAAATTGAAAACGACGCCGTCAATACCGTAACTAGACTAGGAAGAAACACCCACGCATGAAATTGCAGCCTGGACCTTTATCCTTCAAAAACAGCGACGAAAATATTTCCAACAGAGAAATAAACACCCACGTCTATCAGTCAATGTCTATTGATGCCAGGTAAAACCACATTCTGCCCACCTTCCACTGTAAAAACGTAGGTAAAGTATAACAAATAGAAGTAGGGTCCTAAAGATTGAGATCTACCAAATAAACATCGGAGCGGAAGTTCGATAGAAAAAAACCCCGATTTCACGATTACAACTTAGCTCATCAGATCGAATTGAACATGGGAATGGTCTTGGATGCACGAAGTTCAGTAGAAGCAGATTCTTCCACTCAACTCCTAGAAATCAGCGCTATAAAATGGAATTTTATGTTTTGTAACTTGTATGGTGGAGTGCCATAGTCCTTATATAAGTGGTAAGGTTGTGAGAGTCAGAATTTTTGATACGCTTCTCTTATGTAGAATGATTTATCAGCTAAGTACTTTCGCCTATTGTCTTCATCAGAGCTTTTGGTAAGTGCATATTAGGGTAGCTAGTTGAGTTTATAGTTACAGAGTGTTCCTCCTTCATCATCATGTACCATTGGCAACCATAGTTTTTGATTGTTTTGTTAAAGTCAATTTTCGTTTTAAATTGAGAAATATTAAAATTTTGGAGAGTAGAGCTTATTTTTTCCAGGGAGACTCCGCTGAAAAATTAGCTCCAACTTTAACAAAACAACTTAAAACAACTGGTTGCCAATGATACATGATGATGAATGAGGATCCCCTTTAACTATGAATTCAACTAGCTCCCCTAGTATGCACTAACCAAAATCTCTGTTAAGGCCAACAGGCGAAAGCACTTAGCTCATAAATCAGTCTATGTAAGAGAAGCCTATCAAAAATGTTCTCCCTCACAACCTACCCACCTATGTTTTGTAACTGTTTGCCATGTTTTTATATTCGAGTGTACCGAGCGAGACAGGAAATTATTTAGTCAATTTAAAAGTCTGGTGTTTTATAAATTAATTTTTATAAAACAACCATTAAAACTTGAATTTAGCTGTTGCTAATATTTCCGAGTAGCAATCTCTTCCCAATGAGTTGTCACAGCCCTTTCAGCGATCCTTGGTTAGATGCACATATCTGTCGGGTGAATATTGAAGATGAAGAGGTCGGTACTGGAGGCCAAATGCGATAGCTTTTCGTAAAGGCAGACTTAAATGGGCCTTCGATCGAAGCGTTTGATCTCCTCCCGCTGCTAATGTGTGTTGTGGATCAACCCGTCCTAACAGGAAAGCGATTAGCTCCAGGGTCTATTTGCTTACTCCTAGCTGCCCCAACTACACAGGAGCACCCTCCTGAATGTGTACCGTCTGTTATACATTATTATTCATTCCTCTCTAATTTACAAGTATGAGAGTGTATTAAACACCGATATTCTCTCAAGTTGCTTGGTGTATAGCTTTCTCACAAATTGTAACATGGACGTAGATAATTAATTGCTGAAATGAGTTGAAATGATTGAATGCAAAATATAACAGTATCTAATACATGTGTATACATGGTAGAATGTTTATAAGGGCTATAATTCATCTTTGCATTTGCGAAAATCGTCTATAGGTCAACCCACACAATAGGTGATAATTTCATCAAAATCGATTCGTTATTCTCGGAGATTTTGCGTATGCGCAATAGTCAATTAGTCAAGAAAATGCGATAAAATACGAAGGGTATCATCCTGGGCCCAACTACCACTCGAGTTTGAACGAAATCGGACCAATCGATGATAAAAAATCGACGTTATAAGAAACTAAAGTTTGCGCATGCGCACCGATTACTATTGAAACAACGGCAATGAAATTAATTGGGGACCGTCTAGAAGCTAAACCGCACAATCGCTGAAAATTTCATCAAAATCGGTACCTACATTAGTCTCAAAGTTTTGTCTGTGTCGATCAATTTTAGTTATGCGTATCATGAGCTATAGTTATTACTCCACCAATCGTGATGTGATTCATAATGAATTTTCCTGAAACATATATACCTATGTATTCCCCGAGTTTGTACGTGTATTTAGACAACAGTTCCATTACACTTGGAGTTATGCCTGAGCCAATTGGTATTAGTTTCACGCTTGCGCAATGGTTATTAATACACCAATTGCAATATAATTTATAGGAAAGTTTTATAGAACATATACCAAACTACCTCCCATGTAACGAAATCGGACCAAAAGATGATGAGAAATCAACGTAATGAGAAATTCGCGTTTGCGCATGAGTACAGGCTACTGTTGATCCGATGGCATTGCACATTGTTGGCTAGCCCGATCGCTCCAGCATTTTAGGTTCAAATTTACAATCAAGTGGTCCAAAAAAAATGCTGGAAAATCGGTTTTTTGACAATAGGGCATGTTGGGTATCACAGTTGAAGTATTTATCAGCACAGGGTGGATTGCGACCACTCCCAAGGGGCCTCCATTCCAAATTTCACCTTCATAGGTTGAATAGCAAAGAAATTAGATCCACCGCAACATTCGTGACATTGTTTTGGAGGGGGGGGGGGGGTATTTTATTTATTTTATGGCAGTTAGGTCCCGGTTAAAGCGCGTTCCACGCTAAAATTCCTATTATAGGCTCTCAGCCTTTTGGGGAGGTAGCCACGCACCGAATCGGATTTGCTTGGAAGCTGCAAATAGCAGGTTACTGGTTCACACTAGACGCAGTTTAATACGTACATTGATAGGTGATCCGAGGGTTCGCCCACCTCATCTCAGTTCCCTTTGATTTTCATCTCCCGCTCCATTATAGGACCACCAGTGCTCTGCGTCACTCCACCAGCGCTAAATGAGATTGAACCGTCCAACGATCCGAGATCAGAGTTTCGCCTCTCATTCATACTGAGCTTCCCGCTTCGGAATGGGCTTCACTAAGGTTGTGATGACGACTCGACTTCTAGCAGTCAAAGCACGTGCCGGAGGGAAGTCACCGAGTTTTAGCGAGGTCGAACGGAAATATTCATCCTAATGCGGGGCACCTTTTTGACGGAGTGCCTCCAGTTTTAGCATGACAGAAGGAAGTAATATACTCGGTTCATTGAAGGCTTATACATAACTGAATAAAATTCCGAATTGAAGCAAAAAATATACGTTAATTAAATTTGTATGTAAGCGTTATGTAAGTCTTAAGGTTACATGTTGTTGGCGATGAGGGAAAAAAGAAAAATTACTCTTTTTTTCCCTTCCTGATCCTGCTATGCATTTCAAGTTTCATACATCTCTACTCTTCATCGGGCAGATCATACAAATTTCTCTAAGGTGACTATGCACCTAGCAAACAAAAATGATTTTTTTTTTGTTTAAACATATTAAAAGGAGGTCTTTGGTTATAGATATGTAAGGAATAGGCATCCCTCCTCGTCTTTATATGGGGATACAATGTTAGTAGGGTAAGGTAAAAATACAGTGCAGAGAGCCTTTTTTCTCTGCTCGATCCCTTACAATCTGATCACAGTCGAACAAAAGTTTTAGTAAGGTGGTTTGCCATTTTTTTGTTGAGATTAAATTAAATTAAATTAAAACCGTAAAATTAACTTAACTACACCTATAAAACCAAAATTAAGGTATATATAAGATAAAATAACAACCTAGATAAAATAGCTACCATCAAGTACCTATAATGATAGCATCTTCCTAACATAATATATACAACCTATCAGCTCTGATGAGGCCATTAAGGCGAAAGTGTTCAGCTGAACAAATCAACCTGTAACGAAAATAAGCCTACTATTCTCTCCCTCAACTACATTAGATATGAACGAAATTCCTCGATTTCGAGTAACAAGTCTTAGCGTACAGGCAGGAAGAAGGACAAACGAAAAAACGTTAGCAAATTTTTCTGAAAATCTCTCAAATACAAAAATGTAGAAATGTTGGTTCTACCCAAAAAGTATGTCTTCTTTCAACATAATCCTCTATAACCTCATAGTTTCTACTTTCTGCGCCACTATCTTGAATGACTATGTCTGAATGTACATTTTGTTCTAAATGATTATGTTTTGTTCTAGAGCCATAGTTGGAGTCATCATCAGTTGCTTTCTGTTTCGCAGTTCCTACGTATTTACATTATCTATTGTGTACGAGTATACAGTTTCGAACTAAGTATGAAGCAACACTCTGCTTAGTGTTACTGAGCCGCGATATGTCCATGGTGATTTTCTATAAACAGCTGTTCCTGGAAAGAGGGCTGGATACTAATGGATACTATGGACAATGATGGATGCCGCTATTTGCCATCAGATACCTCATCTTATCACCGCTTGCTTTTGATTGCGCGTTTTCAAAAATCAATTTCTTGGAATGTGCGCAATATACGTATCATCTTTCACGAGATAAAGAGAATCTGAGACAAAGTGCGCGTTCCGGTATATCGTAACTTTTGGTGGAATTTCCATCCGGTTTGAAGCTAATTGGTTGCAAAGACTTGGTCAAGACCAAGCTTGGTCAAGACGCTTCGCTAAGTTACAAAGAAATGATCAAGTTGATATGGAACCAATTGAGAGCGTGGAAGTTGAAGGATTTATTAGTTTTCGGGTAATAGGTACCTCTTTGTTTCGAACCTATAAATCGTACAATGTGCTTAGAATGGGAAAGGAAATCACGCTTTAGTGTAAGTATTTGATTCTTAATTACTATTATAGGATGATTAGAAAAAAATATACAATCTAGATTCTTGCGTCACGCTGAATACCCCTCATTTACAAGCGCTATTATTATCTAGTACCTAGGTACAATAACACGTCGTTGATGAAATCTAACTATTTCGGTTTTCATCCGATGAAGCTTTTTTTTCACTAATAGAAAGGTTATTTATATTATAGATTTCTTCTTCAGTATATGAAGGAAACAAGCTGAGTTACAAAACTAATTGATATGTAATGGTCTGCAAACGCTGTTCATAATATTTTATATACAATCAAGTTAGAAAGATTTGTGAACGATAATAAAAAAGTTAATTAATAAGCCTGAGTAGGCACTTGAATAAAGAAAGTGAAGTTCCCGCAACATAGAGATATGGATCTCCCCACCAGAACTCCCACCCAATTATCAGACGTTTGTTCGTTCTCCGAAGAAGTCGAGGTAGGTACTTGCTCTAATGGCTCTAACGACTGAATTTTGATGTAGTTAATTGTATTTGAGTGTTCTTTGTATTGATCTGCTGTGGTTTGATTCCATGTGATATTGTCCTGCTAGTGAGTCCGTTTGATAAAAATTATAATGTAAGGTAACTGAAATTTACAGCCTGGACTACGGGCTTTGGCCTAATTCTTGGCAATTCGTTGAAAACATATTTAATTTGTTAGTTATAATTCCTTTGTATGTAACATTAAGCTTTAAAAAAAGTTGTCTAGAAAGTAGTAGAAACTGTACACCAAATGATTAAATTTCCATGCTATAGCATGAGCCCTCCAAACATTAGTGTTCATCTTTGCATAGGTGCCTCACCATCTTCATTTGTCAGACAGTTTCAATGAAATTATCTGGAATTGTAGAGAAGATGTCTCCCGATAGTTTTCAATGAATAGCTCACATATCAAGTGATAATGGCCAGTTCGAATTTGCAAACACCCATTTGAATCACCTTGATGTTGTATACATGAAGCCTGGCGGCAGAAATTATGATGTGTGGAAGATTCCTTAGCTTTGAAACGCACTCAGCTGATCCGGGGGAAAAGTTGGAGTGCTTCCAATCGAGTTGAGAACGATTTTTACGGGTCGGGAACTAAAGAAGTTACATTTCCTGGTAACAGATTCTTTATGGAATGGTTATGGAAAGCAGTAAGTAAGTCGGTAATTAAGTAAGTAAGTATTACTTGTAATTCTTGTGACATAACATAATGCCCTTGTTAGCGTATAGTTTATTTATTTATAATACGGGCAAGCCCAATACAAAAGGTGTAAACACAAAAAACTGCATAATGATAAGACATTTAGAGTTATGTAAGCAACCACACGAAGGTAAGAAAATGGACAGTAATTTAATGAAAGGACAAAATGGCAAATTAATGTGAAGGCTGTGATATAAATTAAATTCTAAATAGGCCACTGATCTACTATGTTTAAAATTATCTTCCGAGTTAATGTAGTTGAGTGGTGAAAAATGTAGAGATCCGGGCGCAAGTAATAAGCGTGGTTCACAATACCAAGGATAAAAATATGTTCAAGTAATAATCTATATCTGATTCTTCTCTAATTCTGAAGTTAGTAGGAGAATAGCCTCCGATTGCCTATGAATTGCATTGCCTTCCAATCAATAGTAGCGTTACACCATCGTGATATATGTTTAACCCAAAACAGCATCTCCAACTTTATATTACCTTCCATGTATTGTTATTCATTCAACCATACCAAAATTTGAGGAAGCTGATGTTCTTTTGCCGTTTGGTAAACTTTTTTCAAAATTTTAATCGTTCTCTTCTCACAGTACACGATCCAGAGAGAAAACCACATTATATTGGCGACACGTCGGCAACATTATGATGTCCCGGTTTCCTCAGCGCCACCATCCCCTTCTGTCTCTGGATTGTCGTCAATGACGTACAAAGTTAATCAAACTTTCATTCAGCGTTGAGCTCAAGGGAATGAGAGTGGCCTCGTGAAGAGAATTTAAAGCGGTCCTTCCCCCCACCGGGAACCTCCGACCACCTCTTCCTTTGAGCCAGCGGATTATTGCGCTATAGAAGCTATATCTTGGGGCTATTTCGACGCCGCACTATCAGCTTTCGGGGTGAGATCGATCTTCAAGAGTTCTCCTACATTACATATTTATATGAATGAGGTCATGTAATGGACGGAATTTAATCATTCACGTTTGGTATAGTTCTGATTGGCTCACGGAGTTTCAGCTGTTTTCAGAGAATCGTAATCCTAGTTTTCAATGAAGAACATGTTGTCTACTATGGCTCAAACACCGGCAGGAAAGGCTAATGTGAAGCGTTCAAAGGCCAATATTATTGTAAGATCGCCTTATCACATTAACCCATCATCGTAATTGTCTTCGAGGGTAAATTGAATTTGCATGCAATAATTCAATTTAATTGAAATTAGAAGAAAAAGGAAGGCATTGAGGTTGTGGCACAATGCGACGCATAACCTGTAAGGGATATGACTTTAGGGAGTCATTTATTCAATGCCGAATCGCTTGGTGCCAATGGTTTCTGTATCTGAGTTGTATCGGAGCAAAAGTGCCTTGGAGCACTTAACACGCTTAAAAGCAAATATATAAATATGATTCATTTAAAAGAGATTCAATAACATAGAATATATTTATTAATTTTTGCAGGTGGTAAATTTCAGAATGACTCCAGCCCAGATTCACGTTTAAGTTTGTACTATGCCATTATTGTTATAAACGTCATTAGTTAGAAATTAATCCATTGCTAAGCAAAAGCATATGCTCGCTATTAAAAATAGTGTATCATGTAACGTGATCAAGGAAGTAAGTACCTTCGGAATGTATATAAATTATTGTATTTAGAAATTAATGAGTTATGATTCGACTATTTGAATTTGAACTGAGAGCGTAGTCCCGTTAAATAAAATCAGACTTTCATCTTGGTATCTAGTCCCGGAGGATGAAGATAGGAGAGTACCCCATAATGCGAAATCGCGTGGAGCGTGTGCATTGGAAAGTTCGAACCGGTAGCTAGGTCTTGTCGGTTGAAGATAAGAGAAGTACCGTGAAACGTAAAACCCCTTGGAACACTTTTTTTCTGGCATTGGACTTTACTTTTCCTCAGTCATCAACACATATACAATATTAGATAGTTAAAAACGAAAAAAATAGATATCTAGGTATTATCTTCTCATTTAAAATTATGTAATTGGGAAGTTTGGTTTGTTTGGTAGTTTTTTTCAAATTAAATTAGATATAATCTTTTCATTTATAGTTATGTTATTGGTAATTGATTTTGAAATCTGGGAGCACTTGGAAATCTTTTAATTCGGTACACGTAGTCCCGGGTTTTGAAAGGTTAAGGTAAAGCTTAAGTGTAACAAAGGTTCAATCCAAGATTTGGGCTGACAATGATGAGCGGGACCAGCCCTTTCCGCTATTTATACTTGAAGGATACCCTTTAAGGGGATAGCCGCCCTTGTGAAGAGCTTGGCGTGATTGCATAGTGGCGCCATGCTGCTACAACGGCCATTTGTAGGCGACGTTGGGCAAAACACAGTCGATCTTGAATGTAGTAGCTGGTCACTTACTTGATTACCACTACGTAGAATTAATACATTGATTCATACCAGCACGCACGCAATGGTGTCTAGCTGGTAACGTGGATGACTGGTAGTGAGCTGGGTATGGCACATAGATTCCTATAGATAATGTATAGGAATAAAAACACAGTGGAGTTTGGATGGTAGCCTAGCTGGTCTCTCACTTGTTTACCGCTACGTACGTAGAATTGAAGCATTGATACTTACCGGCATGTACACAATGGTACATAACTGGTAATCTGGGTGACTGGCAGTGATCCATACTCTAAGCGGGCGTAGTTGCTAAGTCGATCGTTCACAGTACTTTGCGGTGGGGGGGAAACCATTCACTCCACGCTAAGAAGTGACCAACTAGGCGCCATCGTATAGGTATATGTACATTGTACAGCCACCAGCAAGTAAGCGGGTATGCGACTAAGCGACCCCAACAACCACCAGCCACCTCACTGTGTTTTTACCCTTACGGGGACTGCCCTGCCAACATGTTTTATTGGTAAATCTATCATATTTATACACTATACTTGTCGGGCTACGACATTGCTGGGTAAAATTTTCATCTCAAAGGTGATTACATGTCTTCCAATTCTTTGTCTCAAACTCGGAAGAAAATTGAACGTTATTATCACAACTTACTTTAAAACTGCTGAAAGTTAAATTCATTCATAATTAGGTAACAGTATTGAGTTTTGGTATTAAGGTATTACGAGAGCTTAGTAGGTAATTAGGATCTCCTATGCTGAAATGAAAGGTAACATAATTATAGATCCCGAGGTGAATTCTCAGCAAACCTTAGCGGCTAGGTAGGTACTACATTCCAATTGGTTCAACATCAAGACCCAATAACCATTTATTGGAAGCGCAGTATCTTAGCCCCGTGATTTTTTTGTTCTCACTTCAAAAGAGGTCAATTAACTCACATGTTGATCACTGCTTGTTTTAAGAGTGCGAAGGACCGCGCCAAGGGCGAGAAGGCGTCCCGGGATCGAGGTCCGATCCAGGTCAAAGCGAAGGATTGATTAGCACAAACCTTCATATATCTATCTCCGGCCTACCTGATTTTAATCGCCTCAGATTTGGTTCATCATGAGAGAGTCTGTAGGTCAAGTAAACTAACTGCCAATAATTCTACATAATTCACGGCCGATTTAGGGTGTTCCTTGACGAATGCTATTCCATCCAAGAAGAAAAAAGTATGTATTCGTATTCTTTAAGACGAACAGTCGTTTAAACGAATAAGGCCTTGGACTTAGAATAAACCACAAAACAAAATCTGGATAATATTATTATGCTGTGAACATATAAGTATGACCATGAACACATAAATACATGACATGAAATATGAATATATAAACCTTCTTCTTATTGTCAGAAACTTAGTATTTAGCTCCATAATTCTTACTAATTTGTAATATATATATAAATTGATTTTCTCATTGATTAACTACGCCTCTGAATTCAACATCTTTCAAAAAAGAGATTTCTTCAAGTTAAATTTCGTCTGTACAACCCAAACCTTCGGAAAACAATTGTATATAAATAGATAGTTGTGATAATCGATGTTACGTGTATCGTGTTTTTGATTTAGGGGCCGTTTATCAATTACAGATAAAGCCCAGGCAAACTCTAGGTAACTAGTAGGCTCAGATCGCCGATCACAAAACTTCTCCTTACGCTCAGAATCTATGGTCTTGGTGAGTTGTTGCTACCTAATAATGTACCATAATGTAGCATAAGAAGACTTTCGAGATCCCTTGGCATCAGAGATGAAACAGAAAGGACAGGAGTGTTGTTGTTGTTGTGTTGTGCTATACCTATCTAGTTTTTATCCATTGACGTCACGAAGAACTAAAAATACCAGTGTTGTAAGGCTTTACAACACTCTAAGGCTGTCGCTAAGGGTGTTGTAAGGCAGTCGTTGTAGTAGTGGTATCCCTGTTTCCCCACAAGCGAAGTTGTCTGAACAGTTAGCTACCTGTAGGCACCTGTAGAACCTCAGGGCATAAAGTTGACTGATAAACGCCCTACCAAATTTGTTCGATAGGTTGCGGTAACCTCTAGGTATCTACCTGAAGCTTGCCTGGAAGTTATCCCTGTAATTGATAAACGGGCCCATAGTTGGGTATCCACTGAAATATTCCCATCATTGTTGAATAGATACCAACATACGAGAAGATGCAACGTTTTATTGTTGTCAAAATTTAATTTCAGATATTGATGTAGAGAATCTATGTTTTTACAAGGTCTCGAAAATCCTCCTTTATCTTTATTATGCATTGTATCATCCGAACAACCATTAAAAAAAAAAAAAATGGAATTCGATATTATTAGTAAAACTGTAAAACACCAGTCAATATGTCATTGTTCGTGGTTTATCCGAATCGATATAGACTTTATATTGCTGCGCAAAACTTCAGTATGACTACGGAGTGAATATTGTGCTTAGAAGAATATATTGTAAATAGCCTTGTAATTTACTCGGACATTTCCAAGGTTATAATGAATGAATGCAGCGGACTAGACCATTCTAGAAGCGATATTTCCATCCGTTTTTATCAAAAGGTTCGCCCGAGCTTGGAAACATTTCTTTTTACTGTACTTCTCAATGCTTCAGTTGGGATCTCCTGTTCTCATCTGAGAATTCAAAGCTCTGATCAGGAATAATAGTGAGGTCTTTATATTGTTACATAGTTTTTATTGGTGTATTGCGACATGTTTATAGGTTTTTATTCACGACAGACCTACAATTGTCTTGAAACTGGGAGAATTAGAAACCACGTACAGCTTACAATTACGCACCATTAAAAATTTCACACCGCAGCAATAAGTGAATGTATCGTTAGGAAAAGGTGGCATCTATAATTATTATATTCGTTTAATTGGTTTTTAATGTGAACGCAATCATCGTTGTTATTTATTTAAATGCAATTAACCGTATGCCAAACCTGAACCTGTTAAATATATCTTGCAGTTTCCAGACCGCAATTTTTTACTTAAGAAGATGTCAAACTTGATTCACTGTTTTAAAAATTTATTCATTTATTTTTTTTTTCAACTGTCTAGTTTACGTCATAGATTTGAGTTTTGAATTTTGCATTTGAGAGGACAGAAATTTGGGTAGAAAAAAGTTTATTTTTCTAAGCCAATCTTTGTTTGGACTGTCCAGGCTTTAATTTTCAAGGTATTTTCGAAATAATAACACTGTTGTCCGTTTGTTATTTATAGAGATCACTTCAATGAATCGAATGAGCCCATCCAGAAGACCTCTGCTAAGCTATGATCTCCTTAAAGAGGAAAAAAATAACGTTAGCATGAGGGTGAACTGAATCAATTTTATTCCTACATAATAAAAATCCCCATATAAAGTACAACTAGCTGATATAATTTCAGTGGAATGTAGTTTTCAAGAAATCGAGTTAATTATGACTTTTGATAAATATAGGCAGATTATTGCGTATTAGCGTTGTTTAAATATAAATTTTATTTCAATTAAACGAATTATTTCTCATTAGTTAGGTGCCTTCGTCAATGTAGTTACGTAGATGAATTTGATAGCGAGTCCTTATAATACCTAATTTTCTATGGACCAGCGATTTGCATTGAAGGGCTATCTCATATAGAAATAATAAACCTTTGTGTAACAATTTTCAGGGATTTTCACGTTGCAGCGATGTCGTTGGATCTTCAAACTTCGTGTTCGCCCGGTGGTACCTGTGGCCCTTTCTCGGAGAAATTTCTTATTCATCAAAAGGGACGTTCATATAACGCATGCTTAATGACATGTTTTATACGAAAGTAAAGTTAATAAAATTATCTCACGCCATCTTAACGTGTTGACAAAATTACAACAGATGAATAGGTGTGTTGTTTCTCAAAAATTGAGGGCAGTGAAAAATAGAGAAAACACGATTTGTCACACAATATTAGAGTGAAAAAGTGAAATACATTTCGTAAAGCTCAAAGTCTAATTTCCTTGACAATAACTCTCCCTCACACTCAAAAATCCCATATACAACACTTTAAAGCGCAAATTTGAGGAAGTGCACAACGAAAAGTCCATAGAGCTTTCAGCCTGGGCGACGTGTACAAAATATTTTGTCTAACAATAATATAGGCACCAACAAAGTCACTCACAACATAGCGAGTGAGTTTTTTTATGGGGTCTGCTCTGCTTCAGGTGTTTCTACAACAGATTGATATGTTGTTGTTGTCATCGAGTTCGAATTAGAAAAGATGACACAGACCCTCACCCCTTCCACACGAATAAGTTCCAATTTTCTTGTTTTGCCATCCCCGTTATGTACGCCCGAAAAAACCAAACCTATGAGTATATTCGTTTTTTAGGCAAACATCTGAGCAGTAAGTGAGGTTATGAAATCGAATAATCAAATTGTTGTATGATTATATAATATTGGCCTGTTTTGAACTTGTTATGTATGAACGTGGGTTTGATTAAAACTATCGCTTAGAAATTATCATAGATGACGTGTGCTATTCTCATTACGTGTTTCTATGTTTGTTACAATTACACACATTTCATTGGTCTTCTGCTACACGATTTGTAAGCTTGGTATCACATTTAATAACACACTACATCTATTATGACGTAAGACTGCAAAATACGTTTAACGTTCCTTTGTTAATAATAATTCCACACTATTCGATAACTACGAATTTCTCGTAGAGTAACTATTAAAATCGTAGTTGCGTTACTATCGTATGAACTATCCCTAATGATATCATAAATATAAAAGTTTCAGCCGTGCAGCATGATCGTATGAGCGACTTTTCGTATATAATCGTACTATAGGTATCATGTTAAATTGTTTTGGAAATTCGAAGAAATTTTCATGAAGATACCTGAAGGTCTAGAAGACTAGGACTTTAAGTAAAAAGCTACGATAAAGAACACTGGATAGCAGCGAATCGTGTTTTAAGATATTTGAAGGGCACTCAGTCACTGGCACTTCACTACCAAAAATCAAGTGAAAGAGAATTGACTGCACTGACTGACGCGAATTGGGGAAGTTGTATAGACGGGAGATCCTACACTGGTTTTTGTTTTCTGTATAGTGGAACAGCAATAAGCTGGGAATCTCGCAAGCAACGTACCGTAGCTCAATCAACTGCTGAGAGCGAATATATGGCTCTTTCAGCTGCTGCCAAGGAAGCAATCCACTTGAAACAGATTGAATCAATCGCTAACTACCAATTTTATGGCGAAAAACTCATTCAAAATAATTTTCGGTATATAATCGTACTATAGGTATCATGTTAAATTGTTTTGGAAATTCAGGACTTTAAGTAAAAAGGAATCAATCGCTAACTACCGATTTTATGGCGAAAAACTCATTCAAAATAATTTTCGGTAATTCAAAAAAGATTTTTGACTTTTCTTTTTTTTTTCAGTTTTTATTAATTTTTCGTAAAATATTTAAGGAATTTAAGTATATTTTTCGGCATGAATTTCGACATAATTTTTTTTAAATGTTCTAGTTCATCGTTAATAAACTTTTTTCGACTACACTCCTGCCAAATATATAAATTTTATTTATAATTTATTATTGCAGTTTTTAGCAATTTTTAGTACATTTTTCAAAGTTTTACCAATTTAATCCGGTAAAAAAAAAAAAAAAAAAATGCTGTCCCACAAACTCATCATTTTGTTTGGAGTACTTGATTTTTTTTTTTTTTTTTGGCGCATGAATGGAAGTTTTACCTTAATCCTAAGGAGAGTTATCGTCGGGAAGGACACACACACATATATATTTACATATGAAAAAAGCGTTGAACTCTAGGATTTGTCTCAGAATGTCTCAAACCGGATTTCAATAAAGGAAATTTTTGAAAATTTTATCCGATGCGTCAGAAGATCTAATTTCAACCTTATAACATCTTAAACATTTTCTCACCAACGGGAAAAAAAGAGATCATGAGATCAGTATGATAGACGACAAGCAGTATGATTACGAAATATTTGGATTATTACTCATAAATATAAGATATATCTTCCTTTTTATCCGAAACCATAACGAGCTTTCTGTGCTGGGTATTTAGGTTTGTCCCCTAGCTAAAGTGCCTATTTCAAAAAGTATTATTTAAATATAAATTTACTAGAATCTAAGTTCATAAGACCGTCCGTAAAACCGTAGATCGTACAATCAACTTGTCAGGCTGAGACAAATCCGCATTCAAAGGCGTATAATATATTATATTGTATAGGAATATAATTTGCATGATTATATACCAAACTGTGTTTTTTATACGCATTCTCAGTAATAACACAAATACGTCTGCAAATAGTAATACAGCGGTGGTCTTGTTGGCACAAGGTTTCCTTGAATAATATATTTCATTCTCCCAGATTACACCTAAATATGGAGGGTTGAAATATTTAATATTTTCACGAATTTTACTGTGACGATATGACTATGGACGAATTTAATTACATCTTAGGATAGTACTACGCTAAACAAGTTGTTATTGTAACAATATGGATAAACTCTGATAAATTTAATTCGTTATGAAATTTTTTTAATTAGTTTACAGTAGAGCCCCGATTATCCGCGAGTGCCACGAATTTTTTTTTAAATTATTTAATTTTTTTAATTACAAACTGTTCTTTATTTTAGTGATTTAGATGTAGAGAAAAGTACATGTCCGTACTTCTTTACTAAATCATGTTTACCTATCATGTTTTTTGTACTATAAAGCATAGTCTTTATGATGAGATACATTTTTTCATTTTTTCACCTCATTTAGCGAATTTTCTTAAAAAAATGTATTGCAATGGCTCAAAAAATTATAATCAAAATTTTGAAAAATTTCTTTATTGAAATCCGTTTTGAGATATTTTCAAAGGAATCCTAGAGTTTAACACTTTTTCATATGTACCTATATAAATATTTTAGTCTTTTTTTCGGGTTATTCGCAATTTTCGCTATCCGCAGTGCCCTTTTCACCCCATTTCGAGGATAATCGGGGCTCTACTGTATTCGCTTTCATCGCTAGGAAAGTATGTATGGGGAATTATAATATTCCTTGAATAATAACTGTATGAATAGCTGTGACTTTTGAGTCATTCATTGCGGCGTTAATTCATATTTCATAATCAGTCCGTTTGAAGTGATTGGAGCAGAACCAGAAAGGAATTCTCTCAAGTTACTCAAGTGGAGTCAAACTGTCGGAGTAACTCTTAGTGCCCGTTCCCTTGACAATCATGTCTAGAACGCGGGTCACTCAATACCCTGGGCTCTATTATCCAGAACCAGTGGAACTTCGATGTTATCACGCAGATGAGGTCGCAGAACTTCGTACCCATGACCCACCCATGACACTGTTGTTATACTTACTGAATTTTCAACGAAAATGGAGGAGTTGAAATGGCTTCAATATTTCAGAAAAAAATTTTTGAATACTTCCTTCTGTGGAAATCCATTTTGTAATAGAATGTACGAGATACCATCCATTTATTCAATAAATTCACAGTGTCCATGGCTAACTGAGAATAAAGTAGTGTACCCATCCGGTACCACGTAGTTGTCGTGGCAGTCACTCGAATCTATGCTGAAACATAGTTTTTACCATGATCTAATCGGAAGTGCCAAGGTTTGCCGGATATGCACTTTGTGCTTTATAACTTCGTACATGCATTGCATTTTTGTTAGAGAAGAAAGAGAATGGAAGGGAAAGGATCAATGTACCACTGTCTGGAACTCAAAGCTCCATAGTTGTAAGTACAGTAGGAAGTACTACAGTCCGGAACTCACAGCTCCGTAGGCGTGGTATAGGATGACATGTTCCAATAGGGAATTCACAGTTCAATAGGCAAGATACAGAGGGAACTATTACCGTCTGGAACTGACAGCTCTAAAGGGGTAATTATGAAGAGAGTCGTCAAGCTGTAAAGTACTACTGTCCAGAACTCAGAGCTCCCAGGACTGCGGAGCCAAACCAAGTTGGGCTGCGTATTTATTCGTAAAACCTAAAATACGCACAAATGTTGTTTTTTGAGCACAATAGTATCAATGAAATTTTTGTGATATATATTATATCTTCCTGTTAGAGGACGTTAATTATCTATCGAATGACGCGATTTTATGTGTTTGGTGCTAAAACTGAGTAGAAATGGTAGGAAAGCTGTTTCAAAGGCACTGAAATTACTGATTCTAATATATATCGTATTAAATGATATTCCTTCGCACCACAAAATATTAACAAGATTTATAAAAAGGCCTTCTGTCCTTAAATTGGTTTTTTTAAATTAAGGATAGAAGGCCTTTTTTATAAATCTTGTTATAATCTGAACTGTCCGAATAAAGAAACCAAGGCACGGTAACCAAATCAAAGTAATGCTTCCTGTTTAAGTACATTTATTCACCATCCATAAGAGAGCAGTTTTTGTAATTTGGAACTACGATTCAAGAACTTGAATCACCGAAGCGATGCATAGTGTAATGTGCTCTAGATTTGGATACCTACACAGGAAGTTTAAAGCAATTTAAAGTGATCAATACTTCTAAAAACAGCAAATGAAAGGCCCAGTAGTATCTATCACAATCACAAAGTATTATAAGAAAAATCATGATATTTTCGTATTTATAATTTTTTCCTTCTTCCTCATTTTGGTTTAGATCTGCTAAAGATCGGGTATTTCATTTTGATGACTGATTTTTGTAAGAAGGAGTGATGGAAGGGGAAATGAACTGCAACCGATTTTTTTGAATCATTCTTTGTTCGATCTTTTACTATTTTGCTCAAAGAATTATTTTCCTCTGAGAATCTTATCTCATTAATTCAAGATTTCATAGTATTTGAGGCAATATCGATATATCGTGATATTGTCAGTCAATTTGTCAAAGCTAACATTTATTCATGTGAGGTTATAATGGACGTGGTACAACCAATAATATCACGATCTATTCGCCATTCCCAGCTAAATAATGTACAATTCATACATTGGAGACCTACTTACCTGTAGTGCATTCCCTACCTACCAATACTGTTTTTTAAATAGAGTGATAGACACTTTCTGGTAAAGAACATTCATTCATCATCTTGCTTAGCGACGTGATTTGAAGAAGAATATAAGTAAGAACAACGTTAGTTAGAGAAGATTAGAACTGAACTATTATTTACTTCTTGAAACCCCGTCGTAGTGAATTAGGTATTTTCTGATCCGTAGGCGAAATTCATTTCACCAACCAGTCACGAGGTGTGCATAGGAATGTTCACAATTTCTTTAATCAACTCTTCAAAATTCCCGACAAGTTTTTTTTTTTTTTTCGTTGAACTCCTGTGAGATAGTACGAAAAAAAGGGGTAGTTTTACTTTATAGTATCGATCATACCGATTTATTACAATGACTATTACGCTCCTTTCGATAGAGTAATTACGGTATCCAAGTCATTTTGCTTAATTTTGCCCTCCCTCGAACCAACCTTGTAGCGTTCAGTTTTGTGGAGCATTCGAAGTTGCTAGGCATAACACGCGTGCTTTGCAGATTGCTCTTTCTATTAATTGAAGGTGATTCGTACTGATGTTAGTAACAGATATGATTAATTATTGTCCATGCAGCATCCGTTTCAAGATGAACTTCTACATCCTCTGTGTTCATGGGAGGGGGGGGGGGGGGCTCTGCCCACTCTGCCCCTCCTCAAATTATGCTACCGTTTCCGCAGCTGTAGCAGCTATAGCGCCACTCTGCTTCCCTCCCCTCATATGCTTACTAATTTTTGTTTTCACTGCTTCATTCGCAGCTTTTAGAGCGCAGCACAGCGCTACTCCACTCTATATGCACCTTTCGCCACTGAAGTTTGCTTACTATGTTTGTAGGTTTTTTTATTTGAAAATGTATGAATAATACCTCTCCCTGGCGAAGAACCTTCACTCATCATCTTTACTAATGGCTCGAAGCTGAAAAGTGCAGATCATGCTAGATGATGGGATCTATGCACGGTTGAGCGCTCCAAAGAAGACATGCTCTATGTGTAGCCTGAATGCGGACATTCCCCTTCTCGTAACTTGCTCTATATTGCGGGAACTCAAGGTGCGTTTCTAGGAGGAGAGTGCTGACCAGAATGCTCGAGTTTCTGGACGACAGAGGATATTGATTGGGGGTGACAAAATATGCATATCGTGTAAGAAAGTGCTTACCGAGTTGTGGAATCTAATTGGCAAAATCAGAGAAGAATGATAAGATCAAAAGAACACAAATGACATTTGATATTTTATACATTTATACAAATGGAATTGAGAAGTTTTCTTACATGCAATTCGTAGTACATCAGCTCGAATCATCTCGGCAGACGGATTTCTTTCTATGTATTTTTTTTATTGTGTATTATGTATTATTTCTTTCGATGTATTTTCTTTCTAATCAAGTTGATATGCACGAAATTCTGAATTGACTGTTATTTACTTTGCAATAATTCCATATTAGGCTGTGCTCTTTGTGTTCTTTAAATAAACCTAATTTCTTCTCATACTTTTCTTCTGTATTAATGAGACGATTAGCCCTTGGGGTGGAAAGTTTTCCGGAATGGCTTAAAAGTGACGACAAATAATGTACTGTAGACAAGGACACTTACAATCTGTTTGAATAATTCACAGTTACTACTTCCTTGGTGAACTGAGCGGAGTGTGGTAAGCCCTGATTTTAGGATGCCACTCCGAAGCTGTCATACGTAGGCAAGGCTTTGTAAAAAAGAGAGATGCCTATTAGAAGGGGGGGGGGGGGGGATACAAGCATGAGAAAGAAAGAAAAACAAATGGATGTTTGAGACCATTCTAAAACCGAATCCGGAAAAAACCACCTATAGGTGTTTGTATGTGTGAATTTGTGAGTGTGTGTGACACGTCGATGCTGCCCAGGCTACAATTCTCAACCGATTTTCGCGATTCTTTCTATGTTCAATCCCAATTTTAGTCTGATTGTGGAATAAACCTTAGAAATTTTGGATTTTCCAACATGAGGGAGGATGAGGGAGGGAGGGGGGGGGGGTAATATCCTAACCTTTAATGCGCTGTCTAAGCTACGGTTCTCGGGATTCATTTCTTAAATTATAGATCCCAATTTTAGTCTACTTGAGCAACGAGCCTTATAGATTTAGGATTTGCCTTCGGGAAGGTGATAATAGCCTCTTCCAATAAGCGCAACCCAAGCTAGCATTCTTAACCGATTTTCGTAATTCGTTCTTTGTTCGAACCCATTTTTCATCTAATTGAGCAAAAACCCTTGGAAATGTTGGGTTTGCCATCGGGATGGGGGAGTGGAAGGCCAATCCTTGTAGGGGCTGCCCGAACTACAATTCTCAACCGATTTGCTTGATTCTTTTCTTGTTCAATTAGGAATCTGGTCCAGTTATGCAACAAACCTTGGGAGTCTTAAATTTATTATCGGTGAAGTAAATGGAGAGGGTAATTCCAAAATAAATCATGATCTTTTGGTTTAGATGTGCGAAAAATATTGGATTTACTTATTTCGCTTGAAGTATTTTGTCTTTCTCAGGATCCATTCTCAGTGTATTGAAGTTTTATAATGAGGGGGGGGGGGGGGGGGGGGGGGTTAGGATACGATATAACGTGATATTTTCTATTTTTCAATCTTCTCCCGTGAATCTGTCACTGTTCCATTTCACAATGTAGAAGCAGTTCATATTTTACTATGGTTGGGAGGGAGGAGGGGGTAGGGGTTGCTTGTTGCATATTCATGATAGGTTATAACAGAGAGGGTAGGTATAGTAAAATACCATCTTTTCTCCATTATTACCAGAATCATATATATATATATATATATATATATATATATATATATATATACGAAACATATACATAGGGACGTCCCTGTAAGCATGCATTACTTACCAATATCTATACTGTAGCTATAGGAAATTTGTTAGAAGTAAAATATAATGTGGCGGTGTTTTAGACAGTTGTAACTGGGATTTTACTAAATCAATGGCTATAACCTGTATAAAGAACCCTAACTAGGGGAGGGAAGATGAGGTTATTCACGTTTGGGACGTGAACCTGAGTGACCGGGGAGCGCAGCCGTCACCGTGTTACGGGGCCGGGCCGGGGCGGCCCAAGTAGGCGAAGCCGAGTGTTGTGCGGGTCCGGGAGGTCCTCCGAGGATGTTGTGCCACTTTCACTTCCGCGCCGAACCGTCTGACTTAACGATCTGTTATGCAATTTTGCACCCCACCTGCCCCCATCGGAGCCGATAAGGCCTATCACAAATCATCGGATCCGTACGGCATCCTCGCATCGCGGCCCATCAAAATCCTTCGAGCTCATACCTGTGATGGTTGACTTAATGGGAAGCAACTAGTTCCTATTTCTCAATGGTTATAGTAAAGCTGTAAGTGGGATCACCCTCTCCACCTTCTTCTATGGAATAAAGCTGTAGAGCCCTGAATAATCCAAAAAGAATGACACAGATGGAAGATATGGACACAATATAGTACAAAATGTATTTATTAAAAAAAAATTAAATAAATAAATTAAAGAATAAAGTAAAAAATAGAAGTAAATGAAAATAAATGAATAATTAAAAAAGCATAAATAAATAAATACAAATAATATTGTCAATTTTTTGTTGCAATAAATTAAAATCATGTATCATGCCTTTTTCACTCGTCGTAATGTTGCTAAATATAGCATTTCAGCTTCCTAGATCTATTAGGGAGGAAATGAGCTCCCGAGCTCACTCAGCTGATGTTAGTAGTTCTGCACTTTACCAATCGTATACAGCAGGCCAATAGAGGCTACATACGAAATTTTAGTCTCTTAGGTCAATTAGGAGAGAAATAATCTCCCAAGCTCGCTTATCTGATCACGTTGGGTCCTCACCTTGTCAATCGTACACAGCATGCCTTTATAGAGGATCCATGCCAGATTTCTGCCTCCTAGGTCTATTAGGAGAGAAATGAGCTCCAAAAATCGGAAAAATAATTTGCCATCAACATCAAGACTGTCAAAAGAAATGTGGTTGTCCCTCCATATCGCAAGTAGGAAAGACAAAAATCTAAGTGTGATAATTTTGTAAGCTTAGCTTGTAAACTTTGTAAGCTTATTCCGATATGCCGTTCACTGAGAAACTTTACGACATTAAAACTGAAAAGACAATACTATGCACTTATCCAGTCGATTCTTGTGTATGGTACCGTGGCTTGGGGAACCACGCATAAAACGTGGATGGAATGAAATCAATATACGTCACCCAAAAAAAGGAAGACGTGTTTCAAAATTTCAAGGTACACCTAATTTACACAAGTCAGAGGATAAGATTATTATAATTTATCCCTATAAGATGTTTTCAGAAAATAAAATTGAAAAAAAGTAATTTGACAACAAGAAGTGGAAGTAGGATTACTCTAAAAGCACCTCGTATGAATACTTCGGCGATACAAAGATTCTGTTTATTTTATGGAGTGGCAATATGTAACGATTTACCTAGCAAACTTGCATCTGCTGTTTCGCTCGGCGAATTTAAGAAGCGATTGAACGATTTTCTTGCAATAAATAGCAGATAGATTGCTTTTTAACATTTATTATATATTTATTTATTAATGTTTTTTGTTTTTATTTTTTGTTGAGATGAGATATAAATAATTCACGATTTACTATGTGAAGAGAAGTTCGCTAGCAATAACAATTATCAGTGATAGCTAAAGACGCTCGTATTCCCAGCGCGAGTTACTACTCAATGGGAATTAGTGGCATTAGAAGTATATTTTATTTTATAATGCATTTTATTTTAAGTATATTTTAGAATGCAAATTAAAAAAAAAAAATCCAAAGTTCAGCCTCTTATTACAACTCTATAATAGCCACCAATTACAAGTCTATTACAACTCCAAAAACTGCTGCTTTTGGATTGAAGTTCAATGCAAAGAAGTGTCTAATGTCACGAGTGGATGTACCTGGTGTGATGTAGGAAGGAACAAGGAGACTCCGTTCACTATCAGTGTTGGTTTCAAATCTACAAATACCTTCAACACCATCAAGTGCTGTAGAATCACGGTTCACAGTCATTTCTTCTTTATTAAACTTCTATAGTAATTTGGCCCAATTTAATGTTACAGCTTCATAGGACGAATAGCATAGAAATTAGGACCCTCAGCAGATTGGGGTGGTTCCGCAATACGAAATTATATTCTATCTGACTCATATAAAGGCTCTGTTTCAAATTTCAGCTGCACAGATTAAACGGCATAGAAATTTGCTAAAGAACTCGGACCATCAGATTATTTGATTGATTAGTTAAAATTCTATTTTACCTGTTTCAAATTTCAGCTTCAGAGATTAAATACCTTAGAAATCAGCTTTAGGAGCCAATCAGCTGGTATTTGCATCGTCTATTACCTACTGATTAGAACCACCTACTATTCAATAGTACCTTTCCGTTTCCTTCACACTGCAGTGGCTTAGGGATCATGAGACGTTGTGATAAAATCAGAGCATTCCAAAAAGTGGCAAACAATTTCCTGTTTTGAAAACTAAGCGAGGTACACTTCCCTTGAAACGTATTGGTTGTACGCGGAAATCAATAGAAAACATGTCTGCTCGCGCCGAATTTCGCTTAATTCTCAAGTCAAAAAACCCGGTGGTAAAACATGATAGGTACACGTTAAAATAAAATATTAACAAAGTCCAGAACTAGAATTGCCCAGCACCTCCCAAGGGTGTGGCTCCTTCCCTCAGGATACCTTACTAAAGTCTGGTGACGAAAGTTGCTAAAATGGAGCAATGTTTAGCCTCACTCTGGTGATCTGGTTGGATACTAGGTTTATCAGTTTTACTTTCCAGTCATATGGGAAGGCTATACTATGGATTTCAACTTAATGGGTAACATAGGTTCGAAATAGCTTTATAAACAGTTTATTAGAAGCCAATCGTTTGGGAGAAAATTTACTTTTGATTCAATTGAAGTGTATTGCATCAGTTTTTTATCAGGGCAGGGTGCCAAATCCCCATGCCAACTGCAAAATGAGATTGTGGTATTGTTAGGCTGGATGTTCATGGCAAGTTATTTCGATCGCATGTGTATAAAAAACTAGCCGCTTCGGCTCGCTTCGCTCGCCTCCAAGTCCAGCCCGGGGGGGGGGGGGGGGGGGGGGCAAGCCCCTCGGACCCCCCCGTTGAGATGTATTAAAATTGAAACTTGTAGGGGATGTTGCTCGCTTTGCTCGCAAACGGTAGATCACTAAGGCTGTATATGTGTAGGAAAAACCTCGTTGAAATCACACGTGGGTAGAGATGTTGCTCGCATAGCTCGCTCGGTATGGGATGTATAGATGCATGAGGTATAGTGGGATATCATCGAGACCTACAGCCCATGTGACAATATGTGAGGAAGTTATACTGCCCACCCAACTTGGCAGAAGTTTTTTCTGTTGGAAATTACTTACAAACAAATTAAATCTTATAAAACTACGTGGAACCACGAAAAGTTTATTAGATTTAATAAAGATAGGCCATTATTTTATCTGCGTAGAAGGGCTCTCCTTTTCCCCGTCTATTATTCTGTTGAAATGTCTTTCAAACGGAGAGGTTCCTTCCTTCAAGAGGTTCCGAATACAAAGTTCAGAGCAACTACGTTTCGACGGAATAAGGTACAAATACGAACGTTTTCGTCTACATTTTCGTTCACTACAATCGGAAAAAATAATTTCTAGTCTCGAAATTCGCATGGGATCAAATTAGAATTTCAACAAACATTTCAAGACCAACCCGAGCAAAAACCGTCGGAATTTACTTGGTCTAAAGCGGAAAAACCGTAGCAGAGGAACGCATTTTTTTTTCTCGTAACTTTCCGCATTCTTTCGCTGATTTTTCCGGGAAGAGAGCGTCTTTGAGCAATTTTGACGGCATTTTCTACGGGTCCTGAAACGTAACTTTGTCGCTGACATACGAATCGGCCTCGATCAAATTTTAATGTGGCAGCGGATAGGCATTGGGTGCTCGGAAAAAAAAAAAAAAACGCGCATTAAAAGAGACTCCCACTTCCCTCCAGCCCATGGTTCTGGAGGGATTAGAAAATTTTTAAATGGCCTATATTCTGACCGGGAGATTTTCAGTCACGATAAAAAACCCCTTTCGGATCCCTTCGTCCGTTCGGTCGTGAAAGCGACACTCACTCACACACTCACAGAGTTTCATTCTTATAAAATAAAGGTGTCACCACATCTAACTGACGTAATCTCAATGAGGGGATTATTGCTCCAGTCATTGCTATAAGACTAAATAATTGCTGTAGTAACATTAGGAAATTGGAAGTCATAATCCTGATGTGGTGTTTTTCATGAACTTTGCTGACCCTTGATAAGTCGCAGCAAATATAGATAATCAGGACGGTACTCTTGCAAAATAAAGTTCCGTTCTATAATACTGTCCTTCGAATGAAGTACTACCATAATGTAAGAACTAACTATGGGAAAATGAAAGCGTTGAGTAACATTTCCGATTCACAAACCGTATATAGCACGTTGTCCCGTGCCGCGGTTCGGAACAAATACGCAGTGACAACCACAAACTGCTCGGACAATTGGCTGACAGGAAGTTTTGTGGTGTGTGAAAACCCCGATGTAATTGATTACTTACGTCATAGAAATCGATGATCCCTTGCATCATGCTTTATGCTCGTCGCCACAAACAATGATAATAGATCATCACGTTAGTTGTTGCTTCAGTTCAATGGCTTGCGAGTGGCGACCACCAGACCGACGAGTTGCCAGTTGGACTTGTAGATAGCACGAATAACTTGAAGTTATGAGAGGCCAATTGAAGAGGTTCAAAATTTGCAATGGTATACAATAGGTACAGCTCTACACACCTAGTACACCTAGTATAAATATGTTTTTGCAGAAAGTTCCAACACATACCTCCATAGTAATAAGCACGAAAATGTGGCGTTTAATTTGCTATATTTGCAGGAAGTGAATGTAGGCACTGTTATGATATACAAACCATAAAGTAAATAATGAGAATATCTTGTCTGAGGTACGAGTTCAAAAGACAATAGGTACAATAGAGCGCTGCATTGTTAGCTAATCAAATCAAGATTCATTTTCAAATTTTTATTTGTTGAACCCTACTTGTGGACGTGGAAAGTTCCACATCATTCATTCGGCTAGGCAGGCTATGTTAAAGTTATATTACTACCGTAATTGAAATTGTTTATTCAAATATGTATCCCGATTTTGTGTAGTGCCATATAGAGTTGTTGATTAGAGAAAATTGGAGTAGGGAATCCCCATGGTTTTTAGCTATTCGTTTCACCAAATGATCCCAGCAGTTTTAATGAAAATGTTTTTTAAGAGCTTTGAGAGTGTTTTACGTTTTCAAGGGGAATATATCCCAAAAACACTCATGCAGGTTATTCAGGGTGTATTTATAGGGCCGAGTGTGACAAAAACATTTGGATGAAACTACATATAAAGAGATGCAGAATTCAGTCAACCGCATACTTCAATCTCAAACCGTTCTCGAGATATTATTTTTCAAGAGTTTGGCGCTATTTGATAATCAAAAGTCGGTACCTATATCATGAAATTCGCATTTTTAGTGTATGTGTCCGGCATCGTCGACAGGGAGATCGTCTAGGGACTGATCCCCACAATTCATAGTTTCATCAAAACCATATTGTAGTTCTTGTATATGTACAGTGGAACAGGGGAGTAACATAAATCATCAAACCTGATACATGTAAGAAACATGTGACATGGAACTAACATTTTTCAAAACAATGTGAAAACCAAAAACCACGTGGAAGAAAACCACTTTTACTTTGGGAGAACAAATTTTGTTAACTTTCTGATCATACATTAATTTATTTAATCTACAGTAGTGAGGAAAAAATGTATCTAATTGATAGCTAACTCACTGCCTGTGGCAACTGGGACAGAGCCTTGTGTCAAACAACGTCCTCGCTTCTGTCGCACGAATCAAGGTATTAATGTGATTAATTTAATTGATAATGTAGGTAATAATGTTATCAATTATTGCCTCTGTATACCATATAAATGTTAACTTCAAACGAATAGTTCAGCTCAATTCTATAATACCTCCATTCTATAATCCAGGGGGTAAGCGCACCTGTGCACAGCGTTCCCTGATAAGCTATTTATCGGAAGGGAAAGGCTGCCGGATGGACCCCATGGGGTCAAGATGTAACAGGTTAGCTCATTGTTGAGTGATTAGGGTCAGTGTTCCATCACAGCCTGGGCTAATCTGCACACAGTTTAAAGCTCCTAATTAACAGTCGGTTGAAGGAATCGATTACCGCGAGAGTTCATCCGATAGTGGGATTTGAATGAAGGCACAAGATGATTATCAGATTTGTACATGTGTGTGGGGATTGCAATAGACTCATTCGGCACTGGAAATGTCAAAATAAACGGCATATCAAGCAAAATGGTGGAAATTACTGCTCTGAAGTTTATTATTCCACATTAACTAGCTCTTACATGTCGCTAACTAAAGCAATTCTTTTTAAGCAGTCGGGATCTGCCAATGAAACATATTTGTTTTCACAGAATACATTTACTACCCACGTTCCGAGACCTAGCTGAACCCAGCTTCAGGCCAATCAACACTGCAACGCATAAAAACAAACGGAAGAGAACATCCTCGAGAATGACTGACTTACTAGCTTTCATAGTAACTTAACAGAAAGTAGACGTCACTGCAGGGTAGGTACCATTCAGTCATTGTTGTTATAATAGGCAGAAGTATGTCTTCCTGGCTAGTTACATACTTGTTACGTTGACAAATTGTCCTGATCAAGACTAATCTTTTGTATGTTTTGTGTTTACCTCAACATGTCAACCGTTTCAGGCCATTCTAAAGCCGTGATTCCTATTTTGTAAGATTCAAATTTCAGTCTGTTTGTGCTACGAACCTTGGGAATCTCAAATTTGCAGTCGTGGTGAGGGGTGGAGGGGATAGTTACCGATTTTTTCAAGCGCTACTACAGCCACAAATCTGGACCGATTGTTGTGATTCTTATTTTGTTCCATTATGAATTCAATATAGCTTTGGAGAGTATGTCAGGATAGGGGGTGAATGCAAGGGGCAATACCGATAAATCATGATGTTTCAACTATTCTCAATCGATTTTCTTGATTCTTTTTTTGTTAATCTATGAATTTGGTCTAGTTTTGGAAGATGTAACAGGAATTTCAAATTTCATGATGGGAAGGCATGAATGAAGTGGGTAATTGCGATAAATTGTGATATTTTTACTATATTCATCTGATTTCCGTTACAGTTTTTATTATTGGTTCAATCCATATTTTAGTCCAGTTATGCAACTTTGGAAGTTTAAAATTTACTGACGGTGACAAAATGGGAGGGGGAGGGAGTATTTCGGGGAAATCGTGATATTCTTGCCTTTTTCTCTTATTTTAATTATCACCAAAATTATAAACAAACCATTCATTGGGACGTCCCTGCAATGCATCCATCACTTACCAACATGTTTTAACCTCTTTCGGTCAAATCAATGTTCAATAATACATTTGATTCACAGTATGTTTGAACTTTTCAAACCTCTCACCCATCCTAACATAATAGTACTTCCGAGATGAACAGACAAATTTATTTGACCTTGAAGGTTAACTCTAAACAACAACATTGATCTTGCCAGGGCACTGTAGAATGAAATCGAAATAGAATGAAAACTGCAATAGTAATGCTTATTGCTGTTACAACCTTATTTTATAGTTCATGAGATATTGATTTGGTTGTAATCACTAAAACTGATTGGGGATATATTTAAGCACTGTAGCACTTGTTATAGATGTAAAAATTTATTGTGAATCCTTTGCATGGGAGACGGGGACTCTTCACCCTCAAGACAATGGGGGCAGGCCGGCTTCGAACTACGTTCGCAGCGAACCTGGCTGTAAGGAGGTAGGTTCGGTCCAATATAGATTAGTTGAAGTGTATAGTTTGGTGGTAGTGGATGCTCGCAAGCTCGCATCTCAAAATAACATAACATCAAGCAGTCAATCCCTTAGTAAAAATTCAGATTAGTTGGCCATACCGCTAGGTTCGCTGCGATCGCGATTCAAATCCGGCCTGCCCCCGTTGTCTAGTCACTTTTCCCATGCATCCTTTTTTCCCATGCATCCCAACTATCTAACCCTAATCTATCCACTCCGACCCGGGTCCTTCCGATATGGAGTATCGGACTCGAATGAATCATACTATTCCGGTGACATAATTTCATAATCTCTTAAGATGGATACCAACACATCACCCTTCCCCGAGACTGAGCCGCGTCTGATATAACCTCTTAGTAACCTACTTATCACAGGCTGTTCCCAGCTTCGTCCTTACCGTACCAGACAGTACGTCACTAAGGTTTCCAAGTTTTAATAGTTTCGTATATAATGAAGCTATTATAATAGGTTAAACAAATTTTAAAAGTAAATTTTTTAAAAATTCTCTTCATTAAAACGATTCTTAAACGAGGCATTCTGAAACGATAGCTGAAGTTTGGGCTTTTCGTATTCGAAAGCATGAAAAGAGACACAAAAAATTGAGTTACAATAATCTGTCACAAGTTGTTATTTTTTAACTGACCAAAGTTTGATAGACTACCAGAGCCCAGAAATCTGGCACACATCCTTTTTAATGGCTCAAAAAGTGCTGTTTACCGTACTTCCATTTCTTGTGGACTGCTTGATTTTTTCGTGCAAGAACGGAATTTTTATCATAATCAGAATGAGCGCTATCGTCTGGAATGACACATACGATTTATACATATAAAGCGTTAAAAACAGAATTCGTTTCAGAATGCCTCAAAACGGATTTTAATGAAGAAAATGATCAAAAATCTTGATTTTATAATTTTCGGAGCCATTGCATCAGTTTTTTTTAGCGAATTTTTGTAGAAAATGAAGCTATTCTAATGGTTAAAAAATAATGTTGAAAAATTCCTTCAAGGAAATCCGTTTTGAGGCGTTCTGAATAGATTTGTGAATTTCGCGCTATATATATTCGTCATTCTAAATGGTAACTCTCCTCATGATCTGTATAAAAATTTTGTTCTTGAGCCAAAAAATCCATCTTTCCAAATGAAAGGATAAATTAGTTGGCCAGAACTTTTTGAGCACATTTAATAGGTGAAAGTTCACAGAATGTGCTAAAAATAGTAACAGATGGCTAAGAATTGCTAAAAATCGTTAAATATACATTTTTTAGCTGAATGGTACGCAAAAGAGGTATATCAATGGTGAAAAAGAACATTAAATAATGTATGCTGAAATATGAATTCAAATTTCAATACTATTTCCTGAAAAATCTATAAAACTGCCAAAAAAGGCTATAAAACCAAATTGTTTTTAAATTGCTGATTATGATTTAGAACGAGTTTTTTGCCATTAAATTGGTAGTTACAAATTTACACTCAAAGTATTTAATTTTCAAAACAATGTAACGTTATATAATATACTACAATTTATAGAAATTCGTTCATATTATCATGCTGCATGACTGGAACTTCCTTCAAATATTCATTAAAAAGGAAATAAGACCAAAATTTTGATATTTTGAGCTTTGTAACATTTACCAAATTCAAGTTCTAACATTTATTGTTATATTCTGATCTTATTTTGCAGTGAAACATGAAAACTAGATACTAATATATGTTATCACACCTTATTTAAAGATTACGAAGTGCAACACTGCGCTAGAATATTTGGAAAATGCTTCAGGCAGGAGGATCCTTCAACGCTTTGAAAGTGGGATCGATTGGCAGTTTGAGGTACCTACTCCCGCCACTGGAAAACAGTTGAAGCGAACCTCGTCAGACATAATGAAAAGCTCTTCAACTCTATTTTTATTGGGTGATCGGGATTTTTAAAAAAAGGGCCGTATCAGCGTCAACATCGGCGGTGGGAGCACTTTACCGTATTTTATAGCTCTTAGTACGGCTGCAGTTATGGGCAGATGGTAATGGCTCCGAAGATAAGTTTTCCTGATAAATATTGATTTTTGTCTATTCTTAGTGGCCGGAAGAAGGGGAAAAAGAGCGCTCCAATGAACGGTACGGAGTACTGATATCTGAGGGAAAAAATCGGACTTTTTTTTACTCCGCCCCTAAGTGCATAAATCAACCCTTAGCCGGGCAGACCTACGGAGAAAAAACAGCTCTCGTTCGTCTTTTCTGATGACTGAAGGGACCCCCACCCCATTCCCTTTACCAGTTTACTGACATCCACCCACACCATCTCTCTCTCTCTCCCTCACTCTATCACTACATCTCTCTCCTTCCTCTATGTATCTCTCCACACTCTCCCGTCCCCTCTCTCTTCCTCTCGGGGTCTAGAATTTATGGATGGATCGCGGGGGAGTTCGATTGAAGTTATTTGAATGGGGACGTCTAGCCGCGCAGTTGACCCCCTGACCCTCACGTGTTGACTTTCCGCACTCGAGTGCAAGCCACGGGGCATCGCAAAACAAATTATAGTCTTCACTGCCCTGTACGCGGACCTATGGATGATGCCAACCGTCTCGGGAGCGATATAATTTCAGACAAATAATGTTTGCGCTTTTGTTCGGGAAGTGCATGTGACCATGTAATTAGAAAGAGATACGTACCATAGATCGATTTATTTTATTTCGGTTGATTTCATTTACGTTACAAGATGCATAAAATCTAAAAATCGAATAAAAAAAAATAAAAAAATAAAATAATAATAAAAATTTGATCGTCCGCTTTCCAGAGTTTTTCTCTGTAAATACTGGAACATAATTTATGAAATTTTGCTGGAAAATCATGCATTGATCGGGTATGTGAGAGTTACATCGGCATCAATTTTTACAACCCTAAAGGGTAGTAATTGAGGGCCAAAATATTGAAAAATCGAAATCTCGAAAACTTTCAAGGTAACAATATTTTTTTGGTTGTCATTCAATTATTTTTCCAACAAATCGGAAAACTCATTCGGAAAGCCGTACGACTTGACCCAACGATTTTTTTGGGGAAACTAAGTTTCATTAATGACCGCTAGATAGCGTTAGGCTTGCAGAAAGCGGACGGCATTACGCAGATACTCGCTGCCGCTGTGGTTTTGCCCATTCACTGTACTGTATTATCAGCTTGTGTAAAAAAAGTTTAGGTGTGTTACTTAATTTTATTATTTCTCTTCAGTAGGCGTCTACACATATGCAGACACATTGCAGACACATTAGTTCACCTATTTCTTTTCTAATCAACCTAGTAAAACACAATAAATGTAGTTAAGTATTTTATATGCAAAAAACAAACATAATTTCAAATCAGTATACAGTGTATGCAACCCTTCTACTTGGTGGGATGATTACATAGTCATAGATAGTTTCGTTCCTTAACTTTACTAAAGAGCGTGATATTTGAATTGGTCGAGATGCGGCCCAGGGAAAATAAATGAAATTATTTCATCTATTCTTTTATTATTCGAAGTTTCGTCCCTTACTGTGGACATCTTCAGGCATGCTGAGTCCAGGAAAAAAGAAAAAAAAACCAAACATCTGAATGCAACGGATTTGTCTAATCAATCCTAGGTAAAAAAACAGTAGTTCACCAAGTCAACTTATAGGACTCATACAAAATGTCGAAAAGAAAGCAGAAAGAATGGATGATAATTATAATTGTCATCAGAGAACTAGAGAATGGAACGGAAGAAAGAAAAGAAAAATCCAGAAAGAAAAAAAGAAAAGAAATACATCCACATCCATTAGTAAAGAAACTCAGAGTTTGACCTGAAGATGTACACAGTAAGGGGACGAAACGTCGAATAATAAAGGAATAGATGAAATAATTTCGTTTATTTTCCCTGGGCCTTATCCCAACCAATTCAATGTGCAATAGGACAATGCTTACGGAGACGAAACTACAAACAACAAAAAGCGTGAAATTGTGGGGTCCTGGTGCTGTAATGCAGTGAACCCATTTGGAGGCGCGAAGCCTCAATGCTCAAATATGCTATGAACGGGGATATATTAAACCTTTGTGAAATAATTTGCCGTATTTTCAAAAATGAGCTGTTGGCTTCATGGAATTCAAGTGTTCTAACGACGACAGGGCTCAAAATATCGTTCCGTTCCCTCCCTCCAGACCGTTCCGATCCAGAACCAAACGGAAAAATGGCATTTTCGGGATAAAGTTCCGGAAAGGAACACAATTTTAAAGTTCCGCAAAATAACGTTTCGAACCGGAACGAAATCTCCTGGGGCGATATTTTTTGTTCCGAGTAATATCGATCATCAGGGAATGAAAAAATTTAGTTCTCGTGGACTTCGTTCCGCCTACTATTTTGCTATATGTGTTAGCTATACAGATTCTACATCGAGTTTGTAACTCCACCATACGAGAAAAATGGGTGAAAAAATGAGGTTTTTCGAGTTTTCTCTGCATAGGGTTGTAGGGTGTCGTCCATGTTCAGATATTTAGACATCATGAACTAGCGTCCATTTTGGGACCTCCATACCGTCAAAACCACGATATTAAGCTATTTTCCAAGTTTTTCATATGAAATGTCCAAATAACTACAGTAAAAAACCTATTAAATAAATTTAAAAAGTGGATAAAAAATAGAACTTGTTGCTTGTTGGTCTCAACAATTGATTACTCTAGCCTGTATATTGATTAAACTTACAAGTCTCAGTTATTGTAGTGAAGTTATGAAAAGGTTATTCTTTTATAATTCGGAAAAGTAGCAACGTTTTACAATTACCAAACCTAGGAATTTCCTAACGATTATCGCAATACTGGACAAATATTATCTCCGCTGAAGAAACTTTAGCAACTAATAAAACGTACCCTCGACGGAAATTTTATTGGGTGCGGGTCGGAGCTAAGGATAAATATCATCGTTTTCCTGGACGACCAGCAGGGGAAGGAAACCGAGGGAATCGATCTATCAATGACATGGGCACCAACTCTGTCTGTTTCCCACAGGTAAATAATTCCCCGTCAAACTGTCAGGGAATATTTGCCCTTATAAGACACATTACTCATTCTTTAGCGAGGAATATAACAACCTATCAATTCGGTTTTGAACTAATTTATCCTCTTTGTCGTTGGGCTGTCCAAATTTTGAATCAGTGGATTCTGGGGTGCTCGTTTTGGGTTTCTTCTCCCTGGTAGTTTTCCCTGGTTTATACTGAGATAAAGTCATCTCTTTCCATTCTTTCATCTAATTTCCTTGCCTTTTCTCCGCAGTCGCAGATCCTTCCAGACAATTCTATCTAATTCAAAATTTAGGAAAAAAAAGTAAAATGAAATAAATTAATAAAAAAAAAAAAAAAAAAAAAAAAAAAATGATAAAAGGAAATAAAATAAAATAAATTAAAGCAACAATAAAAAAATGTTCTAGTCATGCAGCATGATTGTATGAGCGAATTTTGTAAATCGTCCTATTATAATATGCTTCATTGATTTGAAATTTGAGAATATTTAGTGCAAAGAAATTGTTGACTACCAATTCATTATAAATAATAGTAATCCAAAAAGGGTTTGGATTTTTAGATTTTTTAGGCAGTTTTTATCGATTTTATTAGGCAAAAATATAACCGAAATTTAAGTAATTTCTATCTGGTATTGAGGAAATGAAAAAAATGAATAAATAAAAATAAAAGTGAAATAAAAAATGAATAAAGTAAAATAATAACATAAATATAAGTATTATAATATTATGACACCGCATGTCGATTAACTTGCAAATAATCGATAAGAAACAGCCTGAACATCTAAAATTCAATAGCCAGAAATATGTTCACTGACATAACCTTGCGAGAATTTTATCAAAAACAGTTTGAGATTTCTAGTCTGCAGTTAAGAAAGTTTTCGAGGTAAATGTGGTAAGAACGATCCCCGTTGTTTTGTATTTGTGTAGTGTAGCATTGAATAAATTCACATTTCATTCACATTTCCAAAAATTTGGTACACAATAAAAATAAGGACTCAGTCATGCAGCATGGCTCATAGAGCTAATTCTCAAATAAAAGCTGTTAACAAACTGAGTGGATAGACGTGTGTCGAGATCGCAAAGAAAATAATAGGACACGCAGTGAACTCGCTGTTTGGTCAACTATGGGCATTTTTCGCCTAAAAATCGATATTCCTCATTTATTATGAACTAGACGCTCCGGCTCGCTACGCTCGCCTCCACGTCCAGCCGGGGGCAAGCCCCCCGGACCCCCCATTAAGTTGCTCGCTTCGCTCGCAACGTGTGGCATGTAGGGAATATTGCTCGCTTCGCTCGCAAAGTCTGGCATGTAGGATATGTTGCTCGCTTCGCTCGCAAAGTCTGGCATGTAGAAAATGTTGCTCGCTTCGCTCGCAAAGTATGGCATTTAGGGGATGTTGCTCGGTTCGCTCGCAAACGGTAGATCTCTAAGGGTAGGTTTAACTTCTGTAGGGGATGCTGCTCGCTTCGCTCGCAAACGGTAGATCTCTAAGGGTAGGTTTAACTTCTGTAGGGGATGCTGCTCGCTTCGCTCGCTTGAGGAAGTTATACTGCCCACCCAACTTGGCAAACGTTTTTTTTCAGTTGGGAATTATTACAAACAAATTAAATCTTATAAAACTACGTGGAACCACGAAAAGTTTATTCGGGGATGTTGCTCGCTTCGCTCGCAAGGTATACCTGTATATGTGTAGGACAAAGTCCGTATTTATTATTTGAAATGGCTCTCGCTTCGCTCGCAAGGTAGGTACCTATGTAGGCATACCTGCTCGCCTCGCAATGTTGTGACATCGAACCCTTCACGTCAATTCTTGAGCCTTCTCTCGTCCACGGCAGAATCATTTTAATCGCTTTGCTCGCTTCTGCTCGCAATTTGACCGAGTTCTCGTCACTTTTTTCGATATCCGATTTCGGATTCAGATTCGGCGGACCCAAAGCTGTATTTCGCCCGCGAAAACCGTTCCGATAAACGTACCTTTATGGGGTATATTTTAATCGGAAAAAACCAAGTTTTTCGGCGGACTTTTCGAGAAAACGGGTCCGTACTCTCGCATTTTTTTGACGCATTTCCCGATACTTTTTTCGCGATCCGATCGCGCCGTCGTCTTCCCCGTAGGAAAACCTACGAAACCCGTATTTTTCCGGAATTGTCAACGGCCGTTTAGAGGGGTAGGGGAAGCGGGGAAGTCCAAAAAGCGCACATTAATTCTTACTTCGACCCCCCTCCCGCCCTACGGCCCATGGTTCGGGTGGGATTAGAAATTTTTAAATTTGCTCGCTCCCCCTATCGGAAAATCCCAAGAAGATCCCCCCCACTCGTACACTCCCCCCACTCAGCCGTTTGGCCGTGCATAGACACGACAAACAGACAAACGGAGTTTCATTCTTATTAATAGTATAGATATTAGAAATCTGGGAGTAGTCGAAATCAACTCAGCGTTGACAAATATTCGACTGTGACGCCCCGAAAGCTCTATTGTCAAAAAACTGTTTTTTATCATTTTTCGACACACTAAATTGTAAATTTGAACCTGAAATGCTGGAGCGATTTTGGCTGGATAACGAACTCGACCTGTCTTTAGCCAAGACGATTTTTTCTGCGTTGGAACGAATTTTTTACGCCGTATTTTAAGGGAGTTATCGTCTGGAAATACACCCTATAAATATATATAAATAAATAAATATATACGACGTGAAATCTAGGATTGTGTTCTTTGATTATGAGACGGATTTGTAGGAGCCCCCCCTCCCCCCCCTCCCACCCACTTTTTAAATTTTGAAGCCATCTAAATAGCTCTTTTTTTTTATTTGAAAATTCGTTTAAAAAAAGGGTGGGGGAGGGGGGATAAAATTAAACCTATCGCACAACTGGACACACTAACCTTTGGGATATTTCACGAAGTTCTGAATATTATTTGGAGCTTTATTGTTCATTTGCCTTAGGTTCCGCTAGCAACCCAAATATTTACAATCAATGTACATTTATCCACTGGCGCCTCGTATCGGGGAAGGTTAGGCCTGTAGTTTCCGGGACGGTCTATGTGTTGATGCGAATAAAAAAAAAATGAAACTATTGCAATGGCTCGGAAAATGTTAAAATCAAAATTTTTGAAAAATTTTTTAATTGAAATCCGTTTTGAGGCGTTCTGAAACTATTCCTGAAGTTTGCGCTTTTTCATACGAATAAATAAATAAATAAATAAATATATATATATTTATGAAGCGTTGTTGCGGTTTGGTGAATAATACATGCGAGGGTTTTCTTGAATTGACCAAACTAGACTAGACGATCAAACGTCGGGCAATAAAACCACAAGTCTAGTTTGGTCAATCCAAGAAAACTCTCGTATTTATGTATATATATGTGTCATTCCAGAAGATAACTCTCCTTCGATAAAATTCTGTTCTTGCGCCAAAAAATCAAGCTTTCCAAACGAAAGGATGAGTTCATTGGCCAGCACTTTTTCAGCACATTAAATTAGTCAAATTTCAAAAAATGTGCTGAAAAAATCAATAAAAATGGCTAAAACTGCTGAAAATTGTTAAATTCATAATGTTTAGCAGATTATTGCTGAAATAAAGTTTATCAAATTGAAAATTGATCATTGAAATTTGCTGTACAATCGATCAAAACTTCAAAAAAATTGAAAAATCCAAAAGCACTTTTTGAATAGGAGATTACTATTTAGAATACGTTTTTTGGCATAAAAAAAATGGACAACATTTTCTTTGCACTCAAAAAGCTCAAATTTCAAAACAATTTAACATGATATAATATGATAACTTAGGAAAATTCGCTCATACGATCATACTGCATGACTGGAACTTTTTTGGATTTGTTAGACATTGGGAATAGATGATTAAGGACGTCTAGAGTTGGTTAGGGATGGATGGGGGTGGTTCGGCCCTCCGCAACCATCCTTAACTTGGCTCTATTACTCATTATGAAAAATGTGATACCGGGAAATCGGGCTCAATCGCTCTCAATAAGGGCTGGCTGAGGGCTCCAATTGAAGGCTTGCTATAGAAGAAAGCATTTTGATATTATTTAAAACTTGAAAATATTCACAATGATTATGTTAGTCGAAGCAATGAATTTTAAAGTGCAATGTGTGCGTGAAGCGTTTCTTAACCGAGTTAATTTGTTCTTTGGATTCGAATATTCTATTTTTGGTTTCAAATTTACCTTAGAAACAATATAGCAGGTTCGAAGTAGTAGTCGGGTAGTCGGGTTACAAAGGACCAGGAAACATTCAATGAAACGCATTGGTTGCTCACTGCCGTTCTTTAGGGCAGGCCATGGACTTCCAAATTTTCAAAATTGTGGGAAGGGAATCAAATTGGAAGAAAAGAACACTTTGAGAAAGGGTTAGGATAAAAATTCAATTAACTTCCGAATAGAAACTCAAATTGAAGCAAAATTTACTCTTATTCGAATGAGGGACTCTAAATATATGATTACTGTCACCAGAGACTAAATAGAACATAAAGATAAACAAACAACTTTAAATTTGATTTTTACAAAAAGAATATTTTAAATATGTTATCAAACTAAAACACAAAGAAAGAATTGTTAAAAATTTTATCATTTAAGTTGTTATTTCAAATTTAATTTTTGGTATCTCCCTGAAGAAGCTCCAGTTCCTAGGGAGAAATGTTGGGGAAAATTTAAAAAAATGAATTAAGGCAGACAGGCCATTTTATTCAAATTTCCAATGTTAGTGATTTACTGACAGACGCGGAGAATCAGTTCAATAGTAAAATTTATCTGTTTCATTTTATTCCATCATCTAAAGGATCTCGCACAGAGCTTTCCAAAAAGGTGTAATACAAAAGGTATCAGATGATTGGAAGTGGACAAAATTGCGGCGTAAAAAACGCTGAATAATATCATAACGGAATGGCATCAACTTCCGAAGGGGGGGGGGGGGGGGGGGGGGGGGGGGTGAGTTACCCAACGACATTGATACCAAACTACAATTTTTCATCCCATCAACGTTTTATGCTTTACTTATTTAAATCATAATGCCTGTTGCTAACCAATCCTCATCAGTCAATGCATATCCTATTGATTAAATAATGGTGATTCATGAATTTTGCATAGATACTCACAAGAGTAAGAAGATAGAATATTATGATCGGTTTCAGCAATTAAGTCAAGCCAGATAAGGGAATAAAAACGTGTTTGTACGCAAGATATGCCTTTGTCTTTTATTGAACATGAACACATCAACATTTAACGAACATCTAATTTTTAAAAATATGTTAAATCCTCTTAAAAGGTCAGCCCCATGTAAGCGGATCTCAAACCCGTTGAAAACTTTTTGGGCTCAGTGGATTAATTTTATAATGAGATTAGAATCCGAATTTTAAATTTTTATTGCGGACATACTCCATAAATCATGTTGTTTATCAGTAATGCGGTAATGACATGAAGCAGTAACTTAAAACCAGTACAGAAGTAATTCAGAACTATTGTTGATAAATCAATCAATAAATTACTGAAACTGAACTCCAGGAAACGGAAGTGCTAAAATACGTTAAAATCCATCAGAACGAGCAATAATACTATCCTTGATGGTACTTGAACAATCATACAATGTACACTAGCTTGATTAAAGTATGATACACTCTACTTATATTTTACTCTCCTTAACGAATGAGAAGGTTCCCCATTTCATCTTAAGGAGCGACTTTTTTCCTGTTTTTCTATACAGCTAATGTAACTAGCACTTAATTTTAAGCAGTAATTAATTAAATTAATAGAGATACCTTATTAGTACTTCAGAAAAAGGATTGAACGTTTTAGTGTACTTGATAAAAACATCATTACAATTTGTTTAATGCATCTACAATAGTACATTTATCCTACTAAATTTTTATTCTAAAACACATCCTTTTATTTCATTTTATAATTGACTATACTTCTTTTTGTTGATCCTACATACATTTTATACAACTTTAAGCTCCATAATTGGAAAAAAAATATTGAAATATTGGGTACGAAATATTGAATGATTTATTTATAGTATTAAATTATTGTTATTTAATATAGTGTTTCTGTTGCGTTGTTATTCTATGTCTGTCGCAAAGCACGAACACTTAAGTATATCTCATGAATTAGTCATCAGCTTAAAAAATATGCTTTTTTATGTAATGCTATTAATGACTAGCGAAGCGATTGGTCCATTGCTACAGGGTGGTCAGAAACGGGTGACTAGTTTATAAAATGATGGCAAATTTTTAATTTTAGAGTTATTGGGTTGGAATAAATTGCAAAATGTTCGTTAGGATTGGAAAATTTTTATTTCACAAAAATAAATCATGTATGGAAAACTGTATCCACAAGATGGCGGCCTTCCTGATTTATGCATTTTTCAAGCCTGCTAGCGAAGTTCGTCATCACTCTCTCCATCATTTCCATCGGAATGGCGTTAATTTCGACTGTGATAGCGTCCTTGAGTTCCTGTAGAGTTCGTGGTTTACCCACATAAACCTTGGACTTCAGGTAACCCCATAAGAAGAAGTCGCAGGGAGTAAAGTCGGGCGAGCGTGGAGGCCACGGAACGTCGCCGTGACGCGAAATCAGTTGTCCTGGAAACGTTTGGCGGAGAAGATTCATGGAAACTCTAGCAGTGTGAGCAGTTGCCCCGTCCTGTTGAAACCAAATGTGCTCAGTATCCCATTCCCTCTCCTCCAGATAAGGGATGAAAAATTCCTCAAGCATAGCCACGTACCGCTCTGAATTCACAGTGACCGCTTGTCCTCTTTCACTTTGAAAAAAGTAAGGCCCCACTATCCCTACCTTTGAGAATGCGCACCACACTGTCACTTTTTCGCTGTGGAGAGGTTGTTGGTGCATTTCCCTTGGATTGGTCAATGACCAGTATCGGCAATTTTGCTTGTTTACGTAGCTATCCAAGTGGAAATGTGCCTCGTCTGATGTCACGATTAGCGCAAGTGGGTCCTGCAAAATCGTCAACATCTGATGGCAAAATCGTTCACGCTGAATGTAATCAGTTGGCATGAGCTTCTGTATATCTCCCATTTTCAAAACGCGGACGACCATAATAACGACTTCGTATACACGGAAGAACAGCGCGAGCCGGAAGCTGGTAAAATTTGACATCTACCAAGTTTTTATGGGATTTTGCTGAATTATTTTATATAGGTCAACCTGATTGTCGTTGATTTAGCCGTATTAAGTAGGAGCAATCTTGTATTCCATGCCAACAAAGGTGATCATTAGGTTTTGGAGCAACGCAAATTTATCGAAAGCGACACCTAACATCACGGGCATTAAGATGCCGCCAGGGCTCGTGAAACAAATTGATTTCGATTATCACTAATGCTCGTAGACTGTGTTGTTCAGCGTCGCCTCATATTTAACATGTTGACTCTTGACTATGTAATCAGCTTCGCGTGACGCTTTATCCCATGAATTATACAGCCTGTTTTACAGGGAGATCTTCCGCCGGAAAGAATTTTTCGACCGCATCTTATAAGAGGCGCCGAACTTGGTAGGTACCTATCGTATTTCTTATGCAGGAGAAATTATTTTTGATTGAATGATTCGTTCAAATACTCTACTGTAACGTCAAGCATCTTCATAACACTCATCTTAATGAATATGGTGATAACAAGAACTTTGAAAATTACTCGTGTTTCGTCTTCGACTGCAACTGGAAACAACTCCAAATGTCCGTATTGGATAGTACTCCTGCCCTTCCTTGGTATATATGTATCTCGCATCATACGAGCATAGACAGTTATAACGAATAACATCAAACCGATTCAGCAGAAGTTCAGTGTTCAGTCTACTCCTGCATATGCATAATTGCTCTGTGATCCACTAATATGGAAGACAATTGCAATCGGACGATTGCGAAAGATCAATCGCCAGGTAGAAAGTATCTAATCATGCGGATACATCAATACATGGATATGTCTTGTTCTTTCATTATATTGTATTGTATTGTATATTATATTGACGTCTTTTTTCTCCATTTTTTTAGTGTTGAGTGTGTTTGAATGATTTTTGTGAGTGTTTTTTTCAAATTTCGGTGTAATATTTGAATAAAACTAGTTTGAATGTTAAACAAATATAAAACAACAACAAAACATTCCAGAAACACCTGGTTACATGTTGTTCCTGGAATGTTTAGAAGCTGTTTAGTTTATAATATTATTAATATATTTGTTTAACATTCAAACTAGTTTTAAATAACTAGGAGTCCGATATTGGGGGAAAAAGTACCACCTTACTTATTATTTGCCACTACCACTTCACATTGAGCAATATATATTGTGTAACCTATGATTCTCTACAAGTGCTTCAGTTCCAGTCAATCCCTGATGATGCATGTATGAGTGGCGAAACAACTAGGAATATGACGACGGAATAAACTTGAAGAAGCTAAATCTACTTTTCTTTACCACCATCCATTTTCTTAAATGTTTTCTTCATGTTTAAATGTTTTCTTAATGTTTTCTTCACCATCCATTATTTATATGGCAGCTAAGATGAACAAATATTGTATTAATTCTGAAGGGAGTGAACCTTTAAGCCGTCTGGAATCGTTGGACGATATTGTTATAAATTCTCCCTAAAACATTAACAATTATTTTTCGTGAAATAAAAACGGTTGAAACTAGGAGTTAATTATGAAGTGCGGTTAAACGCTTGCGGTTTCTTGATTAATTTGTGGCCAGAGCTTGCCCGGTGGGTGCGTGTTCAATTACCATGATATCCGAAGTGAATATTGCTTGACCACCTAATCGCTTCAGGTAGGTCTCTCCAATGTTACTGAGCCCTAAATATTCAGTAATTGTACGCATTATTGTGAGAACAGACGTTAAAACAGATTTTCCTCGTACAAATAAATGGACATGAGATTTCCTTGTTTGAGAGTCGATGAACACTTATGTATAATGCACCTACATCCAAAATAATCGGTAATTGTACGTCTTAATGAGAAAACAGCCGCAAAAACCATTCCCACGTAGTTGCGAATAAATTAATAAGCCTTTTCCTTGTTAGAAGGTTTACTGAACTTTAAGACGTCATTCAAAATAGTAGGACCTGAGAATTGACGCAGTGATGAGGGTTCACGAAATAAAACGCATTCATTGTGAAACTCTTCCCAATATTTTCATAAAGTTGGGTTTAACCCTACATGGGGTGCTAACAGCAGTTTTTACTGTTCGGCACTACTTTCGACAAATCCTAACAAGTCGAATTTAAAGTTTGAAATATAAACAAATCAAAAACTTACAACAAAAAATTAGTTTTTTGCTTCCTCACTACCGAAGGTAGGGAAGCTTTGTGTTCAAGATTGAATTCGAAAAAATTTTGTCCATCAAAATTAAAATTTTCACTTGATTTTTGCGTTTCAGAGCTTCCTGATCAATCTTGGTTCCGTGTCTGTCTGTCCGTCTGTCTGCCTGTCTCTGGTAGATCCTTGTCACGCCCATAACTATACCAAGTTTTAGTCCGATTCCGATGCAATTTTCAGAGATTATGTGAGTTAGCTCCTAGACGATCCCCTATAATTTTCAATGCCGTCGAATCGACAGTAGCCCGTGAGCACGCGCAAACGTGAATTTACCATAACGTCGATTTCTCATCATCTGCTGGTCCGATTTCGTTCAAACTTAGTAGGTGTTTGGGTAAATGTTCTAGGAAAATGCCCTATAAATTATATTGCGATTGGTAGAGTAATAACTATTGCGCATGCGTGAAACTAATATCGGTTGTCAGGAAAAACTCCTAGACTTTTGATGACATTTTCAGAGATTGTGCGGGATAGCTTGTAGATGGTCTCCTTTAACTCTCATTGCCGTCACATAAATAGTAGCCTAACTCTCAACTAATTCTCAATTATATGTCCATGTTACAATATGTGAGAAAGCTATACTGCCCACCCAATTTGGGAGACGTTTTTCATTGTGATTGAGAGATATCGTACGTCCACTCTCCCTAAGGTTAGAACTTTAACAGGAAAAAAGATTTGATCATAAGTGCGATCTGAACGGGAGTGAACGTAGTAGAAACCGACTTATAATACGTCAATCTTATCAGCTGATATAATTCCAATGGAATTAAGATTTCATGAAATCGATTCCATTACAACTACCCTTGTCACTTATGGATGGACAAGTGAAGCGTAAATAGGTGTTTCATTTTATCTCATTAATTTTCAGTTGGTGTGTGTGTATATGTGAATGTCTATATATTGATCTGAACTCAATGATCGTATAGAAGGGAGATTGTTTTATTCATATTTCATCCACTAGTAATTAATTGTAATAATCCAATAATAAGAGTAAATTACAATAAAAATAACAGCTAGGAACGTAATAATAATAAAAATAATTACAGTCCAGTAATCTGCGTTGGAAGGCTATCTAAACAGAAATAAGGACAACCTTTGTGTAATAATTCGTAGAGTTGTTCTGTTGGTTGTACGTTAATCGTGCCTTTACATGTTGGGTCCTTACTAGAACTGAAAAGGTGTCGATTAAATTTTAATGTAATTCCGTTAAAATATAATGCGACCCTTGATTCGAGCTCTGATATTGAGTTTTGCGGTTTGAATGAGATCACAGAAGGGGACAAGCGTAAACACTTTCGCTAGAGAAAACACGAGAGGCCAGAAGCAGTTATGCAGGCCTCAGGCTAACCTTTCGGTGAATGGACGTCTCTCTCCATTCATCCATTTTTTCCCCTCCTCTTGTCATCTTCATTTTTTTAATCCCAACGGCCATATTTAACGAGATTAGAACCCTATCCAGGGCCTTTTTCCTCTGCCATGGTCTTTCTCACTTGGCCGGGTGGTAATTAAAACTAATGGCTGGGCACTTTTATTAAGGAGCTTCCCGCTCTTACCGTGGGATTAGCTCTCGCCCTCTTGGATTAATTTCACTAGGATATCGACGTTGACGATTATTGGGATTAGTTTATTCGAGGATTAGGACCATTTGGCGAGGACAGAAATATCGTATTTTATAGAATGGTGTACAGCAGTTTACCTTTCCTGAGAAGGAGTAGAGTAAATGTGCTGCAACTTTGGATTTGAATTCAGAGTTGAATGCCTATATGTCACAATTTACAAATATAAGACATTACTAGGTGATTTCGCTTCAGTTTCTACGTATCATACTTGATTGTATTCATTATTATGTATTATTCGTTGAACATAATATTAACAGTAAAACATAAAACATAATGTAGTAGGTATCGATGGTGTAAACTAACGGCGATGCTAATTTGGTTGCAACCAATTATTCTAAGGACATAGAACATCAAAATAGTCTATGTAGGAATGTTTATATTTTCAGGTCTAGTATGAGTAAAATCGGAAGCAAATAGTTGATACTTTTTGAAATAAGGATAAAAAATTTGCAAATAGAATAAATATTCGTGGCATACCAGACGAAATCCGAGTAAATAGTTCTGGTTTCTATACAGGATGTTCCAAAACAAATTTTCCTAAAGTTATTTAAGTTCCCGTACGCACTGCAATGAGTTAAACCCTACAAAAATCGTATTAAAACAGGAATGAATTTATAAAATTGAAATAATAATTATAATAAAGGAATTTAAATGTAAAGTTAGATGTGAATTAAATTAATACAAAGGTCTATTCCCTGGCATAAACAAGTTTCAAACGAACCGTAGTCTTGCGTGTCCTCAAATGTGGCCTGATCATGAGTATACGAACATTTAAATATCTTATATCTACAAAATAGTATCTTACGAGTTATAGTTTTTTTTTACCATATGTCCGAACCATTGTAACAAACTTAACTTGTTCTTTACAAATAAACGCTTTCATTTGATTTGATTTGATAATAAATGAATTTAAAAAGTAAAATTTTACGTGATATTTGTGATCAAACCATCTTCACGATACAGGTTTTTATCTTGACATTAAGGGATAGAATTATGAGAAATTTATCCGACCATTTTTAAGTGGAGTATTCTTATTCATATGACCATTAAGAAATTCATGGGAGCCGATCGAGGTAGTAATTTTTGTAATGCCATGAAATTTGATTGAAATAGGATAAAAATGGTGAAACCATAGTTGCAGCATAAATCCTCAGGCACGCATAATGGTAAATGCGGAACTGGTGTAAACTGTGGGTAAAGTTGTGATTTCGAAATAATTCAAAAGTGTACACAATTCACTCTACGTTATGAGATTGGGAAGCGAATAAAATTAGCCGATTTGAGTAGGTGGCAAAGATTTTTATTTAATTGGTAGATAAACTTTGTTGGTGAGACAGGTAATGTGATGTGATGGAATTATTGAAAGCAATCTATTTACAACATCTTTACTGCATTGTAATTTTGATATTAGAATTACTTCCCCGAGGATGATGAGACTTTTAGGAGCTAACCAACAAGCTGTTCAAGAATGCCATTAAAATAGGCCGATTAGACATGTTGCGACAGACATTGGGCGGATGTGTAATGCTCAAGTCAGATTGAAGTCATTAGCGATCATCTCTGGGACCGAGCTTCAACCGATTTCACTCTCGGTTTCCGATTTTGAGCCATTGGCTATTGATAAATAAATATTTTACGAAATTGGCAATTGTGCAGGCGCAATCTTTATAGTGTAACATTAATGATGAAACGTACATGTGATCAAAAAGATGCCGACCCAGGAAATTTATTTAAAATAAGTGTCACTAGAAAAAACAAACTTTTTTTATCCTTCAAAATGTTGAAAAATGTTTTAATTGGATCAGAGGAACATTTAATAAAAACGATAGGTGAATACGATAACTTACTTTAGATATAGTTTTCCCCTTTCAAAATCAGAAACCTTCGGGAGCCGAAAGCAGTCCTGAAAACTTCTACATTTCATTATGATTTTCCTGATACCTCCGGAACTGCAGATCGTAAAGCGCTGAGGAATGTGGTATATCGTGCAAAATGTGTGAAAAAACGAGTGCTAGTTGGTGTATGAAAAGGTCATTGTTTGGAACTGCCAGAAGCTTGAGTACTGCACGAATAGGAGGGAAAAAAGGCAAGTTAGAAACTACATTCTCCGCTGAAGAAAATGGTTTGTCACAATACAACGCCCATGACAGTTTCAACGACTTTGCCAAAAGTGATTGGGTTGAGCGTGCTGGCGGCAGCGGAACTGTCTGAACCCCCTAATACAAAGATTTTGTCGGGGACAGTGACTGACAAAATAAACAAAACCAAAATTGATATAAGGCCTGTGAAAAGGCAAATTGATTCAGAAATTTAAATTTTAAAGAAACAAAACAACTTCAACAGTCTGCAAGAACAATCTTTACGTTCGGTAGTGAGCTGTGAATTGATGTCATACACGAAAAAATGAAAATACACAACGACTTGAATTTTATTATGAGAATTTACCTGAAGTTACGATTTATTAATCTTCTGTACAAATGCTTTCGGGCCGGGTAGTAAAAAGTGGTTGTAGGTAGGGTTTCTATGATTTATTTGTCACTTCGGTGGGGAAGTAGGAAGGAAGGTGTAGGTACTTTTGGGGTTGGGGAACTCGTGAAGGTGATGCGGTGGTGGGTGAGGAGAGGATGCTGGATGGTGGGATGAAAAGCCGCAATAAATTCCATCTGTCTCCCCATCCTGCACTCCTCCTCCACACGCTTAGGTATTTGCAAACACTTCTTTCCATTACCAACGGGTTTCAAACGGCGTAAATGGCCCATTCGCGCCAGACCATCAGCGCAGGCGCGCTTTCCCGATGGCGTTCTTACCCATTTTCCTTTCGCGGAGATAGGTGCAGAAACCCTACCTGCTATTAAGCAAAATCAAGTCCTGAGTCACAAATCTCGCCCTCCCTTGGCAGTTAACGGCTTTCCTTCGCTGTTCCTATGTGTAACAGTCAAGTGAATGTCACCCGGAACAGGAAGACAGTGCTGCTATTAAAAGAAACTGCTTTTCGGTTGAAGCCAGAAACGCATATACATCAATTTCGAAGCAACGCAAATCTATAGGTAGGTATTTACTCCGTAATAATATTTGAAGCTATTGTAACATCAACGTAAATGCACAAACGGCTATTTAGCTGAATCTCTGCGTACGATCTGTATCATTAAAATGAAATCTCTTACATAGGTACATTTACTGTGAAAATCTTCTCTTCATCCAGTCTCCTACTTCCTTTCTTCCAATCGTAGACTCCAATCAATAATACAGTCATCCGCCTCACTTCATGTATTCGCAAACACTTCTTTCCATTACCAACGGGTTTCAAACGGCGTAAATGGCCAATTTGCGCCAGACCATCAACGCAGGCAAGCTTTCCCGATGGCTTCTTACCCATTTCCCTTACGTGGAGATAGGTGCAGAAACCCTACCTGCTATTAAGCAAAATCAAGTACTGAGTCAAAAATCTCGCCTTTCCTTGACATTTAACGGCTACCCTTTGCTATTCCTATCTGTAATGGTCAAGTGAATATCACCTAGAACTGTTCAAATTTTCGACGAAAATTGAACTATTGCAATGGGTCCCAAGAATTAAAAAAAAAAAATTTCTTCTATAGAAATTGCTTTTTAAAAAAATGTCAAGAGTTTTACTACTTTTTCAAAATCATTACTTTTCGATGAAATTGAAACTGCCATAACTCCCTCAGACTCGGTGAAATTAAAAATAAGTACTCCACTGGAAAGCGAGTTAAATTTCCTAACTCATGTTAATCCATTATTTTCTTTGATCGATAAAACGTAAAAACGACTTAAATGCCACTCACAAGTGAGTATCTTCCGGAACAGGAAAAAAGTGTTGCTGTTGAAAGAAACCGTTTTTTTGGTTGAAGTCAGAAACTCACTTGCATAACCATTTCGAAGCAACATAAATCTGTAGGTAGGTATTTACGCTGTAATGACATTTAAGCTATGGCAACATCCACGTAAAAGAGCATACGTACGGCTATATTGCTAAATTCCTGAAGATGATCATTACCCACCTTTAACATGATTCCTATTAAACTTATGTAAAAATCTTCTCTTCATCTAATACCCTATTCCCGTCCTTCCGATTCTCCACTTCATTCAACCATACATTCATCCATTTCCGACGCACTTCCTGTACAAAAAGAAACTTACGATGGAATAGCGTAAGCTAAACCACCTTTTAGGATTATTATTTTAGAAATTTACATTACTTGCATTACATTTAAATGTACCATTTAAACACAGCAGATCAGGAAGGCTCCATATTCTTTGACATCGTTCTCCAGCAGTTCCAAATAAGTAAGAACCTTTACAAACTTCAGCATTGTAAGCTTACTCAGCCGCTATTCAGAATCGCAATAAGTTGTGGGACGTACCGATTCAGCCAGCTAACAACGACACATAAAAATTCACCTGCAAAAATGTGCTCCAGACGCTTGTAACGTCCCCTTTGCTTCGATAAGTTGATAAAACCCAAAGACAATGTGATTATAGGTTGAGGGTAGAATGAAACGGAGCTCTAACCACATTTTCTTCGCTTCTACGGAAAAACATTGAATAACGAACGTATTTTTGGCCGCACACACACTGAACATAGCTTTCAAGACGACAGGGCAAAGAGGAGGTAACTCGATTTCACCCCTCAAAAATAGGAAACAACAGTTTCTGAGGGATTTTTCGATGGCGAATACGATGTTGCGGTCAGAAAAGAAAAAGAACGAGTTTAAACGGGTAAAAACCATTGTTGAAGAATATGACCGTAAGGGGAAAACGGGTTTATCCGAGCGGCGTTGAGGAAAACACGAGCAAATGTGGCTTTCTTGCGTTGGGTGCCGAACCTCTCATTGCATCCCATTTCCCCTTTGGAGGCTACACACATAACGTAGGTATCAAAAACAATAGTAAAATATGCAAAACGAACGATTCTTGAAACGGTTCTGTGAGTTGAAAGTTCAAGTTAATTTGGAAAAAAAAAAAAAAAATCAAGAAAACCAATTATTTTCAATAACGAAGCCGCCATAATTATGCACAAATGATTGGTGAGTGGAATTTAATAAAAGTCGGCACACTGCCTCGCGTAAAGGGAATTTTGAAAAAGCACAACTCAACAGATGCCATCTACATACAGTCTGGAGAATAAAATATAAAATATGGAACATGTCCAACCTCAAAGTCATCTGATAAGGTGGTTCCATACTTTGTCATGGAAGGCTACACAGTCATGAGATCACTTTGTCAATGGGTGGTAGCATCAGTGTTTTGGATTTAAAAAAAAGGAAGATAAAAACAATAACGAGTATACAATTGAATACTTTTGTAATTTAAAAGCTTTTATGGAGTTGGGTTACGGAATTCGGACTTGGTCGCAGCCCTATTGGGAAATCAGCCTTTTTATAATATGCCGCCTTTTCGTAGTAAAAACGTTGGAAGCCCTTCAGCCTGGTATTTTTTAGCCTGTTTGTAAAGAAGCTGGAAGAGCTCAGCCTCTTTGCAAAACTAGCATATTCTATTTGACAAAAAATTCTGAGCGTAATCCCCCTTAGTTTGGTGGTCTGGATGGTCGCAAGCTCGCATCTCAAGAATACATAACATCAAGTAGTCAATCCCTTAGTAAAAACTCAGATTAGTTGGACATGAAATATAGGTCAGAGTGATGTGTACAGTTTGTCATTCTAACGTTTTTATTACGAAAAGGCGGCGTGTTGTGAAAAGGCTAGGCTTTTTACAAAAAGGCTGCGACATATACATACACAATATTTTCTAACTATTTTAAATAAATAAATGGACAAATTAATTTTGTAACAAAAATCTAAAAGAACATTAAACAGTGTGATAATATTTATAAAATGCAAAATTTCTCTACAGAGATCTAATGGCTCAAAATATACCAATGAACGATGAGCTATATACACTCTATCAATTCCATGACAAAACTAGAACTTAAATGCCCCACTTTTAGTAGCAAGGGAAAAATATTCTTCAAATGTATAAAACGCATATTGATGCAAATATCTCGACACAGTATTTTTAAATGGACCTATCAATAGCTTTTTCACATCTTCTGGTACAACGATATAAAATTTGATCTCTCAATAATTCAATGAATAGCGGGACTTGTCAATTCGCAGAAAAAAAATGTCTAAATCATCCCTATTCCTCAAAAAATTCTTTTCTCGTAACTACCCCGATTACCATGTACTTAACAAACACAGCGGAGAATATATACATACACATGGCAAAGTTAATATCTTTAAGTTAATAAAACTACTACGACAGTCAGCCCTATAAGCCAAACCAGCTAAAACTCTGACCGCTCTTCTTTGAACTTTGAAGACGTCGGATACTCTAGCAGCATCTCCTCAAACAATGATGCCATATGATAGAATGCTATGGAAACAGCCATAATAGGCAACCATTAAAACTTTTATGCTCAGCTTACATGATAATTGTCGCAACAAAAAGACTATGGAACTCAACCTCCTAGATATCATTTCACAATGAGCATTCCAGTTCATCAAATAATCTATCTGTAAGCCAAGGAATTTTATTGGCTCTGACTTCCGTCCAGCAGTTCATTAGATGAAAACCAATCAGCAACGATACTCATGGACACCCGGTGCTCATCCATCAAACTCGCTGCTGAACTATGACAACTAAGAAGCGCAGTGTTGTCGGCAAATAGTAAACATGGGTTCACTAGTACTTCAGGAAGGTCATTTATATAAATTAGAAACAGAAGAGGGCCTAAAACAGAACGTTGAGGGACTCCTCTTCTTATAGTTGTAATAGTAGACCGACAGTTAAGATGTTCAACAACTTGCAAACGATCCGTAAAAAAACGGTCAATCAAAGAAATAGCTCGCTGGCTAAATTTATAATGCCTGAGTTTTTTTTTAAAGAATCAGGTGGCTAATACAATCAAACGCCTATGTAACATCCACGAAGAAGATTGTAGCGTACTGCTGATCCTCAAAACATTGTAAAATGAACCTTTGAAGTTCTAACACTGCGTCAGTGATTGTAATCGCGATAATTATTCGTTGATTCTGAGTCAACTGCGATTATATTCGTATTCGTGTAATCGTATTCTTCTGTCGGCGATTACACGAATACAACCCATAAAAATGCGCCACGGTCATAAATTTCAATAGGGCGTCCCTCCTACAATATGCGAAGCCTTGCTAACTAGCTTTAGAGGGACGTCCTTAAAGCGAATTAAACGATTGGAGCCCAGCCTATTTGTCTCAAATCTATTTCAATAGGACGTCCCTCTGAAGGTAGGTAATATTAGCTCTATTGAAATTGATGACCCTGACGCATTTTTATGGGTTATATTCGTGTAATCGCCGACAGACGAATACGATTACACGAATACGAATATAATCGCAGTCTACTCAGAATCAACGAATAGTTATCGCGATTACAATCGTATTAGTATTCGACGATAAGATTATGCCCAACACTGCACTGCGTCTACTGCATTACTGGTAGACCTCCCATGTCGAAACCCAAACTGTTGTAGTGAAGCGAACAACTTACTACTTTTGAAGAAGTGATTTAATTGATTTTTTATTAATCTCTCAAGAACCTTAGAAAGTAATGGTAACTTACTAATTGGGCGGTGATTAGTTTATTTTGCCACAAGATTTCGGCACATGAACGATGCCCTGATAACGTGGATCTACTTTTAAGAAACAACATAATTATGGAGCAATAAATGAGAAGGATTTCAGAAGAAGGGAGGATGTACTTTCGGTCTTAATATTAGTTTACAGACCACCATTGCGATTCTAATGTGATAGGAATTAATTTGTTAATTAGCACGTGCAAGAGCCCAGATTCACGTTTAAAACCGTGTGATGCAGGGTTGAGGGAGTAGCTTCCCACGGCATATTCATTCAACCGAACGGTAGTTGTTGGAATGTTCACTAATTAACGAACCATCAAGCGTTCAAGCATTATAAACTGCACGTGACGGTCGGAATCCTTAAAAAAAAAAAAAAAAAAAAAAATTAAAAAGAGGAAAATGCCTACAGAAATTCTTGGCTTTGTTCACACTGACACTCAGCGTATCGGAAACCGATGGAACACCGCAACCTGGGCCCCCCGAAAAGGTGATTCCAGACCGAAAGGCTCTCACGTGGTTCGACTGAATGCGATCGGACACGCTAAGCTTATCGAATGGTATTGTTTTCCTTTACTTTTGTATGACTGGATCATAGGCTGTATTCTGTTTCAATCTGGCTTTGAGTTTATTCCTTAAAGAATACTCATGTACGGACTAAATCACTCGAGACAAAGTTGTTGAAACACATTTCAATAAAAAACTGAAGTTAAAGAAGAACGTGGTCTAATTCCACTAAAATAAAGAGTTACAATGTTAGATCGATTTCAACGATCTGTACCAAATAATAACTTGTTATCTTATTATTGTTTGTTGACGAAATCGATCTAACATTGTTACTCTTTATTTTCGTGGACTTAGACAACGTTCTTCTTCAACATCCGTTTTTTATTGAATTTATTTATTAATTTGTTGCATGTGCATACATTATCTAAAATGACTAAAATCAATCGAACTTCTTGCTGGTCAAATCAAAATTTACAAAAATAAGAAGAAAATAATAATAATCTAATGAACGTAATAAAAATAAACATTCTAAGAAAGCAAGAAACGCAACTTATTACTGGGTAAAATCGTGTTTATATATGTGGAGTATTCTAGTGGTTCGAAATGTCAAGTTTTTGTCCTCAAATTCAGAATTTTTGAAAAACCTCACATATTTTTTCCAACGCTGCTCTAGTTTCGAAATGGTGTGGCAGTAAAGGACTATGCCTACGAGTTAAACAATTATGCTATCAGAATGGATTAACAAAGATAGAAGCATTGAAAATTTCAGGTTGGTAACAGCTGTTCTCTCACTATTATTTCGTTATCACTCATTTTGCGGGCAAATTCCTCCTTGATATCGTCTAAATCAATGTTTAAACTTTAAACCGACGCTTCATGGAAACGCTGTGAATCGATGTTTACAGTGTAATATTGATTTCATTGGCGAAACCCATTTGTATCAAATCAACGTTCAAATCTCTGGTTTGGTAAAAGATCTACTTTAACAATTTTTAGGGATTTTTGGTGAAACCGACCCATTATTATCTCAAAATAACGTTAGTGAGATGCTCTGCTGTTGGACGTCTCAGCATGATTGAAAATGGAGACGCGTGCGAGAATACTATAAGCGGATTAAAAAAAATTAACCTGTACGCCGCCGAAAGAACCAAAATGTGACAATCAATTAGTTGGCAGGTGTGGTCTGGTGAAATCCCTTCTCACATCCAATTAAACTCTAAGTCCGGTGATGTCCATTGAAACACGTTCTAACTAGGTAAACATTCGAGAGTTCGCGGGTTGTCCCGAGAAACATCCACAGATTAGGGCTGGGAGATTTTCATATTCCACATCATCTGGGAAACTTTTATAGCGCTGAATCACTAAACGAGATGTTGTAATAGTTTTGTTCAGAAAGGCTATGCAATAAGTGGGGACAGGAAGATACGATTTTTTATAATTTAATAATGATTAATAGGACGTTTCCATTTTTTCTGACCGTCATGTCACGGCAAAAATATTGATTTTCTATTGATTAGTAACTCCTTCAGTTTTCACAGCAGAAAAATCGTTTGCCACTTTTTTGAATGCTCTCATTTTAACATCTCATGATCTCTAAGCCATTGTAGTGTCAAGGAAAGCTAATTCACTATGCAAAGTTATAAAATAATATTGCTAGGTAACCATGATGAACTAATAATGTGTAAAATTAATCATTATTAAATGATCTGACTGTAGAACTGTAGGTCTACCGTCCGTTTTTTTTTTTTTTAACACAGAATGTGTTTTAGCCATGGACTAACTAGCTGAAAATGGAACGCGGGATGGTAACGAAATGTGTGACGGATAGCAGGTGATCTGAGTATTACGAAAACGGTTTGATTTGTGAAGTGGAGGTTAAATAATTTAATATAATAATTTAATAATAAAATAATAAAACCCGATATAATTTCAAAAGAATAATCTTTTCAACAAATCGAGTTTACTATCTTATATTTAGCGTAAGCAGGTAGGTTTTAACACAGAATGTGTTTTAGCCATGGACTAACTAGCCGAAAATGGAACGCGGGATGGTAACGAAATGTGTGACGGATGATTTTCACGTACAACCGAGTCGTTGCTAGGGAAATGGTACTTCGTCGTTTTTCATCCCACAAAATTCGTTGACCATTCGTTCGAAAGCTCTCGATTTATCCAACAATATTATGTTAACTACTGCGAAGTGCGTGTCCAACAAACTGAGTTATGAGCATGTTTATAAATAATTGTTTACAACAGGTGATCATTCTCAATAATTGATATTGTAACATGATTGCAACCGCTTGTTAATTTCTGATGATTTCATTGAGCTTGTGTTTCGATTTTTTTTTTAATTTAAAAACATCCATAAATATTTTTGAGGGTAAATTATTAGCTATAAAAATAAAGACCTCAAGAAATTACTTTGAGAAATATGACTGCATTTCTAATCGAAAGTGGATTTGTGTGGTTCTCCTACTAGCTGACGATTATGACTTAACTCGGTCACTATTTTATGACATTTCAATTTGATATGGGTGGCTATCAGCATAAGTTCACAGAATATGTGATGGATGCGGCGGAGAACTTAGATAAGAAAAGTGAGTGATCAAATAATACCAATAAATTAAACAAATCAAAAATTGAAACTATTGATTGATATTAGTTTAACGTTTTAAACTGGTGCTTGGTAATTGTTGAGAATCAAGAACAAACATTCACATTGAAATCTCAAACTTTAATGAACCAATACAGTTTACCATAACAATTTACCAAGGTTGATGTTGTAATGATATTGTAGAGGACAATATCTCAACACGCCCCCTCAACATCATCCGATAAATGAATAAATCCAAATCGCGATCGGAAGTCTTGAAACTTGCGACCCGCAAGAGGTTTTGTGAGGATATCTGCTAGGTTGTCATCAGTTGGACAATGCTCCAATGATATTTACCTTTTTCGAATCAGATCCTTCACGTAGTATTTCCGCACATCTAAATGTTTTACTCTTCCACTTGCCTTATCATTTTCGATATATTTCATGCAACTCTGGTTATCTTCGAAAATCGGTGTTGCAGTTTCTTGAGTGTAACCCATGCCTTTCAAAAGTATTCGAATCCAAATCGCCTCTTGAATCCCTGTTGACGCAGGAGCAAGTTCTGCTTCAGTTGAGGATAAAGCAACCGATGTCTGTTTTTTACACAACCATTTCGCAGCTGGTAACCGACAGAGACATAGCCCTTCAGCACTTAACGAATATGGAAATCGCATTTAACGACATTCATCAGAAAAACGAGAGAACAAAATCCGTCGTTGAAACTCTCCACGCCAACGAAAAAGAGCTGAAGAAGAGGGTGGAAGCCCAAAATATCGAATTTCAAAAACTCAAACAACATGCTGCTGAAAAACTTACTGCCATGATTCATATCCTTTGACAACTTCGGAACATGTAACAGCGCCTCCAGAACATGTAACAGCGCCTCCAGAACATGGAACGGTACCTCCAGAACGTGTTAGGACACCTCCAGAACAGAAGAGAGGGTTGACTGAAGACATTAAAACTGCTTGGTTTTCATCTGTTGGTTTCACGATGCTCCCGGTGACGTATCCTAAATAATCATTTTTAGTCAATAGAGCTTCAATGTGCATCTTCCATGTATCGTAATTTTCCCGCCCCAGCGGATCAATTTTAAGCAAACTAGAACTCATTTTCACTTTTTCCTTTTGAATGTTAAGTTTCATAATCTTTGTTGAGAATCAAAAACAAACATTCACATTGAAATCTCAAACTTTAATGAACCAATACAGTTTACCATAACAATTTACCAAGGTTTATGTTGTAATGATATTGTAGAGGACAATATCTCAACAGTAATATGTGACCATGAAGACCAATAATTAGTAAGCACCTAACCATCAAACCAAGGTACGGGGTGGATGCAATTCGACTGATCTTCAAGAGGTCATTGCTCCTTGCCCCTCCGATTTTGAGTGATTGCTCTTCAGTACCCTTTTCATTAGTCCTGCTGGTGAAGCCACAGCAACCACTTCTTGCAAGTAAGCATCACATTTAATTTAATGATTTATTTGTTTATTTTTACTACAAATATTTTTTTAAATCTCAACATGTTATAGTCTATTACTTTAATCATGAATTTTAAATGGAATTTATAGAAGTTACAAAGTTGATTTGATCGTTGATTTTAGTCGTTTGGTTTCTTTGCTTTCACTAGTCGTATAAAATATCTGAATAGCTGCGCCATTTTCTGTGCCCAGTGTCTCCATAGCATTTTGCGAGTGCCTTCGAGTCACAGTCCGACAGCTCGTATGATCGCACACTGGATTTAGAACCTCAACTAAGCAGATACATGCTGCTTGTTTAAGGAGCTTATGGAATTCTTTATGGAGAGAGCCTTTGCAGAAGCAGACAAAAAGCCTGAATGGTCCTTCAAGGTCTTCAGCGAGTCTGTCGTATTTAATGTGCTTGCGTAAAACTCGTTTTGGGACATTACAGACCAATCAATGTGAGCATAGGTGGCAGCGTCGGCGTTTATGACACGGTTATCAAAAGACGCTAATATTTCCCTATTCCACACCCCCTTCAACTTCAGATCTGCAACTAGACCCCGACTTCCATCATCTCTTTCTCGAAAAATGGGCTCTATCGTCTTATCATCCCTATGTCATGGTGTGCATTTTGGTACACGTATCCCTGATATGATCATGACGTTGGTTGACAAGGCCTCAATGCTTACAGTTTAGGATCATGGGGTTACCAGGACCCCTATTCCATTATTGATTCTCTTTATTATATTTTTCAGCTCAGCATGTTTCGTCTCAAGTGGAATCCAAATCATGTAATGTGATCTAGTATACTTTATTTTAGCTAGGCACTTATTTCTAGTTTAAACAAAGTTTCTGAGTGATAGGAGATGAGATAGAGCAACTTGGTACCTTAAGACCATTGCTAATGAGTTGTGCTAATTTACTTTTCATTTTTAGTTCTCAAACACTGATCTTTTTATTATGATTCCAACGAACATATTATTGTAACAAACATATTAAAACACGTTAAAATGAGCTTTACATACATTTAAATAATATAAGCTGTCGTTATCTCTATCTATTGAACCTTAGGAGGGCAATTTATAGTGAAATAGCCAGTGACGGATTTGATTGGACCCAGCCTTCCATTGCCTTTAATTCTGCCAATATGCACCTTGTGGTTTAACTAATTAAGGTGAAACCTATCATTCTATCACACTTCTCACGGTGCAGTTGCTATAGAAGGATATTACAAATAGGCATGCAGGGATGAGGAAAATGAACTATACTAGCTGATAAGGAGACACGTTAAGTTGAGATCGTTTACGTCTTCCTCCATTTTATGAAGCTATGAAAGGAAAACAAGATTCGCTGGTACGGTTGAGAATACGAAACACTCCGGGTCGTTACTGCTGAATAATGCTACTCGGCTGAAGGATGAGACAAACCTGTATTACCCAGATGGTATTGACATCTTCGTTATGGTCCCTCTCTGCAGGTTGAAGGTGACAGGGGAACAAAAACCCTTTTTTAAGGCAGCATCGACTCACAGCCGAGCCTTATGTATGGTAATTTTGTTGTTTGTAGCCGCCGAGTCCTTTGATATTCCTTTTGCCCCAATGCCCCGGGAAGATGTGTTTACTCAAATCTCATTCACTATTCATGTAAGGTAGGTCACCTATTGAATTACGCACAGGAAATAGTGCCGAAGGGAAAGACAAGGGTTGCGACATTGACGTTGACTCTATTGTTTTAACGTTCGTTGTAACGAATATATTATGTATTATATTATAATAAGAGGTTGAATTCATCATAAGGCATATGTCAAAATATACGCGTAAATGCTACATATCTTGCTTTATTATGTTAATAAGAAACCATCTAGGTTCAAATAATTATAAATGGAGAAATTATGATTGTGACTGAGAATTGTGGAGAAATAAATAACTACTAAAATAATACAACTAAGGGAAGATGACTAATAGGCTAAATACAAGTTACTATACATGAAATGAGCAAAATGGAATTAAAACTTCACAAATCAGATATCATAGTTTGTGCCCAGTGGCTTTCAGGTACAGCAACAAGGAGTGGACCTTGTCTGGTCCAGATCGGACGTCAACCCACTGAAGTGGCCTATGGCATACTCGAAGGTCCATAAGGTCTGGACAATCTTACAGGAAGTGGCAGAAGAACAGACCATCCACAACCTTCCACATACTAAATCACGAGCTTCTGCGCAATACTGGACGAGTATTGGGGCTTTTCGGTCCCTCCTTGGAAGTTGGGTTATGAAAAGGCCTACCGAGCTCAAGTCCTGATATGATGGACGCCACGTCGAATAGTGACCTCATCCTGCCATTGTTCATGACTGTGGAATTGACTTCATATTGGTTCCTTAATGCGTATGGGCAACATCTCAATGGAGTTGTTGAGTGCATATATTTCGCCTATAATTTATACCGCTATCATTTATCTGCAGCAATTTCTTGTTCAAAATGGTTTTGACATGGGTATGTCTATTGGCTGGTCTACGTGAGTACGAAAATTACTATTGAAAAATGCAGGTTTTTTTTCTTTTTCTAGTGATTTTCACGTTCAACCAATGCGTTACTAGCAGGAGAATCGTTCGTCAATTTTTGGAATGCTCTCATTTTATCACAACATCTCATGATCCCTGAGCCATTGTAGTGTCAAAGAAAGCTGATTTATAACGCAGAGTTATAAACTAATATTGCTAAGTAACCATAATGAACTAATAATGTAAAAAAATGCAATAGGTACGTTGTAGGTATACTATTGAGTAGTAGGTACTTGTAAGCACTTTCTGTTGAAATATAATTATTATAATACATTATATATTATAAAATTATAAATATACAATCATTCCAGTCGTCTCATAATTTCTGCTTCAGAGATTAAATACGATAGAAATCATCAGCTTTAGGAGCGCATCAGCTCATCAGAGGTCTATGCGTCGTCTAGTACCTACTGCTTACAAGTACCTAATACTCAATAGTATACCAACCATGTACCTAGTAACTTCTTTTCACATTATTAATTCGGTTACTTGGCAATATTATTTTATAACTTTGCGTGATAAATCAGCTTTCCTTGACACTACAATGGCTTAGGGATCATAAGTTGTATCAAGGACTTAGGTAGCCCCCCAGAGGTGCAATGGGGCCTAAATACTCGAGAGTGTGTGAGATAGAGAGGGGAGGGGGGGTGGGGGTGCGACAGTACCTCGAGAGAGAGAGAGAGAGATACCACTCATACTAATAGCAGTAATGTGCTACGTTCGGAGTAGATTGGTTTTCCGGTTCTCGGATCCCCATCTATCGCCAAAAGCAGCTTTTCAAGAACACGAGGATGAAGCCCCGCGCGAGAGCGACGAAAGCGCATCCTCTTGGATTCTGAAGGGAACTGTCACAGATGTTGTGATAAAATGAAAGCATTACAAAAAGTGGCGAACGTTTTTCCTGCTATGGAAACTAAGGGAGTAAAACTTCGCTCGTAACGCATTGAAACGGACATGAAAATATATAGAAAAAGAAAAAAATCGTTGTATTTTACTATACTAATGGATTGGCTGGCCTACTTGAGTACAAAAATTAGTTTAGAAAAATGCAACAGGTTTTCCTTTTTACCACTATGTGTACCACTATGTGCGTGCCAGTAAGGATTAATGAATTAACTCTACATAGCGGTAAGCGAGTAAGAGACCAGCCAGGCTACCATTCAGGCTCCACTGTGTTTTATACCTAAACATACTCAAGAGGAATATCTGTGCCATACCCAACTTGGCAGACGTTTCAAAGTTTTCACAACACTTCCGCAACCTTGGCTGGATTAAAACGAAAACCTTATTGGGTTATCAATATTTAATTAATAAACTCAATAGAGTAATGACTTACATCGGGTGTCAATATCATTCAAATCAATATTTGACAGTGAAAATGAAGGACCGTACAATGGTTCCATAATTATCTTCAATATAAGGTGACATAACGTCTATTGAAGTAAACGAACTCGATGTTATGAAGGCTAACAGTGCTAATACCTCCTCATTTATGACAATGGCATCCATATAGGGTGCATCTAAGATGATTGGGAGATTGTACCAATGACCCCGTGTTACATTCACGGACGGATATTCAAGATAAAACACATTACAAACCAGTTACACGACGCGGATGTGCAAATAGGTGCTTGCCTGTTGCCAACAACGCGTAGGTAACTATTTACCTGCTCACTCTTCAGACGGTACATTCAACTTCGTAACGATTTGTTTTTACTATCAAGCGCACCAACATTATCTCCGATTTAATAACTTCCTGCATCAACATCCATCTAGTGCATTATGTAATCATCATAAATACGTAGGTATACTTACAATTGTTGAGGAGGTAAGCGGTGAACGATACCTTTCAAAGTCTATAGATCCCATGAATGCTTGATTAAAACAAATAGCGAATAATCATAATTCCTACCGAGGTTTTATAATGATGGCAGCCTCTTGTTTCATACTTCAAAACCCAGATCAAAAAACACAATCACAGACATATTGGTGTAACACCTCAATAATGTCAAGCTTAGTTTTACTCGTACCTGCTATTGGGTATGATACATGTTTTAAAAACCAAAACCAGTGTAACGTTCATCAATACTAGAGACATTTTTTTATTGGCGAATGATTGCATAAATATATAAAGTAGCAAAACCCAAAATTGGAACTATCTGAAGCAAAGGTTCACATTACTAAACTCTCCAATTCACTTAGGTTTTATAAGTGATTTCCACTCAAGAACATGAGGACTAGGTTTTGAACTAAGCTATGGAGGTTATTGAGCCCCTAAGAATGTAAACACTGAGATGAGAACCTTAGGATATCATTCATCCACAATTTGAGTAAGAGGCCTTTCAGGGTTTAATCGAAATCGTTTGGGATAGTCTTGGATAAAAGTCCAATTTTGACATTTCCTTCCAATTCATTCAATCCCATTCCAATTTCCTTCATTCCAATTTTTTCCCCTTTACATAACCCCATATTTGTGAATTTCTAGTGCTGATTATTTCACCTTCCTCTTCAGTATCGAAACCCGATCCCGGAACTGGAATTTTTAAAGTTCTAGATGAATTTAACCCACTTTAGCACTTCAACATACCTGCTCGTTAGGAACATAGATGAGAACGATAAATAAACTTTCTATAACGTATACTTTATGGGACGACAGAGACCAACGTATAAAGAGTTGAGGCTTAAATTATATATATATTAATTGCTATGCAATTCTTAGGCCGACCCCCAATAATTTTTTATGTAACGTCCAGGACGAAATTAAAGATGATTTTCACGTACAACCGTTGCTATCGTCCGTGACGCGTAGCGCGAATTCGTGGGTTCGAATCCCAGCCAGGCTTGAAAATTTTTTTATATCAAAATTTTTTTATATAAATTTTTTTCGCATCGTGGGTTCGAATCCCAGCCAGGCTTGAACATTTTTTTATGTACAGATTTTTTCAGGCTAAGAATTGCATAGCAAATTATCCTCGTAGAAAAGAGAAAAGATCCGGCGAGGCGCGAAGCTCCGAGTATAGATTAGGGGGGTCCAGGGGGGCGAAGCCTCCCGGCGAGGAGCAAAGCGCCGAGTAGATATATATATATATATATATATAAAACACTGATAATAATAAATTTATCATAGTGTGTCCATCACATACTTCTCGGGTCGATTCCACAGCTCATTTATGATCGAAATTTCATCGTTGAGAATTTTTAAAACGCTTGGTTTTCTAGTAATTTAATTTTTAAGATTTTTATCGTTCATACATGTTGATACATACTTGAGGGTAGGGATGCATTTCCTAACGATAGCAACGGTTGTACGTGAAAATCATCTTTAATTTCGTCCCGGACGTTACATAAGAAATTATTGGGGGTCGGCCTAAGAATTGCATAGCAATTAATATACATATGGACAAAATTTTGTAATCACTACTCCTTCGAAACCGCTGGTCCGATTCGGACCAAAGTTTGAAATGTTGTATAAACATGTCGGAACTTGTGCCTCGCTGACTTTGGTGAGGATCTGCTGACAGTAGTATCAGTCATAATGATGGTAAGATTGTGCTCAAATCTTTCCTATTCACCGTAGGACGTCGAAATAGACGAGCAAAGTGAGGGGCTCCATCCAGATCAGCTGAGTGTGCTAAAAGTTATGTCGTCTGTCTAATTATAACGAAATTTGATAGGTAGCCTCTCCAGGACATCAGGAGAAGAATGAAATGACAGGTTCTCACCCTGAGCTCTAAGTGACCGATTCGCGTGGCGTTTTTGGCAACATGATCCGCGAACCAGCGGCACGTAAATAGGAAAGCATTTTATAAACAAATTTTCCAGTAATTAAGTCAAAATGATTACTAACCACGGTTGACCTAGCAAGAAATAACCACCGAAATTTGTTCAGCAAATGTTGACTTTTGCGTATGAAGCTGGACTTTTCACCTTCTTGTATTTTACCTATCTCTATTAGAAAAGCTGGTTCTGCTCACGCGAACTGCGAAAGTGTTTTTTTCAAACTTCGGCGAACTTGGTTAGTTGTGTACTCAATTTGAAATTTAAGTAAATTAAATGACAGAGTCAAAGGCATAACACACCATAACGCAGGGACACGAAGAACATCATACAAGTGAAAAGAGGATTAATTGTTGTTAAACAGAAAAAAATGCGAGGACAGAGGAAATTCGGAAAAAAGGTACGGGGAGTAAGCCGCGCCCTCACCGCTATCGACCCGGGGCCCGAGGGTGGCCAAGAGTGGCGGGCCGAGGTTCATTTGTATCCCGTAGGGCTGGGCGAACCGTCGTTCTTGTCTTGATGGCGATTCCTCCGTTTTCGTCGGAAGTGAATTTTAAAATGTTGTCAGCGTCGTTTACGCTACTGTCAGATCAAGGGAGGTTTTGCGTGAATGTACAGCGCAACAAGCTGTACTTTTAGACATTAACTGAAGAGCATTAGACAAAAATTCGTGCCTTCTCACTGGGGTTATTCTAAAATTCTGTCAACCATTTCGTTACCCTGAATGATACCACGTTTTCTGATGATTTTCACTTAGAACCAACGCGTTTCTAGGAAACTGTAACTCCTGTGCTTTTCAAACAATAAGAATGGTTCACTATTTGTTGGCAAGCCCTCGGTTGACCTAACCATATTAACATGAATATATCTTATCACTGGGGGTTACTCTAAAAAATTCTGTTACCCGTTTCGTTACCCAATTTGTTACCGCATTTTATGATGATTTTCACTTACAAATAACGCGTTTCCAGGAAACTGTAACTCCTGTACATTTTAACCCACAAGAATAGTTCTCTATTCGTTGGAAAGTCCTCGGTTTACCAAACCGTATTGACATGAATCTGTCTTATTGCTGGGGGTTCTTCTAAAAATTCTGTTACAATTTCCGTTACCCAGAATGTTACCACGTCTTCTGATGGTTTTCACTTACAACCTACGCGTTTCTAGGGAAATGTAACTCATGGTACTTTTTAAAATTTTAATTGATTAATTTAACGCGTTTCTGGGAAATTTTAACTCCTTGGCTTTTCAACCCACAAGAATAGTTCTCTATTTGTTGGAAAGCCCTCGGTTTACCAAACCGTATTGACATGAATATGTCTTATAGCTATGGGTTATTCTAAAATTCTGTTACACAATCCGTTACCCAATGTGTAATTGTCACTAATGTCAGGTCAAGAGAGCTTTGAATGAATGTACAGCGCAACAAGTTGTACTTTTACTCATTAACTGAAGAGCATTTGACAAAAATACGTGCCTTCTCGCTGGGGGTTATCCTAAAATTCTGTTACACAATCCGTTACCCAATGTGTAATTGTCACTAATGTCAGGTCAAGAGAGCTTTGAGTGAATGTACAGCGCAACAAGTTGTACTTTACTCATTAACTGAAGAGCATTTGACAAAAATACGTGCCTTCTCGCTGGGGGTTGTTCTAAAACTCTGTTAACCGTTCCATTACGCAGAATTTTATCACGTTTTCTGATGATTTTCACTAAAAACATCGCGTTTTGTAGGAAACTGTAGGTAACTATTGGACTTTTCAACCCACAAGAATAGTTCTCTGTTCGTTGGAAAGCCCTCGGTTCACCTAACCGTATTGACATGAATATGTCTTATAGCTGGGGGTTATTCTAAAATTCTGTTATACGATCCGTTACCCAATGTGTTACCGCATTTTCTGATGATTTACACAAAACCAATGCGTTTCTAGGGAAATGTAACTCCTGGAGTTTTCATCGCACAAGAATCGTTCTCTATTCATTGGAAAGCTCTCGTTTTACCTAGCCCTATTGACATAAATATGTCATATCGCTGGGAATTATTCCAAAAATCCGTTAATCGTTCCGGTACCCAAAATGTTAGCGCATTTTCTGATGATTTCCACATACAATTAACGCGTTTCTAAAGAAATGTAACTCTTGTAGTAATCATCGCACAAGAACCGTTCTGCATTCGTTTGAAACCTCTCGAAATAACTGTAATGTTAACCACTGCGCAGTGCGTGGCCAACAATCTGAGGTCTGTGCGTGGTTGTTATATAATCGTTTTTATACAGGTGATCCTTCTCTATTAATTATGTACATGATTGCGACCACTATTGGGACATTAAGAGACGATTGAATTTATGGTTTTTCTTCTTGATCATCTGAGTGAGCTGAATTCTCTCCTGTTCTACCTAGGAAATTGAAATTCGATGGTGAGGCTCTCTGCGGGTCATTAAGAGACGATTGAAAAGATATGATCTTTCTGATCAGCTGAGTGAGCTAAGTTCATGGAATACTTTAGTTGGTTATCTTTTCGATTTCGAGGTGTACTTAAGTCAATGATGTTAATAATAAAAGTGCCAATAAAGAACATATTCATGCCACATTTTATCCGTGTAATGCATCGATATTTTCTATATTCTCCATTGAATTTCAACGTTCAAACGTTAAATACAACGAGTGCCACCTGCTTTCCCCTCTCCGTATAAATTAAAAGGCATTCATCAATTTTCAAACAGTTTCAGCAATTTAGATTCTTTCATGTCTTTGTTTTGGCACATAAACTCAAAGATCGTCAAGTAACGAAAACCCGTTGATGAACAAAGTGAGCTTGGTGGCTAAGGAATGACGTTTACAGTTACAGCTTCACATGTTCTGTTGTTATTTGACGTAGATATGTCTTAGCTAAGGCGGTCATTCCAAATGTTCGTATCCAGAAAAACGATGAAAATTATTAAACAAAGGTTATTACTTCTGTATTGGATAGCTCTTCTACGCAGAACATCGTCTACAGTTATTTAACGAAGTGTATTACACATTACCTAAATATCTGGATAGGCGTAGACGCCTACCTATATAGGAGAAATTGATTGAATTAAGTAACTGACCGCCTCCTTCTATATTTAACTTGAGCTGTCCCACCAACTGGAAATTAATGATATAAAACGCGTTCTTCCATTATATGCCTTTTATGAACGTATCAAGAAGCACTGATCTGCATAAGATCTTCAGTAACTCCTCTAAGGTTCACTGAATAATCAAAAATAAAATCCGAACACGGCCATTTAACATACGTTGAACAAAAAATTCAGTAAACTAAAAAATAAACTGGACTGAAAAAAAAAAAAAAAAAAAAAAAAAAAAAAAAAAAAAAAAAAAAAAAAAAACATCCTACAGAAATCTTTGTAAGTGGCAAAGTCAACGTTCATTTCAAAGTTCGATTCCAAACTCTGAATGATCGAACAGGGGGAAAAATCAGAAACAATTTAAATTTTCGATTCTATGTGCCAAAGTAAAGACATAAAACGCTTGCATACGAGTCTGCAACACATTGGGACATTTCATGTCTTTAGTTGCAGACTCGTATGTGTTGCAGACTCGTATGCAAGCTCTAAGAGCCACTCAGCTGATCCGGATTGGGCATCGTCTAGTAAATTTCCTAAAGAGGCTACATACAAAATTACTGCTTCAAACAAAATTACAGCTCAATGAAATCATCAGAAATTAGCAAGCGGTTGCAATCATGTTCACAATATCAATTATTTAGAATGATCACCTGTGTGTAAACAATTATTCAAATAACCATGCTCATAACTCAGCTTGTTGGCCACGCACTTTGCAGTAGTTAACATAATATGGTTGGATAAATCGAGAGCTTTCGAACGAATGGTCAACGAATTTTGTGGGATGAAAAACGACGAAGTACCATTTCCCTAGCAACGACTCGGTTGTAAGCGGAAATTATCAGAATCATTGAGCATATTTCGTTACGTAACGTAACGTGACATAACGAAAATTTGGTTGTGTGCCATAGCAAAGACATGAAATGTAAAAAAAAAAAAACTTATATCAAACAAGTGAGAAGACTGTAGCCTGAGATTTAAATTCTTTATTGAAGTCTCAAAGAAGCTCCCCATCAAATTTCAACGACGTAGAAAATTTAGCTCATTCGTATACATTTCCGCTACCTACTTTTGTTTCTCAATTTTCGGACGATTGCGCAACGGTTTCCGATAGATATCAGCCTCAAGGCTAAAGCATGTCCAATGCTAAAAATAATTTTGTGGAAGGACCAAAATCTATTCATATAAAAAAGGCCAATTCGAATTACAAGAAGCCATTCTGTAGCTCATAGAACGATGCTAAAGGACACAGTTCCGGGTGGGGGCGCGAGTCGTGAACCGTGCGTCGAACGCACAAAAAAGGTTTCCTCATCAAAATTCCATTTCCTCCTCGTCCGCTTGAAAAGATTGCAGAGGAGGAAGGTTTAAGAAAAAGTGTTTTGAAGCGTTTAGCATAATTATTTTAAGAAGTGTTCAATTTCTGTCGCAAATTTTTTTGCTTGCTGTCAATATCGCGAGAGCGACCTTTGACACTCGTTAAATCTCACCTCTCATTCACTCTAGGACTTTTTTTTCTTAGTGCGTTGGAGCGATAGTTTTGTATGATTACTATTGTAGCGTGTCTAATACTGTCGTCAGAGTGATGCTTGAGATTGAAGGTTAACCTTAATGCGTTCGCGCCAACGAGAGTCACACTTCAGGAATCGTTTCAAAATGCCTTAAAACGGATTTCAGTGAAGAAATTTTTCAAAAATTTTGCAATAGCTCCATCTTCTACAAAATTCACTAAAAAAATCTAAACATTCGATATCTTTTTTGAATCTCTAAATTTTATTTGGTATGAATTTTGTTGCCATAAAATTGGTTTTTAACTATTCCTTTGTACTCAAATTTCTCAAATTTTGTTACGATTCAACATATTGTGATATGATGAGTAAATTAAGAAAATTCGCTCATACAATCATGCTGTATGAAGTAAAAGTTTTTTTTTTTTTTTTTTTTTAAGTTTTTTTTTTTTTTTTTTTTTTTTTTCAGCAGCCGGAGAACGCGTAGAGGAAAACTGAAGTACCTATTTTCCGAGCGGTCTCTCATACTTGAACGGTTGTGCTTCTTCCCTCATCGAAAAGGTAACCTTTCTTGTATATTGCCCGGAGGACGATATATTGTTAAGTGATCATCTCAATTTATTGTGAAACTCTGCCGATTAATGATGCGTATCTCTTAGGAGGAACTTCATCCTCGTCCTGATGCTTCAATTGAAGAAAGGATGCAACAATTCAACAAACTGCAGAAAATCCGACCATCGACAAAATTTCTTCCGCCTTAGCAATCATCCATCTCTACTTCCCCCTATGTATCTTCCCACTTGTTGCAAGTCTAGGTTCTAATAAAAGACATAATAGAAACTATTATTTTGTTTCCTCACAACCAAAGGTAAGAAAAAGCCTCGTGGCCCTTAGGTCCACAAAATGCTTCATAAAAAAACTACATCTACTTCTTTACACCCGAGTTTTACATTTCAATAAACTAGTTTTACCCATAAAAATACCTAAAATTTAGCAAAACGAAGTTGACGTTTAAAACTCAGTTGTAACTTAGTTGGGGAGATCTACGTGAGTTTTTTAAAATGTATAATGTATTTATCTTATAAACGACAATACATTGCGAATTATATTAGATAAGAACTACTACAAATCCCTTTAAGTAATCTTGTGCTGGGAGTTGGAGCCTTGAAACCTAACCAAAAAATTTGAGCATACCGTTGGAAAGCTGATTGATTTCTCAACTTTCGTGAGATCTGAAGTTTGCAGCATTTTTTATAGAAACGTAGCAAACCTTCAAGTATTATGACAAATGGCTTTTTTAGAAACGGTAAACTTTAGAATGACTATTAGGGTTTTTATATGGTACTTTTTAAGAACCAAGGTGCACCATTCTTATGTAAAATTTAACGTTAATTTCGAAAATGGGGGTCGAACATTAAGATAAAGTGAAGTAAAATGGAGAAATTGGGGTTTCTACGGCAAAAAACGTGGTTTTTTCGATAAAACCTTGCAAACGACATACCTATCTCTGGAATGGATTGAGATAAAGAGGTGCGGTTGGGGGCGTCAAACTACATTTTCGGTCGAGTTCAAACCCCTTGAGTATTGTCATCTGCTTGCGATACACCCTGTATATACGTTTTTCTCCAGATATTTAAATATGTGAATTTATTTGTATTTTTGTTTCAATTTTTAAATAAATGTCATAATATAGCGGGGAGAAGAAATGCACTACTTTTTCAAAGTGGACCTGAGGGATTTAATGTAGTTTTCAATCATATTTTTCTCTTTCTTTATCTTCTTCTTCCTTTATTAATGTTTTCGCTCTTTCTTCCTTGTCTGTCTAAATGGAATGTTCCTCATTTCGCGACAGATGGTCCCAAATGTAACTGTTCATCGTTCAATCAACCTCAAACTAAACAATGTCTGACGCGTTGAAGGTTTCCTAGCTCCAACGGAAATTCATTAGATCCATAACGATCATCAATCTTCATTTAAAACCCCTCCCCCCTCCTTCCCACTTGTTGATAATTGTAAATCAAACGAGTGGGCGTTCCTATTTCCCCCGCAAGGTTTAAGAAGACGCGGGAAGGGTACCGGTTAAGACTAACGACACCAGTTATCCATTCATTAGGGTCTAGACAGGGGCGCGGATGACGGCGATAGGCTTTCCGTTCGGACCCAGCCGGGTTGTAATCTCGCTGGGTTTGTAATCTTGTACTCCCCCTTAGCGACCGACCCTGTCGTCCCTCAAACCGCTATCTCACGGTCGCAGAAATACTCCTTCTCTCCTTACTCCAATTTATATCTACTAATTATTTGTTCTATGACCCGTCACATGTTTCTTGCCCTGGTCTCTTTATCGGGCCGATTTATCTTCGGCAAACAATAACCTGACGTTAGCACCGGGGGTTGCCCCCTTCCCGTCTTCACTCCTCCCGTCATACTCTGCCCTCTTCTCCCTTTGCAGCTCTTTCCACCAGATTCATCAATCCAGCTCTTGGAAAGCGTTTCCATTTCTTTCTCCGCCCTCTTTCTCTGAGTAAACCACTTTATTTCCTGCTTAAGGACCAATTACGAAGAGTACCTCCGATTGAGTGACAGCTGTCCATTTATTCTCATCTGGAGATTTTTGCCGGGAGCTTAGCTCCTTCGGAAGTTCCTCAGGTCGAATGGAAAACGAAAACGTGACTCCCCTTTTAATAAAGGTATAATAAATTTCGTTCTAGAGTTTCAAAAACCGATATATGGAAAACACTCATCTATCGAGCGCTACCCACTATTTCATTTTATATTCTTCAATAAATGCCGGTCCCAAATTGATAAAAGCTGCAAATTGTTACTCTAAGGTTTAATATTTCTGTATAAGAAAGCCCTTCTACGTATAGATCTGGCCTATAGATACTGATTAAACAATAGTTAATGGTACATTATCCTAATATAATTACATAGAAGTTGACACCAACAAATGGTCGAAAACTAATTAAATTAAATTAAACTCCTATTTTACAAGTCTCTCTGTAAGTAACTAGAGCTGACATTTAAATACAAAGATGCTTCAAAATTTAACTTCAAGTATAACGACGAAGACTGAAAATAATGAGATAAAGTAAAACATCTACCTGCTCTTCATTATTACTTCAATGTATTATAACAAAAAATTCCCTATCTCAATAAGAAAATTCCATTGAAGTGAAAACAACAGGTTCGATAGTCGCAGTTTATAAGGCTATTTTCACTTTGTTTATACCAGTTCTGTTTCACACAAATGTTGATGTTAATTTTTCCTGTTGCAGGTCTTGCCCACAGGGAGATCCGAGTGGTTTCAGCAATTGTTTCGAATCATATCTCTCAATGACAACCAAAAAACATTAGTCGTACTTCAATGTTTTCGAAATCCTGATTTTTTAGGGGAGATCGAAATGATGCTGACGATTCAGGTCCAAATGTGATTTTTGACCCAAGTTTCATTAGCTTTGTGAAGCAGTTTGGGACAAAAGTTCTGAACTGAGGGTGGACGCATTCTTTTCTCATGCCGATTAAAATGGTTCATTAATGAGAAAAATGAATCACGAATATTGTGCACCATCACACGATAAGTATCTATCTACGTTTCTCTCTACAATTTTCCAAAATTCGTTGCAGTTTTAGAGACTGTTCCAAACAAAAGTGAGAAGTGCGAAATATCATGATAACTAAACCACTTATTGCGTAATGCAATATTACCATAAAATTACGTCTTGACTAATAGATAACACCCGTTTCTCACACTTTACACTTTATCGTCAAAATATTTTTCTTCTTTAGATGCTATATGAGAGGCATCACATGGTTAGTGGTTGGATTACTATAGTGTAGCGTCATATATATGTGAGTCCAACGCTGTAAACAATGTTGCCAATTGTCTGACCATAATACCATGTTTCTGTTGCACTTTGTTTCTGGTTGATATCAACATCATAACAGCATAGTAATCATGGATAAATATCTATATGAACAGCCTTATCTGAAGGGTTGACCTCGATTTCGACAAGTAGTTATAGGAAAAGAAGAAAATTGAGAGACGACGTACTTTAATAATATTTTAATTTCATATCTAGATTTTAAAATTGTATCTATTTTGAAAAGTTAACTACCTCATTATCGTTGAAGGACGAGATGTGAGAAGACAGATGTGAGCAAGTATTAGTAGTTACTGCTTGGGCAAACGGGGGTGATACTAAGCCTGCACGGCAGGCAGGTATTGCGGGAAGTACGAACCTCGACTTCATGCAAAATTCGGATGTGCGAGTTTGAAACAGGGGACGCCCATTATAATATTTGGTATACAATTAACAAGTGGAAGGACGAGGATGGGAAATTTTAAATTAAGATTGATGGTTTTGAGAATCTGCAAGCTACGTCATGTTTCACATCCTTTTTTTCACCTCCCTTTGCATCCTCACCTGTTAAACCGAACCATCTTACAATATTCGAGAAGTTTCGCATTGCCTTGTGATTTTGAAGTTTTGTGTATACCACTAAATATAAGTTATAGTAGAATCGTGTAGCACGTGCCATTGGAAAAGGTGGACTTTGTGACAATTAACGTTGAGTTTTCATTTACCAATATCTGAGCTGCGTAGTGAAATAACGGGCGTATATCTCCGTTATTATCAGTACCACATTTACGAACAAAGGAATATTACGGTTGACTTACGTATTTCCTTATTTACTTACATAGGCTTTTTCGGTTATAGTGGTGTAGATCTGTATTGACATTTTCATGTCTTTACTTTGGCCCTCAACCGCGAAAAGCGTTTAAGGAGCGACACTATTTAGAGGTACCGGAGTTTTCTAATGATTCTCACTTACAACCAAATCATTGCTACGTAACTGTAGTTTTGTCACTTTTCATCGCCAGTTTTGTCACTTGCCAGTCGATGGAAAGATCTACATTTATGCTAAAATCTTACGCTACCTAAGTAGCTCATTAAATGAAATCTGCTGAGCAACACGCAAAGTTATTAACAAAATATAAACAAACCTCGAGGTACAATCACGTGATTTTATAGTAACCAGACTGGTTTACTATAAAAAGCGAGTGCGGTAACCGATTGATGAAAACGTTTCCTGTGGCTACGGACTCGTATGCAAGCTTTCAAGATTTTAACGTAATAAGTTTTTACAGAAACTCAACTGCACGCGTACAAGCTCCTTCTGAAAAATCAGGTTAAAAAAATTATAAGTAGACCTCTTGAGTACATCCGACATGAATTCTACTAAACTGAGAAGCACAATCAACAAATCAATTAGATCCACTTTAACGTGCTTCTATTGCAACAACGTTGTTAGGAGGCTAGAAAGGCTTTTGCGGTGCCTCGTATAGAGTCTACGGGGGCTCATAAGTGGCTTGGGTGTACGTCACTGAAGCTCCCAGCACTAATATGCGTACGCAAATGTAAAACCATATATACAGAAGATGGCTGGCTCCCTTGAACTTATGTGATGCTTGATTCTCCATAATCGACTTAGAGTGTATTTCTCTCTCTCTCTCTCTCTTTCTCTCTCTCTCTCTCTCTCTCTCTCGCTCTCGGCAATAATGAGGTTAAATGTCTCGGCATCATGTTACAACAGAATCTTTCGTGGAGTAGCCAAACAAATAGAATATGCAGTAAGGCACGATCCCAACTGAATGCAATGAACAAACTACTAATTCACAGATCACTAAACATTAAAAAAAAGGCTGTTTCAAGCAATGATAATGCCGCATTTATCTAACTGTCTTGCAGCTATGTGTGACATGAATTTTGAATGCAGACAGAAGCTGCAAAAACTACTGTACTCAGCCGTGAGGTTTATCTTAAATTTGAGGTTTGATGATCGGGTATATGACAAATTTAAGAAATTGAGAATTCTGAAAATTGAAGATCTGATCCAATTTAGCGTTTTGACAACGATGTACCGCATAATTTCCAATAAAAAGCCACCGTATTTAAATGATAAATTTCAAACTTTCTCTAATATCCATAGTTTAAACACTAGAAATAAAGATACAAATTTCCGTTTGCCATCATATTTAATTTCTGGTCTCTCTCTCTCTCTCGCTCTCTTTCTCTCTCTCTCCCTCTCCCCTCTCATCATTCCCACCACCCCCCTCCCACTACTGAAAATAAGCCAGTTGTAACTAACCAATATTAAATTTTTTGCTTCTCCACAACTAAAGTGGGGAAGCTTTGTGTTCATGTGAGGATTTGAAAATATTGTTGTCCTTCAAAACAAAACGCTGCATATTATTACACAAAGGTTATTATTTCTGTATTAGGTAACCCTTCTACGCAGATCAATCGTATATCATTATTAAACCCAGTCTGTAGTACATTATCTAAACTCTACACATTACGCTTCCCAATTATACGGTTCTTAGTAAATTTAATAAACAGAACCCTTTATGACAGTGTCATCTTCCCACCTTGAAGAAGGGTTGTATGGACGGTGAATTGATTTGAAACTATTTTCTTGTTCATAATATCCCCAATATAATAAATTAATGTAGTTATGAAGGTTGATTACAAAAATTATGTCGTAGTTTTAAATTTATTCACACTTACGAATTAGAGAGAAGAATACATGTTCCATGTCTTAGCCGAAGGCTCAAAGTGGAAAGCAACTGGGGGGCGGAGCACCATGCGAGGCCCGAACGGCCGAGTTTTTGATCCAAATTTGTTCGATTTTATATTGCTTGCCATATTCCTTAACGATATGTCAAATTTCAAAACTTTTGCGAATAATGTTACGTAGGTAACTCTACTTCATTATAGGAAGGGAGGCACCATTCGAACCATCTAACCAAAATGGATATTGGTCCATTACTAATTAAATTTTTAAATTAATTAATTAAATCCAATTATTTAAAATAATTTAATAATTTAAATTAAATTATTGAAAAATTACTAATTAATTTTTCAAGCATTTTAATTTCCATTTTAATTTAAAATAATTTAATAAATTAAATTAAATTATTGAAAAATTACTAATTAATTTTTCAAGCATTTTAATTTCTCCTTTGATGGGAACAACAAAAGATCATGGATATGTCTAGTACCTACTGTTTACCAGTAGGTACCTACTACTCAATTGTATACCAACCATGTAGTGCCTTCTTTTCACAAGATTATTCCATTATGGTAACAAAACAATATTAGTTCATAACTTAGAGTAATAAATCAGCATTCCTTGACTCTACAATGGCTTAGAGGTCATGAGATGTTGTGATAAAATAAGAGCATTCCAAAAAGTGGCGATCGATTTCCCTACTATGAAAACAATGGGAGTTACTCTTCCCCATAACTCATTGGTTGTACGTGAAAAATCAATAGCAATTCTAACTAGCCTTCACTTTTCGAGTTAACAATAATCTAAAGTGCCGGGTCGTCACAATTTTTGGTGTCGTAACGCAAATTTTAGAATGACCCCCAGCCCAAAAACATATCCATGTAAAAAAAAAAAAAAGAAGGCCTCGCAACATTGTTTTTGAGGTATTTCAACAATAACCTCATTATTCTCGTCTTTGAAAAAACCCATCAATTATGGCCATTGGAGTTACAATGAGCGTAACCCATGGGTGCGAAAAAGGTATTTCAACATTTTTAAATGGAGAAGATTCCATCCAAAGGAGTTTGGAATGAACCGCACTCTCCAACGATGAGTAGGTCACTCTCTATGATTTTTCAAAGTTTCTCACACTGGTGACGTCAAAGCACCCCTCTGCCTACCAGTGTGACGTCACCAGTGCAAACTTTGAAAAATCATAGAAAGAAAACTACTCAACCTAGGAAAGTACGGATAGTATCAAATTTCTTAGAATTGAATCTATTTTCATTCGAAAATATAAAATGAATACTTGGGTAACGCTCATTGTCGAGTTATTAGACATAATGAGTGCTTGCCTGGAACTGAATGATTTTAATCCTGAGAAACAATTCGTATTTATACATACGACATAAGGGAGGGGGTAGCAGATTTCTGTTCCTTCAGGAGAAAGGAAAGAAAACCTTCCAGGTCATTCATCCCAGGGTCGTTTTTTTTTATATCCTTCAAATATCCCAAAGTCACAACATCGTTGTCTAAAATTGGATTAGATACGCTGTAAAAAATTATCATTATAAGAGTCAAAACGAATAAAAGCCCTTATCTTCGAGCTTTCGGTTTATATAAAACCATCATCAGCGCTCAAGATCAGGGTTAAGTTTAGCTCTGTATGCTTGCCAGCAGTGTTTTTTCCATTTTTCAATTTTAGCCTTTAGTTTTCGAGTCCTATTTTTGTGCCAACCATTGCTATACTCAGCCTCAACTGCAACCAGTTCTTGTTTTTATTATGACATCTAACTCAAAATCCGTGACTGCGTCCTATATTTTGACACTATAGAAGATTCTGGAGCCCTGATGATGGTTTTATATTAGCCGAAAGCTCGGCGATGAGGACTTTTATTATTTTTGACCCTTATCCTGATAATTTTTGACAACATACATATTGTGGGTCGATCATCTCTTTCTCTTCTGGATGAGCTACATTCGATATTCTCAGATCATTCGCTAAGGATTGATTCTTATCTTTTTAAAATGCAATAATAAATAAAACTCGTTTATTAACAGCACTAGAATCGTTTGTTGGGTCTGGTAAATTGTGCAATGCCTTTCTCCTGCATGTCAATTATTTTCAAATGAGCCTAAAAAACATTACTAATACCTTGACAGTATGTGAGATCTCGATTTTTCAATATTTCAGCCCTTTATTATTACTCTTAAGAGCTGATCAAAAATTATGTCGATGTTAGGTTCTGGCACATTCCCGGATGATGTATGATTTTTGAGCCAGATTTAATAATGTTCGGTTCAGTAGTTTCTGAGAAAAACTTCGGTCGGTGGGCGGAAGGATTTTTTTTAAATTTGATTTTTGAATTTATTCTACGTATCTTGAAATATAAACCAACAAATTTAAAGGGGAGGGGTTAACATTTTTTCTTGGTCGATTACAAAGGTTTATTACTGGAAATAATAAACCAAATTCATCAAAGCTGAATTTAATGTTACTAAATTCTTCATTCGCTTTTAAATACTCCTTGGCAATACTAGACGATCCATTCCCCCGGAAAAACCCCTTTCCTTTCCGACCCTTTTCTTTCATTCAGAATAATCCAATGAAGTGCGCCTCAGCTTCCCCGAGTCTTTCCGAATTAGATCATTAGCATCTTTGATGAATAATTAGCGGTGCCATTTGTAGGGGGCACTCTCCATCGCGCTCACTTCCCGGAGAGAGCTGAAAAGCTTCAAAAAGGATTGTCCGATCGAAAACCCATTGTTCCTCCGTCCCTCACCCCCTTTCCGGCTCCTCGGGAAACTCGACAAAGGTTTTGTGTATTGAAAAGTCCCTCTTGAATACCCAGATGACGTTGAGGCTGCTGAAAATGGGTGGACTCGAAGAAAACTTCGGCTGACGTTTATTACCGTCGTCGTTAATGATTTATGCTGAGAAAGGGGAGCTCCGAGCATTTTCCTTTTTTTACTGCCTTGACCTCCGTTGGAATTAGAAACTATAAACTAATAATCCGTGAGTTTTCGAAACATTTAGCTTCTTTCAATACAGGTATTTGGGAAATTTGAGTTCTTGTCGACTTGATGACCGTGGATGGTTTATTCATGTCTCGAATGAATCATTGACTGCCATTAAAAGGCCACCAGCGCCAACTTCTGTATTATTAGTAATCTATTGAACGGTCTAAACCAGATGAAAGATCTCGAGAAAACCTTTTCAAATAGGTGTAATATGAAGAGTATCAGATATTTGGACCAAAACAATTAAGTATGTAAAGAAAGGAAGAGAAGGAAAAAAAAAAAAAAAAAAAAAAAACAAAGGGAGGGAGGGGGGGACGGTACAGATGATCGCGATTTACAGTTCTCGTATAAGGAGACACACATATATACATAAACGGACAAAGTGAACACAATAGCACTTTTTTCTTTTTCATTGTTTTCGAAAAAAATGAATGCATGCATGAAAACTGTGACTGGTTCAGAGGGATCATCATTTTGGGCTCTGACAATGAGACGGTTGATAGCCTTGGTGTCATCCTAACGAGCCGTGTGTACGCTAGAATATATGTGATTCGAACCCAATGAATCCTAATTTCCGTTCTAAATTACAACCTGGAAACACCCATAACAGGAAAAGGCCCAACATACCTTTCATCATAACAAAATCAACCATACCATTAATTTATATCACACCATTTGGAAACGGCCTGGCGTTTCGTTCGGAATAACATCAGGAGAAAGAAAAACCCCCAAGGGAGGTAGTCAGGGTCCCCTTAAATGGATTCAGCCTGGTTACTTATCATGTTCTGACCTCAATAATATGGTGATTCAATCAATAAAATGCAAATCTGTCGTCTCCTGTGGAAGCTCGATGTCGTCAGAGGCAGGAATGATACCGTTGGGTATTGTACAACGAGTTTTTTTCTTTCTCCATCCAACGCATCGAAATTCTGACCGTGTTTGAGCCGAAACATCGTGGACGATTACGGTGCACCATAACAAAGATTGCTCGAAACATTTCTGCCTTCCTCAGCAGAATTTACCTAATTAGATTTCTCGAATCCTGACATGGAGAATCTTTCAATCCACGAACGTGAGAAAACTCTGAATATAACTCTTGTCAGATTATTTATCTTGGGAATACCTAAGAGTGGTATGAATACGATTTCGGCACCACATACATTGAAAGTCCTTAACCATGGCATAATATACAGTACACTCTGCTGTGGTTTTTCTCCTAAAATTATCAGATCTTTCTTAAATGAACCAAGTTATATAAATCTGTTGTGAAAATTCACACAGCGATATATTACACAAGGGCTTATTTATTTTTGTCGTTAAAAAATTGCCCGTACTGGTTTTGACATTTATTATTTAATAATGATTAACAGGACGTTTCCATTTTTTTCCGACCGTCACGTCAGCAATATTAGTTTATAACTTAGCGTAATAAATCAGCTTTCCTTGACACTAAATAGGCTTAAGGATGACGAGATGTTGTGATACAATGAGAGCATTTCAAAAAGAGGCGAAAGATTTTCCTCTTTTGAATACTAAGGGAGTTACACTTCCCTAGTAACGCATTGGTTGTACGTAAAAATCAATAGAAGATCAATAGGTATTTCGGCGTTTCGTAGGCGGTTTGCTGCAACTCGCTACGGAAACGTTCCGGATTCAAAAGCCAATTGGAAATGGATTAGTAGTGTAAGAACTAAAGGATCTGCTATTACTCAAAGACCTGCTGTCTTTATTGGAATTATCCGGTCTTATTTTTTAAATCCGAAGGCTCAGCTGTTACCGTGGTTTCAGCACGCTACTGTAAGATGCTGGAGAATTTGCCATGCCCCAGAATAAAGGAGTTTGACAATGAAAGATTTTGGCATCAACGGGATGGAGCGGGAACCCATACTTCCCACCGTTCACGAGGAATTTTGCAACAATTGTTTCCTGGCCGCCTGAACTTCTTACGAGGAAACGTTCCATGGCCCCACGCTCCCCGGATTTAACTACGTGCTACTTTTTCCTGTGGGGATATGTTAAGGCTGAGGTCTTCAAAAGTCAACCTCAAACCTATAAGACTTAGAGGAGGCAATAAAGGACGTCATCGCTGCAATTCTACATAAAATGCTGATATGAGTGTACGAAAACTTCTTTGAACGCCTAAACATGTGTATGGCTCGCCAAGGCCGCCACTTAAGCAATATAATTTTTAAAACTTGATAAAAAAAAAAGCATTATGAACAGTTTTTAATAATAAATTGGTTTTTCATCTATCTTCAACCGATTTTTCACAATTTATCCACGAAATCGGGGAATCCATTATGCCCCACCCTGTACCTAACAGAAATACTGGAAAGTCGTGAATTTCAAACTCTTTTCTTAAAAGTATAGTAAGGAAGATAAGATATTATTGTTAAGGAAAGCAAAAACTGTAATTATACTAATTGTTTCAACCCGTTTGGAAGGAAGTCAAGCGATTATAATAGACGATTACTGCAATTTTTATTTCTTTGTTTAATACTATTATATGCTTACGTTTTATATGTTATCTGTATACGTGTGAATACTTTGCACCTGTCAGTTTTGATCCTGTCATATAATCCGAGGACTTCATTCTAACTCCATTGGAACAATAATGAATTTTGTTTTCAGCTGAACGGCGGGTTTAAATTCAGTTAAGGTGCACCAGAGAAATTCTAGACATGAATGCAAAAACCACCATTAAAAAAAAAAAAAAAAAAAAGAAAGAAAAAAAAAAAGAACGCGCCTGGAGAGTGATAAGTGAAGAAAACATATATTTTCACCTCCATTTAAAATTTTAGCATCATAGGTTGAATAGCAAAGAAATTAGGTGATAAAAAGGCAACGGTAGCACTAGCCATCTTGTGTATGCCGTTGTTACGTGCCATTGTTTTGTATCATTGTTACGTGCCAACGTTTTGTGTCGTTGTGAGATGACAATTTTTGACAAGAAGGTTTCCGTAAAAACGTATTCTACGTTAAAATGCTTTGATCTATTTCACGCATGACACTGCTTGTATTTCAGTAGGAAATATTCCCATCATAAACGTGAGATAATGGCAGTCATATGCATGTATCTCTTGCAATCAACGAAGCACAACCGTGTTGTTTAACTGTTGTGAACTGTTTATGTGAGAAACCCGAATCAGATAACGTTCAGCTAACTTCAGTGTCCCTTTGCAATTCACAGTTGTGTTACTGTTAAACGCAACTTGATACATCCACACTAGGTAAATAAAATATACCTTTAACCGACAAAGAGGTATCTTGAGATGCTCTACTTGACAAATCGCACTGTCAACGCAGGGTACGCGTTTTCTACCTAAATAAAACATCTGTTGCGAAGCTTCACACAACTTTCCTTACTTGTATTCGTTTTAAAAGGATGCTATCATGATGGATCACATCTTAGAAAGATGGGGTTGTTATTCGATTGTTTGATATTCAGGTATAGGACTCCATTAGTCCAGAAGTTTCTTCAGGTGACTGTCAGTAAGAGAACGACGAACACCGATTGTATAACTTCCTGTACTTACTTTCCGGGCGAGTAGGAAAGTGATAACTGTCTTCTAACCATCCCTAAACACTGCAACGAACTCCTGGTTTTGGCAGAATATTAATCATGAATAGAGTCAATTCAACAGTGAAAACCCAAAAGCAGTTTTGGCAATCCTATCCACCATTTCATTTCCTGTAATTCCAATGTGAGCGTTTAACCGAACTAGGGTAATTGTTTTACTGAAATGAAATGAAATTGTTTATTTGTATAAGCCTTCCAGCGTTTCACTGATGTTAAAGGGCTTGTGCGTCTCCCAAAATGTCTGTCAGCCAATGATCCTTATTGTCTTTTAGTTTGTTTGGTCATAATATGCATATTCTTATTGGCATGTTTTATGTTTTTAGGATGGCTCGGTATCCTTGCCCCCTGCCATCCTTCACCGTAGGAAGTTGAAATTTTATAGGGGGACTATCTGGGACATTAAGAGACGATTGAAATGATGGGCTCTTTCTTTTTCAGCAGTGTGAGCTAAATTATTTTCTGTTCACCCTAGAAAACTGAAATTTGACAGGAAGACCCTTTGGGACATGGGATGTGTCGACGTAGTAATAAAGTAGTCATGAAACATCTGTTCATTTGATCTGCATCAGAAATTTCAAGCCTTAAATGATACATCATTCTGCTCGCTATCATTCTCTACATACATTCGATTAGTTAACCAATTATTTCTTCTGGTTTCTCGATCTTGATCTGATGAAACCAGTTACCTAGTATGTTAGGTAGGGTCCAAATCTAGCTCCAAACCATTTTTTGATTTAGTTACCTATTTGACTTTATTGCCATGATTGAAGGGGATGGACAGTATATATTTCACCAAAGAGGAGGGCAGTACAAATCTCGCCAAGGAGGTGGGCAGTATAAATCTCGCCAAGTGGGAGGGCAGTATAAGACTTGCCAAGGAGGTGGGCAGTATATACCATCATCACATTTTGATAATGTCATGCATCAATGTCAAATTAAATTATAAAATCATAATAATAAAATAAATAAATAGTAGTGATAATAAATATAGTACATGTACCTAATATAGAAGAAACTGCAAAACTCATTTTCCAGAGTCAGCAAAACAGATATCAGATACTGGATTACGTGAGTTGGACACATTAGTTACAAAAGAGCAACGTCGCACGGAAGGAAAGTTTGAGGTAAGTGGGTCTACTTCTTAAGGGCGTTTGACCGATATATTTCAGGCGTACTTAAGCGGGGAAATAAATAGCAAACTCTTTACCCCTCCCGTTACCGCCCATTCTCTTTTCTTCTCATCGTTATTGTAGGCGAAAGAAGAAAAATCCAGTCCTTGCGGGGGCCACCTCTTCTTCGTCTTTTTCGAGTTCCATTTATAAGAAAAAAGAGAGGGAAAGGCTTTGAGTGCCGGTCATCAAGGAGTAGGAGGGCAGCTCCTGGGTTACGCCCGGTTCTCCCATAGTCCGTGTCAAACAACGCAGAAAAAGTCCGATTAGGCTTTCAGGTGGAAACGAGTGCTTTGTTGTTCGCCTGCAAGGAAAAGTGTCGAGCTATTCCCTTGAAGTATTCGGGATCTTGGACACTGATGTTTTTCTCGGTATAATAGAATTGCTTGGGTTCTACGTAATTAATTAATGCGATTAAGCCGGTTTAATTTGAATGACCGGACATTTCCTTTCCAAAACTCGCTTACGGATCGCAGCAGGAGGAAAATGATCAATTGATGTCTCCAACTTTCAGTCAGCTGCCAACTTTGTCAGAAGGGGTGAGAGTGAAAGCATTCATTGATATAAATCAGAGCATACGAGTATAAAAATCATAAGTAATACAACATGTTTTTAAGTCAAAAATTAACTTTTCTTTTAATTCTTCTTCTTAAATTTCTTATAATTACAGCTCTCAGCACCAAATTTTGGACATCATTCTTGACTCCACTCCCAGCTTCAAACAACTTGCAATGGAGCTGAGGAAGAAACTCAGTTCGGCGTGCTTCTGCCTTCGCAAAATACGCCCAATTACATCTAAGAAGGTGTCACTCATGACCTATCATGGATTGCTTGTTTCACGCGCCAAATTTGGTATTCTGTCATGGGCGTCACAAGCCAAACTCGAGCCAATTTTTGTTATCCAGAAGCGAGCGGTTCGGATTGTTTTGGGCTTGCCTCCCAACTCATCCTGCAGGGGTCGCTTCAGGTCTGAAGGCCTTTTGACTTTTCCATCGATTTTAATCTTAGAAGCAGTCATTTTCTACCTGAAGCATCGTCATACGTTTAAAGACGACGCCTTGAACCATGAGCATCAGACCAGATCCAACCACATCCTTCTGCGCATCCCTCACCATCGTCTAGAATTTTTCGAAAAGAGCACCCACTACATCGTCATAGTAGTTATAAATCATTTTTTCCTCTACATTCAAAAATATGTTCTACTGATTAACACCGCACTTCATTTATTTCAAAAGTCCTTACAGTGGTTTTTAATAGACAAGGAACTCTATTCAGTCAATGAATTTTTTAATTTAAGGTGACCATTCTATTCTGTTCGATGTTCTTTTCTGTTAATTTTTCATTGTTTTTACGACAGCAAATATCTATTCATCAGTATTGTTATTATTATTATTATTACGTAGTACACGATTAAAAACATAAATCCAAATTATACACTATTTATAAAGAAAAATGTACATGATTTTAATTAATATTTGCCGGAGAATATATAGATACAACTGCAAAAAAGCTAAAGATTCAAAATTTTATTTGAATCGCAGAATATTATTTAGAACGAGTTTTTTCCATAAAATTGGTAGTATAAAATTTATTTCCAATCAAAGTCGAAATTTATCAAAACAATGTAACGTAATGTAATACGATCTTTACGAAAATTCGCTCATACGAACATACTGCATAACTGGAACATTTAGAGTCCTCATGGCTTGACTTGACCTGATCAAGACTAGAATAGTTAGGCAGTGGTTTCCGAATAGTTTTTCACTTCGAATTTATTAGAGGGATTATTGATAAATTTTGAAAAATACAAATTTAGTTATTTGATAAATTCACACATTTAGAGACATAATAGCCCTTTAAGCGCAAAAATATTTTGAACGATGGTATCTGTGAAGTGTTTATTGAAGGCAACGCCAACTCTATGTATGTAGTTCCGTTAATGGAATGTCCGCGGCTGTCAAACTATCTGGCAGCGTCCTAAACGACCAGGAATAGGTTTCTGGTGATGTGTCATGATTAAAGTGTTTCGAAGTTTACTAAATACATCTAGCAATAATCTTGATATGTTTATTTTTGTAAAACTATCATCTCACGCTGTTTACTACATCACCTTCAAGCAACCACTTAATATAATGCTGTAAAGTTCACAAGATTGATAGCGTTACGGCTGTCATCAACAAGTTGACGAATTTTCTGCACGATTTCCTCCGACAAACTACACTGAATGGATTCAAGGGGTAGGTTGGGGGTTAGACACTTTTCACCTTAAAGATTTTAGCCAGGTCGTTGTTAGCCCTGAAAGGCTCTGAAGTGCGACGGAAGTGCGTTGAGGTTGGCGGCGGAAAAATGACAAGAGAGGGGAAGTAGACCTTCCACTTCACAATATTGAGTGTTTTTGAATATTGGAAGTTCGCCCCCCGCGAAACCTTGCCTTTAACCGTTTTGAAGCGAACCATAGTAATGGCAGGGTATGAGGATGATGGTGAAGGGTGGAAGGGGGGCTACAGGTGGCTGAACCTCCCTAAGTAACATAATAACTATCGATTGCGGTCCCCAAAGTGCCAGCCCGCACCCTCCACCCCCACTCCTCCCAGTTCCCTTCCAGCCTTTTCAATTTGCGGAAATATGGAGTTAAGCCGAATTTCCACCCTAATTATCGGTCAGTCGCTTTTTATCGGGCTTGAAAGGGGCAAATTTCGAACGCATTAGAATACAGGGTGCCCCCAAAAACGTCCCCCTCCTGCTAAAATCGTTAATAATGTGTCAAAAAATATTTATTTTTTCAATCTTAATGTTTTTTGTAAGGACCTCAAAAATTACTAAATTGCGCACGTGCGCAATTGAAATCAACTTCGTTTGGAATTGGAATCCCCATTTTTATTGCAGATTTGAATTCTACGTAAAATCTTATAAAAAAATAACCCATCACCCGTTCTTTTTTAAGTGTGCGCAAACGGGCGCGATTCCGCTCCAAATGTGCGATAAATGTGAAATACTAAATTTTTGAAGATACTCAATTGCCACACCATTGCAATATTTGCAACACCAACTTGCAAAAACACCTAAAAACCTACATTTTAATACTCATTGTGCTTTGTGGAAATGTTTCAGGAAAGTGCAATTCTGGTCATTCCAAGTTGGTGTAGCAATCAATAAATGAAGAACATTACGAGTTTCAGCACGAAAAAATACTCCAAAATCATGTATTACATGTGGCAATTTTTTCTCCAAAAACTCAGTATTTCACATTTATTGCACTTCTAGAACAGAATAGCGCATTTTTGGAGCAGAATTGTGCCTGTTTCCGCGCACTTGAAAAATCGAGTAACGAATCATTTCTTCATGCAATTTTATCTAAAATTCAAATCTGCAATAAAAAATGGGGATTCCCGTTTAACATAACGAAGTTGATGTCAATTTTGTTTATGGTTGTCTTGGCTCATTTTTCTATTGTTAACTTCGCTATCTACGTGGCTGGACGTTTGAATATTCCATCTGCGGTCTTGATAAAAACTGATCTCACTCAGCCATCTTTGCAGGCCTCGATTGAGTGTATTACTTCTCTTGGCCATCGCCCTCGTGCGTACCCATCTTTTCATTAAGAGTCGCATCTTGAGCTGTCTTCACCGTGCGAACCATTCGTTTCCAGACTCCACCCATATGAGGGGCTGCTGAACAGTTGAACTTCCATCGAATCCCTGTGAGTAAAAGGTTTTGGAGTGTCTCATCTTGATCCCTCTCAGATAGGGCCTCCTGTAGTTCCTTGTTGGCCTTAAGGGTCCCATTATCCGAATAAATTTCTGCTGGCAATGCACGTCGAATTGCAAATTGCCTCATAGCCATGATTGCTGAGCTGCTTGTCAGATCAGCCGCTATTTCCAAATGCACTGCTCTGATAGACATGCATGTGAGCAGGGCTACATACCGCTTCCCAGTGTGTCTCCCAAGAGTAATATCTATTGGGCCAAAGTAGTCAAGTCCAACCACTGTGAAGGAACGGCTAGCCTGTGCTCTCGGAAGTGGTGCAATTTTTGGTATCTATATTTTGGCACTCTTCAGCTGACATAGCCCACATCGGTGAAAAGAACTCCTGACGGCCCTTCTACCCTGAATTACCCAGAACCGCTGGCGTAGAGTGTTTAAAATCGTTTCACGGCTTTGATATTCAACCCACTTGTGAAATTTCATCACTAGCATCCGTGTGGAATTATGTTCCAGAGCTAATATTACTGAATAGCGTGCGTCATATCCCATCTGCTCCACTGCTGTCAGCCTCCCACCAACTCTCAAGTAGCAATTTTGATCGAAGAAAGGGTCCAATGCCTTCAACTTGCTTCCAATAGGTAACGGTTGCTTTGTTTTTATGGTGTGCATATCTTCAGTGAATGACAGCATGGGATTTCCTGATCAATTTTCTGTTTGCTTCATCTATATCCTCTGCGAGCAATCCGAGGTACCTTGGCAGTAACCCTCACTTTTCTGTTTCATTGTGAGAAACAATTCACGTTAAGCAATAACTCTCACTCATTTTCTTGGATAGCTCCAACAAATGTCGCGTCCATGTCTGAGTTTGCCCTTGAATTTTCCTCTTTAGGCCACTTTTTTTCTTCCCACTGCAGATAATGGGGTCCCTGAAACCATCGCTCACATGACAATCTTTATCTTCTTTCCACCCCTGGTTGCATCATCAGCACAGTTCTCCCTAGTGGGAACACACCGCCAACATTCTGGTGATGCAACCCCGTGAATTACCATGATTCTTCTTTGGATATACTCTTGTAATCTAATTTTTCTCTCTAATCTGATCCAACCCAGCGAGAATCAATCCAGAATACAACTCTTGAAAACGTGGTGCTCTGCTCCTTCAACAGCATCTTCGCTATACGTGCTGCTGTCACCGCAGCTTGCAGCTCCAGTCTTGGGATTTTGTTATGATCTGCCCTCTTCCTTACTGCCTCCTGGTCTTTTACTTAGTGAGCCGAGCTTTAATATGCACAAGCTTGACTGACACTCCATTTACAGCGGTCACTCTGATGTAAGCTACTGCTGCATATGCACGCTCACTGGCATCACACATGACGTGTAACTACACATCTTGTGCTTTCTTTAGACCACATCACCGAGGTATTCTTAGGAACTCAAGGGCATTCATCTTCTGTATCCATCTATCCCACTCTGACCCAATGCTTCACTGACATATTTATGTATCCCAATCTGGAGTGGTTTCCCACACTTCCTGCAGTAGGATCTTGCCTTCTATCATAACTGACAAGATGAAGCCAAGCGGGTCGTATAGTGCCATCACAGATTTCAATATTTCTTTCTTCGTAGGAAGCAGATTTCCACTTTTTACTTCTTCTGGGATTCTGTCAAAATTGATTTTGAAGTGGAAATGGTCTGTACTCGGGCTCCACCACACACATAACTTTTCTAACTCTCCCATTTGTAGATTTGCACCTCTGGTTGACCTCAACTCCAAAGGTATGGAATCCAGTACGTTTTGAGAATTACTGATCAACTTATGAGAAAACCGCCTTGTTGGTGTGCCTGTAGGACATTGTGTATCCTCTGAATAGCTTGTTCCTCATCTGGACAGCAATCCAAGTAATCATCCATGTAATGATTCTCTTCTATGGCTTCAAGGTTGGAGAATCTATGCTCTTCAGCCCTCTGGCATTGTGTATTTTAAATTCCTGGGCTAATAAACCATCGTGCATCAGCAGTAAGGTCAGATGTTGATCAACCTTCAAGTCTTCATGCTGTGTCCCAGGATGAAACTTTCGATAATTGTTTTGGAATTGAAATTCTTCGAAAAATGAAACCCCTCGAGAACAAAAGGATGCTGAATTCCAATAAAAACACATTGCAATGTATTAGGTGGTTATCATCCTCCAGGTCTGAATAATAGATGGTGATCAAGCTACATACAACGCCCCATAGTAACTGAGTTTTTCCGTTGACGTCGTAAACAATACTTCAAAAATCATTTCTTCTTTCGTAGTTTTTATGAAAAGGCAGGAACCGAAGTGTAAAAAATAGTTTTCTGGTGTTAACTTCAGTGTTTTCTCTAATTTTTAACGTGAAACATATTTTGACATCATAACCCGGCCAAAAATGAGACAAAATTGCCGTTACGTGACACTTAGTGCGTTACGCTCCTATTAACACGGAATGTGTTTCAGCCTTGGAATCTCCAACCGAAAACATCACGAAAATGTGTTGCAAAAATTTCTGATGATTTTAGCTTACAATCGATTCGTTGCTAGGGAAATGATACTTTGTCATTTTTCATCCCACAAAATTCGTTGACCATTCGTTCGAAAGCTCTAGATTTATCCACCATATTATCGTATGATAGGGAGACTCTGACGATCAAAATGACGGGTTCTCTCCTAATCAGCTGAGTGACCTAAATTCTCTCCTCTTCTCCCAAGGAACATGTTCCATGTTCTGTAAAGATTTAATAATTAGGACTAAGTTTTTCTTTTATATATATATATATATATATATATATATGTGTGTGTGTGTGTGTGTGTGTGTGTGTGTGTGTGTGTGTGTGTGTGTGTGTGTGTGTGTGTGTGTGTGTGTGTGTGTGTGTGTGTGTGTGTGTGTGTGTGTGTGAAAACACGGATTCTCGTTGGTACCAGACGATAACTACTAAAAACAAATTTAATGAAGTGAGCTCAACGAAGAGAGGGTAAAAGGCCATTGGATCAATGCTCTATCGGAATACATCGGGTAGTGAGAGAATGGCGGAGCGACTGGCCCTCGGCCAAACACTTCCCTCCGCCGGCCGCCACCGCCGCCCCTTTCAACCCTCAAAGGCCCCCCACAGAACCACCCCCATCCCCCACAGAACCACCCCACCACCAAAGAACCGGGTTTTCTTGCGGAGCTCGCGCCCTCCTCCCGTAAAGCCGAATCCCCGGCCCTCAGCGCGGAAATTTATTCAATGACAATCCTCCAAGGGCCCCCCAACGCTCCGGGAGATGCTCCGTTTAGGAGGCCCCACGGCTTGGGGAGCTACCGTAAATTTAGGAGGCCGTGAGGGAAGTGGTGGGAAGGGGAGGAAGGTTTCGGGCTTTTCCATCCCTTAAGTACGGATTAGTCTTCAGAGCCGGTGGGGGAATTAAAAGACAAACAGCACTCGGTTTCTCCTCCACTCTCATAAGAGAATTATAAAAGAGGCCGCGATTCCCCGGGAAAAGGCTGAAATACAGCTCGAGTCGTTAGCTTCCAACTGAACCAAACAACTCCCTCTTTCTAATAACTAATTTGAATAAGAAATACGATTAGTTGAATCTGAAATGCGATAACTCCAGTCTCGGATGAGATTACTTCCACGGGTTTAATCAGTGTAGTGAAGGAAGTACAATCGTTCTCCCGAGAGAATTCGAATTGCTGGCGCAGTGCATTTAAATCACAAGCCGCGGTGTTGACTTGCGTCTATCAAGTTTCCTTGGTCCATGTAGAGCGATTGCGTAGACGATGGAGTTGGTTAATGTTTTTAATTTATGTAAAATACACTTTCTCTCTTTGTTATAGGATTTTATGGATACCATTTAGAAAGTTTAGCATTTTCTGATCAAATGAAATGTTGTAGACATCTTTTTTGTTCGGTTTTGTTGTTGAAATCACGATGAGGGCCCCTATTTCTATGTAAAACGACCAATAGTGGAGGAATGAGCTCCCGAGCTCACTCAGCTGATCTGGGTGGTTCCTCACTTTGTCTATCGTAAGCAGCATGCTTATAGAGGCTCCATAAGAAGTTTCAGCCTCCTTGGTCTATTAGAAAAGAAATGAGCTCACAGGCGCACTCAGCTGATTATGGTGGGTCTTTGCTACTCGCACTCTGCTGGCCTATAAAGGCTCCATACGAAATTTCAGCGTTGAAGGTGTATTAAAAGGCTAAAAATATCATCTATCAGTCTATATAAAAAAAAATAGTAATATAATTACGACGTCATGACGGCTAGCGGTGAATTTTCGAACGCACAACTTAGCGGTAAAACATGATACCTACATGTTAAAACGTGGTTTCTACACACAAAAAGGCGTTAAGAAGCCACTTTAGGTATGAAAACAAGGGGTATACTCCTATAAGAATAGCTCATAAAATAATTTAGTCCACCTAAAATCGTATTTTGACTCACTGTGCGACAAAATGGTTTTTGAGATGTGTTCTGCATATGAGTTTTTCATCAGGAATACGCCTAGATATCGCGTTTTCATTTGGAGGAATCGGAGACTTATTCAGTAGGATAATACTTTGTATTCACTGATCTTATCGTCAATAAATAAAAATTACCTTGCAATGAATAGCACATTGTGATGAAAGTTCCCATTTTAAACGCGGCACAAAATACAACACAATTACCTTCAGAGCCATCACTCAGAATCCTCTCAAGTTGTATAAGTCGGACGGCACCTCGATGTGAAATTGTTGTAGTTATCCTTTTTGTTCGGCTTTGTTGTTGAAAATCACAAAAAGGGCCCCTATATGCCTAATGACCAATAGGGGAGGAATGTGAGCTCCCGAACTCGCTCAGCTGATCTGGGTGGTTCCTCACTTCCTCAATCGTACACACCAAGCCTATAGAGGCTCCATAACACATTTCAGCTTCCTTCTTCTATTGGGAGAGAAATGAGCTCCCGAGCTCACTCGGCTGATCACAATGGGTTCTCAATTTGTCAATCGTACAGCAGGCCTATAGTAGCTCCATACATCCTTACAAAATTTCAGCGTCTTAGGTCTATTGAAAGGCTACAAATATCAATAGAATTATGACGTCACGACGGCTCGCGATAATTTTCGAGCGCACAGCCAAATGGTAAAATACGACACAACATGTTAAAATGAGGTTTTTCCAGAAAAATACAATAAGAAGCCGTTTTAGATATGGAAACGCGGGTTATATTCCTATAAGAATAGCCCATAAAATAATTTTGTCCACCCGAAAACCCCACTTTGGTCCACTGTGCGACAAACGTGTTCTTGAGATGTGTTTTGCATAGGAGTTTTTCATCGAAGGAAGTTTTCGCGTTTTCATTTGGGGGAATCAGAGATCTATTTAGTTGGATAATACTTTGTATTCATTGTCTTCTTATCGTCAATAATTGAACATTAAATTGCAATGCATAGCATATTGCGATGAAAGTTCCCATTTTAAACTAGAGACATAATACAACACAATTCTAATTGTCTAATGACAATAGGGGAGGAATGAGCTCCCGAGATCAGTCAGCTGATCTGGGTGGTTCCTGACTTTGTCAATCGAATGCAGCATGTATGTTGAGTGCAGCATGTGTGAGAAGCCATAAGAAATTTCCGCCTCCTTGGTTTATTAGAGGAGAAATGAGATCGCGAGCTAACTCAGATGATTACGGTGGGTCCTGACTTTCTCACTCGCACTCAGCTGGCCTATAGAGGCTCCATATAGAATTTCAGCGTCCTAGGTCTATTAGAAGGCTTAAAAAAAATCAATAAAAATTTGACGTCATAACGGCACGCGGTGAATTTTAGAACGCACAACCTAGCGGTAAAACATAATACCTACACGTTGAAACGTGGTTTCTCCACACAAAAAGGCGTTGAGAAGCCGCTTTAGGTATAGAAACAAGGGGTATACTCCTATAAGAATAGCTCATAAAATAATTTAGTCCACCTAAAATCATATTTTAGCTCACTGTGCGACAAAAGTGTTTTTGAGATGTGTTCTATCATAGGAATTTTAGCATGAATATGCTTTAGCCGGGACCTAACTGCCGAAAAACGTTAATGAGATTGGAACGAAAGTAACGCGATACCGATAAACATCCATTGCTAGGGAGTGATAGATGCTAGCGACCTGGTAAAATACACATATATAATAAGACTGGGTAACATAATAAGACTAGAATATTCAAGAATGTAAATGCTTGACGTTCTAGGCTAAAACATATTCATGTTTTGTAATTTTGGGCAGAGGCTCCAAGTAGAATTCGCGCGAGTCGCGACGCGCCGAGTTTCATTAGGGATACGCCTAAATATCACGTTTTCATTTGGGGGAATCAGAGACCTATTCAGTTGGATACTGCTTTGTATTCATTGTCTTCTCATCGCCAATAAACAAAAATTATATTGCAATGAATAGCACATTGTGATGAAAGTTCCCATTTTAAACGCGGGGCATAATACAACACAATTACCTTCAGACCCATCCCTCAGAATCCTCTCAAGTTGTATAATTCGGACGGCACCTCGATATAAAATTGTCGTAGTTATCTTTTTTGTTCGGCTTTGTTGTTGAAAATCACAATAAGGGCCGGCCCCTATTTCATATCCCGTCATTGTCACCTCAACTTTTATTCATTTCGAGCTCCTATTCATAACTCACCCGAGAAAAACTCTCCGACGCTTCGACAGAGAAAAGTAGGGAATTCGGATTCGCGACGCGTTTAGCTGCCTGGGGACGACGTCATGAGCACGTTGATTCCGCTACATTAATCTTGCCTCTAACTCACCGTTTTGTGAAGTGGAAATGGCACTAAAGGCCATTTGTTGCGCTGCCGTGCGAAGTAAATAAAAACTGTCGTCATCCTGTCCTCGCCAAGCGGAATATAAAATTTCCGATTTTCGCGTTTTTAACTACGTTTTCATTAAAGCGAAAGGATTTTAACTCATTACTGAATTTTGTGTGCAATGCAGCTATTGAAATAGTTGAGAAAAATTTGTTCCATAAATCATTGAATTCAAACTCCGATTGTTAACAACTTTCCATATACACTTAAAAGTATCGAAGTAGTGAATTTTTGTAGAAAATAAAGCTATTGCAGTGGCTCAGAAAATTGTAAAATCAAAAATTTAGATTTTCATCATTGAAATCTGTCTTCAGGCATTCTGAAAATATTCCTGAAGTTTGACTTTTTCATATATATATATATATATATATATATATATATATATATATATATATATATATATATATATATATATATATAATATATTCCGCCAGGCGGGCGAGAGCCGATACGTCTTCGTGCAAATTAATTTATTTCAATAGCTGTATAACCGCTCAGGTTCCAAAATATAGCACCTTTTTTGAACGCTCTCACTCTGATTTTTCAATTAATCAAAAAAAAAATAACCGTGAAACTTCCCCATTTTTTCGGAAAAAGGTTTAATTATTTTGGGAAAAGTTTGATTGTATTGGGAAGAGGTTAAATAATTTTAGGAAAAGGATGAATAATTTTGGTAAAAGGTGTCGCCCAAGTGGTGATACAGGTTTGATTCATTTGGTAAAATGTTTAATTAAATCGGCAAATTATATATTAGCATCTACATAACTTTTTTTCAACAATTTTCAAAAACCCATTTAGAAAAAGGTTTACCCCCCTCAAAATTCGCTCATACAATCATGTTGCTTGAAAGGAACTTTTCTAATACCTCCTCACCCTCCTCGCTCGATATTCTCGCTTAAATCGCGCAGTTCCGAAGGCCTCCGGAGGTTCGTCTCGAGACCCCGTCATCCCCTAAACGGATTTCCTTTCCGCCGTCTGCCTCTTAACCCCGTTCCTCAGCAATTAATCTCTTAATGAAGTATCATCAACTAAAAAATTGCGCTTCCGAGTGCGCCAAGTTAGGTCCTTGAACTATAATTTTTCGACAAAGGAAGAGTGGACGGACAAATGTTGTTTGTCGCACAGTACGAAACGTGCGTAAGAAGTCGAAAAATTTGAGGACTTAGATTTATTTAATTCTTTTCACTTCTTAATTGAAAATAAATAAATATAATATGATACTTTATTACATTTAAATCCTTTTTGATGCACTCTGGAAAGATTACTGGATTTTAAAATTTCAGTTTTCTATTTTCATTAATGGACCTTTGTAACCGACCAAGAAAAAATAGTGAGCGACCCCTCATCTCTCTTCAGCTTTTTGGTGGAAGGTTTCTAACATGAACGTATTTTTTGGCTAGACCTACGTTTTTGAGACTGTCACACTTCCAACATGGAACATGTTTTTGTCATCATAACCCGGCCAAAAATGAGACAAAATTGTTGTTACGTGACATTTAGTGCGTTACGCTCTTGTTTTCTGATAATTATCGCTTTAACCAAATCGTTGCTACCATAGAACTGTATCTTAGACATTTATCATCGTACAAAAATCGTTCGCCTGTCGTTCTAAAGCTCAAGATTTACCTAACTGCATTATTATATGTAAACCACTGCGCAGTGCATGGCCAACAATCTAAGGTATGAGCGTGGTTGTCTGAATAATTGTTTACATACAGGTGATCCTTCTCAGTTAATTGCATCCAAAATTAGGCTGGGAAGTGATTTGGAAGTTGAAATTTGATAGGGAGACTCTCTGGGACATTAAGAGACGATCAAAATGATGGGCTCTTTCCTAATCAGCTGAGTGACCTAAATTCCCTCCCGTCCTCCCAAGGAACATGTTCCATCTTCTGTCAAGATTTAGTGCTTAAGACTATTTTTCTTCTTCGAGTCACGTTATTTTGACATACAGTGGAACCTGGATAATTAGAACTTCTTTAATTCGAAATCTTCTTTATTTCGAATATTTTCCTTGGTCCCTAGCATTTTGTATTTAAACAACGCTAAAAAATCGTGAAGAATTCGATTTTTATTTTGGATAATTCGAATTTTCGGCGTGCTAATTAAGGTATAAATTTTAAGCTGCGACTCAAAATAATTGTAAATTTATCGGGAAATACGTTTTAGTAACGATATTCTGTAAAAGGTTTGCGATAGACCAAATGCATGCAAGTCAGTGCCATCGTACAGTCTGGTAGCTCCCCTTCCCCTCCCGCCCGCCGACCATCTCAAAACAACAAAACAAAGCCACTTTACAGGTCCAAGGTCCAAGCTCCAAGGTCATTGTACTTAGACGTTTTTTTGAAAGCCAAATTAATGTAAGTGATTCATACTTCAACTCTTTGAATGCGTTGGAATCTTTTATAATGGCCGAGAGACTTAATTCAAGGAAACAAGCCAAAATATCATCATTTTTTGAAAAACAATAGATTGTTTTTTATGGTTGCAGTTAAATACAGTACCATTCCAGGTGTCTTTACATTTATTGTTCAATATTCTATTGGTCAATACAGTATTCAATGTTACTGTATGTACTTTACTTCGTACAGTAGTTTGATAAAATATAATTTATTATTATTTATTAAAAACTTCTTTTAACTTTTTTAAAAACTTCGTTTTAGACTGGTCCCTTGAGGTTCGAATTATCCAAGTTTCACCGTATTAAGTAATTTCCCGAATATTTCCGCTTACAACGGAGCCGTTCCTAGGGAAATGTAACTTCGTAGCTTTCGTTCGACTGAAGTGGTTCACCACTCGTTGGAAAGATCTCAATTTATGGTGACATATTACGTTGCTTAAACCGTTCCGAAAATGAAGGCACTTGTGCTACACTCAAAGTCAATGATGAAATGTAAAAAATTATGGGTACCCACTGCGAACCGCGAAATTACTGAAATTTTATAGGGAGATTCTTTGGAACATAAAGATGATTGAAATGATGGACTCTTCCCTGATAAGCTAAATTATCTACCTACTGTTCAACCTAAGAAGTTGAAATTTGATACTGAGACTCTTTGGGACATCAGGAGACGATTGAAATGATGGGCGCATTCCTGATCAGCTGAATCAGCTAAGTTCTCTTCCCTTCTCCCTATTAAGTTACAATTTGATAGAAAGACTTTTTGGAAATCAAGAGACGAAAGAAATTTAGGGGTCTTTCCTGATTAGCTGTGAGCTAAATTGTCTCGTGTTCAACCTAGGAAATTGAAATTTTATAGGGAGACTCTTTGAGACATGTAGAGACAATTGAAATGTAGAGCTCTTTTCCTGTCAGCTGAATCAGCTAAATTCTCTCCAGTTCGCCCTAGGAAGTTGAAGTTTGGTAGAGAGCTTTTTTGGGACATTAAGAGACGGTTGGTTAGATGGACTCTTTCCTGATCAGCTGAGTGACTTAAATTTTCTCCTGGTCACCCTAGGAAGTTGAAATTTAATTTCTCCTTAACAGGTAAGATGAAAGTAATAAATTATATCAAACACCGTCATACATGTTCTTCCTTGAAGAGGAGGAAAGGTTTTTGTATTCTTCATTATTTTTCAGGTTATTTATTCTCAAAGCCTAACGAATCAATTTCTTTAGTTTTCGGACACTGACTAACCATAATTTTTCAATAAGCGTTTGAACTTTATCCAGCAATGCATCATAGGTTTTGCTGCCCACTTGTAAAAATTTTGAAATCAGATTTCAGTTATTTAAATAACTCAAAATTTTGTTGAAAAATTTGCTAAAATGGCTTATTTATAGTTGACCACAGGTTAATTTGCTATAGGATTCGTTTGTTTCTCATAGGAATAGGTTACTTTCACTGACGTGAAGAAGGTGCACCCTTAGACCAACACGTCTCTCCTCTTTACTGACACCTCTCACGCACAACTCGTAATTTATGATGATCCGCATCATCATTAGGTTTCTTTGTTTCAAACCGCTTCGGACCCTCACACGCACCCTCAAAGAAAGACACACACTCTAAGATAACCGGAATCCTTCTATAATTTTCTTTTGAATGTTGGAGAGATGAGATAGGTATACAACGAAAGTATCAATAAGGACTTGATCAAGTAGGCCATGTTAGTAATCGCTTTGATGAAAATCGGTAGGCATAATATAATAGGATTTTTACAAATTTGATTTTTTTTTCTGGGGGTGTTGCCTTTTCCGTTGACGGTAGTAGTTTTTTGAGGGTTGAGATAGTTTCATAGAAGGCTTCTCAAATTTAAAAAAAATGTTTTAATGCCGAGCGCTTTTGCCATTATCGGCCTCGTCAGAGTTTATATTTAGTGGTTCGGTACTTCATTTTTTGCCTGTTTTGGGGCCTCCTCAACATCCCAGAAGGTACGTTTGAGATTGGAAAATTTCGTCGTATTTATTAATATGAAACTGTGAGAGTCTGGTGGTTTTATCACTCATTGTCTGATGACTGTGTCCTTATACGTATAAGGGTGTCAATATTGTCAATTTGAATTTAAATTGAGAAAGAGAAAGCAGGATGGAAAATTTCACTATTAACATTGATAAAAGAATGAATCATCAAGAATCATTCAGGATGGAAAATTTCACTATTAACATTGATAAAAGAATGAATCATCAAGAATCATTCTTTTATCAATGTTAATAGTGAAATTTTCCATCCTGCTTTCTCTTTCTCAATTTAAATTCAAATTGACAATTATTACAAATTGCAAATCATGTTAATAAATACGACGAAATTTTCCAATCTCAAAGGTACCATCTGGGATGTGAGGAGGCCCCAAAACAGGCAAAAAAATGAAGTACCGAACCACTAAATATAAGCTCTGACGAGGCCGATAATGGCGAAAGCGCTCAGCATTTCATAAAAAATAAGCGCTCAACATTTTTTAAAAATTTGAAAAGCCTTCGATGAAACTATCTCAACCCTTAAAAACTACTACCGTCAATTTGATTTTTGGTACTCGTAAATTTGATTTTTACAAAATGACAACTTCAAATTTGTTCTTAATCAACAACTTGAATATTTTTTGTTGTTTATGCCATGTCATGTTAAAAGTTTTTAGTAATTATGGAACTGCTTAAAAGTAACGAATCTTTCTTTCAAAGCAACCCTGACTCCGTCTTGCATTCAAAGTAGGACATACTGGTTATCTACAGGCTGTAGGTGTGAGACACGCCAGGTTTATTTGAAGTCATTTTTAAGAGTCACCTTCCGTGACCACTTGGGTAACAACAAAGACAGTCAGAGTCCTCAAATCGTGGCACATTTGGAGTACAAATCGGCATAGTGCTAATCCACTTTTCAGCATTACTTCTGACGACTACCAGGCCATCGCGAGAGGGCTGCCAAGCAGAGACACTGTAAGTGCTCAGATCATTACCATAGTCTAGTGCAATGTAATTTTCGTAACTGTTTCCCCCTCCATTAGACAGCCTCCCAACTATTTCTAACACTTCTAGCTCTATTAGGGATAGTAACACCCATATGTTCAAGTGTTGTTCTCTTTCGGCACAGTGTTTACATTGAGTTGGAGATCGCCCATTCTAATTAGCGATTCAGTTCATCCAAACCCGGTACCACATATTATATGTCCCACGTAAGCAACTTAGCAAAGACCTTCAATAGTCTACACCTCAAGCAACTATATCGTGGTCAGATCGTGCCTAAGAACCAGCTTACATTACCACGAGCACACTTTTGTAATAGCTCCAATTCTATTTACAGACAGTACAAGTTTTCACTAGCCATATCATTAAAAACCATTAGCCTAAATAAAAATTGCCACTAGCTTTTTCATTTTCGGCCATTCTGAACAACTTTCATTTTTTTCTGTCTGCATGTGTGCACCAGTGTGTCTGCAAAGCCTTGCTACTAGCCTAATATCTATAGTTTTCGGCAAATTTTGATTAAATCATCAGGGAATGTGAGGGTTCAGCTGTGGGCGGTCTTCCATCAGTTTATTTGTTCACAAATCAATAATTCAGTCTGCGCATGTGCAAACGCGAAATCCGTCAAGCATCATTTTCTCACGGCCCATCTTGTATGATAAAAAGGTCAGTAAGTTTTCAAACGGCACGCCTCACTATCTCCGGTTGTGGTTATAATCTAATCCAAGTCTGTGTATGTGGGTTTCAGTACGACTTTTCATTGGTTGCCGGTATCGTGTTCTTGATGAACTCCGATTCCTTGACGATATCCTATTCTTAACAATGGAAAGCTAAACTCTTTTTCCCGCACCACATTTTTCATATGTGGTTAGGCTTTACACATTAAGCAATTCATAAAAAAACTGCCTACCAGTATTTTGGCCCTCCCACACACACAAAGTCACCCGATATACGCATTACGAGAATAAATAAAGCGCTCTTGAGGCGAAACTCACCCCTTTCGTCCTCTAAGAGACCCGTATTTTTAAAAAAGACACTTCAACAAAGGGTTTGGGGTGCCCACGATAAAGTTTCTTACAAGTTGAACATGCGAGGACTATTATGTATGCGCCGCCTCAGACAATGGGAGTATTCCGTAGTGACGGTTGAAAACTCGGGCGGGCTCAAAAAGATGATAGGTAGACGCTTGGGGAAGCTTCCTCTCCTTCCCCTATTTTTTCGCTCGAGGTTTTAAAAATATAGCAACAATGGTGCTTAGTCTTTTCTTCCCATTAGCATTCATGCGCCTTTGAATAAAAGAGCTCCGTTATATTTCTTCGTTTCATCTACAGAGCGTGTATCCTGGGGTGAAACGCGGAATCACGACCGCTTGACGCGTTCCCCCAAGTTTGTAACGCGAGGGTAAATGATCCCTCTGGAAATACTTAGTGTGAAACAACTTTCAACGTTGATAGATGAACAATTCCATTCAAGTTAAACGCTTTTACCTAAGTCTTTCTTACCCTTGCGTTGTCTTTCTGTACTAAAAAAGCTACGGATCCTTAAATAGTGTCATTATCATACTAACTCATCGAATAACAAAGCTGTGTGTTACGGGACAGAAACTTAACCCTAATTGACTAGACGTTCGTGATTTTTACGACTATTATTAGCGGATTTTCTTTTTAAATAGGAAAAGTGAACTATTGTATTAACTTTGTCCCTTGATGTACGTATGTATGTCCTCTTAAATTCATTATAAATGCCACTTCCCGACGTCCAATTTTTATGAAACTTGGTATGGTTGTAATCTGTAATATGGCGAGGATAAATGGCAACGCATGATCAGCCGAGTGTGCACCAAAGCTACTTTGTCTCTTATTCAACGCATGAAGCTGAAATTTGAGGAGGAGACTCAAGGGAGAATGCTAAAGACGACTGAGCAGACATTCATCAGCTGAGTGAGCTCCAAAGCCATTTTGTCTCCTATTCGACGCAGGAAGCTGAAATTTGAGAGAGAGGCTCAAGGGAGAATACTGAAGACGCATGACAGGGCATCAATCAGCAGAGTGAGCTCCAAAGCCATTTTGTCTCCTGGTAAACAAGGGTATCTCATCCTCAGGAACTTCATAATCTTCATAAGGAGCGTCATGATCTTCTATGGGGTGGGTTGGAAAAAGTTCGTCTACTATCCTTTCCTTGACATCTGTGGGCATATCCGTGGTAACCATCCCCTTGAATTTTTTTTAGCACAATATTGTAGCCCGAACCCCAGGGGTCGCTCCCAATGTCCTCGCAGAGGTCTCTCAATTTCTGGGCTTTGCTCTTCAGGATGGCGGTTTTTAGGGTCCATCTTGCCTGCCTTGACTGTTCTTTCTTTATCTGGAACTCTGCAGAGCCTCGTCTAGAACACTGAGCTAGCCTTCTGTACTGGAAACAGCTCTTTCTCAGATCGACTATTTCTTGGTTCCACCAATAGGCAGGGAGACAGTCCCTCATACCCGTTTCTTAAGCATAGAGGCTTCGCATGCTCTGTTTAGTAATCCTATTGTCGCTGTTACCAACATCACAGCAATGGCTCTTCCTGTTGCTCTCTGTTGGATTCTTTGTAGAGCCCCTTTTCCCATGTGAATCATGGGGTTGGAAAGGTCCATGTCCAATCTCTCGACATTCCAGCGCAACGAGAGGTTCACTTCTTGGCATTGGCTGGGTGGGTTTCCCTGATTGACAACAACTTCCAAGCCTGGCTACATCTCCATAACTCTGCGGTCTCTACCATCTGGGTGAGGCATTCCCCATTCAATTGCTTTGGCGTTAAAATCCCCGGTCATCTCATCCTCTATTCCATTCAGTTTCTCCTCAAAGACTGTGATAGGTTCATTTGGTGTTAAGTATCAGCTAAAGTAGGTGGCGCCACTGCTCCTTATCCAGGTGTACCCACATCCAGTTCTACTAGCTTCGATAGGTACCTTTGAGGGATTGAAAACCCATTGCAGCAGTGCTTAAGGGGTCAGCAAGCCACTCGGGTCTAGTATTGTTCTCTTACTGTTCACTAACTAATAAGACATCCGCTCTTTTTTCGCAGGCGACCTGGTGCTTAAGCATATTTGCCGTTCTGCTCCCGTTCAGGTTTATCTGAAGCACTCTGGTCATTGTCGTTGTCTTTTTGCCTGCTGTAGGGCCCGCCAGTAGGCGGTGCAACCTTTCCGACTAGGTATGCGGGAGGCTTGTTCTCCCAGTTTTCTACACAGCACACATTTCTCAGCCTCTTTACAGGCTGCTCCCTAGTGACCTTCAGATCCACATCTAAAACAGATGTTTGCTCAGTTGATGCCAGAGCACTCCCTAGCTCTATGTACATATCCCAGGCATTTGTAGCAGCGGAGCGCTTTCACTCGTGGCCTTACTCGGCAGTTGATCCACCCAATACACACTCTGGCTGTTTCCATGAGGAGATTTGCCCCTTTCTTATTTATCTCCAGTACTACCAATCTGTGCTGCCGGTTGTTGGGGTTGGTCAAATAGATTTTCATCTCACCTCCATTCCCTTGCAGCTTCTCATCAAACTTCGTCCTCGGTCACAAGTGCGTCAAGGTCCCTGATCTCAATGGACCGGCGATGAGTGAGATACTTAACTGCATCTGGCAGTCCTATAGCTTCACACTCAGCTGCTCGGAACTGTTCGGGTACCTTGGAGGTCCCCCCCAGCTCGAGCAATACATCCCCCTTCATCCCCCAAATTGCCCGGATTCCTGTACCAGTGTCTTCAGGCTTTACCTTTTCTCTCAGGTTTTTCTGGACGCTGGAGTAAGTGAGGTCATCCGAGACCTTGATAACCAAACCTTCCGGTCTCTTCCTGCTCCGATATCTTCTCTTCTTCTTGTTAGCAGCTTGCTCCTCTCTCTCATGCTCATTCTGTTTCTTGGCCTGCTTCTCCTTCTTCTTTTCCTTTTTGGACTCTTTCCTCTCCGTTCTGTCTTCCTTTTTCTTCTTTTCTTTATCCTCCTTCTCTTCGGCATTCTTGAGAAGCCACTGATGGAGGGTAGTATCATCTGAGGACACTCCGCTAGACCTTCTGGGACTCTTGTAGGTAACTGCTGACGTTTGGGAGAAATCGGTCGTGTTGCCTCCCTCCTCACTACTGCCACTTCTACTTTTGACTTCCCTGCGGGTCCTTTTTCGGGGTTTCCCTCTCCCTTCCTTTGAGAGAGACCATTTAATGGCACTCTCTAACTCCCCCTTCAGTTTACTCCTCAGAGATACCCTTTTTTAGCTATTTGAGTGCAGGAAGTTATACACCTCAACTAGCGTACTATGACACTTCTTTGACTTTCATACTCATATATTTTGCTGTGCATACCCTAGTGAAATGGCTGGGTACGCCCTTGCAGAATTCTCTGCTTTCCTCAGATCTCACAATATTTATAATAAAGAGTTACTGGTTACTGCGGTTACAGATCACACGGTGCACGTGAATCATGATCAGCTGATCCGGTAACAACCGACGGCTCACAAATTACTACAATCGCGCGAAGCGAATAGGAGACCGCTTGATTGACAACGCAAGATCGAGCCTTAATACGTCCTCGTTACCACGTCTTCAATACTACACCCGTAATTTATAAACCCGAGGAAGGTTCTGTGATTTTAAGCATGTTCAGTTCATATTTATATTAAGATTTACTTATACTAATTTATTTATACCTATGCCTCTTATTTTTACTCGAAGCAGTCCATTCATCGAGTGCCCAAAAGCGTTGCAGAAAAAAACAGATAAAATATTTGCATTTCGATCATATCTACCTTTTTCAAGATAAAAAAATTACACTACTAAGATACTAACGTGTGTTATTTTACTGAGTCTCCACAGAATGCCTAAAATCTGTATATATACAAACCTCTGTTTCTACGTAGACCAATATTATTACTAACAAAGTTGAGCAAGAACGATCGCCAGTGTTCCTGACGGATGTGTCTTCAAGATAAACCTGGAACACATGGTCGAGATCTTCTTTGATCAATAAACTAGTGTGATGTACAAGACTATAAAGTCAACTAGCTGCATTTCATTACATAAATAAAACGGTGGACGGACTGATTCGATTTTTTCAATCTGCGTATCTTGAAACGTAACCAACAAATTTATAATGGAGGAGAAATTTTTATTTTTGTCTGGGCCGATTGCAAAGGTTCACTTTGAAAATATCACTACTAATTGAAGGCAAAACAATAAAACAACGCGATAATAGATGATGGAAAGTAAGGAATCAGGATGAAGAAAAGCATAGTTGGAGAAATACAAGATGTCGAATGTCGGAATCAGCGACAAAATATTTTATTAGAGACGAAGTGTGAAGACGCGTGAAACATCGATCTTGCACAATAGTAACAGCCAGCGTGTTAGAACACTAAGGTAGGTAGGAACTCTCCAATCACTGCCAGGAAAAACACTGAGGAAAACATTAAAACTTCAATTTTTTATTTCTTTAAAGAGTGGACGAGTATGAGCGTTTTTTGTGCAGATTTACTAACAATCACAGTCTTCGGTGACAGACTGCTTCTGTAATAGGAAAAGCCTCGGAGGAATTCCCACAGATCATAAATACCTATAGGAGTTTGGAAACAAATAGCCCTTGATGTGAAATTGTGAGAAGCTCCAGGTTGGCAAAGGTGCTTAGCTTTCTTATGTAGAACAAACAACTGCGAAGATAAACAGCCAAGTAGTCAACACGAGATGACCAAGAATCCTTGAAAGGCGGATTATGAGATGAATAATGAATCCAATTTAGGGCCACGCATACACTGGTAAAAACGGCTAATCTAGGAAGACGTTTGCGGAAAATGTCGAGCTAACGGATTGACGTAGGTAGTTTTTATACTGATTTTCTGAAATGGTTGAGGAAACAGAAACCGCAGTGAGAATGCGATTTAACGCATTAAAAATTGATCAAAATTGCCACTTTTTCCAACGCAACAGAATCCCAGTTCAGTACAAGTTCATACCTTGCAACAAATTGGTCTTCTGGCTCTAGAAGTGGCTATTCTAAAAATTTTCTTCTTGAGCCTGATTGAGAAAAGTAAGTACAACGTATCTATTCAGTTAAGAGAATTTAAAAGGTCTGAACCCTTTAGCGTCAGACTTTTCGAGAGCGCGTGCGGGCGCCAGATCCTGAATTATTTCAGCTTCTCAATTCTGATTGCGTAGCGCTTTTGATAAATGATCTTAGTGATCATGCCAATAGGCCAATTTTATTCAAATTTTGATAGCATATTCTAATTACTCGCTGGTATGTACTCAGAAAATTTGATTATGTTCTGATTAGTAGTTCATGATGTATTGCTACAGTTGTATACTATCCTTGGATAACATTAAATAGGTGCACTAAAACGTAATGCAACTATGGTTGCGAGAAAGCCGGAAATCACTATGATTGATCAATTTGTCCATGTTTTTACTGCAATTGTAAAGGTACTACAGTGATCTACACTTCACTAAAACGGGAAATTGATATTTCTCGAGTGAAAGTGAGAATTAGATTCCCGAGAAAGGGCAATAGCAAGAAAAAAACTAGTGAACTTTTGATAAATGTCCATTGGAAACGAGGTAAACAATCAAAGTCCCCCAAACACGGAACTAAAGGACAACATTCAGAAAGTATATTTATTTCCCAATAACACCAACTAAGTGCAGGAGTCGCAATAATGGGGTGTAGTTGCAGCGACAGCCAAACGACGAGTAGGTTGTCGCAATACGCAAAAGGGTTAAATAAAAATAAAAAAATTTCGAGCCCATTACTTTTTCTACATTTTTTACAAAAATCTCGGCGTATTTAATGGCAGATTCTGTTCTGTCTTCAGCAGTAATTACATCAAGAAAAATCTAATGGCCGATTTTCACGAGGAAACCCAACTAAACAGGAAGATAGAATATGTGAGAAAATGCGTTTGTTGGTACCAATTCTCCCATGCAAAAATTTCTCACGAAATGTTGGAATTTCTGAAGAACGAGTGTGATGCGAACTATTTAGAAACCATTTCACTACGAAGTGGTACTTACAAACACATTCAAAACTTTAAGATCGTTGGTTAACGATTAAAGGGTTTTGAGTCGAAAATAACAATTAGATTTCGTGGCCTACGGCTGCCTTGCAAGTGCTAAACACCATATATGCAAGACCCGCACAACTGATCGGCTTTGCGGTTTAGAAATACTTGTGCGCCGCGTATGTGGACCGAACCATTGTATCATCCCTGTTGCTCGTGAAATCGATTTAATTTATACATATTTCTCAAACTCATATAGTAATAGATTACTAGTACATAATAGTATAATATATGGTTTCTAGTTATATATGTAGTCTATAAGGTCGAGCCGCTGTTTAACAGCTAAACAAACCCTACTACAAAACAATGACTAGTTATTCGTTGTTCATTGATATTGATTCATTGAATGTTATTCTATTGATATGTCCTTCCTGAATAAAGAAGACATAATATAAATATATTGCCAAGACCCGATTATCCATAATGTACAAAGAGATTCGCAGTGCTGCCAACCGTTTATAGTATTATGATATTACATATTTTTTCTATTCACATGACCTCCCCTCAATTCATCAGTTGTTATTGCAGTAAGGTGATCTTGATTAAACGGTTAGCTCCGAGTGCTGCGTTGATAAATCTTCTGAAATCGACTAACCCAGACTTTCAGCAAAACAAGGAGTGAAATTACAGTTAGAACTGTGAAGTTAGTGCCAGTCGAAAAAGAAGGCACCTTCAGTTGAGAGGAACCGAGCCAAAAAACTCACAATCCTTCCTAAGTCTTTGTACAATTGTTCACTGCAGCTCAACTACAAGTTTCCTACATTCCCAACTACCGGTTTCTTACATTTCGAATCCGCATTACATGGTGGGTTATGAGGGTGTGGATCACCGAGGTGAAGAAAGTTTCTGAATTCTTCAAAGTCTATTTTTCTGAAGTTATCATGTAGGCCAAAAACTGTTTTCTTTGAGAGATCCCATTAAATGAGAATATTTCATTCAACCCTATTTCGGTTGAAATCAGACTTTTCGTAAAGTTCCAGTCATGCATCACAATCTTATAAGCGAATTTTTGTAAATTATCGTTTTATATATGTGTTACAATTTTTTAAAATTAGCGCTATTTGAGGGCAAGGAAATTGATAAAATCAATTATTGATAAAATCAATAATAGATAAATAAATTAAACATGTCAAGTGAGCTTTACAACGTGTTGCACCTAAGTGACTGACACCGGCCAGAAGTCGATTTTACAACTAATTTACAACAAAAAGTTCCTCATAGTATTTTTTTTTTAACGCTTAGTTTTCAATATTCAAGATATTTTTCGTGTTTTCAAACTTAAGTCACTAAAATAACCATAACTCACACAAATGACAAAAAGTTAAATTTCTTAATACCAAATTTAAAATACCAAATTACCACCCTGATACCAATTCAAAATTTTGTAAGCATATTTAATTAAAGAGAATTCCAGCTGAAAGTTGACAAATCTCAAAAAATCTGAAAAAAATTGGGAGAAATTCTTCAATTGAATTTTACCCCCGGGAACGGAAAAAATTGCGCCACGATTTCACCGTTCCAATAGTGTGGTGTGGTTGAAAAAATACGTAGAAACCGACACCAAATTAGTATTTTCTTAGGGGGTAATTTTTCAGGAAAATCCTCGATTTCATAGAAAAAAGCACGTTTTCCACATAAAAAATACTTTTCTCCCCTAAATGATGAAGTAAAATAAAAATTTATTACACCATTGAAAAGCTGAGATTTTGGCGCAACTTGTAAGCTTACAAGCAAACATTCACACGCTGGATCACAGGGATCTATGAGCTATTGAAAAAAGTGGAGATTTTCAAGATTTGACAAGTTTTTATATTTAAGTTCATTTTTGAAGCGTTTTGCCAATTCAAAAAATTTTTGTTTTCCATCAGAAAGATTGGAAATTTAACGCTCATTTCAACTGTATCCTCAAATTTGGAAAACTTCAACAATTAGGGAGTTGGGGAGCTGTTTTTGTGACGTAAGGTCGAAAACACGAAAAAACTTAAAAGTAAAATAACTTGGAAACGAATCCTCTAAAAAAAGTCCAGGAGGCACCTTTTGTCGGGAATTAGTTGTAAAATCGACTCCTGGCCGCTGTCAGTCACCTAGGTATAACGCTCTGTATATTAAGATATTATGAGCGCTGGGTGATTTTGAAAAGCAAAACTCACTGGAGAAGGAGGGACTCACTAGAAATATGCCTGATTTTCAATTACATGTGAAACTCCCTTATATATTTCACGAGATAATCAATTGCTGTTGTAGGCAGTACTCTCAAAATAATATAGAATCAAACCCGGACACCCATTTTGTCCTTTTCAGGACTAAAATGATGTCATTATTTAGCAAGCTCAAGGATGCTGCCATCCAACTATGACGTAAACTTGATTTATTTCTGTCACTGTTTTGTCCCATAATTTTGAGTTTTGAGCTGAAAATTAACATTCTAAGCTTTTCAAGGACGAATCCGATTTTCGGATCACAAATGAAAAATTCCGCTACAAAAGATTTGGTGGTAAGTGAGTTAGACTGTGATTCATTTCTCTTTTCATTAATGAATTAATTAATTCCTCTGTTCTGAACCGTAAACTCATGCGGTCGTCCTAAATGCAATCCCACGGTACCTTATAGCATAGCCGTTTAATTTTATATAATATGAAAAATTCACAATTAATCAATGAATATCAGTATAACTTTTAAACAAGGTACTCACGACATCGATGAGCTGAGAGAGGCGGAGACCCATTTTGACAGTGAGCCTATCCGAGTTGTTTCCTACTGGACGAATGAGACGGTTGTAGTTGGACAGGAGATCGTCGTACAGCCTTTTGGCTTCGGGGTTGGCAGACACCCCAGTCATACACACGTACAAGACCAGCAAACATAAGGCCCCCCACACCAACCCCATCTTACTACACCCCTGCAACAGAAAACAAATACATATGATTTATAGTTTCAATTTTCACATTCTCAACAAATTGCTGTAAGTAAATAATTGGAATGCGTCATTATATCATTGTACCGGCATCAGTGTAAATTTTATAGCACGTCTCTTGAACTGAGATTTTAAGCGAAATACCTAATAATCCTGATTCAGAGTGTGATTGTCTGAAGATTATTGCACATAGTTCACTACTTGCAATTTTCAATAACTTCTCGTTTCCTAATCCGAACTATTTCCTACCTCCCCCCACTCATTTCCACCTCTTGCTCTCTCGTTTTAAAAACAATCACACAGTCCGATCAATATCTGTCAATATCTGGTGTGAACAGTTCCACCTGTTGTCATCTTAGTGACGATAAGAGGTTAGGTTGGTTGGGGGCATAGCAAGTCAGTATTGTTAGAATCGTCAAGCCAAAATAGAGCACATGGTAACTGGTGGAACGCAGAAAAGACTGACGACTCAACACCAACGCCTGCGAGTCCTTCAATTCGCGGTATAACAAAAGCGTTTACTACCTCGATCCAAACATCCATCTCACAACTGAAGCCCTCCTGCATATGCGAAGCGAAACCTAAGCGAAAATTAATTTCTGTGACCATGGTGAGACTCACCGGCCAAGGCCTGAAGTATTCCGACACCAAAAGTGGATACTAAGGCACATAGGGCTTGGTAACCCTTTGGCGTAGTAGTTATAGAGCGGTATCCCTTGTAAAAATTCGTCAAAGAGTTATCTACCAAAATGCGGCCACTCTGTGAAGTGGAAGAAGGGCATGACGATGAGGAGGGGCAACCACAGTAAGGGATTTCACTCAATTATTTATTATTACGTTTAACCTCTCATGACGATCTGCTGTTCAAAACAGACATGACGTAGGTAAGTTTTCAATGACGGAGGGTGTTTTTCAACACCACACATTTTTAACCATATCTGCATGTTGTTGTGCAGACAGTCCTGAGAGCATGTGAAGTGGGAAGGAAAATTTGTGAAAAAACTCTCGTGCTCATGCTCTGTGGTCATAGGGAGTCAAACGGGTCATGACATCGATTTGAATTTTCCCAGGAGTCTACCGGGCCGCTCCTCCTCTGGAAGTCAAACAGGAATGTAAATTTTGCTTCCTTCAGGAGTCAACAGGACCAAAAGGCGTCTCTCGGGGAGTAGAACGGGTAACTCCCAACACGAGGAGCAATTTTAAGCAGCCAGGTGTAGAGCACGAACATTAAAATATCTAATAGCTGTTGATGAAATCGGAAAGAACCCAGATATGAGAGAACATATGTAAGTTCTGGTTCTGGTTTATTTCTGACATTTCTGATTTTGAACAGCCTGGTGTAGAGCACGAACATTAAATTATTCAATTGCTGTTGATGAAATCGGAAAGAACACAGATATGAAAGAACATAATGTAAGCTCTGGTTCTTGTTTATTTCTGACATTTCTGAGATTTACCGACGATATATGTGAATGTAGAATATATATGTAGATTTACCGACAATATGTTCGTATGTATATGTACAACTACCCCACCTGACCCTAATCATTTTCATGTCTAACAATAATTTTTCATCTCACTATTAAAAGTATGGTATAATATGCACATTGATGAAAGTACTGCTCACATAATAACAGGCTCTACTTTAGAGCCTAATCCGTTAAAACATTATTCGATGTTCATGGAAACTAACTTATATCACCCAATCCGTTCTTCACCGAAAACCAAGTAGTAATTCATTAGGTACACGTTCATACATTGAAAAGGAATAAAAGGAAATGCTACTTTCGTTTGGTTTCTTTTTTTATCACAATGGAGCAAATACCATCATTGAGCACGAAATATATGTTCCCTGCCAACGGAAACGCTGATTCCTAACAATGGAAACCTGATTCTTCTATTCCATCTCACTGCTTTTACTCTAGTAGTGAGATTCAAAATACCCCCGGTATGTATATGAAACTAACAACTTGAATCTTGTTTGATCAGCAAGTTTTCAAGCATAATGAGCAATTTTCGGATACATTTCGGTTTCATTATTTTAAATAATAAAGCATTATAATCAGCCAACTTAGAAAAAAAAATTTTTTTTTCAACCTCCTCCTAATGATCATTGCTTTTTGAAACATTTTGAGACAGGTATGTAAGGGCGGGTGCACCCTCATGAAAATTGGCGCAGCCTTTGACTCTGATGCTCACACAAACAAACAATCAGACATTGAATTTTACATATCAATAGGATAATATGTAGAAATAAAAAAGTTTTCATCACGTTGATAAATCGTAAAGCCATATACCGACGCAGAAAGAGGCCGAATTACAGTCTATGCTGATGGCCAGTCAGGTTGTCTATCCCCGGCTTAACCTAGAAAGAGAAACTCCATAGTGATCAAACCAACGGAAAAGTATTGGTGTGTAGTGAGGGTTATCTACCACAAAAATAATAACATTTAGTTTAATATTTTGAGGCGTTTTCGCAAAGCTTTACCCCTGGATAAAAGAACCTAACCTAAAATCTGTAATACTTTTATGAATTTAAAGGAAATTGCAAATCTCTCAGCCAATAACAAACAGGCAGGTAGATGAAACTGATAGATTTGTAGATAAGTGATTACTGATTAGTAGGGCCGATACCAATAAGTAAGTTGGATGTTCGAGAAAACGGTTTCTGGCTCATTGTTTGCCTTTTCTTTTACTTTCGGATTGTTTGGAAAGTAGAGAAGAACTTTTTATCTTGTTTGCACCATCAATACAACGGTTGTAGCAATAAAATACATCCAATATTTATTTCTTAATCGAATATCTGAGCTTCGCCCGCTCACGACCCATTTTCCATCTCCAATAATTTATGCTAAGAACGTATTTTCGTTCGAAAAAATGTCTCTCGGCTATATAAGTATGCAAAATCATATTCAATCTTCTCCTCCAACCCAAACCTTTTTATCAGATTGCTGACCTCGCACTCCAAACATGGCGTTCTTCCTTCAAGTATGCACGGGCACGTACTCGTGGAGCTCAAGGGGTAAAATCCCCCTCCGAAATCCACGATGGATCGATAGTCTCCTAGCAGGAAACACTGGGATCACTTTGATTTCTGGAAACTTCAATTAGACCGGGATAGATGATGAATAATTCAGCAGTGAACTGTCTGGTCCTAAATGAACCTAGAATATTGTTTTGCGTTTGGATGTAGTTTCACCTTCAGAAGGTAGAAGTATCCAATCTGTTCTCAAGGGTTTTCAGGGTAAACAATTTCGAATCGAGGTTTCGAAAGTAACTCCTATCTACTATCTCTTGAAACGATTAAATATGAACTCCCCGGTGAGCTTCAATTGGTAGAGCTATGGTTTACAATCAAAGTAGCAAATATGTACCCGAACATTTCTTGAGTGGAGTTTTTTCTTGTAGACATGACACGCAATGAAACTAAACTAGGGTTTAACTGGCTAAGGGAGGGGAACACGCAGAAACGAAAGTCTACTCACCCCACTAAAAAGTTTGATTTTTCCAACTACTACTACAGTGGGATATATAATTTGTAGGGAAATTTTGTGGGTTCTGTGTATTACGATCTCCACTGTGACCCAAAGGATCTATTGTGATTTGCCTTCAGGCTGTATTACCCTAATGAAAAGGGTATTTCAAAAACCTCTCCCCCCGGAGAAGGTCGGCATACGCCACCTCGGAAATTTCATCGGGAGATATGACGTCATGTCCAAGGATGTTACATGTGATTAACCAAGCGCATCACAGTAGCAAATGTTGTGTTCGGCATCGCCTGTTTCTGTTCTCAAAAGTGGCAAATATTCTTTGTTAGTTTTTAAATTTTCTTCAAGTCATAATAATGTAGGCTATTCCTGTTTATGAGGCCGACTAGTATTCTGCGATACGTAGGTACGTTATATCTTCTAATACTCTAAATATTATTCTATAAAAAAAAAAAAAAAAAAAACTAATTCATCTTCATGATTCATTCCTGTAATAGATGCATAATTCCTATAATATATGCGTTTGTGGGATCTTATGATAAGGCAGACGAAAGTTAAAGCATCAGTATGTTTTGAGATCATAAATATTAAACTTAATTAGTAGGCCATTCGCATTGTTAAAATTCACGAACGCTGCACATGATTAAGCATAGTTTTTTTGAGAGGTAGATTCACAAAGCTCACACTTTTGCCTCTTGAAAACTTTCTTAATCAACCAATACATGTTTAGTAGCTAATATTCTAAGTAAATTTCCGAAAATTCCCCCCCTCTTTTTATCTAATTAAGTTGATAGGATGTGCACATCTGTGCTAAGGTCCACCACCCCATAACTTTTTCACTGAAATGGTTTAATAATAATTTCAGATGGAAATTCCGTTTAATTTTCAAGATAAAATTCAAATACGCATTACCGATTCGTACGTTGTTTTTAAAAATAGGAACCTCTACTTTAGTAGCATTTTCGGATTTCACACAATTTCTTGATTAGCGATCCCTAACTCAACTTGTTTAGCCGCGCACAACACGTCTTGCCGCGTTTACACCATCCTAGGGTTGCGCCAAAATTGAGATTTCCGGTAGCTCCACTAGTCTGGACATGATTTTGAATTCATCATTTTTAACGCTGAATCACGTGATCCGCATTCAGATTTGTCTTAATTTTTACCTATATTAACCAAAAAATCATTGAAAAAAATCATCTGGTTTTTAAAATTTTATTTGTTGCTTCCGTACTACCGAAGGTAGTTTTTGTCCTCAACAATCCAAATTTTCACCTGCTTTTTGCGTTTCAGAGCTTGCTGATCAATTTCGGTTCCGTGTCTGCCTGTCTTTGGTAAATCCTTGTCACGCCCAAAACTATACCACGTTTCAGTCCAGTTCCGATGAAATTTTCAGGGATTGTGCGGGTTAGTTCCTCGACGGTTTCTATTATTTTCAATGCCGTCAAATAGGCTGTGCGCATGCACAAAAGTGAATTTCTCATAACGTCGTTTTCTCATCCTGTTGGTCCGATTTCGTTCAAACTTTGTAGGTGATTGGGTATACGTTCTAGAAGAGTGCCCTATAAATTATATCGCGATTAATAGACTAACAACCATTGCGCATGCGCAAAACTAATATTGATTGGCAAAGGCATAACTCTGAGTCTAATGAAATGATTTTGATGACATTTTCAGGGATTGTGCAAGATATCTTCTATACTACCCCCTATAAGTTTCATTGTGGTCACATAAATAGTAGTCTGTGCCCATGCGCAAACGTTAATTGATTATAACTCTCATCAACTGTTGGTCTGATTTCATTCAAACTCGGTAGGTAGATGGGTATATGTATTACAAAAATCCCCTATAAATTATATCGCGATTGGTAGAGCAATAACCATTGCGCATATGTGAAGCTAATATCGATTGACATTGGCAAAAACTCCGAGTCTAATGGAACGATTATGATAAAATTTTTAGGAGTTGTGCGGAATACCGTCTAAATAATCTCCTTCAAGTTTCATTGCCGTCACGCAAATAATAGTTTGTGCGCATGCGCAAACGTTAATTAATTATATTGTTGTTTTCTCATCATATATTGGTCCGATTTCGTTCAAACTTGGAGAGTGGATGGGTTAATGTTCCAGTTAAATCCCCTCTGAATTATATCACGATTAGTGAAGCAATAACTATAGCACATGCGCAAAACTAAAATTGATTGACACAGCCAAAACTCCAAGACTAATGGACCGATTTTTATGACATTTTCAAGGATTGTGTGGTTTAGCTCCTAGACGTTCCCCTATAAATTTCATTGCCTTTGGATTAATACTACCTAGTCTGTGCGCATGCGCAAATATTAATATCTTATAACGTCAATCATCAATCATTTCGACTCGTGCTGTGTTGTTCAACTATTTCTATACGTCCATGTTACAACATGTGAGGAAGCTTCACTGCCCACCCAACTTGGCAGACGTTTTATTTTATTTTCTAAAGGAATCTTCAAGTTATGGTGTTAATATATAATATCTATATAATATCTCTACACACAATATCGAGATTTGTGAAAATATCATAATAATCATGAAAATCGAATTGAATGAAAGAAACGCGATTAGAAAACTTTTGGTTGTTTGTAATGAAAGCAGTGATGGAACAGAATAGGAACAGAACGGAAAATTTATAATCTAATTTACCTTATAGGCGGCAGCCGTACGGGGATTTTTTAATTTAAAGGTTATCAGATTTACAAAAACTTTTATGGAGTAGCAGTTTTTCCTATCTTGCCCCAATTTCTTGAAGCCTACGAAAACAAAAATCTTGAAAATGTTGATTTTACTTTTTTTTACTTTTTCATAGTGAAATATTGATTTTTTGGCTTTTGTCACCAGGACCAAAAATATTGGTCATGAAGGTACCTACAATTCGAGAAATTTTTTTTCGAAATCGAACCGGCCGTTAGCAAGATACGACAAATTACGACATTTTGAATGGCCGCCATTTTTAAAAGCTACCGTTCTGAGATGGCCATCATGGTTTTTTCCGAAATTATCAAAATTGTTCCAAAAAGTCAGGCACTTGGACTACTAACCGTTAGCGTTTTGCGTGCATGCGTAATGCTCCATTTCTATTCGTAGCTCATCCCTCACGATAACTCCACGCTCACGACACTCCTGTCCTGTCAAACGCGCGGAGGATCAGGAGGGGACAGCTTCTGCCGTTAAGGTACCTAAATTAGATGTTCCTATACATTTTCCGTCCTGTTCCTCTCCAGTGTATTGGCATTTCGTGGATTGAACCGATGGGCGGACATAAAGTTATATGAAAGCATCTGGCGAAATCCTGGATTTATGGCTGTATTATTTTCAGGATGAACCCAACCAAACTTGGTAGAATCAGTCATATTAAATCAAATACGATCTTTGGATATGTTGAACAATTCACGGAAGATGTTGTAAAAATAGGAATACGTAACTTGAATAACTACTATTCATCCTATTTGATGGTTCAACTTCAGGGGTTGTAAAAGGGTGGAATACGAGATTTGATGTAATGGTGTGTAATCTGTGATGAGACTTTTATCTGTTTTCGTAAAACGGAAGAGTTGACGAGTTTGGTAAGCGAGGGACTTCCGAATGTGGATCAAACGGTGAGGGTGAGAGGGAAACTAGAAGTAAAAATAGAATGAGGGATGGTAGTGGAGAAAGGAGATCGTTTTAGGATGTTCTGCCACTGTCTCGGAAGAAACCGAGAGAGGTCAGTGCAAGGACTGCCGGTGAGGGTGGGCGAGGCAGCCCAAGCTCCGTCTTTCTCGGTGCTCCCATAACAAACTTGCCCCATAAACTACTCCGAAATAGACTCTCTAAAGCAGAATAATACTTTCAACTCTAGTGAACGCTGAAACGGCTCCGCAAAAAAAGAAGAAAAAAAGAAGATTTTCCTCTCTGAAATCTCGTCTTGAGGTCTTCGTGGTAGTCCGTTTCATTAACCGCGGCATGTCGGCATCAAAGGTAAGTTTAGACCTTTGGTAGCCACTTAAAAGACCCCCAGGTATTAAACAAATATTTATTAATAGCAGAATACGCCAGGTAAACTTTCACAAGACTATAAATAAATCACAATATTCACAACATAGTCATGTAAGTTAAATCAAACGGTGAATATTGCTGACTGATTACTAACATCAAACATTAATAACTATGGTGTAGGTTCAATTTCCATTTTCACACTTTCTTCTGGATTGATGGTCAACTCTAATTCCAAGTTGCCGGAAAAAGTCTGTACATTTGTTTTTGGGCAATGATTTTGTCAACATGTCAGCCGTATTTACGAAGTGCATGTATATTTAAATCTGCGTTTTCGACACACATTTTTGTGTAAGGTGGTGTCTAACATCGTGATTTTCTTTCTAAAATGTTCAGGCAACACTGCTGTTTTAAGTATATGCTAGTCGCAGTGTTTTGCCAGTGTTTGCAACACTCCGAGGAACTTTCATAGTCGGACTTTCATCGATTCTTTCACAGTTTCTCCTAGTGCAGCAGAGGCGTGTTGGAACCACAACCTGGTCCAAGGATATTTGCTGTCAGCAAAATGCGCAGGTTAAACTTTCACGAGAATTTACATTTCATATTCAACAACATACTGATGTAAAATAAACCTAATGGATAATTCACATAAATATAACTGAAATCAAGCATTTACTAATGTCTTTGTTCACAGTTCACAGTGTAGTAGTTGTTTTGTTGTTGATTTTCATGTTCACACTATCCTCTGGATTCATTCTTCACCTTGATCCAGCGTTGCCAGAAGTGGTTGTTAAATTTATTCTGAGCAATGGTTTTTTTCAACAGCTAAGCCGTAATTTCCAAACTGGATAAATATTTAGATTAGACTGGGTTTTCGACATAAATTTTTGTGAGAAGTGGGGACTAATATATATTTGTTTTATTCTCAGGTGATGAATAGAAATGTTTGACAACTGTTGGCACACATGATAGAGCTCGCAACTCTCCGAAAAACTACTTTCTTCTCATTTACGTAGGTACCTTTCAGAGGAATCCGTCGTCACTAGAAAGTCGAGTACCGAGCGCTTTTGATGTAAAGACATCATCATCAGGCCCTTGAAACGGTACTGAAATCAGTAAGTCGGGCTGTAACCTTATACAGATGGGTTTATATAGGTGGGCCTAAACAGTGTTTTGTTTTTCACCAATCTGCTGGACAAAACCTTTGAAAAAAATTCATTTTCTCCTTCCAAATTACCATTGGAGTCTCATTATAGATAGTTGACAAGGTTAGATACGAATGAGAAAAAGCTCAGAAGTTCTAGTCCAATAGGATTTTTAAAAATTTCGATATTTTCGAAGTACTTGAGTTTTTTAAGCGAAAAACTTCGTTAGAGCTATAGTTATTGGATTGTAACTTTTGAGATCCACCACGACCCACCCATATCCTTTCACCATGTTAAATTTGAGTTATTTCTAGGATTGGACAAGAAACAGTGTAGGAAATTGCAGGTTTAGGAGATATAACGTTTTGAAATCAAATTATGCCAAATCATTTTCAAATTTCGACGTGTTTTGACGTGGTAGAAAGTGCTGAAGTACGTGGTTAAAAATTTGTGCATTTTGTAGTGATACTGTTACAAAAAGTAGAATATAACATCTTACGACGGTTATATTGGGCATGACGGTTATATTGGAGTTCCTAGTTATTTTCCCAATGCTTAATTATCTCAAGTTCCAATGTCGTCTTCATGAAATGATAATTGTAAGGGAGTTAATTCTTATGGTGAAGTAGGTAGCAACTACTTACAATAATAAATATAGAAGGGAATGTGTCACGAGGGTGACGTATATATCACACCGACTTTTGCTTTTCTTCTCAGGCACCATACTCGGTTTCATAGATCATTTTCTCATTCTAATCGTATGCAATACTATCAAGGGGAAAGATAATATTGATGTATTACGATTTTAGGAGAAAATAAGCAATTAAAGTAACTTACTAGGGCCATGATGAAAAATTCACAACTAGCAAAATATTTTACGACTTGTCTCGACAAGAACACACGTTGAACTGGGATGCAGACCCCTCTGAGATGAGAAAACGTTGGGGTGACCACAAATGTCGACCTGACGCGATAGGAATCGCGTTTTATTCGATCATGTTTGCTGTGACGTATATGTCACACTCGTCCTTCGTGGATTAATTTTTGATGAATGACTGAGCTAATCTACATTTCTAGGTTCCGCCGATATAAAATAATTGAATGTGTCACCAATAAAAAAGTATCTTTGGGTACCAGCCACTTTCAGTAATAGGAAAGGCGATGAAAGGTGTTACGTCGAATCGATGCAGGAAAGAGGCTTTTTAAGGGTGAAGGAACTCCATTATTTAAACAACCATTTTTCTTTGTTTTTCATCAATGTCGGGTATATTACCTACTCATGATCCTGATCGTCAATTCTTGACGGAATTAGCATGAACGAATATTTTATCAAGAGGGAAGGGAGGCATGAGTGGTGGAATGGGAGGAGGGGAAGGGAGATAGAGAAGATAACTCGGCGAGTTCCCAATTTATTTTTAACAAGGAATTCAGAGGTGCCGGAACCAATTCTCCCGGACCTGTTTCCTCTCCAGGCTATCAATCCTGCTTCATTTAATCTTCTTTCCCGAACCCTTTTCAACGGGAACATTTTTTACTTTCCCGGAATGAGTGGGTAGTTTCACTACGTCGGGTCCCCCCTTCAATCGCATCTCAGTCCCATAATTCAGGGTATCGCGTCTCTCTGATTTATGAAAATCAAGTTGATTTATAATCATTACAATGTTCATGAGAAACGTTCAGAAATTTCAGGAAAATATTTATTATCATTATTGTTACATACTGAATTGTGTTACATTGCTTATATATTATCAATATATACAGAACCCCCGGCGCGTTGCAGCCGGAAAAAATAAATTTCTAACTAAAATATCAAACAATGCGGAAAAAAAATTCAACTACTTTCTACCCAAGTTTCTACTATAATATTTGCCCTCACTTTGGTTGAGATTGGTGCGGGCTCAATTTATATCCAGGAAATTGCCATAATACATTGTTGCTCCAAGTAGTTGCCATATTAACGCGTACCACTTTTACCACGGTTTTGGCGGCCAGTTCGACGGTAAAGTTGGGGAAGATTCCGACTGCCCATGGACCTTTTTGAAAGTTTAATGAATCGTGAGAGAGCTTACTGAATTGAGCTTACTCAGGTGATCAGGATGAATTCCGTCCACAACACCTATTACAATATCATAACTGGGAAAGTTGTATACTTTCTCTCAGTTATTGCACTGTTGCCCAATTGCAACTTTACTTCATAAGCACGCGTGAAACTAAAATTACAAATGAAGCTAACCAAGAATAGGCAAAATGAGTATAATCGCAATGCAGCTCTTCCATCCCTCTGCCGTCTCTCAGCGGGCCATTTGCTATTTATAATACCAGTGTAATACAGCTTTTTCTGGATACAATACAGATTTTCTTAGCAAAGATTACAAGAACAAGAAAGCTATTCTTGGTTGCCATGTAGTGTAAAAGACAAGATTGAGGCCCAACGGTTAGTTAACATAAACATGGTTTTAACTATTCACTTCTTTTGTAAGTGCGAAAACAGACAAAACATCACTAGGAAACTTGGCTCAACATACACCCTAGATTCCTTTAACTCCAGTGTTGATCCAAGAGTAATCAAAGAACCTTTTACTTGATTTGCCATCCCGGCAATCTCATCACACACCCTCCTCTTCCATTCTATCAAATTAACCACTTCCTGTCAGTAATCCTCAGAAGGGAAATATCCGAGTGAAAAGCTCACGCTCGTCTCAGCAAACACGCAAACGAGTTCGAAAAGACCAACAGAAGCTGTGCGAGTATAAACGGCTCTCCGGGCTCGCGAAATACTTTTCATCCCCGTAATGGTACACGAAAAGAAGGAAACAGCAAAAGAAACACAAACGATAAAACACAAACATGAAGCTCACTCTAATACGGCGGTTTCGCAAAATAGCGAATGGAAGACCCCGCAGGGAAGTGGGGAGGCTGTTTTTACCTTTAGATGAAAATGGGAATTGAAGGGAAGCAACTCTGAAAAGACAAAACTTCGGCTAAGGACCGGGACCACCTTGCACAGAAAAGTTCCCATCTCCGGGTTTTTGATTAGGATTCAGGGAAAACTTGAAAGGGAAGAAGAGGTCAAACAACTGAGAGTTTGGTACTAACGAAGTTCTTACCTTGGTCTTTATAACAACAGAGCTGTTCAAATAGCATCTGTTGATGAACAGCGAGCTTTTAAACCTGACTTTTGAGAATAAAGATTCAAAGCTGCGGCACTCAAGGAGCGCGTGAAGAATTATTTTAGACGGCATTCGCTTTGTGTTCTAAGTCCGACTTCTTATCCAAGTAATACCCAGCCACATGCAATTAATTCGAATGATTTGAATTCGAAATGTGATTACTTGAAACATAAATGATTCAGAGAACGTGTCGTTTATCACAACATGGAAATGCACCTAATTGATATCAACACTCAACAAACACATTCAACTTTAGACAGTAAATACAATGAGCGTTACCCATAGTTGTGAATATGGTAGATACTCAACATTTCTAAATGGAACAAGATTCCATTCTAAGAGGTTTCACATCAACCACGATCGATGATTAGTTTTCTATCTACCATTTTTCAGAGTTTTGGGCCTTGGAGGCGTCCGAGCACGCCTCCCGTCTGGGCGGGTTCTCCCTACCCAGTGTCACCTATTCAGGAAACTTCGAAAACTCATAAATAGAAAAACTATTCAACGATGGTGAGTGGGGGTGGTGTCAAACTTTTAGAATGGAATCTATTTTCATTAAAAAATATAAAATCAACACGTGGCCAACACTCATTCCGTTCATGCAGGGCGTTCCGCATAAGGTGATCAGTACTTCAGGGGTCGATTTCAGAGCTCATTTTTGATCGAAAGATCCTCTTACAGATTTTATTTTAAACGCTATTTTTTCGAGTAAATAATTTTTTCAGATTTTTTTCGTATTTTTGTCCTTTTGTCACTAAAACTATTATAACTCCCTTAATTTGCGGTGTAAATTCAAATCTGAGGATACCGTCGAAAAGAACATTAAATTTTCTATTGGATCTGAGGTTGGCCTGAGATTTCTTAAGAATTAAGATTTGAGACACGAAAAAGTAGTCTGAAAACCAAATTTTACCTAATTTTGGAAATCTTGAATTTTTACCATCGGGGATTGAAGTATGAGAACCAATATTTTCTCAAGACACAGGAACGGTAAAAACTGCGCCAAAATCTCATCATTTCAACGGTGTGATCAATTTTAATATTACTTTGCTAATTGGGGGGAAAAACTATGTTTTGATGTTGAAAAATATCGTTTTTTCACTGAAATCGAGGGTTTTCTTGGAAAATTACCTTCTATGAAAATACGAGTTTGGGGTAGGTTTCTAAGTATTTTTTGCGTTGAATCGAATGATAACACTTTCATATCTCCCCAACCCCTTAATAACTCAGTTTTAAATTCTAACTCATAAATTTTAGTTCATTTGCTATGATACATTTTATATGTTTTAACGAATTGTCGTAGAGAATGAAGCTATTTGAATGAAGGTATATATATATATATATATATACCAATGGGTCCAAAAATTTAGAAATAAATAATTTCGAAAAATGTCTTCATTGAAATCCGTTTTGAGAAATTTTGAAACGAGTTCTAGAGTATATATATATATATATATATATATATATATGTAAATTTAATTAATATTTGCTGAAAAATCGATTAAAAAAATTTGCAGTCATGCAGCATGACGTATGAGCGAATTTTCGTAAGTTGAATTATTATGTTATGTTACATTGTTTTGGAATTTGAGCTTTTTGATTGCAAGAAGGTGTTAACCATCAAATTTACGAAAAAATCTATTCTACATAGTAATCTACTATTCGAAAATAGATTTTGGATTTTCAGTTTTTTTTTTTTTTTTTTCAGGTTTTATCGAATTTATAGCAAATTTTAATGAAATTTAAGTTTATTTTACAGCATAATTTTGTACAGAAATTGTTATTGTTCTATTTCAAACTTAATTAACTTCATTTGAGCAATAGTCTGGTTAAGATCATAAATTTAACGATTTTCGTCCTTTTTTAGCAGTTTTTAGTGTTTTTTCAGCACATTTTTTGGAAATTGACCAATTTAATGTGCTAAAAAAGTGCTGGCCAACGAACAAATCCTTCCGTTTGAAAAGCTTGATTTTCACACACACACACACACACACAAATATATATATGTATATATATATATATATACATGTATGAAAAAGCGCAAACTGCCTCAATACGGATTTCCATGAAGAAAATTTTCATAAATTTTGATTTTAAAATTTCCGAGCCTTACTAGCTTCATTTTCTACAAAAATTCGCTAGAAAACTGAAAAATAGCCAATTATCCAAAATCTGTTTTGAATCGTAGAATATGATTGAGAAAGATTTTATCTGCCATAAAATAGCTGATTAATGATTTCTTTGCACTAAACGTGCTCAAATTTCAAAACAAAGTAAAACAGTATAGCACGATAATCTACGAAAATTCGCTCATCCGATCATGCTGCATGACAGGAATTTTTTAGTGTAACCTTACTAAATGAGCAAATCGCCCTATCACTAACAATTATGGTTCCTATACAAGAAATGTAGGAGCGGATTTGAGACATTTAAAACAAAATGTTTCGTTCTCAAAATAACATTTCACTTGCATTTCACGACTCATGTTCAAGCACAATTTATGGCTAGGACCTGTCTGCTTGTACTTTTCAGGAAACCACAAATCATCAGTTCGCTGTTAAAATCTGAGCTCGATATAGCTTTGGTTTCTCCCTCATATTTTTTCTCTCAGTCTTCTATCTCTCACGCTCTGCTGATTGCAAATCAAACAAATACAAGAGATACTGATAAGCTACAGTTTAGTGCTTTTTCTGGTGCTATATAGTCTCATTAGCTTAGCGGATGGAAAGATGTGAGCCAACTAGATCTGTGCGGATAGGCTATCTACTCCTGAAAATAAAAGTAACAAAGAATGATATTTATGGGCCGAATTGGAAAATATTCTGCAGTACAAGTATTTTGACATGGATATGTTTTACCGCTGGGGTCAGCCAAATTTCATGTAAAGCCAAATACACTCAGTTAGCAAACTTCACGTTTCCGCTCCATAGCTTCCTATTACTCCGTATTCCATGAAACAGGTAATCAATGTGGGAAGTACATACAAGTGCTTCAAATTATGGTGAGAAGAAGACATCAAAGGGGTAAAGAGACGTATTTCTCTTTCTTCGGACTAGGTATTACCAAGTAGGTATTCGACGGCAAGATGAAGGAGATAAGGTATATCCGATGACTTTAGGTATATCTCTGTCGTAATGTGATAGCGTGTAGCGTTGATCCTTCTCTATGCTTTGGTTTTTCAGCCAAGGAGGCGTACAAAGATACTCTTCAGAGACTTCAACTGCTCTGCATTAGGATGTGGCTTTTACGTATTATCAACCCATCTTGGAACAGAACACACTAATGTCATTTACAACTGCGAACTGAATAAAGGTGGAGAAGAAGAGAATTCCGTGGACCAATGACGAATGGGATTAATGTAAATATTTATTCTAGGAGTAAGCAAATAGGTATAAGTTCACTCTACCTCTCTAGGAAGTTCTGCCTAAGAACAAGACACTCTCAGGTTGAATAAGGAAGATGGGAAGGAAGTGGACCGGTCCACCTGCGAAGTCCCAAGACCAAGGCTCAATGACACGTCTAAGGGTAAAAATAAAAGAAAAAAAAAGTGGAGCGCCTGGCTGGTATTAGGCCACTGTGAGTATGTACAACTAATTGCTAAGCTAACAGCGAATAAGCTACCAGCCTACTGTGTTTTTACCCTAACTACTACTGTACTACTCCATCATGGGAGTACATTATCTAACAAGTAGAAGAAAAGTCTTCCACTAAGGCAGCTGGACGAGCCAACAAGAACAGTTCCGAAGGAAATGTTTATTATCCCAGTGTTAGGCTGAACAGTTCATTTTCTACAAAAGGCCAGGAAGAGTGGAATGTGAAGGGCTCTCCACTTCGCTGGAGAGGTAACGAGCTTTGAAAACTACCACATTGGCCTTCCAATGGACTAAAGCGGGCTTTGGCCAATGTCGAAGCCAAGAACACGATACATTTTATTGGACTGACGCTCCAAAACCCAGTCAGTTGTCGTTGAACCGATGATCTATGGTCCTTTTGAAATTACGATCAAGAAATTACGATACCCTAGACTACTTACGTAAATAGGAATACCTATAAACTTACCAAAATTTTATTAATAGAGATTTCCTAGAGATCCATCGGTCTCTATACGTCGTACGGTAACTTGAAACTTGACCGCACCTTAAATTCACGTCAATTCCTTAACGGATCTAGTTGTAACGCTAAATCCATGGAAGGAGGAAATTATCCCTAGGATGTTATTTGAGTCCATGGAAGGAGGTTATTTTATACGATTACGTTTTTTCCGGATCGCGATCCGTTAACGTATCTGTACGGAAGGATGCTTCACCGTAACTCATTGCGTCAGAGTTACGGTGCCGGATTGTCAATACCGCACGACGTATTGTGTTTTACGGATCTACTAGGAACTCTCTAATAACACACTCAAAATTAGCATCACAATCAATTGTCCACAAATTGGATTCACAAAGCTAATTTGTCTCGCTTGGATTTTCCTTTAATTTGTCTGAGTTATTATTGTTTATAGTTATGGTGTAGTATAGCCCTTCACCATCGCTTTTCTAATACATCCATAGATTTTTTTAGAGTTTGGCAAATGAAACAAACCTGTACGGTTTCAACGCATTGAAAATGAACAAAGAGAACCAGAATTAAACTCGTAGATGGCAGAATTGCGAGGCAACCAGGGTTTTTCGTCATCGAGTCGTCAGCCAGTTTCCCGCCATTAAGCCATCACGGCAGACCGTTATCTCTGTCTACTTCAGCGCGTGGGATTGCCACCTCGTCCCCACTGGGTTCCAAAACGTTTCCAATGCCGGATCCCTCATTCGGAAAACTAAACTCGCTTCGGTTGAAAACAACAGCGTTTTGGTATCGATACGCTCTGTACCGAAACCCTAAATCTTCTAACCCCTAATTCTGGATTCATTAGGATGCCAGCGCGGGAATAAGTTAATTTATAGTAAACATACATGTCACGTTGCCGAGTTCACTACACTAATTCGGATTTGTGTTTTGTACCTCTTTAAACTCAGAAGGTATGTGCATATAAAGCAGTGAAGTTGGGATGGGGTTTTAGAGGAATGATCCAAATTCGGATGGCTTCTAGAGGCAAACCATGACGAACCCACCCTCAGGCAATTTGACCTCAATTTCTCTCATACATATGAGTAGGAATAGGGGGTGAATTCGTCTCAGCAGGGTAACTTTCAAACATCTCATATCCACCATCCCTTCTCCTGCAACTGGAGTGAAAATCTTGATCACCCCCTCAATAGCTTAAAGTCTATGTTGTAATCAATTAACATTATTATTGGAGGAAAGAAATTGTATTCTATATTTTTTGGAATATAATACACTGTGTTTTCTGTTCGCCATTGGTGTACGCATAACTTCCTTAATTAACGTCCAAACGTCCTACATTTTCGTATCCCGCATGATGTGACATTATGATTGCATTCTTTGAATTTTATCGGAATAGGATTTATTGCCTTTGACTCCAAAGTTCAGAAAATAAATACACAAATATTTTCAATCCATTCGGTAAACTCAGAACAGGTAGGAACAGACAAAATGCGGAAACAAGGTAGGAACCTAGCATTCAAAAAGATGGGATTTTCGTCAATGCGAGATGCAGTGTCTACTGAATTGGTTAAATAACTTCGAAATATGAACGTCGTTTGCTATTGGAAATTCGCAATTGGATGTATAGTTTACCCTTCAGGTATTAAGTTGAAACAAGAACTGTTAGTAGCTTATTCGAATGAAAGTACACAACACTGACTTACAATGTATATCCCGGATGTTCAGAAAAGTAAAAAAGTTTGCCAACCTGGGTGAGGTATGCCCCAAGGAATCAAGATGTAGGTAGCACAAAACGACAAAGCGTTCAATTCGGAAACGAAAAAATTATGCTTGACGTAGTTTTTGTTCGAGCATGCACAGAATGAAGTAGTGATATGAGTGATGAAACATTCCATGAAAATTTCACCAAAATCGGTCAAAAAATGTAAAAATTAGGCTCGTCACAAGAATTACATATTTGAGCATGCGCAGCAGCTACTAATTTTATACAATCTTGAGCGAGATCGGACAGTTAGAGCATAAGAAAAAATGCTTGACGGAATTTACATTTGCGCATGCGCAGAATGAAGTATTGATTCAAGAACAATGCAACTGATAGAGCTTTGTTGCCTAACCCACACATTTTCTGAAAATTGCATCAAAGGCAGATGAAAACGGTAAAAATTGAGCTTGATGCAAGGATTTCACATTTACTCAATGTGAAAATGATATGGAATGCTCAAATTATTCTTTCCCAACTAATCTCCGAATTTGAGCGGCTTGAGATCGGACGACCTGGGCTTTAGGAAATTATGCTTGATGGAATTATCATTTGCGCATGTGCAGAGTGGAGTATTCATTTGGCAACAATGAAACAGATTCCTAACCCGCACATTGCCTGAAAATGTCATCAAAATCGGTTGAAAATTGTGGAAATTAAGCTTGTTACAAGGATTTGCGGACGCACAACAGACACACACACAGGCAGACAGACAGACGCTGCGAAAGTGGTTTAGAATGGCGTTAAACCTAAAATGCAAGTGGAAATTTTAATTTTGGATTCAAAAAATTTTCCATCTCCCGAAAGTGAAAACATTCTTCCGCTAGTTATTGGTAAACACGGAAGCAAAAGGCTAAATGAATCTCAAATCGGCCTACATTACCGAATTTCCGTAGAATATGAATCTATTGCAATGGCTAGGAAAATTTTAAAATAAAAATTTTTGGCATTCTGAAACAGTTCCTGAAGTTTACGCTTTTCGTATATATAGGTATGGTGTATGGGTGTGTGTGTGTTTGTCATTCCAGACGATCACCCTCCTTAGGATTGAGATAAAAATTCCGTTCTTGCACCAAAAAAATCAAGCTTTCCAAACGAAAGGATGAGTTTGTTAGCAAGCATTTTTTGAGCAATTTAAATTGGTCAAATTTCAAAAAATGTGCTGAAAAAAATCACTAAAAATGGCTAAAAACGGATAAAAATTGTTGAATTTATATGGCTTGGTACAATATTGCTCATCTAAAGTTTATCAACTCGTATAAAATAAAACATTTATAACTTTATGTAAAAAATTATGCTGAAAAATGTACTTAAAATTTATTAAAATTTGCTAAAAAATCGATGAAAACTGCAAAAAAGCTAAAAATTAAAAACCTCTTTTTGAATAGCAGATTATTATTTTGAATACTTTTTTGCCATAAAAATAATAGTTAAAATTTTCCTTGCACTCAAAAAGCTCAAATTTTCAAACAACATAATATGGCAACCTAAGAAAATTCGCTCATACGATCATTCTGCATGACTGAAAATTCTGAAATTTTTTGAAGTCTTTTTCGTCCTATTTCAGCCCAATGAGCGTCGGTTCCGATTATCACGTTTATTTTCGGCTCGACTTGAGCCGTCCCAAACTCATCTAGCCCTCATACCTGCGGTTAGTTATCAAGTGCCAGACCCCCTCGCTCATTAGCAAACTGGGGAAATTCCTGACGAGCTTTAAGGAAGATGATGCGGCAACCCGTTCCAAGGCGTGTTCATTACACCAAACCTCACAGCTCGTCCTAATTATAATGTAGTTTTAGATATTAATATTCACCGTCCACATTCCTTTTATAACGAATGAACCAAATCGTCAAATCTTCGTGTAGTCGTATAATGCATCATGATTCGGGATAATGAACACGTTCCTTTACTTTCTTAACATTCTGATGTAGCGAAGATAAATTATAACTTCGGAAGAAAAACGGTTCTGGTACTGCCCAAAACCGGAACCAGCCCCTATCTGGTAAGAGGCACGGATGAACCATTATAGCTAAGATCTCCGAAAACACGAGTGGTGATGCCTCGAAGTACTCCTACCGAGGTACTCGAACCGAACTCGGTGGCAGTTTTATCGTACCACTCATCGCTCCGTGGCATGACACGGTCACAAGAATGATCTTGATGTAGTTTGTCACCAATCCTTGCAGTTAGCAGCCGAAGGTTATTCTAGTCATTCGTATTAGCTTTTGTCCATCAAGTCTGCTCCGTGTGCATACTGCCACTGGCAACCTGAGCATTCAGGATTATGGAAGACCCATCGGGGCTCATAGCAAAAATATTCGGCTTCCAGACCTGGTCAATCAGCAGAAAACTGGAAGTCGCGGGGGAGGGCTTATAAATATGAGGGGGGAGGACATTTGTCAGGCTCCATGGCAATATGTCAGGATTGCATCCTGAAGTACCTAATTGAAGTGAGGCCTTAGGAAAAGATGTTGGACAGCACAAGTTGCGCACATGGGAATACGTCTTTACAAATAAACAATGATAGACGTAATGTTGATGTGTTGGCGTTTCAGCGAAAACGTATCCCCAACAAATTAGGAGATACGTTCTAGACGACACGTTTTTTCCTGTTTGCCACTAAAACTCTCTAGTAATAAGGCTTATCACGCAGCTTCTATCTCTTCTGCTGTCATTCACGAAAGATGGTGAGGATCGGGACGATCCCGAATGCCTCCCCTGGCACCCGGTGGCGTGCGAATGGCATGGTAGAGGTTTTTAGGTTGTTTCTTGGTTGAATTCATAACTGAGGGAGCACACACACATATTTTATTTTATTTTTTTATTTTTATATTTTCATTTTACCATATTGTTATGGGAATCAGGAACCTTCAATTTTATTGTTATGAAAATCATCATGTGTTTAGATGGCATGTTTATGTTGCTACTGAAGAAAAGTTGGTTGTTGAGTTTTGCGAATGATTGAGTAATTGTTGTGTTTTATTTTGGTTGTTGAAAAGTTAATACAGTCTATTATTTCGAATTGTTGTTCTGCTTAACAATTGGTGTCAGAAGTGTTCTTCGACTCTGCGTTCCGGCATGGCTGACAGCGACTCTGTGGCTCAGCGAGTGCGACGACGTCGTGCTGCTTCGGTTTCGGCGGTGTCGAGCCCTGGAGTCGGTGGGGTTGTCCCTGGTGAGGGAGGGGAAGAGCTGGATAGGGAGCAGACAACTATGTCAACACACCCTGTAGGCCCTCAGTTGAATACTACAGTATTAGCCTCACTGGATATGGTTGCACAACAGTTGTCAGTGTTGACAGGAGCAGTTCAACAATTAGTGAGACAAAATGGCACAGGATGTAACAGTTTAGGTGCCGCTATTAGTACTCGCCTACCACAATCAGGAACCGAAGTACATCCCAAGATTTACCAACGATGGTTGATTGTCTGAACCGGCGTTTTGGTGCACAGGGTCAAGCTAGGCTATATCTAGCCCGCCTTCGACAAAGAATCCAGGGCCAACGAGAAGATGTTGCCACTTTCGCAGCTGATGTTGAAAGTCTAGCACGCCGAGCGGTGCCTGGGGAAGAGGCCCGAGAAACAATTGCCTTGGAGCAGTTTTTGAACGGTTTGAAGAACCAGCGGATTCGAGAAATGGTGATTGGAAGTGATCCAACAACTCTGAGGACGGCAATGACGAGGGCATTACAGTTGGAAGCTGGTTTAACACAACCACTTATGACATTTCGCACTGTGGGCAGTCTAGAAGATGATGTCAGGTTTGTGGAGACCAGTCAAGCACTACAGAGGATGACACAAGAAGATACAGAAGATGGAAAAGTGGATATTCGCTGGGCAACAATGAAAAGAAATTTCATAGAAAATACGCGATGGAGGGACAGTAAACGACCACGAAAGCAGCTTGAATGTTGGAGATGTGGGCGACCTGGTCATTTTCAAAGGGAATGTAATGGGCGTTCGGAGAATCAGGAAAACTGAAGAAGACCAGTCTCATGGCCCAGAGACTGGAGAAAAGACAGGGGCCTCAAACGTATCAGGGATTTGGACCCCTTTTCCCAATATTCCGCACATCCATAGTCATGGAGGGGAGTGTCGACAGTCAGCCTTGCCAAATGATTTTGGATACTGGGGCCACTATTTCTGTAGTGCACCCATCTTTGGTGGCTGATGAGAAAGTGAAGAAGAGGCTTAATGATAATGGTCGATTGAGAACAATTAGTGGGGAAACAATGCCTGTGAAGGGTTGGGCCAAGGTCCTAATGATTGCCCTCAAAGGTGGAGGGGCGTGCCATTAACTTGAGAAAATAAATACCATATAAATTAAAGAAGTGGGGAGGACGCACAGGTTCACCCGACGTCGGCTCTAGGGATGAGGGAAGTTGCAGAAGGATGGGGAGGAAGAGTTGGATATAAGGAAACACACACACACCCACGCGAAAATACTATGAAAACTTCAACTCCTAAGGTGCGTAATACTGATGGTAGAGAGCTGATAAATTCAAGGAACTATGGATGAGGCACATGTTGCTGCTATTGAAATTAAGGGCGAGGACATGAATATCGCTGATTCAATCCTGATAAGTGCCGCAAGAGACCTCAAAGGATCTTCCCCACATTATCTCTGAAAGTTTGACCAAAATCTGTTCAACATTGACGGACTAATGAGTGTAACAAGAAAATCACGTTAGCAAATACACAGAGGGTACCGCTGATTCAGTCAGGATGAAACTAATACAGGACCATCTAGGGCTAAACCCACACTATTTCTAAAAATTTCCATAATCAATCAAAACTGTGGAAGGTATGGCTGTGGCTGGGAAATGTGAACAAACAGACGGACGGGCAGACAGACATGAAACCAAATTTGTTGAGGAGGTCTTGAAACGCAAAATACGAGTGGAAATTATGATTTTGGAGCACGAAATTTTTTTTTTTGCGAAAGTGAAAACAAAGCTCCCGTTGCCTTGCAGACTCGGAAACAAAAATTATTTTTAAACGTTTGTATTTTGGTTTGGGATTTGCAAATCTACGTACTATCTATCTACCAGATTTTGGCTATTAATCTAATGTCAAATTTAATTCGAAATTCAATCAAATTATGTAGTATTAGCTAACATAAAGTTTCATACAGTACTAATTTTACTCAGGGAAAAGAAAATTGATACCTATTTTACACCAATACTGCGTCTAATGCTCTTTTCAAATGCTTAAGAAATAATATACGCTTAGATTTTAATTTAAAAAAAAAAAAAAAAAAAATATTAGAGAATAAAATAATAATGATACTAAGAAAACGCAACGATGATGATTACCTATTGACCTTCGGAAGAATGCCTACATACATACCTAGCAACACCAGTGTTTTTGTAACAACGAGAGGTGATGGATAAGGAGTTGTTTACTCCTTCTAAGGTGAGAAGTGATTAACCTGTTCCACCCAGAGGTTCTTCTGAACGCTGAATCCAGAGCTCCAGCAGCAGCGTATTCAAGAATCGAGAAGGAGGAACTACTCCAATCCATCACAAATTTACTAAGAAACATTTTTTAACCCCCCCCCCCCCCTCCCTTTACATTTGTTGACTTATGTTTCAAGGTACATAAATTCCAAAAATCGAACGAGAAAAAATCCACCAATTTCAGGGGAGGTAGATCAGCTGTTCCTGAGAGTCTCAACTCACTCAAGAAGGAGTTTGGGGAAGGTAGATTACTTGGCTCTGTGCATAGAGCGAAACCAGTGTCTTTTAGTCACTTAGACGTTTTAAAATTTATTCAATAGTTTTCTTACGAATTTTGGTACTTTTTCATTGCAGACCTGCGGTTCTCTACTGGCGAATATCATATTAAGTAGTAGAAACATCTACTTGGACAATGCACACCAGGGTTTGATTGGAACTGCAGGAACGATGAAAAGTTGTGAGCTGGAATTCGCTGGTTGGTTCAGTTTGTTTTTCAAAACTTAATAAATTATGGATTTATCCGGTAAAACTATATGTATGGTAATTTGGAAGGCATTGCGGTTGGTACATTACAGCGAACGAGATCAAAGAAACAAGGGCCGGTCGTTTGAACTTGTTCCAGCGACGGATCATTTCAAGTAGATTTCCTTTCAGCGTCCCATCAAACGCTAATCTTCCGCATTCTTTGGCGACAAAAAAAAGAGGAGGGGGAAAAACACAAATAAAAACCAAGCTACAGACAAAAACTTTGCAGGCGTAATAACGGCAAGGGTGGAATAAAGTTATTTTTTTCCGTCCAAGTCGTCTGCCGAGAACATAAGTAAAGTGTTTGATCCTTTCTGGGCGATGTTCCCTTGCTTGGGATCCCTTCATCCAACTCCCCGCAATCTCACTTTTATAAGGGCAAATAATACACAAATGGCCGTTGGAAGTGGGGTGACTGCCGACGGAAAAAGCTATGGACCCTCAATGAGCGACAGAGAGGGCCATAGGGATAAGGGGGGCATGAGGGGGGGCATAGAGATCTACTAATACTTGAGAAAGAGCGGAATTGGAAGTGGCTAACTTGTGGAAATATCGTTTTTCTCTCTTGTCCTCCTTCTCGTTCGCTCCCTATTGCTTTTACCGTTCATTCCTCCAGCATCCTTGCGAGTATTTTTTCGTCTGTAACTCCACGTCTTCGGCTCCCTTCATACTTTTCCGTTCACCTTTCTCTTTCGCTTTCTCTTTTTTTATCCAAGAGCTCTTCCAGTCTTTTGATGGGTACAAGAAAGAAACAAGAGAGTTTTTTTTCCTTCTTTTTTTCTTTAGCTCTTTCTAACGCTCGCTCCATAATATTATGTAGGGGCTCCGCTGCTGAAAGGTTGAATAATCTATTGATTCTTGAGTGTCTTCACTGACCTCGTACAACTTCATGCTTAGTCGACGTGGGGTGGGAGTTTCATAGGATTCGTTTGGAATAATATATCAAGCTTCTATCGATGATGAGCAGAACAGCAACACTTAAGGTGAGGCGACACTGCGGCCGATTTTGACTCGAACTCCATTGGCCACCGAACTGGAGACCTGAGCGGGGTGCGACACTGCCTCCTAACACGGCTTGACGGAGCCACCGGTTTCCATCTTTGGTACCCCGATTCGGTCCTGTTTGCTGCAGAAAAATTTCATTCAGCGCTTAGATTTTCATCGACTTGGATTCGGGATTCGACTTTGATTATGAAATGGCAATTAAATCTGGTTTAATAAGCCAACAAAAGGATATTGTGCTGCATACATCGAGCTTATAACTGTATATATATTTTTTAATCAGTTTTTCGAATCTGCTTTCTCGACTTACAGCGTCCGGTTTTTTTCCCCATACCACATGGCAACCCTGGTTCGGATCTGCACGCAAGTCAAGTCAAGAACGATCGCAATGTCGACGTTCCATCATGGTGCCTATTGTATTGTTGTTTTCCAACGTTTTAGGGAGAATGGTAGAGCAAAGCAGTTCATTTGATCCGGTTATTTATTGTTATTACTGGTATTTGCTAGGGTAGGTTTCTTTATCTCAAGCCGAGGCCTATGTTATGACTATGACTATTCAACGATGTCAGGAAGCAGGATCTCCAATGAAACATTTACTGGAGAAGGGACGTTTCATTCCGCCATCGCCATCCGCAGAATTTTTAAGCAAGCAATTTAAGATATGACTAGCTTAGAAGGCTACATAAATATATTATAGTGAACTGTGAAAAAATATGGCATGGACTAAGAGGAGGTGGTAAAAGAAGCAATTAACTTCACACTCCAGCTTAAATTTCTCTACCAAAATCGAAACGAAATGTACAAATAACCCAACAGTTTGAAAGTTATTACTTGAGAGAGTTTCTGTGACATTTTACGACCTCCAGGATATTGGTTTATTATTTTCAATTATAGACCTTTGTAGTCGTCCTACAAGACTATTTCAACTCTCCTTCTAAATGTTTTGAAACTACTCGACCAAAATTTATGAAGCAAGTCAAAAATCACATATGGGGGTCTGGTTGGTAGTAACACTTTGGCATCAATAACACTATAAGGGTTGAATTTAATGGAAGAAATGTTGAAATATGGAGATATCGAAAACTTTTGAAATAATAATAATTTTTATGGTTGTCATTTATAGATAGCAGCCCAAAGAATCGAATGATTCCACCCGAATCGCTATATGTTTTGAACTAATGAAATATATAGGCGGAAGTGCTCGGATGAGAACCTAATTATGATAAGGAATAGCCTAACAAACATCTCATCCCCTCAAATCACCCCTAGCATAGAATTTTTTTTTCGTTAGGAATTTTCTTCGTGGAAATCAGTTTTAGGGAGCCTTAAAACGAATTTCCATGAAGATACATATATATATATATATATATACATAATTTTGGAGCTTATATTATCTACAAAAATCTGCTAAAATCTGTCTTTTCGCAAAAACCAATTTGGCATTTTAAAACAAAGGACGATTTTTGAGCGCTGAGTTTCAAAAAATGCGTTAAGAAGTTGTAGTCATGCAGCATGATCTTACTTGCAAATTTTGTTGAATAATTATAATATATTGTGATAATTGTTTTGAAACGTGAGCACTATGAGTGGAAATAAAATGTTAAGGTGGCACCGGGTGGTATGTATGCGGGTTTTTCAACTTTTCTCGGTCAATAGTAGACCGAACGATTTTGATGATTCTTGCGGCAATCTACTGGTTTTGAAATTCCCCATAGGATCGTTTCTCTGAACTTTCCAAAATTTTCAAATTGAAATGTCATTGAACGATTTTACTTTCAAATTTCGAAGTTTGTGGAATCTACATTCGAGTCACTCACCTTTCTTGCTCTTTTGGTTGGAGAGGCGCCAGTCAGTTTGCTTTCGGAGATCTTACGGCGCTCCCTTAACTAGCAATTTCACGGGAGGGAAAAAACTCGTTCTAAATAATACTCAGCGGTTCAAAAAATATAATAGATTTATGCCTTTTTGCCGCTTTTATCGGTTTTCAGCAAGTAATAATGGAATTCAAGAAATTAATGAAATATGACCAATTTAATGTGCACATAACGTGCTGGCCAATGAACTTATCCTTCCATTTGAAAAGGTTTCAATTAGTAGGTTAATTTTATAGCATAGTATGACTCAGAGAACTTTTATCGGCTATGAATTGAACAGTCAAAATTCTGTGCTCAATGTGTGACAAGAGTACGATACCTTACGAAAAATCGTTGAAACGGTGATGGTGGATGACTGGAACTTTTCCAGATCCTAAATCGAATGGCCACTTTCTTTTGTTCGCATCTTCAAACGATATAATGAGCTGGTGGAGTTTTAAATTCCGCGTCTACTTATTTTATGTAAACAAAGGTGAAGGAGGCTGGTTGGTCTCCCTTCCAATGACGAGGGTCTCCCGTCCCTTGAAGGGTACTGCGGATTTCCATTGTAAATAGCCTGTTTGAAATGCGGCGTTAGAGGGTCTATTCATACTAATGAAAGATTTTACATGTTTGAGACCTCCCCTTTGCGCCGTTTTCCTCCTATGAACAAGGTCACGATGCATATGCGCGATTATAATATTCGGTGAGCTCCGCGCATTGGTGACGGTACGAACACACTTGAGATTCCACTCATACATCAGGAACACACGTTAATCGCTAGCACACATACATATAGAACCCAAGTGAACCAGCTGTAGGTACCTACTGATTTTTCACGTCGGTTTCAAGAACTATGACAACATTTAGCAATTTTGGTTTGTTATTTCCAATTATAAGCCTATGTGATCGTATAGCAAAACATTTTTATAACCCCACTCAAACTTTGTCACTTTACGTTTCAAGGTGCGTAGAATCCAAATTTGAAATTTCCGTCCGCCGTTCGCCGTCCGGGCCATAAAAGGCCTAAGAATTGACTTAAAAAACCCGTTCTTTAGCACATAGACTCCATTTGGGGTCTAGTTGGACGTTTAACCATCCCGATCGCTTTACTCGCATAGATGCTATGGGCCGAAAACGGGCGAAAAAGTGTCTTTTTCGAGGCTTTGAGTGTTAGACTTACGCACGCGCGCACGCCTGGCACGCTTGGCAGGGGGTCACGGTGGGTGGGGGGGGGGGGGGGGGGGGGGGGGGGGGGTGGAGTGAGAGGAGGCGCCGCGGCACCTTGTGGCGGCTGGGGTGACCAGGGGCGTAGCAGAGGGGTGTAGGAGAATGGATATTTATTACTTTTACGTGTTATACCCATATAATACGCCACGCCAACCTGAGGGGGGTACGGCATTGGGGCATAGTGGAACGGAACCTGGGGAGTACCAGAAAGGCGTCCGGGGCGTATCGGAACGGATATGATATATATTTTATATTATATTTTATTATCTTTACCCCATTAATACATTTAACCTACCTTGAACACACTAGTATATGTAGTATATTATATCATAATATAGTATGTTACAAAAATAATTGATCCAGCCCATCTAAAATCCTTCGTTCTTTTTCTTCCCAAAATCTTCCCAGATAGTTTGAAGCAAATCGTTTTTAAATTAAAATTGCATTACATGGGCAGGTTGGAGTCTGAACCCTCTGGACGAATAGCTGTTTACTTATATTTCTGCCATAGGTAAGTGGGGTGTCGTCACCCAAGTAATTTCGGACGCAGAATCGACTCGGATAGGTCCCAGATGCTTTTGGAATACAGTGTACCTACGGTTTTAGTTTGATTCCTATAGATATTAGCTCCGTGGATTGAATGAGACCACTCGGGTGGCTGTACGATCATCCATTTGCTCCCCACCGGGAGCGCAGCCTGTAACGCGAGAACAGAGGTGGATACTAGAAAAGAGACTGGCGAAAGCCCCAGAGCATGCTGGTTACTATTATAGCTGGCTATCTGATTCAGAAATAATAAACCATTATGTAATAATTTGCAGCGTTTTTAGTAGAAAATTAATCATTACTTTCAATAATAAACCTTTGTGATCGGCCAACAAAAACCTTTCAACCACCTCGTAGATTGAGATTTTACTCAATGTACCTTCTATAACCTAACATGAATGTGCAGCGAACAACTACCCGCTCCTCCTCCCTCAAACTCTCAAACTCGTGAACTCCTTTTACAATTTGGTTGGAAATATCACGCTATCTATCACACCTGTTCACCAAAATTCATCATCAAAATTAAATCCTCGATTTATTGCTCATCGTAACTACAAGATTAAAAATCTAGATGCCAGAAGCGAATGTTGAAATTTCTCTCTTAATGGAAGAAACAAAAGGTCAAGGATACGCCTTTTCCAAATATGTATCTTATTCTCCCAATTACCAACGGAGGAAATCAAAGGTCTGTGTATCGTCTCGTACCTATTGTTACAAGTACCTATTACTAAATAGTACCTACCATCTAGTGCCTTCTTTTCGCATTATTAGTTCATTATGGTTACTTAGCAATATTATTTAATAACTTACCGTTATAAATCAGTTTTATAATTTAATAATGATTAACAGGACGTTTCCATTTGTTTTTGTCACGTCATGAGCGTCACGTCACGGTGGGGTTTTCTATTGATTTTCACGTACAACCAATGCGTTACTAGGGAAGTGAAACTCCCTTAGTTTTCATAGCAGGAAAATCGTTAGCCACTTTTTGGAATGCTCTCATTTTATCACAGCATCTCATAATCCCTAAGCCTCTGTAGTGTCATGGAAAGCTGATTTATAACGCTCAGTTATAAACTAATATTGCTAAGTAACCATAATGAACTAATAATGCGTAAAATTAATCATTATTAAATGATCTGACTGTAGAACCGTAGGTCTACCGTCCGTTTTTTCTTGATACTACAGTGACTTAGGGATCATGAGATGTTGTGATAAAATGAGAGCATTCCAAAAAGTGGCCAACGATTTCCCTGCTATGAAAACTAAGGGAGTTACAATTTGCTAGTAACTCATTGGTTGAACGTGAAAATCCATAAAAAATATAGCTTCCTGTACACTTTTTCGGGCTAAAAAAAGTTACACAATTTTTTCGAATACCCCAAGCCAAAAGACATATCCATGTAGAAAAAAAGAAAATAAATCCATAGGTATGTTGTATATGATTGACCAAGTAAGGACCCATCGTGATCAGCTGAATGAGCTCGCGCGAGCCAATTTCTCTCCTAATTGAGCTAAGATACTGAAATTTGGCATAGAGCCTCTATAATAGACCTGCTGTTTACGATAGACAAAGTGACGGCTATACAGATCAGCCGAGTGAGCTCTGGAGCTCATTTTCCTCCTAATAGACCCAGGAAGCTGAACTTTGGTATTGAGTCTCTATAGGCCTGCTGTGGACGATTGACCAAGAGAGGACCCACCATGATCAGCTGAGTGAGCTCGGGAGCTAATTTCTCTCCCAATATACGGATGAAGCTGAAATTTGGTATTTAGCAACTACATTACTACTACAAAAAACATGATACGTGGTTTTTATTTATTGGTTGCAACAAAAAGTCTTTTTTTGTTTTTTGCTTCCTTCTTTTTTGCGCTTTGTAATTATTATTTATATAACTTTTTCATTGTAATTTTCTTGTAAGTTGGGCTCTACAAGCTCTACAATTTCCACAGTTTTCATATTTTCATTTGTGCGGATCAGAGTATACATGGTCTCCTCTCCGTTACATGGACCCCAAGTAAATACTTCACTCTGCGCATGCCCTTGTCGCACGATCTCGCTAAAATTCGGAGGATAGTAGGAAGAGGATGATTTGAATAATATTTTACATCAATTTCAACTCGATCGTATGAAATAGTAGCTCCTGCGCATGAGCAAATGTTAAATCCTTGTAATAAGCTTAATTTCCGCAGTTTTCGTCCGATTTTGATGGAACATATAAGGAATGTGCGGATTACAGTGTGAATGGTCCACTCTCAGTTTCATTAATACCAATTAAATACTTCTCTCTGCGCATGCGCAAGTAAATTCTATCAAGCAAGATTTTCTCACGCCCTGGTCGTCTGATCTTGCTCAATCTCAAAGGATAGTAGGGAGAGGACGAATCAAACATTCCGTACCAATTTCAACATGATTATATCATTATTAGCTGCTGCGCATGCGCAAATGTGTAATCCTTGTACAGATCTAATTTTTTTCAGTTTTCATCCAATTTTGATGAAATTTGCAGAGAATCAAAAGCAGTTTAAAACATTTCAATGATCTACACATTCATGTTACGGTTACGAGGAAGCTGTGTACCACACCTAACCTGGCAGTTTTTTTTTTTTTGTATACATCAGTAAATAAATACTAAAGTAGATCTATTAAGCTTTTTGACGAAACTTTCCTCAAACCACTCGAGATGTTAGGAAAGTGAACACAGGTGAAAAACCCTCACACGAATTCGAGCATTCGCCTCGGTCTGTGCGCTGTCGCCAGACGTCTCGTGGGGGTGAACGAGGATGAGCTTGTGTGTGGGGGTGAGGGGGTCGCGGACAGGGTGAGAAAGCGATAGGGGCGCAGGGGTGAAAGCGGATGAGGGCGGCCGCTGAGTTGCACTAGAAGGCGGGCGCGAGGGGGAACCTACTGCGGCAGGCTATGCGGTGAGTTGGATATCGCTCCCAACACTCACATATCTTGGCTACCGAACGAAATTTTCCTTCCTTTTTTTTCTCTCTTCTATTTTTAACCTTCTCCTTTTTATACGTAGAAAGAAAGGAAAAGAGAGAGATAGAAAAAAAATCCGAGATTTATTCCGAAGACAAGACTCCTTGTTAAAGACGTGCTACTCGGTTTCAAGAGGGACATTAATGAGATAAGAAGTTGAGTTCCTTCGGTAACTCGAGAATCTTAAAAGGTCATTTAAAAGGGCAGCCATCAAAGGGTTTTAGTATCCGTTTTATCTGATGCTTTCCCGTTCACCCCAGCTATAAATACCTGGGAGCAACAATCGCTCAAACTAACCCATTGCTACTAATGGAATGTTGGGGGGAAAAGTGTGCAGTTGAATAATGCCAAGCTCATGGAATGGAATTATTGATTCAGATAAAATTCATGTGCCATGTTAAGAGCAGTTTAGCCCCTATAATTGTTGTAACAGGGACTAATTATAATATGGTTATACACAGAATAGTACCAAATTATTAATAGTAATTGACGACGAGTGAGTCTATATAGTAATTGTGACTCGGCCTGTATTTGTTTGTCTGTCTGTTCCGCGCAGTACTGCCGGATGGAAAAATAGAAAGTTCGTACCGCCTAGGCAAAAAGTTTGTATTTAGTTCGTACCTGATACAAAAGTTTGATCGTAATTTCGTACTTTAAAAACCAGGATTTTTTCTACTTTTTCAGCATTCTTATCACATTTTTGAACAAATAACTGTTTAAATTGTTTTACAACTCACATTGACAGATACCTGGAGTAAAACCTGCTTGAATTAGGGCAAATAATTGAATACACGCCTTTTGTTTGTACGAATTGATTGATAATTGATCCAACCGAACATTCCTGTTATCTTTATCTATAATTTCTCCCCAAAAAATCGAATTGCCTAATCCAAAACTAGTTGAGTGCATACATACAAATTATTAATTGACCCCGCTTTTTTCTTCACGGTTTTTTTCTTCCTTTTTTCATATTTCATTATTATCATTATTATTTTAATGTTATTCATTTACTTTTATATCTTTTTATTAATTTTTTTCAAGTATTTAACTCAGAAAAGATCTTTTTTCTCAACTATTTTCTATTTTATAGTACTTTTACTAAAATGGGTGATTTAGTTTATTTTTTGGAGCCAAAGCATGCAGATCGACACCTTGTGCAAGTCACATTGGGACTTCAAAATGGTTCGAACCTACAAAGCAACTATTCCCTTAAACCCCTGGAACCTTTTCCAGTGTTATTCACTATAAAGCTACCTACGTAAAAATGCGAATAACCAATATGGAAACACTAGTAATTTTATCAAATCTATAGATGCTGTAGTATTGCATAAAATAAGTTAAGTTTAGAAAATTAACTTTACAAAGCTACCACGATGATAATCTTTAGCTGAAGAAAATTCACTATTACGAGCCTAACAAATTTTCATTACGTCCAGTAAGTTCCCTTACATAATGTTCAATAGGAACCAGCTATTCATTATGTTATGTATGGTCTTACTACAATAATGACATCACATTTAAACTAATTTGAAAATGGAATAGGGACAACAGAATCATTCCCCAGAACTGAGTTACTGAGATAATAAGTTATGTAGGATCCTAGTTAGTTACTTAATTATAGTTAAAAATTGTCAAACTAATGCAGTTCAGTGAAAGGTCGTAACAGTGCTGTAAGTTCGTACGTTTAGCATACAAACACTTTGGCTCGTACGGATTCCGAAAAGTTCGGACAAATAAGTACGATCTGAAGTTCGTATCTGGCAACTTTGGTTCCCCCCTACAGGCCTCAATTTCGGTGATATCGACTTGAAAGTTAGTAGTTACACTCCTTGGACAACCAATATGCTGTATAGTTTTTGGCGACGATCCGATGACATGCGGCGGCAATATCGTCGACGACGTCCAACGAATCACCTAAAATACGTTGTTATGGGTTTTGATAGTTCCTGAAATATTTAATCTTCAAAATCCTTCGATATCGCCAACAATAGCTGAAGATTTTGGACGGTGAATCTCAAAAATACGTTTTTTTTATTGATTACTACCGAAGGCAGAGTAGATTTGTGTTGTTGCGAGAAGTCGAACAAAATTTTCTCTAAATAAATATTTTCATTTGTTTTTGTGCGTTAATGAGCTTGCCGATCAATTTTTGTTCCCTGTCTCTCTGTGTGTCTGTAGTAAATCCTTGTGACACCAAATACTATACCGAGTTTTAGCCCAATTTTGATGATTTTTTTAGGGATTGCGCGTTTTGGTTCTAAATGTTGGTCCCTTATAACTTTCACTGATGTCGATTTGATGGGGCTCCGAACATGAGAAGCTCGAGGTAGTAGAGCCCAACACCAAAACAAGGGCCGTGCCTATTTGTTCTTTTGTTGCCTATGACCGTAGTCGAGACGGACACAGGTTTTTTTGTTTTTGTTTTGCGTGTGTTCTTTAATATAATAATTTATTTATTAATAATGCAATTCTCATTTTAGCCCAGCATTGATGATGTTGTTGGTCATCAAGGGGAAAGTAACGTCAGTCACTAGGTATGTCTATTTCTCACGACCTATCTGTACGATTTCCTAGAGACTCGGGGTTTGTTGGGTAGGGGTATCTTTTAGGATGGTGCCCTACAAATTTTATCGTAATTAGTCTTCTAATCACTATTGCGCATGCGCAAAACTAAAATTGGTCGACCGTGGCAGTACTCCGAGACTAATGTATCGAGTATGATGAAATTTTTAGGGATTGTGTGGGTTAGCTTTGTAGATGTTCTGGTTCCCTAAATCAAGGGAAATTTCCAGCCTGTTCCCAGTTTTGATTACAGGCGTATTACAATCAAATTATCCAAAATAATCTTTAATAAAACAGGTAGGGAATCGCAGCTCTGGAAGCCTGACTTCCTCACTGACTGGAGAGAAAGAGAGAGAGAGAGAGAGAGAGAGAGAGAGAGAGAGAGAGAGAGAGAGAGAGAGAGAGAGAGAGAGAGAGAGAGAGAGAGAGAGAGAGAGAGAGAGAGAGAAAATTTTGATTATACACATTTCTGGTGAGCGTGCTAGGGTTTTTCAAATGGTGGTTCAAATATCGATGAAAAATGGACAGTGAGTAATTTGAGCTGCGTTTCGTGAGTTTTAATTGAGGGAGGGGTTGGCGAACATTTCCCTCCAATGCATATCGTGTAGGTTGTAGGATATTTATGTGACGAAACGGGAAAAATAATTTCATTGTGCCTTTAGTAAAGAAAAGTGAATTTCAACAGAGCAGTTGTCTCACTGTAAACATTTTTGTGTGGGCGTGTATAATATTATTTAATGAGAAACGCACTTCAATACCAATCTTACTGAGAATTCATGTTTTGACTTGTGAATTGGATGAAAACCCAAAGCTCGCGAAAACATGCAAGTATCTGCGCAGAGACTAAATATATCTTCTCCATCTGACGTTCTAAATCCAAATCGAAGTGACATATCACGTCGGTTCAAACCGCAGGCTTGTGTGACGCTCAACTAAGAAATGATAATTCCGGAGCCCAGATTAATTTCTACGCCCACAAAGCTTATTAGTCCGCTAATTATAATCCCACTACCTAACCCGTAATTCAGTGGATGGGAAATCCGTCCAAGCCCAACGGTTGGTGACGCTCCCCGTGTTCTCTCTCTATAAAATTAATTGTAATACCGGATTTCATGCCTAAATTATGCGAAGGGTCTACATCCAATTCAAGCAATCGATTGAGAGTTAGTTATGGCCGTTGGGATTGATGTGATGGCATCATATTGCACGGCAGTGATCGGGGATCAAGTATCCAGCTCATTCATAGTTGCCACTATGATATATGCAGGGGAATCGGTTCACTGTTGAATATACAATTGAATAAAACACGGCAAAAAATCGATGCGGAGCTTCTACGATCATTTACACCCCAAATGTGATTTTTAACCCAAGATTCACAAAGTTTGGTACATTAGTTTCGGAGGATAGCTCTGGAAGGCGGACAGCTGATGGACGGACATTTTATTCGATAGGCATCATGAAACGTAAACCATCAAATTTTCAAACAAACAAATCAAAGGGGGGGTTAATTATTAACCGCACATTTCTTTTTCAATCCGTTGCTAGGTTTTTTTAATATTATTTCAATATTGAACCTTAGTAATCGACCAAGAAAAAAATAAAAATAAAAATAACACTGCCTGAAAAGTTTTATGCTTACGTTTCAAGATGATGTGTAGAATCCAAAAATCGAATTAAAAAAAAAAAAAAAAAAAAAAAAAAAAAAATCCCTTCCATCCACTGTCCGCGGCGGTTCTCCGAAATTGAAAGATCAAACTTCATGAAACTTGCATTAAAATCGCATTTGGGGTCTGATGGTCCAAGAAGCTCGGCAAAAATTTGTGTCAACCCTAAAGGGGAGCATTAAAGGGCTAAAATTTCAAAAATCGAGACCTCAAAAACTTTCAAGGTAACAGTATAACCTTTTTTTTTTCTTTCTTTATTATGGCGTATGCAACCTTGTTTATGGTCATTGGCGCCTAATACAATAAGGAATTATTACAATTTATAAAATACACCCAATCTTTTCAAAATGTCAAATATCTTTTGTAGATGCGTTGATCGATTTCCCAATAATTGTTGGAGGTCTCTTGGAAGTTCGGGTGCTAGTGTGCAAAAACTTGGGCATTGAATGAGCAGGTGACGAACTGAAAGTGAGGTTCCACATGTAGAGCAAACAGGAGGTGAGGTCCGTTCCTTCGACATCAGGTAGCCATGAGTCAAACGAGTATGTCCTATTCTTAGTCGTGTCAAGATCACTTCTTCTTTCCTGGAGTGTACTGTAGTACCATTAGCCGTTTTCTTAGTTCGGCTTGACGATAGCCATGGGGAGACATCTTTCTTAATCTCCCACAGCTTTTGGTGTTCCATTAGTAGCCAATCATCATGCCATGACTTCCAAATTGTTTTCTTAATTTCACTGGCGTAATCTGCTCTGATGTACAACAACGTCGTTGGAGGGTCCTCTGTGGCTAATCTTGCATTGGCATCAGCTATCTCATTTCCATTTATCCCTAGGTGTCCAGGAACCCAACAAATGATTACAGACATACCGATGGCCATAAGTCGTTGTACACTTATGAGAATGTATTTGATCAAAGGACGTGCGTCGACGCCTTTCCTGATCGCTTGAATTGCACTCTGTGAGTCAGAGCAAATTACCACTCGGCTCTCTGTTGTTGACACGAGTGTCAACGACTTATGAATGGCATACAGCTCAGCTGTGAATATGGAGCAAATCGGAGGCAATGAAAACGTGTGAATACCTGAATCGATGTAGACTGGTCATAAACAGTATAACCGCTAAATAGTAATACTGGAATACATAAAAATTGCCTTGTTAATATCAGCTGACATAATGCCAATATTGGAATTATCAGGTGATATAGTTCCAATGTAACTTATTCTTACGTTGCGAAATCGAGTTTATTCACTACTGTCCGTGCGAATGCACCTACTAGTGAAGGATTGGTACTTAAATGTTAAATTTAATCTCTTGAATTGCTCCCAAGTCTACCTATAGGTAGCGGAAGCATTGTTTTCACTTTCGAGATATCGAAAGATGTAGTCTCCACTAGAATCAAACGGTTGCTGTTTTTTTACGGTGGTATATAGTCGAAGATGATCAGCCCGAAAATATGAATGCAACGATGATGTGCCAAACGACGACAAGTTCGAAAAACCTGGGATTCTGCCTAGACAGTGGATGCAGCAGCCACATGTGCAGTGACGAGGAAAAGTTTGTTGAAATTCAACCAGTAAGTAACATGAAACTTAAACTTGCTAACTCGTCTACTACAGATATTTTAGGGAAAGGAATCGTTAAATTCAGGGTTCAGAATGAGAACAAAACAGGGTCGATAGAACTGAGAGACACACTGTATGTACCGGATTTGAGGACTGGATTATTGAGTGTTTCCAAATTTCCAATCGCATTTTACGTTTTTGACTATTCTGAACAACTTTCATTCCGTTTCTTTCTCTCTCTATCTCTGTGCTTATCCGTGTGCGTGTACATATGTCCTCAAATCCTTGTCAAGCCTAATTTCCACATTATTCAACCGAATCTTATGACATTTTCACAGGTAAGTGCGGTTCTGTGCGATTGGTTGTATTCTACTCAATTTTCTATATAATTCACGATCATTCTGTTGAATGTATACCAATTTAAAACTCCAAACAGACCACCTTAAATACAATTTTAAATACATACTACAATATCTTCTCAGCTCTATCTTTCTTTTTACTAGCTCCAGCCTAGCAAAACTAGGATTAACAACTTTAAAACAGGTACAGTATTCGTTGCATTTCCTTGCTGCCAATACTCAAAAATTTGATCTGCACTCGTTTAATGAAATGGGCGGGGGTGGCATATACTGGATTCCATATTGCCGAAGCGGATTCCAAATGACTGAGGGAAAAATATAACTTTCAACGATGCGACTCTGGAACGGGCGTGAAGTGAGGTAGAGAAATCCAAGCTGCCTAAAACTTAGGACTTTCTCGTCCGTAGCATGTTTAAAAAAAGCTTACTCCATTGCGACTACAAGATCCATCACCCCAGTCAATCGCATAAATAGTATGTCATCTGTCTAATAGTAAGAGCTGAAGCGTAAAATGTCGCTATGAGGGAATGGCATAATGCTGCATTTTTCTATTTTAATCAAAAGGCTGTTCCGTTAACGACTGTTACGAGTTACGTCTATCGATGTTAGCCGGCCAAGTATTGAAGTCGCTTGGAGAATGGATTTTCCTTGTAGGTAGTCTTCGTAAAGGAGAAATGGTATCTTGCTTAGATAATCACCGGGATCGTCCATGTAAAGAACGAAAAGGAGTGGACCAATATGTGAGCCCTGTGGTCCCCAGACAGGACCTAATATTCAGGGGAAGTGTACCAATGCAAACCACTTGAATGCAACCATTAAAGTATGGAGGTACCCAGTTGAGGAGAGAGCGATTCACCCCTAGTGCCCTCAGCTTATGCGCATATTAAAACGAAAATTGTCTGAAATTCCGGTTTCTTACAAATGGGTGTTGAAGTAAGTATTGTTTAGGGAATAGACTAACTCTAACGCATCATGCGTGAAGTTTCTGCAACGTAAAACGTGAAATTTCTATTCGTTCGAATGTTTTGCTCACCTATGGTGATCAACCGGCCCACCGCAACTTCCGCTGACTCGAGCATTGAATTGGGGAGTATATTGAAAATGCTATTCAATGAAAACCACTTCGGTGCTCGAGCGAAAAGATTGAACAGGAAATCACCCTACGATTGAAAATGACGGGCCGAAATAGCAGCTAACAACCGACACAACTGCCCCGATATTGTCGGATCTTCGTACAATTGACGACGTGTAAACGGGACCAAGTACAATGATCCCTTCTGTAAAAACCTTTTCAAATCGCTGTGTACCCGCGAACCTCCAACCTTTCCAAGAGGATTTCATTCAGAGCGATCCGTTGCTATAGGGCCGACGTAAAAGGCCGATTGGCAATTTCCTTTAGGGAAGGTCTCTATCACAACCCAACAATGTTGTTCTGTGAGACGTCCGAATCTTTCCTAAACCAATTGATCCGAGTCGCCTTCATCTTTGTCTGTCATGCGGTATCGGAACATTGATTCCAACATCTGCTTCAAAAACAAGCACACACACACATACACTAACTTTTTTTTTTTTTAAATAAACTCCCCTCAAAGGTAGGGTAGGTAACTTAAGAAAAAAATAAATAAATAAATAAAAACAAGTAGATCAGTGCTCACGAAGTGGGTCACATGATGGCGCATTTTCTTGTACGGAGATCCGCGTGAAATGCTCTGCTTCCGCGTGTAGGTAATGCTCTGCTTCCTGCGTTGAATAGGAGACGAAATGGCTGTGAAGTACACTCATCTGATCAATGTCCTCTCATTTGTCAGCTGCCCCTGATACATATTTATCCTTGCCATGTTACAGATTACATCTATACCAAGTTTCATCAAAATCGGACGTCGGGAATTGGCATTTGAAACGATTTGAAGTGGACATACATAAATTCATCAACGGACAAAGTGAACACGATTGCTCACTTTTCCTATTTTAAAAGAAAAGGCGCTAAAAATAAAAGAAGTGGGGAGGACGCCCAGGTTTTCCCGACTCCGGGTCCAGGGACGAGGGGAGTTACAGAAGAGTGTGGAGGAACAGTGGGATGAAAAGGAGTGCCCCTATAAAATGACCACTAGTTCAAGTAAGAACCCCTCAGGACGCGGGTGGTGGTACCACGGAGTACTCCCGCAGAGATGCCCAACTCGAGTAACTCCGTGGCATTGTTCCCGCACCACACCCCGCGTCATGACACGGCTGCGACCATCACCTTGATGTTATTGGTCATTTTAGCTGGGAAATCGCTTTCCGCAGGTCATTTATGGCTTATTTACTCATCTTAGCCCGCCCAATCTGCTCCATGTCCACGCTGTCATTGACAACCCGGACATTCAGGACCCATCGGACACACACCGCATACACTTTCAATAAGATTCCATTAGAACACACAATTTTAAATTTATGTAGAACGGCGTAGCTTTTAGCGAATTGAAAGAAGTCACATCAGTGTGTAGTACAATTTAATTCTTCAAGCTGATGGCAGGGAAGCTTTGAGTTAATGCAAGAAGATGAATAAAAGGTTTTTCTAATAAAAACAAAATTATCACTAGATGTTTGCGTTTCAGAGCTTGCTGATCAATTTATGTTCCATATCTGTCTTGGGACTAAGGTAATTAAAAAAAAAAAAAAAAAAAAAAAAAAAAAAAAAAAGTTCAAACTTTAGGGGTAGTTATTAATATGCTTTCATAACTCTTTCATTACTCGAAATGACTAGGCATTTCTCCAAATTACTAATATTTTTACAAACTGCTTGAAACTCTTTCTTGCACTTCATTGAGAGCCCAGTATCTTTATAAAACGCCTAGATATTGGATTAAATGGCTAGGCTTCGGGGCAAATGGTAGTAATTTGGCTATATGTATAGTCTTTTAAGATAAAGACCAAGTTGACAATGTGTCTGTGGCATATCTACCGAATTTAAGTCGTATTGCTAATTAGTCTTCAGCAGGTGAGAACAACACTTGACGTTAATACACAACATGTTCCGCTGCGCGCGCCCTTACCGAGATGAATTGTAACTAAGTTCCTCCATATTCTTTTCACACGAATAGGTTCCGTTGAATGATTTGGCGTCTCAGTTTTTATTAATCTATGACCGCTGCTAAAATATAAATTATTTGGACAATAGATCAGAATGATTTGTGTGGTTTGGTGATCAGGATGAACTTGACGAACTCTGAATAATCACAGAACTTAGCTACTCATGAGGGAGCTTATTCCATCGCCAGTTGTCGCTAGTTCTAATTCAGGGCGGCAGGGGCGCGCACTGCGGGACATATTGTGTAACTAATGTCTGGCGTTTTATATCATCATAGGTACGTAGATTTGTTATTACCGAATACCCAGTGATAGTTTCACGAACAAAATTTACAATTTCTATCTTAATGGTTGTGGAGTACTGCCTTGGAGCTGTAAGTCCTAATAGAAGACCGTCGGGGTCCGAAACCCGCGCAGAGTTTGGGGCGGGAAAGCTCATTTCGCTATGATGGCCTCCAGAAATAAGCAGTCTCCAGAGCAAACAATAGGGCCGGGGTCGCGGAAGGCTGCTGAGGTAAGCCGGTAAGTGGTCAACGCTGCCGTTAGATCACGTTTCCACGACAAAGGTGTCCCCTGGCGCCCTTTCTGAGTTTAATCCCCCACCTACCACGTCTTGCTGGGAAGGGGTGGGTTCTTGGATGCTGCGACAACGAGAAAATAAAGGGAAAGAAAGAAAATTTCATCTCCAGAACAAACAAGGCGGTCGTGGAAGATGGAATAGTCGCAGAATCTTATCGAAGCCAAGATATGCTCTACAACAGATAACACTGAAACTGAGACCTGCCAATTTTCAGTGTAGCATAATTTCTGAGGACACTGTCGTGTTTTACCTGAAAACAATCTTATTCATAGAGCACAATCATTCGAGTTTACTGGGAAGATGACGACTTTACTGTGAGATGAATATATATATATATATATATATATATATATATATATATATATATATATATATATATATATATGTGTGTGTGTGTGTGTGTGTGTGTGTGTTTTTTTGTTTGGTTCCAGACGGTAACTTTCGTTAGGATCGAGATCCATTAAGTTCCATTGAGTTCATCAACCAAAAATCGAGCATTCCCTATGAAAGGATGGGTTCGTTGGACAGCACTTTTTGAGCTCATTAATTGGTAAAGGTTCATAAAATGTGCTAAAAAAAACCACTAAAAATAGCTAAGCGGCAAAAATTGTTAAATTCCTATTGTTTTGTGAAACCAAAATTGCATTAACTAATACCGTTCTCAGGTTGAAGCTGAAGGTGAAGTAGGTAGGTACTTTTAGAGAGAATCGCGCTTCTCCTTGGTTCATCCGATCTAATCCGACAAAGGAATAAGATATCTCAATTGTGATTTCACTATCATGTTCAGCACTAAACAATCATTAAAAGGAGTAGTCACTTGGGGGGAAAAAATCGAAGTAGGTACCTAGTACTCCTTTGGGTTTTTTTCTCTGAGTTTTATTAGCTTAAAATTTAGTATCAGTCATCCTAAAAACGCTCTCCAAGTTTGACTTGAATATCTCAAAAATTGTGGAAAAAATGTAGGGGGGGGGGGGGGGGTACTTTTGGGACACCCTGTATGCATTTGAAATCTTATAACTGTCAATCGGAAGGATCGAGACTTACAAATGGTTGTTATTTGGCACGAAAATATTTCTTCCTATTCCTCAGCCAGAGGTCGTCAACCGAAAATTTTTAAAATCTTTAAATGCGTTCGTTTTATCATAATTGTTGGAGGTAAAAGTTGTATTTATTAATCAATCAATTTATTTATTTTTTTCTCTAGCTCAAGTTGGTATCGAGATTAAACGAGTTTTACGTTTTGAAACCCTATTTTCGTCATTCATTTTTGCGTTAACAATTTTTTCGTTCACGGAGTGCTTGAATATATGAAGGAAAAGCTGAATAAAAAAAAGAGGAATTCTTAAAATTCGCTCATGACTGGAAACTTTATGTATTGGTTATTTAGTCAGGATTCAGCCAAGGGGTAGAAACACAACTTCAATACATCTCTACACCCACTTCATTTTTTGCAACGTTTCTCGAACTGATGTTTACTTACGACCTTTTTTTATTCCATCAAGGTTCTGCCTGAAGATGGGTCAAGTTTTGGCCTGAAACGTTGCAAAAAATAAAGTGGGTGTAGAGATGTATTGAAGTTGTGTTTCTACCCCTTGGCTGAATCCTGACTAAATAACCAATACACAATGAATATGCAGCCGACTAATTCCACAACAATGGAAACTGTATGCTTTATTCTCACTACTTTCCAGTTGAACTCCAAATCTTGTTTCGCAATCCTTCCCTAATATTGTCATTTACTTGAAAACTTATTATGAATTGAATTGAACTAATTATAATTTGAATGAGGTGGAATATCAGATTGAGGTGTAAAGACTCGATTATGATAGCTTTGATTACTTTAATGGAAAAGCTCATTTCGACTTTCACTTGCGATTCCCGTGCTTTTACCGCCATTCTTTCCCAAGAACCTTAATTTCATTTCATTTTATTCCCTCCGTTGTGGTCAACCAGTTTTCTGACCTTTGAAAGGGGTCGTAGTTGGCCTTAAGGCTCCACCCCGCCCGCCCACTCAACTCCTCCGACTACCTCGTCGCTCCTTCGCCGTCACTCCGCACTTCCTCCGTCTTACGACTCTGAAGGAGGTAAAAGCGTTAAGGGAAGCCGTAAGGGGCGAGCGGGCGCTAGGGGGACAATGGGGATCATCAGGAGTCGTCATGGTAACCTCAAACCCGCCTTCGCTACTAACCGGTCGAAAAACGTGGGGCGGAGGCGGTAAGACCGGGCGGCGGCAAGGCTGGAGGTGGGATGAGGGCGGAGGAGCGGCGCGGGAGAGCATCCTGAGAACGGGGGTGCGGGAAACGGCGGGCGCAGTCTTCTCAGGTCTCCCGAGGCTACGGTTTAATTACACCCTCTTCCTCGACCGCTCGGGCCCCGGCAATCACAAACAGTTTCCCTCTACTTTCTATTTTATTAGCGACTGCCCTCATCCGAGCCCTCGCAATGATCCACAGTCATCATTACAGACAAGTTCACAAAATACCAACATCCTAGGACCTCAGTACCACCACTCAAGCTCTGTGGTGAGGGTTATAGCAGACAACGATGGGATAATAGAGGTTCCTAAAAGGGGTAAAAGATATAATAGAGAGTTCCTAGTAGATCCGTAAAAACAATACGTCGTGCGGTATTGACAATCCGGCGACGGAACTCTGACGCAATGAGTTACGGTGACGAATCCTTCCGTACAGATAAGTTAACGGACCGCAATCCGTAAAAAAAATAAATAGGTCCGTCCAGGGACGCCCGAAGGGAGCGAAGCTTTATATCATAAAGCGTACAATAGAATTATCAGTATTTTCATACGCATAAACAATCTCTTCTAATTGGAATTAGTTTCATATAATTTTAATAATTCGCATCCTTCAATTTTTGCAAAATCAGTTTTATTGCATAGGTACAAGTTCTCACATACAATATATAACATACAAGTTCCAAATCATTTACAAAGCTTAATTATCTCCCTGTTCATCAAGATCAGAAGTACATTCAGTAATTTCTACACCATTATTCTCATTGTTATATTCCATGAAAGTGATGATTGGTTGATGATAACTGAAATATGATACAACAATTTGGCTGCAAATTCACTGTTGGCTACTTAGAGTAGAGAAAGAGAGACCGGGGAGGCCTCGGGTAGAATCGGGATCGTTCGGAATGCTACGTGCATATCTCTGAGAGAAAGAGACAAAGAAGATCTACGCAGGGACCGAGTACTATGTGCGCAGTATAGTGAGAGAGAGAGAGAGAGACCCCCGAGCGGCGAGCGTTCCTAACGGGGGAGGGGGGGGGGGCGTCCGTATAAAAGCTTCGCTTCAAAACGTAATCGTCTACAATAACCTCCTTCCATGGACTCAAATAACCTCCTAGGAATAATTTCCTTCTTCCATGGATTTAGCGTTACAACTAGATCCGTTAAGGTCTTGACGTGACTTTAAGGTGCGGTGAATGTTTCTCGTTACCGCACCCTGTATTGAGACCGACGGATCTACAAGAAACTCTAATACCTGCAGAGAATTATCATGATTACTAACTAGTTAGTCCGCTCACCCGGTTTCTCTCGAAGTATGAAAAGCTGGTATAATACTGTACTCAACTTCTATTCTATGAAAACGATACCAATCAATTTTCGGTTGATTTTAAGACCGTTCCTGTCATCGGATCGTCACAAAAAACTATGCAGTTCATTCCGGATGTCTAAAGAGTCTACCAACAAAATTTCAAATTGATAGCTCCAAAATTGCGGCCTGTAGCGCGGAGCACACATACAAAACTTTACTAAAAGACCTTTCTATCCGTAAATTGCTTTACAAGTCAGCATTCTCAAGCCCTAAAATTACATATATGATCAAGATTTTTAGAACTTTACGTTTACGTTATATTCACAACTTTGATTACGATTACACTTTGTAATCACCACCGTGATTATAACCACACTTTCTAATTCATTAAAACTGTGATTCTGATGACGATTTTTCCAAGTGGCCATTTTTGAACAACAGGGATAGAAGAAAAGGGGTAGGTATTAGATCAATTGGCCAGCAGTACAGTTTCAATACGCCCATACTTTTTTTTAATTCAAAAATTCTCTCTACGATGGTCATAAATTACGGAGAAAAAACGCTGCAAATTATTACACAAAAGTTAATTATTTTGTATTAAATAGCACTTTTACGCAGATCACGGGTTCATAAAAAATTATCGGTCACATTGAGCCTATGGTGCTTTATCGAAATATAACTGGAAGATGTCACCTACCAAAAGATAACAAATGGATTAACTAAAAACAGTGAAATTTCTAAATAAAAACTTGACTAAGAAGAAATAATTAAAAATTACGTTTGTCACCACTAGGATACAAACCCCGGCCAAATAGCAATAGCTGACCCGCAACGCAGTTTGACGCCCTACCCACTTAGCTATGAACGCCTGCATGTTTTACATTATCTCACGTACATCTGGACTCGTATATACCAACTATTGTCCTTTACTGCCCAATACTACCTTTAGGGTTGATCGTATGGGATGCCGTTATTACTGACCCATCCTCAGCCGATGTATGCGATTTTTGAGCCAATTTTCATGAAGTTTGGTCCACTAGTTTCGGGGAAAACCTTCGGATGGCAGACGATGGACTTACAGTAGACGGACGGATTTATTTTTTTTAATTCGATTTTTGGATTCAGCGCATCTTGACACGTAAATGAACAATTATGTGGGGGGAGGGGGGGGGGGCAAAAATAATGTCTAGGTGGATTACAAAAAATCATTTCTCAAAATAATAAACTAAAACGAAAAATAAATAAACATTACGGTGGATGCCCAGGTTACACGGTTTAGTGCACGACCGAGCTACTCAGTAGGTTAATTTAAGGGGCTGATTTCTAAAATGTTTTTATATGAAGTTATAAACTGATTTATGAGCTCGAATTCCACTCACAATTCAAGAAGTGAAAAAGATTTCAGACATTGATTTTTATTGCCGATATGTGATTTTATATCCAAATCTATTTAGTCCAATAGTTTTGGAGAAGAGCTTGGGACGGTGGACGGGCGGTAGACGTGCCCACTGAGTACGGTGGTGGACACACACACACAGTGAATTCAGTGAAATTAATAATTTTCCCATTCAAATTAACAATTTTCCCAACCAAATTAATAATGGATGTAGGCGTAATGGAAAACTAAAAAAGGAAAGTAAGTAACCTTTTATTATAATAATTTTGAAAAAGTCGCCAATGTTAGAAATTTAACTTCTGAACAAAAGAAAAAACAGAAATAATCGTAGATCATTCAATGCAGCTGATGTCCCCTTACATAGATGAGTAGTTTCAGCATAACTTCTAACATGTAGTTCGAGCAGTCGTTGGGGGGGAAGCTGCATTGAATGTTCAACGTATTTTTATATGCATATTAATTGCTAGCTCAAATTGTTGACTTTTTCAAAATTACTATAATAAAATGTTACATAAAAAAATCAAAATGATTATAATAAAACGTTACTTTAATTTTTTTAGTTCATCATTACGCATTCATCTATTATAAATTTGGATGGGAAAATTATTAATTTGAATGAAAAAGTTATTAATTTGAATGGGAAAATGATTAATTTCACTGGGAAATGCTATATATATATATATATATATATATATATATATATATATATATATATTAATTGCTATGCAATTCTTAGCCCGACCCCCAACAACTTTTTTTGTAACGTCCGTAACGAAATTAACGATGATTTTCACGTACAACCGAGTAGTTGCTATAGATCACATGGCTTCCAATCGTCCAACCATAGCAAACGACTCAATATATCACCTGGTTACCCCACAAAAAAAAAAAAAAAAAAAAAAAAAAAAAAAAAAAAAAAAAATCCTCTCCTGAAAAGTTGAAGTGGTTTTTCGCTGAAGCTTGTTCAGGCTAAGAATTGCATAGCAAATTATCCTCGTTTTCTACGCAGTACAAAAGAGAAAAGATCCGGGGGGTCCAGGGGGGCGAAGCCCCCCGGCGAGGCGCGAAGCGCCGAATATATATATATATATATATATATATATATATATATATATATATATATATATATATATATATATATGTATTGAAACGTGGAAAAAATACACACCTCAAAACAATTAAGGGATCGATTTCCCTTGTAGACGCCAGATACCCCAGATCAATCGGACAAAGTTCACATTATATCTCATGAGATAGGATTTACCGTTTTTATTTTTTTATTTTTTTATTATTTATTTATTTATTTTCTTATCTCAAACACTGAGAACGGTAAGTGATATCAAGGTCCGACGAGAGCCAAAACAGAATGAATCGCGCTTCTTCATTGTTATTAGCTCTAATCCGAGAACGGGATAAGATATTCCAGCTCTGGCATCACCATCATGTTAAGCACTAAAAAATCCTTGAATTGAGGCGTAAATTGACAAAAAAAAAAAAAAAAAAACGTTTTCGAATTATCCAATAACCCCTCACCCTTGGGTTGTCCAAACAAATTTTGGATTTTTTTCTGATTTTTATTTGATCAAAACTTAGTATCAGGCCCCCACAAACGCTCTTCAAGTTTCACTTCGATATCTCAAAAATTGTGGAAAAAAAATTAGGGGAGTGAGGGTTACTTCTCTTGAGAAAAATGTTCAGATTTCATTTTGTTTTGGCTCAAGCCGGAGCTTGATATCGCTGGTTTTTCTAAGTGTTTGAGATAAAACAAAAAGAACAGGGTGTATCCCATATTCATTAGGTACATACCTAAGCATGTGATATGCGAACTTTGTCCAATTGATCTGAGGTCTGACGTCTAGAAAGAAAAGTGATCCCTGAATTCTCTCGAGATGTGTACTTTTTAGGAAAGGTTACAATTTTATTCATAAAATCCAGTTTAATTTGTTCGATTAGAAACATTTATATCGAGAATTAATAACATTAATCGAATTAAAAATTCTAGTTTATTTGTGAGAACTCCTTCGTATTGCCATTACCACTCCGTTGAAATCGATATACATCACTAATATGTATTTATGATAAGCAAAATTGTGTTCACTAAACATAAATTAGTATCAGATAAGGATTAGTCAATAATTGGTACCAGTACTAGGTAGTTCTGTATATCCAACAGGACTTACCTACATTTTTTGATGTTTGGTGGTTAGTTAAGATACTAAAGTGGAAAGAAGAGACATGCTCAAAAACTCAAACTTGTTATTCAAGGATTCTTTCAGATTACCGTTGAAGATGGTATACTATGATAATATTTTCCTCGTCCCAACGGGCGATTAAAAGCCTGAAATTCAATTTTCTTCGAGTTTTCTCGGAAAACAATGGCAAAAAAATACAGTCCTGCAGGGAGATGGAAGGGGGTGAAACCTTCGAGATAAAGTTTGAAAAATGGCTGTTCTGCTTTGACGGACTTTGCAAAGTTTGACGGCAACATCGATCGAAGATTGGGTCAAAAACGAAGAGGCGTGGAGAGGGTCCTGTAAAAGCTTTCAAGTTCTCCCCTCCCCCTCCCTTTCATTCTCAAGTTCCAAAAAGAAAAAAGAAAAAAAAAAAAAAAAAAAAAAATGCTAGCTCCATTTTCTCGGGAATGAGGAAGACGCTCCTGACGATCTCGCTAGTAGTGCTAACTGTTTCACCCAACCTACCCGCCATCATTCACCCTCGTTCGAATTGAAACACGGTAAACTTTCCCCGCAGAACCCGAGTGAAAGTTGTGTATCGGAAATAAATTCGAGCTAAACTTATTTCTACGGAGTCAGAAGGTAGAGACCTGGAAATCACGGTTCTTTGGGCCGAAGGAATTTCTCTCACTTAGTTGTCGAGGAGGAAGGGGAGATGATAAAACCGTTTGCGTCATCGAATCTCCCCAGTTCGCGTGTGATCCAATCAGGTAAAGTATCCAGAAAAACTCGCGGATGTCGTCGTTCCAATTGGCACATGAAGTAAAAATACTTCCGCAAAAGTAATTAACCCCATTTTCAGGGAGGGTTTGGTTTATTATTTTTCAATAATGTACCTTTGTAATCGACCAAGCCCCCCCTCAAATTTTTTGGTTTACGTTTCAAAATGCGCAGAATCCAAAGATCGAAGAGAAAAAATCCGTCCGTCCGCAATAGGCCGCACAGTGGTTCAGAAACCCATTTTTTCTGGCCAAAGAAGAAAAAGTCAAGTCTTTGGAAGGAGTAGTTAGATATCCCGAGCTATTTAGAGGTTGATGAACATCACTAACACAGGTTCCAACTGGTATAAAATGTATTATCGTTCAGCTACGCTCAGTGAATCTTGCGATTGTGCGATAATGGGATATTTAGTTTGTTTATACAAGAGGTAATTTTTGCAAATGAGGCTGTCCAGGCTAGCTCGTGATTTTTCTTTTTTAAGCCGACATCATTTTTGATTTCGAAAAGCGATTACTAGCGGGGTCCGCTGGGGATCGCGAAGAATTTGGTGCCTGATGTTTCTCACATATGTAAAGAATGAGATTTGATAACAATTGGCTGCTACTAATAGCTACCCAGAAGTTCAGATCATTAAATATCATGAGATTTGTAAGGAAAAATGAAAAGAAAAAAAAATTGATTCTAGGTGGAAAAAATTATTCTGTAGAATTTGGAAGAATTTTGGAAAGTAGTAGAGGAAGATATTTTGCATCAAATGAAACCACCGCCATATCTCAAACTCTTCTTCGATTTTCCAAAGTTTTCGTGACCTACTACTCACTACCCACTTCTATTCAAATCCTCAACATGTGAGTCGTAGATAATGAGAACTTCGAAAAATTGCCAAAAATAAAAGAAACGAATTAGAGAGGTGGTTTCATTCGATGCAAAATTTCTTCCTCTATAACTTTTTTTCAGCACAAAAAAATTCAAGTCAGTTCCAAAGGTCAAAAATTGAGAAATATTGTCAAAAATCTATTTCTTTGATTGAAGAAGGTATATTAGGTATAGGGACATGGAGTATATTCGGAATCAGCTCAAAATTCTCTATAATAATAGCTAATAAAATAATTTTGTCCACCTAGAATCAGTTTCTGGACCACTGTGTGCCGTATTCCATCCAGAGCTTTTCTCTGAAACTACTGAACCAAATGGTTTATGAAATTTGGCTCACTCATTATGCATTGGCCGGGGATGTGCCAGTAACATTGGCATCGATTTTGATCAAAACTACAGGGTAGTAATTAAGGGCTAACATATTCACAAATCGTAATCTCGAAACCTTTCAAGCAAACAGTTACGATTTTTGACTTGTTAATAAAAAATATAATACCAAAGAATGAATTAAAACCAGCTGCAGCGCTGTAGTTGAACCATTCGCTTTCCTAAGGAATGGTTTTTTCCGGAACTTCGAAAAAACACCTTCGGACTTCCAGGTGCGGCATCATAGAGAAATGATTTTTTGAAAAAAAAAAAAAAAAAAAAAAAAAAAAAAAAAAAAAAAAAAAAAAAAAAGGTGATCGTAGCTCAGTGGAAAGGGTACTCGATTTTGGGGGCGGCACGCCGCCGGCCGTGAACCCAACTCACGCATCGCAAGTTCGAATACCAGCGGAGACAACATTTTTTAATTATTTTTCTTAACTCTCAAAAAAAAATTTTTTTTCTTTTAATATTATTTTCAGTTACTTAATTCATTTATTTTCTTTTGGTAGGTGACATCGTCCAGTTATATTCAGATTATGCACCATAGACTCAGTTTGAAAGGTAATTTTTGATGGACCTGTGTTCTTTTTAGGAGGGCTATCTAATTCTGAAATAATAAACCTTTGTGTAATAATTCGCAGCGTTTTTGTCTGAGGTGGCCAAAAACCATAAAGAAAGCCTCACGAAAGAATATTTATGCTCCTGCGTTACGTTGAAATGTTAGCTTATGGAGACCGATGCGGCGGAATGTATCGTACCGGGAATTCTCAAAACGTGACATTTTCAGTGAGCACATCTTCCTCGCTTTTCTCCAAATTTCTATACAATTTCCAGTTTTAATGCGGAGTGTGGTATCCTTATTTTGAAATGTCTCGAATTAACTCAATTCGGACTGAATTACTTAGGATTTCCTACAAAGATGAAAAACTATAAAATTTTGATACGATACACATTTGGGAGTTTTGTGAGCCAGACCTCTGGTGATCTCTAAAAAATGTATTGCATTTGTAGCAGTTCCAACGAACCGTTACGAGAGCCGTTATAGAACGCTGTCAGGATTTTCCGGCCGATCTTGCAGCTATCTAGCCATTTGAGACCCAGCCTTGACCAAGGTAATAAGTACTTCTCCGTTTTGTGCGTTTAGCAATTATTTATCATTCACACCGTATTGATTTATTCCTAACCCAATTGCTATCCTCACATACCTATACAGCGTGGTATCTCATTTACCCCTATTGGATTATATTCATTATAATACTTGACAACAGCTTAGTCAGATCTCCTCCCTTTTAATACCTTTTATTGGAGCATCATAAAAGAAACAGGTATTAAAATACTTCCAGTTAATAATTCTTTGTATCTTACTTACCATTACTTACTCCAAAATAATATTTAAATATACCAAAATATAGTATAAGAAAGTTAATCACGACAATCATTAGATTATCACAGATTCGAATAAACGGTAGTGTACGCGCATACGCACTCCTGCAACTGATATACTACTAAATTACACAAATAATTCAATTGGATTTATTATTTCATAGTATCTATCCGTTCATGATAAAAATTAACGAAGCTGATAAGCCACGAACCCTTGGCAGACGTTTTACCGTGCTATTTCCAGAAATGATGGATTCCTGACTGTTTCTCTCTTGGTAGAACCAAAGCAGGTTCCCCACGATGTTGCATGAAATTCCTGCTAGAACGATATTAATAGGAGGTAATATCGCCCGTTTTCCCGCATTTCTCCGACCGCAAGTTTACTGCAACGAGTGTTTAATCTCGAAGATGGATGTTGTATCATTCGAGTCAATGGCTTTTACTTTAATCTGCATTTCACGGGAGTCTGCCGCTGTCAGTACAGACTTCCTCTCGGTTATGGTCCTCACACAGGCAGATAGGCCTTCTCCATTTTTCAAGTGTCTTTGACAGCGGGTTTCGACGCTATCTACCCTTCGGTAAAACCCCCTCCGCCCGCATCAATATTTTCAAAGTACACAGAAGAACGTCAGCGGCAGCGGTGAGCTTCTAAAGCCGCCAACCGCGCTCTGAGAGTAGCGAGCGAGTCATGACCACTGAATCGGACGCTAATCTGGGGAACAAACAACCTTTCAAACGGTTTGATCAATCTGTCAAATAAAAGAAAGAAGGATCAGCATTCAACTCGAGCATTCAATTCAAGGGATATTGAAAGACAATCGATGCATCTAATCAACCATCATAAACAAATTTATAAATCCAAGAACATTGCGATTTGTTCTTAGTATGTGTTTATTATTATTTAATAATAGAGAGTTTTTGTTCTTCCCGTAATTTTCTACCCGTGTACCCAAAAAGACTGAAATACCAACAGCGCAAGAGCGAATTTTCGCGTCAACGCGTAGAACTGTGCGTGTACGGGAAAAAGGCCTATCTACATGTAAGCGGGAAAAATGCTTTCGTAGGAATCCCGTCCTACGTGTAGTCATCATAACCTGAGGCAATGATGAACACAGTTTTAAGGATAGGTTAGATATTCGTTCTCCCTCTGACTGTCGTCTAATAACATATCCCTTCCATAATTACCTACTTAGTCGAAAAAAGTAAAAACCTGTGATAAATATAATAATTGTATTATTAAATCGAATTCCGTTGATTATGTGAACAAAGTACCTACTTCGTCCGACATCCAGATATCCTGGTCACCTACTTGGGAGTAAATGCAGTCGTTGATACTTTTCCGATTTTCAAGTAGATAATTATTCTTTGTAAGCATTCAGTACTACAAAGTTGTATCTACCAACATAAAGAGTCATACAACGATCAGGTTTGTGATTAAATAATACGATTTTATATAAAAGCTGTTGTCAGTCCAATAACAAATTGAGTAGGTTGGTAGTAGAATTTGTTCTACGTACCCACTCAGATCTTGGAAATGACCATTTGATAATGCAGGGAAGGCACTCAAAACGAACTATTCCACGAGGCCTGATTAAGTAAACATGATGTAGATAGATGAAAATTTGAATGATGTGACAAATAATAAAGATGCCGAAATCGCGGTGATCCCGGACGGTCACCCATCCACGTACTAACCAAGCCCGATGTTTTTTAGCTTCGGTGATCTGACAAGAACCGATGTTTTCAACGAAATATTCGTTGGCGAATACTTACTATTTTTTCTTGGGTCGAACCTAGTTATTCGATGCCTCTGATAAAGCAGAGTGTAAAATGATTTCAAACTTCTTCAACTCGATCTCAAATTCAAGAGAATGGTTGACTTTGAAGTACTAAAGAGATTCTAGCGTGACGATAGCGTTTGGTGAGTCGTGTACATACGTGTAAAAAAAATGAGTAAAAATACGCAAAGAGCTAGCATCTGCAGTTGCTTGCTCTAGATGCTGCTCTGCGCGTTAACGAGGGAAAATCGTACGGGAATAACAAAATCTCTCTAATTAACAGGACGTTTCCTTTTTTTCCGACCGTCACGCCACGAAAAAAATAGAGAGTTCCTGATTAATACTGTGTTCTAATACTTGAATCTAGGGAAAATCAAAATTTCGCTAACACGCTGGCTGTTACTACGATGCAAGCTCGGTGTTTCACGCGTCTTCACACGTTGTCTCTCATCAATCATCGTGTTGTTTTATTGTTTTAAATTCGTAGTGATAATTTTTGTGAAATGAGCTTTTGTAATCGGCCAAGAAATTTTTTTTATCAAAGGTTAATCTTTCTGTGTTAGCTCTTCTACGTAGATCATGAGTCTTTAATTATTAAATCCCATGTATTTTATATGGTCAGAACATGGCGCATCGTGCCTTCCAAAAGGATTTTAAACCTTTACAGTTTCAGGAACCTGCAATAAGCAGTTAATGTAAAATAAAATAAAATAAATAAATAAATACAATAAAATAATGAATAAATAAAATAAACAGGTCGTCAGGTATGGAAAGAATTTATCCTCAGAGGCCCCTCAGCTGATCAGTGCACCCACCTACCTTTTAATGAATTAAAACATCTACACTTTACTAGTCCCCCTGATCTCAATATAACGATATTTAAGTAAGTAGGTATCTACCAACAGAAAATAGCGTAAATGTATAGATCATTGAAATGGTTTTAATAATCATTAAAACTCCATTGCGAAATATAGTCAATCAAGATGTAGGTAATACGTCGTAATACGTCGAAATCGGTCATATAGGAATCGGGGAAATGATGCTTCAAGTAATTTACGTTAGCGCATGCGCAGAATGGAGCAATGGTTTGAGCAAAATGAAATTGGTAGGAGACAATTTTCAGCCGAACCAGTAAATTCCCACAAAACGTCAACAAAATCTGTAGGAACTAGGAATTAACCTTGTTCCTGGGATTACACTTACGCGCAGAAGCTGTTAATGACGCAATCATGTTGAAATTGATATGGAATAATTAAACCGTCGTCCCTCAACTATGCACCAAATTTGAGCGAGATTTGACGACTAGGGCGTAAAAAAATGATGCTTGAAGTAAAATAAATTTGTCCATGTGCAGAATGATGTAATGATTTGGGAAGTTTGAAATTGATAAGGGACCATTTACAGTCTAATCGGCACATTCCCTAAAAAATTAATCAAAATCGGATTAAAACTGTTGAAATTAGGCTCGTTTAAACGAATACACATTTCCGTGCACTGTAGTTACTAATGGTTAGATTATGTACAAATTGCTAGAGGGTGCTCAAATTAATCTTTTTCACCTATCCTCCAAATTTGAGCGAGGCTTTTTACACTTTTTTCATGGTTACTTAATTTTCTACTAATAACAGTAACGTATAATGTAGTTGATATAAAAGTTATATATAAAGATATAAAATAACGTAAAATTAGTTTCCACATGCATGTAATATATCTCTTACGAGAGGGTCAATCAAACAATTGTGTCAAATGTTTTTCACACAAAAAGTACAAACTAATTCACATAAGCAAACTACACGTACAATCGCTCTGCTGCTAAGAAAATCTAAATCGGTTAGTTTCAGTCCCTAGAACATTGTTTACCACTCGTTGGAAAGCTCTAAATTTACCACGAGACATAAGGCATCAAGAAGAAACATATCCATGATGTTTTATTTGTCCCAATAAGGGAGTAATAACTCATCTTGGACGTTCAAAATTAATCTATAATTCCATGGTCACGGTATCATCCTTCAACAGTTAATTCTTTGTCTTAAATCAATATGCCTTATAGCTGGGCGTCAGCCAAATTTCCCTTTTTTCAATTCATGTTACCATAAACAATCTCACGTAAACAAACTTCACGTACACTCGCTTCGTTGCTAGGGAAGAGTAACAATAGCCCCCTCTTCTCACACACTCTAAACATCATAAAGTATGATCTGCTTTTACAAATCGGTTGAAAATATCTCGATATATCGGTATCGTCCCCCCCCCCTCCCTGCTCTCCATCCCCCTCCATTTTGTAATTGTAACTTTGTTAATTTTTAACTTCTTAACTTCTTTAAGTTAAAAATTTTAACTTCTTTAATTTAGAATGGTTCTACGGAGAGACCTAATACTTCGAGCAACAAAATAAAGTCGAAAAAATAATGGAAATTGGTTGAGAAAAGCATAGGTTTCACAAAAATCTGTCATCCAAATGAAATCATCGATTATTAGAAAGAAGGTAATATTAATGATATTTTAGCCTTTATGATTTCATTGAACTATCCCAACAGTAGCACAAGTTATGGAGAAAGTTTTTATGAAGCCCTGTACCAGATGTTTTCTATTCAAACCTCCCATTGCTGATAGAATCCTGTAAACTAAAAATCGAATTAAGTTGCTTTTAACCAACACCCATAAAAACCCACAGCCGGATCAAAACATCACATTAAAAGACAGAGAGAGTCAGATAGAGCGAGTGAGACAGGAGGTTGACCCGCTTCGATGGGCACTCGCGGTGCCGTTCGATTCACTTCTGTCAGATGTCCGGCAAGTTTTATTACGACGATTTACTGCGAGCTGATCCCCTCTCCCACCATCCCTCCTCTACACCACCCCCGCCATCCACCCTTCCCCCACTACCCCTACCTCTCCTTCTATACTGTCCATCTCGTCATTCCACGACCCATTTTTCTTGTCTGTTCCTGACCCATCACGGATCTTTCCAACCTGTCAAAGAATGCTGTGTTCGAAATACAAACAAGGATATGTGCCACTGTCCTCGTGGGTTAATCCCACATGATCCTTGGAATGGAAACGAATTTCACTTTACTATGACGTTTTTAGGACAACATCTGCAAGTGTATTTCATATTGAAATTTCTTACAACTAGGAAACTGTCTGATTGATATTAAACTTCTCTGATTTAATAAGAAGACACAAGCAATAGTTGATGCTATGAACTCTTCTAATTTAGTTGTGGTTTTTTAAATATCGCACCCATCCTAGAATAAGGGTACAACTCAAAAATTGTCATTTTCGGCAAATCGCATTCAAAGTTTTCTTCCACACCATTGGCTACCCGTTCTTTGGAACACGATGAACATAATTTATCTTTGCGAAACTTGTTTCCTACATTATTACTCTAACGCCCCATGGTGAATAAATAGTTTTTTTGACAGTGGGAAGGGAGTGGGGGGAACGGTTTTGTTGATTTTTTAAGAATTTTTGAGTTGTTCCAACTCAAACACTGAAATCTCACCAGTCAGGATCCAAAATGTTCAGAAAAGAAAGACACAAGTTAAAATTGTCCACACAAAAAGGAAACAACTCAAAACGAAACACAGACTATGTGAACTCATCTGAGTTGTGTCTTTCTTCCTAGGACGTGAATTGGTTACTCCCTCCATAGAAGAAAGACACACGCACTCTCTAGCGGAATTAGAGTGCCCTACACATATCTCCACCTTCTAAAGACAAACTAGACCGTTTCTACTTCTCAGAACCACAACTAACTCAAAAATCGCGATTTTTGAGTTGTACCCTTATTCTAGGACGGGTGCGATATGTACAAGCAGTAGCCCGAGTCTTAGTTAGTGATCTATCTATGTCAACTGTCTGGCGGTCGTCACAGGCCAATCCCGTCTAATGATGCTTCAATCTTGTACCAAAAGAGCCCTCGAATCTCATTAAGTTGGATTGGTTGAAGCGCCAGCTTGTGCGAAGGCACATAGGAGTGATCGACAAAAGCGCCAGATATGTCAGGAGAGCCTTGAAAGTTCAAAATTACCGGACGGGTCATAGTTGAAATCCTCAGAGTTGTCGAACAAACAATACGATGTTTAGTCGGTAACCATGTTCCACATCTCGAGTAATGAAAAAGGCAGCTGGTTATGTGAGAGGGGGCGCTTCTGACCAGCCTTTTATCTAGTCTGGGGTCGATCTGAATGCTGGCGCTTTCGGGAGATTCTGGGTTGGGGGGGGGGGGGGGGGGGGTCATTAGCGCTTTTGGATGTTACCGTCATCATATGCTTGGGTAAGAGCAGAGGTACATCTATAAAAGTCAGTCGAGCCAGCATCCATCCTATTCGATGTTCTCTTATTGATATTTTCACCTACCTCCTTTAGCTTCTACGTACTCATACTATCCTCACAGAGTGCACCATCATAATCATCACCGATTTCCAAGTATTCCTATCAAAACAGAGTGTAATGTGATATCATGTTGCCAAGGTCTGTGACTCTATCCCAACAGGGTCTACATGAAGGTCATCACTGAATCATGTCTTCCTTAAATGTACTGAGACTGAAGGGTGGTAGGTTCCTTAAACTTAAGGAACTTATCCATCACCGTCTACGTTGATATTGTGTCGCTGGGCTGATCCTTTCTAAGCTCATATCACAATCTACCTGACTGTCTCATTACCAAGTCCGACTCCAAAGTAGGTAGATCAGTTCAAAAATGCAACCAAAACTCATTCTTTTCGTGATCAGGAAGTTAGATTCATAACAGTCCCCAAAGAAATTCAACCTCAATTTTACGTGGGATACTTCTTATTTGAGGGGTCAGTGCTGCCAGGAAAAGAGTATGTACCGGTAATAATTGACGAACTGTGTGACTCTCTGCTTTGACTCGATCTGCATTTGTCTGCATGTGTGTCCAGTTATCTGTTTGTCAGGTCCCCCAACCAAGCGAATTCGTAGGCATCGTGACGTTCCCTTTCCCCATGACGCCATTCAGTCTTCCTTACACCGCAGTGTCAGCCACTTCCAATATAATCTGATAACCTCCACATGGCATCTGGTCTAGAAAGCTCTTGGCAAGACCTATCAGCTGATAGAATACAATAAAGTAGGTGAATTGGCCCAATCTTTTGTAAATACAGCACAGTACAGCATAAGTCCCTATCTCATACCATGTGGGATCATCCAGTATTTTCATTTGCCCTCTCCAATCACAATGGAGAACTTTCATGTGTGGGAATTTTATAGTTTTGATGTCAGATTTGGATTCAGCACACTTGAAAACCCTCAAGTTATAATTTTCAGCTCAAAAGACCGTTTAGTTTGGCTAATAAACGGGTAGGAAGATCACGCGTGACTAGTAGTGCAAGATTCCCCCCAGGTTTTCCCCAGGCGGGCGGGGGCCGTGACGTCATCATGGAAATCAACTTCAAGAGCCGTATTACTGGTCAGATACCCACCATATAGCACCTCTTTGGATCAAGATATTTTTATGGAGCAAATAAAAAAATAACCATGCAAATTCCCCATTCGACCCCATGCTCATCTCATGCAAACCCGACCGCCCTCCTTCGGCCGCCCCTGGTCGATCCCGTAAATTAAAACTTCAATTTAGATTTTTATCTCCCCCTCCTCTCAACCCTTTTAGCCTTGTACCGAGGAAAACCGGCAGTTCCTCGAGCTCAATTCATCCCGTTAATTAGCCATCCCCGCTCCAATTCACAGGAGGGGTCCTGTTACCACCACCCTTCCCCTCTCCCTTACAACCCTCCACCACGACAACTCTTTTTTCTTTACAATGACGTTCCCGATTTTTCGACCAATGAACCCATTGTGTTTTCCAACCAGGAATCTTTTCCTTCCCCTCCTCCCCTTCCACCCTTCTAATTGAATCATTGTCAGCTGACTTGAACAGCGAAAAAAGCATTTAAAAAACTTGAACCCGAGTACTGAAAAAAACCCAAAAATGAGAGGAAAACTTTTTTCGGTTCTTTTTTTTTTTCGTAGAAAGCAACCGCGAATGACGATCTCGATTTAGTTCCGTCCATTGTCGTTTCAATACCCTCGAAGTCTGTTATTCTAATATTAAAGGCGGGTCCTGGTGTCGGAGATTTTTTTTTCTTTCCCCGGAGAAGGTAGAGAAAGGAGAAACTTCAAGTTGCTTCCCAACGGAGATTTACCTCTTTTTCTCCCATTGATTCTCATCTCTTTCCTTTGATTCCGTCTCTCTCTCTCCTTCTCCTCTGGGGGGTTCTTTTCTTAATCATTTATTAAACCGATGCGTACCTTTTCCCCCTTTTTTATTCCATTCCTCTACAACCCCTAACCCTTGTTAGCAATCTTCCTAACCCCGGGTTACGGGAAGGGGAAAGAAAATCTTTGGGTTTCCTCCGCTCTCTTTGAAGCACTGAGAGAATACCTATTACCAACTAAATCAGCTCAGAGCGCGCGTAATGGAAATGGAGGAAGAGATTTTGAGTCAAAGAAATATTAATCCTTCTCGTCATCATGATAATAATTCATGCTTTACATGTGCCTATCATGAACGGTAAAATTGCATCCACTTAATTGTATCTTCCTGCCGATTCTCGAAACCTAAATAATTTAATTCAGAGCATACTAGTGAAATGATTGAGCCTGAAAAATGTGAAATTGTATTTATAGACAAAATATCTGTGGTGACTTCTTTAACATCAATAGTTATAGTGGCACGTAACAGAATATAAAAGATCTTATAATACCCCTCCTATCAACTGAACTTACGAATAAGATACTATTATTACCATTGCATTGTATTAATACTAACAATGTTTGTGACAATGAAGGCAAGAATGGAAACGATTTTGTGTGGAAAGGAAGTCCCATCCAATAGAGTGGTCAAAGGGCTACACCAAGAAACGTGATGCACATTATGACTGGACCATGCACAGCAGCTTAACTTTCAGCCCGGATAGAAGTCCCAAGGACGTCGAGCTAAACTTTGGAGGGGAAGTGAGGGGTGGATAAGAAGACTGGGAGCGGCGGCATCTTCAGTTAAAGTTTTAAAAAAGTATGGTGCCCATTCTGCCTATGAATTGGAGGGAGGGAGGTTAAGGGCACCAGGACAGTGCCAATAATAGATGGGTTGTGAGGGGGGGGGGGCGGGGATGGTTCGAAACCGTGCTCTGCTACCATGTGACAATGGAGGTGATAGAAATAGTAATTTGGTAGTAGTAATTCCTCCTTCAAAGGGGAGAGGAAATTAACCTGCTACACCCAAGGGATATCCTGAAGGTTGAATAACCTCAGGAATATGCTAAGAGGTAGCATTTTTAAGAATTGGGAAGGATGAACTATACATAACCATCACAATCAGCCATAGAGTTGACCTTTCTAATCTAGGGTTGTTAAAATGAAAGAAATTGGGATTTTGAGGAAGCTTTAAATTATTGAATTCAATTCGTTCACTATCATGGTTAAATTAGAAGCTTAATTAGTTATAACATGAATCTAATATGAGGTAGGTACCTATAGGGTGAGGACTAACCTATTAGCGTAGGTGAATAGTAAATTTGTTCTTCTCTAGAAAACGACTTAACTGTTAACCTAATCTTACTGAGTTCAGCGGGAGCGGTTTACATTGAACACTAACATTGAATCATCCTCGAAATTAATGTGCTCGGCCGGATTTCACTCGCATCCCCACGTTTGATTTGCATTCCCGCCCCCTAATCGTAACCTTGCATACTGTAGGTAGGCAGTGCAATGTTTATGGGAGAGGTTGAACGACCCCTCACCCCACTTCCACACCCTCCGTCAGCCCTTCTACCAATCCTGGTCGGCGGACGGGAGAAATTAAATCGGACGATGAACTCCCTCTCTTTCCATATACATTGCGGAGAGCTCACATACATTTGCACATTTCGCAAATATTCAAATAAGATGGGACTAGAAGCTCCATATAACTTCCCTTGGCCTATATAGAAAAATACGTTTTTTCCCCATTCTGTAGAATATTTTGTTAGGTTTTAGAGCCAAAAATATTAAGCTCCTGTCATTAGTTCCATTGGTGCTTTCAGATTAAACAATTTATTATGTTACGATTATCAGGCAGTGTATTTGAAACCTAATTGAAACGTTTAAGCCATGGAGCATACACGAATCAAAAGTTTCAGTAAAATGTCCTCATTTAAATCCTTTTTGAGGCATTCTGAAACGATTCGTAAGGGTTGCGCTTCAGGCATATAAGATTACTTTAGGACATATTTATAGAAATTTTCGCACAAAATTATGCTAAAAAGGTCCAGTCATGCAGCATGATTCGTATGAGCAAATTTTGGTCAATTATCTTACTATATGATGTTACATTGTTTTGAAAATTGAAGACTTTGAGTGAAAATAAACTGTAACTACCAATTTTATGGTAAAAATACTCGTTCTAAATAATAATCTGCTACCCAGAGAGAGATGTTGGATTTTGAGTGTTCTATTTTATGTTCTAGTTTATGTTTTTTTGAGATGTTGGATTTTGAGTGATCTATTTTATAGTTAATAAACTTTATTTGAGCAATATTCTGCTAAAAAAATATAGATTATTTGAGAAAATTCGCTCATACGATCATGCTGCATGACTGGAACGGTTTCCAATCTTCGTAACTAACCTGGTCGGGGGTTCCACTATGCCGGTACCTATGTATCAATTATACATTTCATAATTTTGTTTCCTCATCACCGATGGTAGAGAAGCTTTTTTTTTTTGAGCGGGAAGTCGAAAAAATGTTTGTCTTCCAAAATCAAAATGTTCACTTGCTTTTTGAGTTTTAGAGCTTGTTGATGAATTTCAGTTCCGTGTCTGTCTGTGGTAAGCCCATAGGTATGCCAACCCTTATGCCAAGTTTTGGTTCGATTTTGATGAAACTTTTACGGATTGTGCGGGTTAGCTCCTAGACGGTACCCTATAACTGTCAACCGAGTCATTGTCAAAAAATTTGCAGATTTACAGAATCGTTCCAACTGATTTAGACATTCATTTCACATATATTATATAATTATAAATTGCTCTATCAATTCAAAAGTCACTTTCCACAAGCAATTCAAGCACGCCCAGGTTGAGTAGATATGTAACTTGTCTTAAATACCTACCTGCTTCCTTGTCGTGAACACCTGTTCTCTTTATCGCAGATCAATTCTCAAAGCTCGAGTTTATTATTTTTTATATTCCCAAACTCTTTAAAATGAGTGCACCTAATAGTCCGGTAGAATTAGTCCTCAATGAACGTTTTAGAGAAAATTGTTTTTGTCTTTTAGTATGAGTGCCAAAAAATACCGATAGGGCAGGTTTAAATAACAAATTAAATAGTGGCATACAAAACAAATCAATTAAAATTTGCTCTGATACTTCTTACAGCTTTATTGCTGGGAAATTGAGATTTCGTGACTTTTCAGAGATTATTCAAGGGAAGTTAGTCTTGCCAGATTATTCAGTTCGAAACGCCTCCCAGACACTGTTACTTGTAGAAGGATTTTCATCAACCCACAGCGAGTATTTCTTCTCCAGACGATCTCTCTCGTGTCCCAAAGACAATATTTGCTCGCGTACAATTTCCAAGGAAGGTGGGTAAGATTAATCGCTTTTCCCCCTCTTCTCGCTACTCATCCAACAACGCTGTTTACCAGAAAAGGAGATATAAGAAAATGGTGATATTAGATGACTCGTTTGTCGCGAAAGGACTGTTGAATGAAGGATACCTTGCCTTTGATTATCATTTTCAAGAAAAAACATACCTCATCTTGAGGGAGTGGACACCACTTTCATTAACTTAAGTAGTTTAATTTTTACGACTTTGTACACTCTGTTAATACTTTTCAGTATTTCTCTCTATCCTGGTGAAAGGTAACCTTTTAGAGTTTAGTTCCGTATGATTTCTTTCAAACCCTACAGCCTTTTATGAATTTTGATGTACCTATTCCAAAATTTAATATATATTTTGGAAAGTTCAAAGACTCAAATACCTACTTCATTAGAAGAGAGAAATTGTTCATCGCTCATTATTGGATAGCTAAAACACAATTTTAAAACAGTTACATTTTTTTTACACTAGCACCCTCAAGCAAACCCTAACAACCCTAGCAACCCCTAGCTATTTTTGAGCCTAGCACAACACTGTGGTGCTTCACGTGATTCGTAATAATTTAGCCAATTTCCTCTTCATTAATAATTTCAACTGGTGGCAGAAAATGGAAAAATTTCTCGCTTCTTCATTGATCCCGTCTTCAGCCACTGTTTCACATAAATTATTAGCTGATCAGGATGCACTCACGAAAGAAGTTCAACATTGATGAATGAATGATTGATTGATTGAATGATGTCTCGAAAAATCGGCTCTTTTATTTATATGACAGTGGAAAAATTTGGATTATTCTCGATGGATAAATTCTGGGTAACAGAGGTAAAGGCATATTAATTGTGGGAATCGGGGAACACACTGAATACCCGGCCTTCCATTACTAACTATGTTCTATGTCAGAAAGTACAAAGATTGTTTTCAGCTGAACTGACGTAGAAATGGCTTCTATCGAAACCATGAAAAAACTATCCATGAATCGGTGTTGCTTATTTCAAATGATGATTATACTAATTATTTTCCAGTTCGGGTCAAAGATGGTAGCGGACCTCCTGGAAACAGCCAGTGAACCACATTTTAGGAAGCCGTGAGCTTGATGAAAAAGCGCTAATTGAGTGATGCCACCTATCTGCGTCTATGTTTCTTTCGCCACATATCGAAAAATTAATTGGGCAAATGAATTAGAAGGATGTTTAGTGGTACCAAGGTCGCATACCTTTCTCATGAATGAAAAATATCCTAAATCAATCCGCTTTCTATGCTATACATAAGCTGAACAAATAGATCCGAATCTGTGGTTGGAATCGAAAAAATAATACTTTATAATTGTGCTGTGAAATATACATTTGAGCTTTATAATACAATAAAATAAATAACGCACTGCCGCCTACCGGAGAATAAGTAAAAATCACTTGTGCTCTCCGGTAGAGTCATCATCCAAAACCCATCAATAGACCACAATCATACGAGTATGTAAATTAATCAATATAACATAATTATATAAAAAAAGATCAAGTAATGTACAGAAGACAAATCGAATAACTAATAAAGAGAGAGAGAGAGAGAGAGAGAGAGAGAGAAAAAAAAACTTTTAAGTGGATCTTTAGTATGAAGAGGAAGATGAATTGCCCAAAATCTGTTCGATTAAAGTTCGTTTGAACAATTTACGGCTCGAAAAATTAAAAATATTGATTTTCCGATTGTACAAAAAGGTAACAGCCTGGATATGCGCTGTACGCTTAAAGAGTTCAGTTCTCACCACAGGTAATCTCAAATTTGAATCGGTTGCTGTACGAGTCTGACACGCTCTGCTGAAAAATTCCTCACCAACGCCCTTCTTAAAAACTCTGTATGACTCTCCATATTCTTTATGCTAGTCATTTAATAGTAAACCAAAACAGAGAGCTTTACCATAATAGTTTCATTTTCCACAAAAAAATTGTTAATAGAAAAAAAAAAAAAAAAAAAAAATCATGCAAAGTTGAGTAATTATTATTTAGAAAGAGTTTGTTCGTCATAAAATTTATGATTAACGAAAGGAATCATTGCACACAAAGAGCTTAACATTGTAAAGCAAGATAAAATATATATGATATGAGAATTCGCTCATACTATCTTACTGCATGACTGGTTCACTCTATTAGGTTTTCGTCCAAACAGTTTAAAGGGGTAAATTTGTAGTCGGGGATTTTTAAAGGGTCCGATTCTGAGATGGAAAATGAATAATTTCGATACTCGAAAGTTGCCCATTACCACAGGCAGCATCCCGGTATTAAAAAAGCACTAATGTTTCTCCTATTCATGGTAAAACGTATATTCATAGATTTGTTTTGTGACCGTGAATGTGTTTGGGTTAATGCACTATCGCAGGTGATCAGGATGGTACCAGCCATTTCATTCTCTAAAGTGAATAGGAGAGAGTTCAGCTCACTCAGCTGATCAGGAAAAAGCCCATAATTTCATTCGTCTCTAAGTGTCCCACAGAGCTTCCCTACCAAATCACAACTTCCTAGGTTAAACAGGACAGAATTTAAACAACTTAGCTGACCAGGAAAGATCCCATCATCCCATTTGTTTCTTTCATTCTTGATGTCCCAGGGAGGCTCCCCACCAAGTGCGTTTAGCAGAATTTATGCTGAAATAATAAACCCACCGCCACAATTAATGCTGATTCCCATGAAATAGCTATTTGATTGCTACCTTGGTTCTTTGGTGTAGCGAATTTCAGACGGACACTTCGACCGGCTCTAAAACACATACTCATGCTAAAAAAGTTTCAGTCGTGCAGCATGGTCGTATGAGTGAATTTTCGTAAATTATCGTACTATATTATGTTATTGTTTCGAAAATTAAAGACATTGAGGGAAAAGAAATTTGTAACTACCAATTTTATAACGAAAAACGCGTTCTAAATAATATTCAGAGATTCAAAAAGAGATTTTGGATTTTTAACTTTGTGTAGTTTTTATTGATTTTTTAGTACATTTTAATGAAATTTAAGTCCATTTTTCAACATAATTTTGTACATAATTTTTTAATGTTCTACTTTATAGTTAATAAACTTTATTTGAGCAATATTCAGCTACAAAATATAAATTCAACTATTTTTACCATTTTTGCAATTTATCATTGATTTTTTCAGAATTTTTTTTTTTTTTTTAATTTGACCAATTTAATGAGCTCGTGTGTGCTCTCTACGTTGTGTGTAGCTCAGCTGCTTTCATTATCAGAACGGTTTAGGCCCCGAAAGATTTCAGCATAAATTGATATCATTTCATCAAGTAGTGAACCACTTCAGATGGATAAATACTGACGGAGTTACATTTCCCTAGGAACGGCTTCGTCGAAAGCGGAAACCATTAGAAAATCATAGATGAGGTTGGCGTCGCCCATTTTAGTCTGACATCCAACCCAAAAACATATCCATGTTGATTGTCTGAATGTTGAGGAAACCAAGCGGATATTTCAATATCGAAGGACAACGATCGCTTCAACCACCTGCACGAATGGGTGTCACGTGCCAAGTACCATTGTCATTTGCGATAGCAAAAGAACGTTTTTTTAATCCTTGGATATTCCTCATTAGGGTAGGCAGAGCAGAGAAACTAACCCGCACAACGCGGCTTCATTGCGGGTACTTTAGCACCCGCAGTTCTGCCGCCACCTTAGGTCCTTCCACCGCTGTACACCCTCCCTTGTAAAACATTAGTTCGCCAATTAGGTTTCTCTTTGCTCACCCCTTTCCACCCTTTCGTCCTCTTTCAGAGCTTTTCCGGAGGGTGCGAGGCTCTGACGCGGGTCCCCTTTTCAGCCAATCACACTCTGTGAAGTACGAGTTGCGTCAATGGGGTCCCTCTGTGAATGGACAAATGCCTAAACGACCTCTCTACAGGCCGAAAATTAGTCATGGGAATGATAACGCCGCTTAGACAAAATTATGCTTTCATATAACATGTTCTTTACTTTTCTTCAACATGATTGACTACATCTGGGGTTCTTAACCTTTTTGAGTTGTCGGACCACTAATAAGGACCAAAAGTTTTCGAGTACCACTTGATTGTGTTAAACAATAGTTATTGATACAGTAATTAATTAGTACTATTTGTTATTCGTGGGGGTTTTAGAGTATATTTGAAATGTTCGATAACTTCTTAATGCGATGGCACGCGCGTGATCGCGCGTGTGATGCAAGTTTTCGATCGGTTGATCGATGTGGAGGTAATACTTGTTGAATCTGCCATTCGGAGTTTTACCAGTTCCGTGCGCGAGAACAAATAAAAATCGTTGCTAGCATACAGTGGTACTAGAGAACAGAGGGAAAAGTTTCAGCGCAATATCTCAACGTTTGGTGTCTCTGTGTTACAACAAATCACACTTTTGCACCATAACTCCCTGGTATTTGGAAGAAAAAAAAAAAATGGATTTTCGCAGTTCATGCCGTTTTGTGATTTTATCACTAAAGCTGTTCTAGTGTCATCTTGTATAATGAGATCGCTTCGATACTAAATGGATCACGTACCAATTTTCGGCTAGTCATTATTCTACGATTCCGAAAGTGCAGTAATGTATCTATCAATTGAATGATCCCACTGCTGTTAAGAAGCAAATCGCGAATAGGTGGATACGAACTTTTTCTATTCCCCCCGCTCACCTACTTCATTTTTACTGTTTTCCAAGTTTTCGAGAAAAAAATTAATGGATCACTTTGGGATACCTTACGGACCACTAGTCTACATCTTTCGTTCTGGCTTTCACTGATTCCAATCTAGCTTTGAATTCCAAAGTAGAACAACGCAGAATTTCTACCAATTTATAGAATAGAAAGGTTATTTCATTTAGTTTATTTAGTTTTATGTGTTATCCCATATAATGATATGCATAACAGGACGATGATGATATAGTGAGATAATGGACGACTCAGGTGTTGATTAATCCATTCGAGTACCCGCTTCGCATAGTTATTACATAACATCCGATTAGTAATCAACAAAAGAACTATACTGAAGCGTTCTTGTTCAATTAGTTGTGTTCCCACGAGTCAACATTATCTTTATTCAAATTTGTTTTGCATGTACCAATGTTTCGTCAGCTGTACCTCCTATTATTTGTATTCATTTCGTTTATTAGTCTTACAGCTTGTTTTAAACTAGTTTATCCGCTGACCACGTTAAGCACAAAGTTTGGAGATGGCATCATTTATTCGATCCCACGTCCTAAAAAGCATCAAACTAAAAAATATACGTAATTTTGAGATTCGTCGTCCCATATCAGTAGTAGAAAAATGCAGTACCGCGACTTCAGTCCCTTCAAGCCCTTCAAAAGGGCTGAAATTCGGGGTTTCATTAGAGGACCCCCTTCTTTATCAGTGAAATTTAATTTTGGGAGCGGTCCAACAATTAGGGTAGATGTGGAGGTTTGAAAAGTGTGGTTGTTCTCTGACTAAGATTTAATGAAAATTGGGATTCACTTACTGCTGATCAGGTAGTGAAGGACAACTTTTTCCAACGACCCTTTGAATGACAACATAACGTCAATATTTTCAGTATCCTCTTCCTCCCCCCTTTTCTGTTGTTATGTTGAGTCTAGTGCTATTAGCTTTGACCCTTTAACCCGATTCTTTTCTCAAATATTGGTTTCTTCAAATAAATTACAGTTGACTCCTTTGTTTACAAGTTCTAGCCTACAATGTCTAGAACGGTAGCAATACTGATGTTGAAATTTGAAATGTGCAAGTGAAGTTTTCGATTTGGAGGGCTACGAAATTTTCAAACCCTAAAAAATGAGTTTTTGTACTTTCGGTACTGAGGAAGCAATATACCAACCTACCACTAACGTAGGCAAAGTTCCTAGTATTGATAAGCAGTACCTACGCAACCGGGCGTGCTGAGACCCTTATTTCACACGTGAACCGTAAAAGGCCTGTGATCTTCATGTACATTTAATTACGTTACTTAGCTCTTCGTTTCTGTGTTTACTTAATTAAAACTGAGTCCAGTTCCCAGAACCCATCGCTCTTGTTGCCAAAGACTAACGAACCTTTCTTACCCATTGCTATCAGAGCTCCGCCAATGGATCGGTTACAACTTAATAATTGGAACGCATTATAATCGTGCGATATTTTGCTCACAAACCGAACCTAATTAATCGGCAAAATATTGAAATAATTATTACTGTTGCTTTAAGCCTAACCGGCAAGGCGTGATAATATAATTACTCTTATGCAGATTTTCACTCTTTTGGCCACTTTCACAAACAACACAAACGAGTTTATGCTCGATAGATTAGAAATAAACGGAATCCAGCCCATCGTCTATCAGCAGAGCGCTTAGAGAGTTTGAACTCCTACGAGTACATATTTATGAACCCCCGAAATCCGGCGAGTACTTAGGGATGATAGATTCAAATTTGTCATGGTAAGACCACGTGTGTAATTTATATTTATAGTTATTTTATAATATCTGTAATTTTTTAGGTTTTAGCCAACTGCACTTAATATAATATAGTTTGGTTTACTCGGTTATCCAATACGGAATATTTGTTTGGGGTGGAAGTTACCCCGCAACACTGTAAAAACTGTTGGTGCTTCAAAATCCCATCATTAAAACAATTCATAGCAAGTCTGGACTTTATTCAAGTGGATCTGTTTTCACAGATTCGCTGCTATTTTCGTTACCTTACCTCTTTTTGAAAAATATGTTTATTTTTCTACCATAAAGTCCGTTGTATTATCAACACTTTCTCAAGCCATGACTATTCTACACGTTTTAAATTGGCAGGAAATGCTGAAATCCCATCAGCTTAGCCATTCAGTTTTGAAATCAAAAAGTCCTCATCATAATCTTCATGTGTTTCATGATTTATTGATTGAAGAGTTGAAGTTTCAAGTTTGAGTTTTCAAAGCTGAAATATTAGGCTTAAGTGATAAATATTTGATATCACTGAATCTTGATTAAACTCTTTGGATAATGGAAAGTATATTATGTTAATTAGTTCTCTCTCTCTCTCTCTCTCTCTCTCTCTCTCTCTCTCTCTCTCTCTCTCTCTCTCTCTCTCTCTCTCTCTCTCTCTCTCTCTCTCTCTCTCTCTCTCTCTCTCTCTCTCTCTTTCTCTCTCTCTCTCTCCCTCCCTCCCTTCCGTGTTTTTACAACCGTTTGAATATAGATATTTACTTTTCTTTTGCACTATTTATTGTTTTAAATGATATTTAACGCTTGCTCCTCTAAGTAATTAAGTAATTTCTTGTCTATAGGCAGTTAGGTTGCTCTTGCTCCTTCGTTATGGGGTGAGCCTTCGACGGGCAATATTTGTTCAGTAATCAATTCATTTGTCAGTAAACCTATGCAATATTCCAATATAAAATCGATTGAATTGGACCGTAAAGGTACTGCTGTATTAATTTTATTGGCGGAGTACTTGCGTTTCTTGGTAAATAGAAGTACTGGTAATTAGGAATGCAAATTCAGGAATTAAAAACATGATGGATTGTCAATGATTATAGTTTGGTAAATGTCATCTGAAACATTCATCCGTCAATTATCTCTAACTAGAGTTTAGAACACCAGAAAGGGCATTATTGTGACCAAAAAACATAGGGAAATGGGAAGATTAGGTTACCCAAGTGACTGATGTTTTGGTAGTAACGTCAGTTCTTCTGTGACAAGTTAAGTCGTCTGTCATGTAGACGGGATCACCACTTTAAGCCTCCATCTGTTTTCTGTTCACTGAATAGAACACTACCTTCCACCCACATCCCAGGTAGAATATCAATAAATGCAATGTGGGGCTGAATGTTGATCATTCATGACAATTTAGAGGATGTCAATAAGATCTCTTCACACATAAAACTTCTGAAGATGAGCATCAACTGCTGATACACCTGATTTAGGGTTTTGACTGTTCCTACTGAATCTCGGATCGAACTGTGATTTGAAGACGTGCATTGCTTGCGCCATGTTTAGGCAACCGTTATTGTACTACATAATATCCTACTACATGTTGGGCATAATTTACAACAAACATGTCTATTAAGGTGTTTATCTGATGTTCCAAGATTGCTATGCTCGATATGTGCATAAATATGATAGGAATATATGGCAGGAGTTGGTATTACAGCCTCGTTTTTTCATTCCAAGTAGGTAAACTTGGGAAATCCAATTTAATAGTACAAGTGAACTTTTTTATTTTTTTATTTTATAGATATTTACATAGGTACATTTGCAATAGTTATGTCAAATTAAAATTCTTTACTCTACTAGGTACTGAAAAAATAGCATTTTTTCATAAATTCAGTTTGAAGGAAAAAAAATGGTGTAAATAAGGAATGGGAGTTACATATATATATATATATATATATATATATATATATATATATATATATATATATATATATATATATATATATATATATCCTTCTTAGGAAAATTGTTTATGGTTTCAAAGGCCAATCATAACTTCGGTCCCATCAAATTAAAGCGATCTATGATCAGTTTCGCAGACAGAAAATGAAGGCAGTTTGAGAAGTAGGCAGAAGAATAATTAGGACCTAAATAGCTACGTAGCTCTAAAGCTATTTCCTATGATATTCACCCTATGAAGCTGGACTTTAGCATGTAGCCTCTGTGGGACTTCAACTGAGTGATTATAAGCTGATCAGCTGAGTTAGCTAAATTCTCTCCAATTCACCCGGAAGTAGAAATTTGAGGTGGAGACTCTCTGGGACATTAAGAGGTGATTGAAATTATGGGCTCTTTCCAAATGAGCTGAGTAACCCAAATTCTCTCCTGCTCTCCCAAGTAAGCTGAAATTTGATAGGGTGACTCTTTGGGACATTAACAATGTATTGATACCGAGAATTCCAATGATTCCAACAGACGTGGCATTCGAATTCAAATTATTGCAGTTTTCCATCCGCCTTGAATTTGAAGTGAGCATCAATAAAACGCAAAGACAGACGCTCCAAGTCTGCGGCATCAATTTAAAAGAAAAAATGTTTTTCACATGTCCAATTATATGTGCCCTATTCAAAGGTCGGATTAATATAAAATTAATTTTTTCATGCACGAGACGAAAAAACAAAAAATATAGATTACCTCAATGAATTGAGATAAATAATTTGATAAAAACTAAAATTCCATGTATCGGATTGATTTTATTTTTGATTATATTTCTATTTTTATTGAGTGCAGCAAAGCGCATCGGGTCAGCTAGTTAAATGATGAAATGTCTTTAGCAACACTCAAAATTTGAAGTTATGTTTTGAATATTATGAACAGAATCACAAAGGTCCATTATTGAAAACAATAGACCAATAATGCATGATGAATGGATAAAATTAATCTCAATATCATTACTTAGGGAACTAGATTCAAGACAAATAGGCTGGGCCCCAATCTTTAAAATCGCTTTAACGACGTCCCTCTGAAGCTAGGTAATATTAACAAGGCTTCGCATATTATAGGAGGGACCCCCTATTGAATTGGTGACCGTGAAGTGACGGTCGGAAAATGGAAATGTCCTGTTAATCAGTATTAAATGATAAAAATTTCAGAGATATATCCATTCATATTACGGAGAGGAAGCTGTGTGCCACACCATAAATATATATTTGCGGCATATTTTGGTTACAAATTTTAACCATACATTGCCACTCATACATTTATTTTATTTTTCTCCCGAATGGATATAACATGGATAGATGATGAATTTTTAATTTGGCCTATAAAACCGTTAATTTTAAATGACAAACGGTTAATTTGAAATGAAAAACCGTTAATTTGAAAAGAAAAACCGTTAATTTGATATGGAAAACCGTTGATTTGATGTGAGAAACCGTTAATTTGATGTGGAAAACCGTTAATTCAATTTGGAAATGCTATACTCAGCTATAAGTCAACAGTACTGCACTACTGAAGACTGAATAATACATACGATTGATTTGGATTTGTGGCATATCTAGATGAAATTTACACTCCACTGAACTGTAAAAATTTCCTCCTTTATAAATTTAGTAATTCCACTATTTACTAATATCACAAATATAATTATTGATTTGAACATATGATTGAAGGTTTGTTTGTATACTATTGAACAACTGGTCAACAAACCTGCTTACCTGTTATACTATAGGGTTTCATTCCCATTCAGGACATCCGTAGTAGGTGTCATCCTCCACATTCCCTACCAGTCCGGGGATTATGATTGCGGCCGAAAAGTCCAACCTGAAGTGGGGGGTGGACGGTGGGATTAGGTAACACGAAGAACCCCCGTTTCGGTTGTTACGCCTATAATCCTCCCGTAAGTAAGGTCCTCTGTCAGAGGGGCTGACGGCTCGGCGGGTCCATCCGCGTTTTCATTTCCTCGAAGAGAACAAGCCCCCTCACCCCATGTCCCGCCACCCTCACCCCATGTTTCCTCACCCCTTGTTCTACCACCCCTCATCTATGCACCCTCTCACGCCGCCGTTTTCCATTGTTCTTTCAACACGTGTGTCGAGGGGCTCGTCCTTGGGTCGCTTTTCCTGGAGGAAGATATAGCTTTCTCCGAGACCTCATTGGATATTGATTTACCGTTCCTGGGTTTTCGAAGGACAAACCTGTTTCGAGCAATGGAAATATTGAATCCCTCCTTATAATATCCTGCTTCGCTACATTATGATTACCCGGTGACCTGGACAGTTTCTCATTACGTCTCAGTTCAATTTATACTCGTATTTTCAACTCACTCCCACAAGATATTCAATGAATTCATGCAACCGCCAAGGTATCTGTATACCCGTAAGGATTAGATTGGTACGTAAAACATTCCCTTATTTTCATTCGAGTTTGGTAAAAGTAAAAGATAACAGGTAGAGGTAAAGGTTGTTATGCTACTAACTGTAATATCCATACCAGATTGTTTGTACATAAATCGATTTTGAAACGTAATTCAAGAAACTTAGGGGGGGCTTACATTTTTCGTTGATTCATTGCAAAGGTACATTATTTTAAATAATTGTACCGCTTATACAGAAAAAATCACGGCATGAATATGTCTTGTAGCTCCTCAATTCATATTTTCATATTTTTAAACGAATATAAATCATACACAACATAAATAATATCAACAGTATCAATCATTTATATACATAAATTAGATACATAAATGAACAATTTAATCTTTAGTTTGTAACGGTTCCAAACCGTTACGAGTACCGTTCTATTGAAAGGCGGCAGGGTCACCCGACGACACTGCCGCACTCTAACGCATTCGAGTCTCAGCTTTGATCAAGGTAAGAAGTAATTCTCTTCTTTGTGTGTATAGCAATTATCATATACAACCATTATCGATTCCTATCCATATATAACCAAATCGCTATCCTCATATACATATACCCCAAGTGCGGTATCTCATTTGCATCTATTGGATTATATTCAATAAATATACCCTGACAATAGCTTAGTCAGATCTCCTCCCTTTTAATACTCTTTATTGGAGCACCATACAGAAATAGGTATTAAAATAACCACAGTGATTAATTTCAGCATCTTACTTATAACATTTATCCCATTTATTGAAAGGCTAATCACGACAACCATCAGATCGTCACAAGTTATTGCCCGAGATAATAATGGAAGATGAGTACTGACATATGAAACATATTCTCGTGTCTCCAGTTAATTAACATGACGGCTAAACACTCCATCAATACCAAAATATACTCAACACTTCATAATAACCTCCAAATTTGCTTAAAAGCCGCTCAGCTGATTTGGGTTCTATGCGTCATCAAGTAGAGTCCTAAGGAGGCTACATACGAAATTATAGCTTCATAGAGTCAATAGCTTAGAAATAAGTTTCATGGCCGCTCAAATGATTCAGGTCCCATGCATCGTCAAGTGAAAGCCCTAAAGAGGTTATTTCCAAAGAGAAAAAAACTATCCCTTAAAATTTCCGGACTTGCTTTTCGTAAACAAGGGTAGAGATATGTAATAAATTTAATAATATTACAATAAAAGCGTAATAAATTCATAACGTCTCAGAACTGTTCTTGCCAACGTAGTTCATATTTGGATTATAAAAAAAGTGATCATTAGATTGATTAACTTTGCAAGCAATGTTCAGGTAACATCGGAATGTCAATATTATATTACTGAAAACTAATTCTATTAGTCACAGTCACTGATAAAAATATCAACAAATGCATTAATGGTTGCAACAACTTTAACATGCGTCACGCAATTCGAAAACGATTCGAATTCTAATTTCGAACGATTCTCAATAATTATTGATAATAATCGAGCAAATTAACCGATTTCCATTCTGAGACACTATGATGTACCTACTCTGTAAAATTTAGCCATGATTTTTCTTATGGTACAAGTTTTGAGTATTTAAATGTTAAGAAGTTAGTTTTCTGAGGTATCTTTGTACGAATAAAGATACCATGATGAAGCAGGGGACTGAACCAACTTTTTAGGCTCGCATGAACAGAGACAAACAAATGTGTGCTGCAGATAATTTTATGATAACTATCAAATTCGCCTTCATGCCCTAACGTTAGTCCTTTACGACGTCGTACGCTCCTCGTCGTCATCGTCAGGGCAAATTTTTACGACGTTATCATCCGATCTTAAACCCCAATGTCCACTAGGGAGGGTCACGAGTGGAGGGTAGCCCGACCGGGTCCGATGAATTACTAAACGCCCTCTCAGACTTTTATAACCCCTAAATTAAGAAGAAGTGAATTAACCGACGAGCCCCTCAGCAGGGGAAGCGGTCTGCTCCACTTCCTCCAGCCGCCCCAAACCGCCTTCCTACCATCTCATATCACTTCCTGCCTCGCTTCCCCAGAGCCCGACTTCCCCCGATCTTGTCCTTCTTTTTTTAATCGATATCCTGTAACCCCGAAAACCACCTATCCGTAGATGGGCGATCTTCCTCCGCAGATCTCTCTATTCTCGCTTTCTCTGAGTCAGCTCACAGCCGAAGCAGGGGGATATCGTGTGAGGGATATCATATTGCAATGGACTTACAGGTACACGTAATCTACCACTTATGAATCCTTGTTTATGAAACATTATTAGGGGAGACTGGGGTGAATAGGTCCATGGTGTACGTAAGGCCTTTATTATTTATTATTATTATTATACATTACACGAGTTTGAAATCCCTTTTCGTAGAACAAAAACAAGTGCAGCCAATAAACAATGAATAGTAACAAAACTCGGCACACCGCGCCTCGGCAGGGGGAACACCTCCTGGACCACCGGTTACCACTATTTACATACTTCGAACGAAATCATTGAAACACAGAATGGGTTTTAGCTCACGCGTTTCACATATACTCGTGAAACCCGCATGACTCAGATTTTGCGGTGTATCTTATCACTACTATGTCGAATTGTTTTTATTTATATATCACCAACGCAACGGTCCACCACCAGCTCAATGAAATCATCAGAAATAAACAAGCGGTTGCAATCATGTTCACTGTATCAATTATTGAGAATGATCACCTGTGTGTAAACAATTATTCAAATAACCATGCTCATAACTTAGTTTGTTGGCCACCCACATCACGGTAGTTAACATAATATGGTTGGTTAAATCGAGAGCTTTCGAACTAATGGTCAACGAATTTTGAGGAATGAAAAATGACGAAGTACCATTTCCCTAGCAACGACTCGGTTTTAAGCAGAAATTATCAGAAATTGTTGCAACACATTTTCGTTACACATAAACGTTTCGTTTTCGGTTGGAGATGCCAAAGCTAAAACACATTCTGTGTTAAAACATACCCAATCTATATTTAGGTACATATCAATAGTACACACAATCATTTAAACCAGAAAAACATAAAAAATAAATTCAAACAAGAGGGAATTCAATTAGCTTATCACCACTCCGCCAGTCCTCATCCCCCGCCTAATGCTAGATGGGATACTTGCTTTAACATCAATTACATTGGCATACCTACTCGTTAGCAGATGTCTGCGTTCTGGTAAGAGAACTGTTCCTCCCATAATTAGTTCTGTGAAACTTGGGGACGAAAGAAACCATGATCCTTGTGGCCCTGAAAGGCGCTCGGAAAACTCTTGCCAAAAGTAATGGAGAGTCAATTTCGTTCATTATAATTTCAAAGTGATTAAATCGACTTCCAGCCGGGATGCTCAGGCGTAGAGAGAGTCAGAACCCTCGTCCCTCGTAGTTTTGTGAAAGGCCATCTTCAGGAATCTATGCAGTACACGTTCCAATGAGATAATGTGTGTAAAGTAAGCTGGATTCCGCATATAAGAAGCAAATTCCAAGTGGCTGCGCACCAGAGAACAGTAAAGAGGCTCCCAAGCTTCTGAGAGGCCGTAAGGTACGGTAGAGGAAACTCAGCTGCTTGAGACCACTTGAGGTCTCATTGATGTGTGATGAAAAACAGAAATCCGAATCAATGGTAACTCCAAAGTCCTTCACTTTATCCATTCTGCACTGTGGGCAGCCTTTCTAGTTTCTAAATCTCTGATGGACTTGCAGCTATACATAAACAAAGATATACCAATGTGGCGCTCCCAGATTAGTTTCTAAAAAGTAGAATTTAAGGGATGAAATATTGAAAAATCGAGATCTCGGAAAATGTCGAAGTTTTAAACGTCTGATCACCCGAAATTAATTGCTAAGGATCAAACAGAATGAGTTCACCGAAGAAAAATGGTTTCTGTAGGAAGGAAATGGTATCCAACTATAGACATCTCAACCTTGAATAACCGAGGAAGGGAACTCCTGATAGATGTACATAATGCACTATAAAAGTTTTAAGGAACGTTCTTTTATCTGTTTTTGAAGATAGATTTTTCGGTTATGCGGACCCTACCCCTCGTTCAATTTCGTCGGGAGTTCTTCTCTTCATTGTCTTTCCTCGGTACTCAAAAAAACCAGCTCCGGCTGGATCAAGAGTTACGGCCAGTAGTTAGTGCTAGTGGATCCCCACTCTTCTTCTCCCTTGTTCTTCGACCGCCGTGCGGCGCTCCGGTTGCCTGCAACCAACACTAACGATTTGTTTCCCCGCTAGTGTGGCAGTCCCACTTGTTTTTCTATTTTATTTTTCCTATCCTATTTTCATGGCAGTTTTCCCCTATGATGCATACGGCTTGAAACGGCTGAATATTTTTTATTTCTACGAGGGATTTCAAGAGCAGCGCCACCTGGCACAAACACACAGACCACCGTGCAATCAACCGATCCCAACTAGGACGATGGTTTTGTGCTGTACACAGGGTATACATTTAGGTGTGTATATATTTTCCAAGTTGGAAGTTAACGCTTCAGCACCCTTGTGGTTCTTTTTGACTGTATTCACTTGTTTAATTACTAATATGTTTCTTGCATTCGTCCCGACTGTCTTTATCAATAAACATACGAACGCCAGCACAGCCAGCTAGAGCAGACGAGAAATCATACGTTACTGTCTTACGGAGCTGACAAAACATCATCCCACCCGGATGTGAAACCCCTGTTCCCTCGCCAGTGAAACGCAGTAAAGTGCGCAACTGGCTAAGCTGATGATATAATTTTAAAGCCAACTTTCGACTTGTTCACTTTCTCACCAAGAACCTTATCTTTACCTCAAACCACAGAATTCTGTATTCCCGCCTTGATCCTTCCCAATTTAGGCCACGGGTTTTCGCATTCGTCTCCACCTATCCAAAATTAGGCCACGGGATTCTGCATCCCGACTTCAGTACTCTCAAATTTCTTCTGAATTTAACCACTCAGGATTGCGCATTCTGGCGTTAAATTCAGCTCACTATCCTTCAAGTATCCAAAGTACAAACTAGGGTATTTATTAGCTAAAGTTCGAAACAGTCAGTTCCCATTTTAAATTTACTAGATTCACTTAGCTCAATCGAAACGCAACCCCAAAAATTAACGTTGGTTAATTCCTCCTCCATCCTCTTTTGAATTTCTTACTAAAAATAGAATTATTGATGCAGCTATTCACCAAAGTATAAAGCCAAACTATGATGTTTTACGACATTCAGAAGTATGGGAATTAAATTAATGCAACAAATCGTAACAGGGTTTTGCGGAAAGAAGAGACATCCTCGTACTTGGATTGAGTTTTTATGAAACAAAATATCGCCAACATTTCAATTGATGGATTCGCTGACATGATTCTAAAATAGTAGACGCGAGATAAAATTATTTCGATCTGTAAGAAATGAAAAGTCTCTAGATTGGTTTCTTCCACCACAAGTTTAGAACATGCTTCAGATGGATTTCCAAAGGATTTTTCCTTTTTACCCACGCCGAACCATTGTGGCAATGCTACCATGAGTTCTTTTGCAGCTCAATTTATTCTCGCTGTTTTCGTCCAGCGATTGTCTTCAGATTGAAAAGAATCTCTACATCCTGAAGAGGAGGACAGGCGTCAAGATTGTTTGCTAACATTTCATCTTCATGTCACAGGGCACCTTGGGCCTTAGATTCCGATTTAGCATGAGCGCTTTAGAAGGTAATCATGCGCTTTCAACATATGAAAGCACCCAACAGATGCTTGTTGGCAGCTCGGCACTCTACAGATTTAGAAGTAAATGTTAACCGATTGCAATATAGCTTTATTTTTTGTAAAATTGGCAGCAACACCAATAACGGCCATAAAATTTTCATTTCATAAGTAAATGGAAAAGAAGTGGGTAGCCTTCAACACAGAACATAGAAACACAGTTGTTTCTATGATGCCTTAAACAAAGTAGGTATTATATAATTTCCATCTTTACAAATAACATCGTGCCAATAACGGGCCATTTGACTTTTCCAAATTAAGAATGAGAAATATTTCAACATTTTAATGATTGGGAAAAGGGATTTTAACTTTTCCCAGCATTCTCGCAATCTTTTCATGAAGTGTTGATGCAACGTGGTTGTGGTAAGGGCGGGAGTCAGAAAGTTTGAGTAAAGGGGAATCCTAGAAGGGTAACTGATACAACGCGGTCCTAACGTGAGAAGAATGCGGTGACAACACTGTCGGTTGGCGTCGCATCTTATTCAGCATAATCACAACTGCCACAGAGAGAATATTATGATCTCGTGTTTCGTCCCACTACCTGCTCCGTTTGATTAATATATGAGCGAAGGCTAGAATGTGTGGTTGTTGAAAACCAGAGATTTTAAAACTAGCCACATCTACGCTGAGTATTGGTAACTGGCATTCATCAAAAGCAACTAGCTGTTTCTTATTGTTCAGTGGTGTTAAGGATCTAGGGTAATTACATAATTTTTTAGCCCTCATTGTCACTCCTGATTTGGATTCATATGAAGCACTTTTTTGTTATAACGTGGCCAAGACCCCAACCATGGGCTAGTCTAGAGTTTCTTTAAAATTTTAATTATTTATTTATTTATCTAAATTAATATATTAATTTATCTATTTTAGCAAATTTAGCAATTATCTATTTTCGTAGAAAATGAAGCGATTGCTGTGGCTCCAAAAAATTTAAAATCAAGAATTTTGAAAATGTTCCTCATTGAAATCCATTTTGAGACATTCTGAAACGAATCCCTAGAGTTTAACATTTTTTCATATGTATATGTATACACACACACACGAGCTCTAGACTTCATGATTCGTTTCTAGACGTCCCAATGGTTTTCCTTTTCAAATTTTAGATTCACAGATTGAATAGCAAAGAAACTAGCTCCCTATATTCAATTTCTATACGCTCTACTAAATACTTCTACACTCACTATCATCAGTTTGTAAACAAGACATGAGAACTGTTACGCGCATAGCTTTGCTATATTCTTACAGTAATGGAGTTATAGTGAGCAGGAAAATGGTAGTTAAATAAAGAGATGTCAACGAGTGGTAAACGATTTTTCTGGGTTAAAGAGTTAAGAAGGTGAACAAACGTAACAAGGGGGTTGTTGTATGTGAAAATGATCAGAAAGTTTTCGTGACAGTTTCGTGTGTAATTTTTTGACAAATAGTTCTCCATAAAAACGTGGGTATTTCACATTAAAAATAAAAATTTTACACAGGGAGCCTCAATGTAGGTTTATTTAAGATTGTATCTTAGGAAAGTCAAGGTAAGATGAAAATCTGCGCACACAGAGTTCAGCCCAAGTTTTAGGTTCTAAAGGCGATTAATTCCGTGACATCGTGCTTCTTTTGACGGGCAGAGGTCGATACTTCTATCGGTCGAAAAGTAATGGGGAGGAGGGGAGGGCTAAATATCAAAACCGGGAGGAAAAAATGAAAAGAAAAGACCTGGACCCGAAGTTTTAAGGGAGAAGAAAAAAGGTCACAAGTAACGAGTTTATTTTTGAGAGTTCTCAAACCTAATGCTTAGAGAGCCTTTGGCCGAGACGCCGTCATCTTTTTAAACCCTTCTGTTCTCACATTTGAATATTTTTTACATTTGAACTTTTCACAATTCATTGAACAGACTTTTCCCTTCTCGTGGTAAAGGGTTGGGGCATGAGGCTCCTAGTCTGTGAGACCTCACAGAACCATTGTGAAAGAATGAATACAGACTGGAGGTTGAATCGTGTAATCCCGAGAGTTTTTATAGAAATGGTATAATTTAATGAGAGGAAACTTGTAACAATCATTGTTATTACAACCGTATTCTCATAACAAACTTTATGAATTTGGGAGTTTATAAAAGAAAATCGGAGTTTCAGGTGCACTGATCTTCTTAGGTACCTGTTTTATCGGTTTCAATGAATTTTTATTGATGCAAATAGATATCACACTCACTCATTTCAGGGACACTCAAAAGTCGACACTTGAATTATGATCTTAAAATAGATAAAATCGAAAGAGTTGTTAAAAACCAATTTTTGAGGATTTTCTACACGGAAATTATTATTGTTTCCTTACATACGTTATTTGACCAAGAATCGAGATAAACAGACCCGATCTTTCACAAAATAACAAGCATCCGGATAAAAATGGCACAAATTATTTCACAAAGGTTGATTGTTTCTGAGTAGGTAGCTCTTCTACGAAGAAAAAATTGTCTATAATTACTAAAAGTACTTGATGGAATGTACATTACCACAATATAATTGCAAAGACGTAGACACATAGAGAAGTGAAATTAATGGAATTAAAAGGAAACGCCCAGTGGTGTTTTTTCTAGTTCCATTTTACTAGTCCCTCTGTTTTTAAACAGAGCTGATATAAGCAGAGCTATATATATACTATATACAATAGTACATTAGAACTTAAGTTCATGTACATTGTAGTTGGTTAAGACAGACGGAAAATCAATGAGATAACGTAGAAAAGTAGAACATCTACGTATACCTACTCGTCAGTAGTCCATATACATGTACAGGTTACATTGGAATCATATCAGCATATACGTTTATGATGATATTTTCCCCCGTAAAAGTTGAAGCGCTTTGGGAGAGCGAACGAATGAACGAACAGCGATCCGGGTGGTATCATTCGATTCTTTGGGATGATATCTATCAACGACAGCCAAAAAGTCGTTGCTCACATTTAGAAAGTTTTCGGAATTCGATTTTTCAATATTTCAGTGCTAAAATCCTCCTTCAGGGTTAAAATGATGCTGTCGATTTAGGATCAACTCCAAAGATGATTTTTCATCCAATATTCATAAAATTTGGACCAGTGATTTTGGAAGAGAGCCCCAAGCGGCGGACGGTGGACAGACGGGTTGGTTTTTTGAATTAGTCATTTATTATCAACTACTAATCATTAATTACTAATCATTAGTAATTCCGTATATTTTTCGTTTCGCTTTTCGACTTTTGTCACTGAGAATGTTAGCTATTTATACTTAGTAGGTATTAATGTTGGGTGTGAATGATGTAATAATTTTATAAGACTTACTTTCTCTGATTAATTCCAAAAATACCTCCTCCGATTAATTTCTAAGGGAAGCGGTAGTAAAAAATTACAATCGTTGGGTCATCAGCTCCACCGTTACAACCAACAACACAACAACCGAACATTTTTCTAAGTAAATTTTCCACAAAATGAAGATATTTTATCATGATAAGTAATGGATTATAATCCGACCAGTCTACATACTTTGAAGGAGCCGACAGAAAAATACATAAATAGCATGATATAATAGGTAACTACATGAGATTCTTTTTGGATGTTTTATCTGCCCAAACCTTCGTGGTGGAAACAAAGGTTCCTTTTTAATGAATATCGTCCATACTATTTCGTAGTGGGCAAATATTGTACTAAAGTTTCTGGGATACGATTGTACGGTGAAAGTAGGAAGAGTTCAGTACCGTTCCTTTACCATAGAATGACTCAGCTTTGTAAGGTGATGCGCGCGACTTTTTCGTTATTGATTTATTTATTTATTTATTATTAGATTGCTTGAGTTAATGATAGTATCCCATTTTATTAAAACTCAATAATATATATCAAACCCGAAGCCAATCGCCATCAAACCTATATAATCGAGTGGCATACAACAAAAAAAGAGTTCATTTCATATAATAGTTCTCGCTTATATAATAAATATTTGTCCACAATTGATCGCTTAGAGATGCGGAATGTGATGTTCTGCTTTATCAATAAAATAGTGTTTGTTCTTTCTAATTAATATCTTTTGAAATCTGGGAAAACACCCGATGTATTAGTCTGCGACTTTTACTCAAATTATATTGACAGCTTATGAACGATTGTGTTTTCCTCTTAGGGTAAGTGTTAAGCTATATCTCTTACATCTCTCATCCATCATAACCTGACAGGGGTCTCTTTGATGATCCCGCTCCACCATTCTCTTTCGTATATTGGGAACTATTAACTGATATAACGGGTATGTTAACTGATATAACGGGTATGCTAACTATTGAACATTTTTTTGACAGAGACTAAAACGTTATTTGCACATTATTACTAATCGGGATAATTAAGATTTCTCTATAATATAACTAGCTGTGCCCGCTCGCTTTGCTCGCTTTCAGTAACAAGAATGTAGATCTCAGAGATCAAAGTGTACCATCACATAAATTTCTAATCAACCGTTTTAATACTGCAGTTACTGCGTTACAGTTCCATCAACCAGACTCAGAGTGGTCCCGTTCCAATGTTCAGCATCTTGTTGAAAGAGAACAAAATTAACTACTAAGCTCACTCTGCTGATGCAGTGCTCTCTCAATCTCTCTCTTTCTCTCCCTCCATCCATCCCACCCTCCATCACTCCCTCCCTCCCTCTCTTCTCTCATAAATTCAAGCACTGAAGACCCCAGGAAAATCGCAGCAGGCCGCTCGTACTTTCTCTCTTATGAGAGCAGAGCTATGATAATTGAAAATGTCTCAGTAATTTCAATGTTTTTTATTGTTTTAAATAAAATAACAATAAGAAAAATTGCGGTAACTCAACACGACGTGTAACAGCAAACTAGTATTGACGTCGTCATGGTGATAACATCGTGCTTCGTCAGCATTCATGTTTTGTAGTTTTCTATCATTTTGCCCGAACAGTGCTTCACCATGAAACTTAGTACTTAGTGACAACTCGTACTGACTTCTCCAACCGAATATCATATGATTTATTGCTAGTATACACAATCATAACAACACCTAACTAGTTTATAGGTTGCGTGACGTTTTTTTCTTTGCGTAACAAAATTTCCGTAACACAATTTCCGGTTGACCCGTCAGCTAAGACATTTTCAATGTCAAAAGAAACTATTTGTACTGTTTCTCATTGAGGTACGTTGTTTATATTGGTATTTTGTAAAATTTACTATTGTAATTATTTATTTACCATTATGTAGGTACCTAACTACTGTCACAGAATTATACAGAAAGTCCAATAGATACCTTGAGCCCACTTTCAACAACGAGTCATTCATTTTCATTGTATAGTAATTTATATTTTTTCTTCACTTTATATTATTATAGTTGTTATGAGGTGTCTTCGACTATTTTGCAAGATATATTTTGTTATTGTTGTGTATGGAAACGTCCTGATGAAGAGAAATAAATTTCTCGAGCCGTAGGCCTAAAAACTTTATTCATTTGACCAATTCTCAATACCCCCGAACAAGGAACACTAGTTATTCACTCATTGTCTCCCTCCGACTAGATTTAGTCCGCATTAAATTATCTGAAAACAATTATTAGCATTCACTCTTTAATTGGTGTAACTGCTTGAGTACCAAATGAAACCGCGCCCGACCCTGTGTCCAAAGACGAAAATAAACTCTTCACACTCTAGTGGACAACTTCTGGCTTACTTAGGGAGGTTATGAGTACGCTGGTGGGGGGTAGAGGTGGGTTAGGCATATATCTTGCAAAGAAACAACAGCACTTCCCGATTTTGGACATTTTTCCTTCGTGCGGTCTACTGTGGATTGAGTTTGAAAATAACCTACTACAATGAAAAAAAGTGTTTGATAAATTATAATTAGCCTCGATATTATGATTTTTGAGAATATCGGTTAAAATGACCACCGGCTATATTGATACATTTTTGACAGTAGGTTATAGACGAATCCTACTGTATTTTGATGGTATAAGTACTATACAACACGGCTAATTCGTTCACACATTCGTTGAAGGCTGGTTTAAATAAAAATTGTATGTTAATGTTCGAAATCACGACAGAGCCGTACATACATCGCACGACAATTTTCGTAAACTTACTACTAGATAAGGGGCTAACCTGAATCTGTTTCGAAACTGCATTTCATTTTCTCCAGGAAGAGAAATCCCATTATAAATTTTTTCGTTGAAACGAATGGGATTTTATCGATCAGGCTAAGTGCTCATAGTAGAAACCTCCCCCTCTCCCCGTGCCCCTGATGAATGGTTTATTACAACTTTGTACAATTAAGCTTGGGAAATTGAGACGGCCTCCTCTTTATCTTTTAACAGGCCGAGGTAATCCTATTTGTTCTACAGCAACATTCACTTTTCATTAAAAAGCTCACCTCCTCTCTGCCGTCGCTCCGCTGTTCTCCAGAATGCTTTACCATCTCTTCTGTTTCCAACTCGCGAGCACAAGACCTCTACCCCTTCCATTTCCTCTCTCTCACCTTCCTGGTACCACCACTTGTACAACTGTCGCCTTAAAGGGGGCTTCATTTGAAAGTGCACTCACATTTATATTTGTCACATTTTTCTTCCGTCTTTTCCATCATGTCCCGGTCGCCACACCTGTCTCGGCGTATTTTACCGCCAATTTTTCTCGTTTTTTACTCCGGCCGAGACGAGGAGAGTAGCTCATTCCAGTTAAGTCGTGTTTCCTTTATTTCCGTTTCCCACTACTACACAAAATTACTAATTCGACATAAAGTGTAAAATGAAAAAGCAAATGAGGTAAAACGTAAAAAAGTCTGTCAAGTTGGGTGTGGCACATAGCTTCCTCGTTTACCTATCATCTACTTCCAACTATCATCCAAATTCAACCAAACTCGAATGATTAGAGAGTAAAAAGATGGAACATGATGGAATTTACGTATGCGCATGCGCAGAATGAAGTATTGATCTGGCAACAATGAAACTAATAATGGACTATCTACAACCTAACCCGCGCATTCTCTAAAAATTTCATCGAAATCAGATGAAAACAGTGAAAATTAAGGTCGTTACAATGATTTTACATAGACGCATGCGCAGTAGCTATTAATGATACAATCATATTGAAATTGATATGGAATGATCAAATCGTCATACCCCAACTATCATCCGAATTTGAGCGAGATCGTACGACTAGGGCGTAAAAAATGGAGCATAATTGAATTTACGTTTGCGCATGCGCTGAGTGGACTATTGATTTCACAACAATGAAACTGATAGAGGACCGACTAAACCCTTGCCCACATATTCCCAAAAAATGTCATCCAGATCTGATGAAAACTGTGGAAAATAAGCTTGTTACAAGGATTTCATATTGGCGCATGCGCAGTAATAATAAATGATACAATCATGTTGAAATTCAATTAAGATGATCAAATTGTCTCCTCCAACTATCATCCAAATTTTTGAGCGAGATCGAAGGACTAGGGCGTGAGAAAATGATGCTTGGTAGAATTCACGTTTGCGCATGCGCAGAGTGAGGTATTGAGTCAAGAACGATGGAACTGATAGGGGACCGTCTACCTTCTCTCTCGCTCTCCAATTCCCTGAAAATTTCATCCAAATCGGATGAAATCTGTGGAAAACAAGCTTGTTACAAGGATTTGCGGACACACGACAGAAACACACACAATCACAAACACACACACACAGACACAGAACCAAAGTTGTTCAGAATGGTCTAAAACGTAAAATGCGAGTGGAAACTTTGATTTTGGAGACCAATAATTTTTGCAACAATGCTTCCGCTACCTTTAGGCAGACTCGGAAGCAAAAGTGAGCTAAGTGCACAATGAAAAAGAATTCAAATAAGTGAAATAGAATCTGATATACAAGGTGTCTCATAAATTATGCACGTGCAGCCTATCCTCATCAATATCCGAGTAAAAAACCCTAAATGATAATATCCCTTATAGTTTTTTGTGAGGAAATCATGACATTTTTGCACTCCACACAAATCCGCAGTCATGTTAATTCAACACCAAATATGTTTTTCAAATGGGTGTGCCAATTTTTTAGGAAGACCCTTGGCAGCTAGGTCATACAGGAAAGGCTTCGTATATATAAGAGGGACGACTTTTGATGTTGATCTTGGTGGGGGGGAGGGGGAAGCAACACGAGCGTCAAAAAAATAACAAATAAAAATTCGTTTCAGGCATTCTAAGACCGAATCCTTGAAATACCGTTGGTATTATGCCTGAGCAAGGGAGTACTGGTGAGCGTTACAAATTTTATCGACGCTGCCCAGTTCTCAATTCTCAACCAATACTCGAGGTTTCTTGTTTTCTTTATTCCAATTTTAATCTAGTTGTGCCGCAAATTCCGGAAACTTGAATTTTATGACGGACAGGAGGCAATGTACAGGGTAAAGCCTAAAAACGTGGTTTTCAACGAAAAATTTCGTCGATGCTGCTCAGGCTACTCTACCTATTTCACTCCAGCTAAGCTGCTCCACAATCTGTATAATTTATTATTTTAATACTCGTAAAAATAACACTGCTCCATTCAAGCGTTGGAGCTCCCCGCTAATTCTTATTTCGTCATTCCTTGTGAAACACTAATCTACTGAAAAGAAATTACGCTTAACATGTGGCTCACTACGTGAGTACTGGTCTATATTTTTAAATAAATTATTTCACAGTTCACCCATTCTTTTACGTTCGGATACATGTAAAATAATATTTTGCCAAAAAGGATTCCGGTATACAATTTTGCTACATGAATTGTATGTTATTGCATGCGCAAACATTAATTATGGCCAATGATAATGGAGGCGATGGAAATATAGTAGTTCCTCCTTTAAAGAGGAGAGGCGATTAACCGGCTACACCCGGAGGATATCCTGAAAGTTGGTAGCCTATCTATCGTATTTAACTATCCCTAGTTGCAGCATTTGAAAGAATCGAGAAGTACTAACCATATCCATCAAGAGGAAAATAGTTGTTTCAAAATTGATTAAGTGGAAACAAAGCTCGATCTTTTATTTTCTGAGTGTTGTAGTAGACTTCCGCGGCATCCCAGTTTCAAACTTTTCAGGGTCCAAAACTAGAACGAAAATACCCAAAGCGGCCACACAAGCATTTCAGATGCTACAAAAACGACCCCAAAACAACCTACCAACACCGGCAACTGGTGATAACGAAGATAGTTCGTCGAGTTCGCCAATCAACTTGTTAGTATCGATGGGTTCATTAGCCAACAAATAAATAAACCTGCAAAGCACGTAGACACCATCATATTTCCTATCACTCAGATATACATAAGGAAGGCGATCCCAACACTCCTGGGGCTTTCAAAACGGAAAAGGGGAGGGGGGGCTGAGTGAAAGGGGGAGGGAGGCTCCAAGTAGGCAGGGAATGGTTATGTTAGATTGTTAAAAATTTTAAGGTTTATTGATTGTCAATTTTTCCTATTGATGTGGGGGGGGGGGGGGTAAATTTAGAGGGATTGTGGTGGTGGGAGGGGGGGGGGAGTTCGAAACCACGCTCTGCTACCATATGACAATGAAGGTGATGGAAATAATGATTTGCCTGTCAGCATCTGTGATATTATACTCGTACATTCAATCAGTTTAACTTATAATTTGTTCTGCGACTGATTCTATACAACTCTGGTACAATAAAAGAGGCCCAACTTGGTCCACCCAACTAAATAACATTAATTAACATATTTATTTTTGAAAATTTGTTACCGTTTCTTTGAGGTTCATTATAGATTTATATTTTTCCTTGTTAGCTGTTCTGCTGTTCCTTCAATCCCAAGAGGGTTGTATTAACGAGTATTCATCTCAGTAAAACCCTTTAACCTTCCTTTTGAGAGCTTCAGGAATGGAAACGTGGTGAGCCTTTTTTTTATGAGAAGATTATTTCGAACTCAGTAGAGAGAACAATGCGTGGTATTCATTATGTCGACGAAAGCGTGAGAAGGGGCAGACGGTGGTGGAGGATCCTGGAAACATCTCTCTGTCCCTCAAGCGATGTGAGAAAGAAAGACGGCAAAAGCATGCGTAGCGTTCCACTGGAGGAATTCTTTGAGAACTGGAATTCCTACTGAAAGTTTTACAACACTGGAAGTGCTGCTAACCGCGGACCCACCTCTGAAGATATATTTTTCTTCAGTCAAGAAACAGTGCGACGCGGAGGATTTGAGGTACTTGAATAAAAAGAGAAGCTTTTGAGCAAGAATGTTGAGTTTTAAGCCGATTATTTTAATCCACACGTTTAATTGGTTCTAATAGTTTTAATCTAATTGTGATCAAAATCGATGGTACATAATATGTATCAATGTACATTATTCGTGATTATTGATAATTTTTGGGTCATTGGGTATTTGGGTATTCGGAGCCTAATCATAAATTTTCTATTGATTTCAATTTCAAGTAACAAGTTCGTTTAACGATTTCAAGTCTTCTGAAACCCCCACATGTACACGCAGTCAAAAAGAGTGAGCGAATAAATGTGCTGTACTAGGAGACGGCGATCAGGCTGTTGGCTTGCCTCAAATTGAATGATATCATGGATTTTGTGGCATGGCATCTTTTGCATGCGGAGCGTCTATTTGGGGAGATCAATATTTAGATTGAATCGTATTCCTACTTGAAAAAAAAAAAAAAAAAAGTCTGCCAAGCTAGGTGTGGCACGTAGCATCCTCGTTTACGTATCATAAATGTATAGATCTTTGAAACGTTTTAAATGCCTCCCCCCCCCCCCCCAGGTCAGCTGAGTAGAATCCGGGGCTAACCTCTTTGCTATTCAACCTATGAGACTGAAATTTGAAATGGAGGCCTCTTGGAACATCTAGAAATGAATTATAATTCTGTGGGCGGCCCCCCTCGATCAGTTGCGTGAGTTCCTGAATTAATTTCTTCGGTATTTAGCATATAAAGCTAAAATTTAGAATGTCGGCCCCTTGGGGCATTTAGAAACGAATCACAAGGTCCGATGCCCGTTATAGCAGCTGAGTGAGCTCAGGAGCTAACTGCTTTGTTATTCAACCAATAATTAGCAAACTTTTATTTATAAAATGTAAACAAATATTCTACGCTCATCACACTTTAGCCTTTAGGCACAAGGTGGTTTTATTGCCTACTGGGTAAAAAAAAATTTTTTTTTTTTTTTCGAATGTTCATTTTTTGATTGTTTAGGACTCTCGGGGGTCCTCGGATTACGCTTTGGAAAAGCTTAGTCAAGGAAATTGAACAACAAAACACTATCCTTCGGTATTCCATAAGTTTTTGAAATCCCGATTTTGTTTTCAATCCTTTCATTTTACTTGTTAGGATGAAATCAGTGACGACCATAGTTTCATACTCCGTTCCAGTAGTTCAGGAGATATGCTACGAATAGACGACAAAATGCGGAGGTATCATTACTAGTATTTTCATTTATTTATTTATTCTATTTTATTTATTTATTTTTAAATCAACGGACTCTTAGAATTTTAAGCCATAAAATTTCTCCATTATAAAGAATTCACATTACAGATAAAGATCGACAAATCAGAGAGATGATCGAACGATCGATCGACAAGATCGAATCATGTGGTTCAGTGCAACAGGCCCACATCCCGAGATTTGGCATTTTAATGATTTTGGCCTGATTGGAATCGCCATTGTTGGTGCTATGAGGGGACTCGACCCTACATTAAAACTCCATCTTAGAAACCAACTAGCAAAAGAAACGTTCCTGTAACGTAGACCACTTTTAAAATATTTTTACTGCAACAAAGCGACATCTTGGTTTGTGGCTTTGTGGACATGAAAATTGTTCCGTGAACCGAAGCGTTAGGTAACTCGAGTTATGGCCTTGTTGCACTGACCAATTTTCTAGTTTTCATGGAACTATGGCCTTCAATTTGACATAAATGAATAGATACAGGTCGTTTCAGATTTTTAGATTAGATGAAAAACCACCAACTCATTAGAAATAATGAGTAGGTATACTAAAATATATAATGAAACCTGAAAAACATTATGAGACTGATTTTAGAAATGTTCCAGTCATGCAGTATGATCGTATGAGCGAATTTTCGTAAATTATCGTATTGTACAATGTTAAATTGTTTTGAAATTAGAGGTTTTTGGAGGCAAGGATATTGTTAATTGCTCATTTTATGGCGAAAAACGTATTCTAAATAATAATCTCCTATTCCAATAAACGTTTTGAATTTTTAGCTTTTTGTGCAGTTTTTATCGATTTTGTAGCAATTTTTAATGAATTTTAAGTACATTTTTCAGCATAATTTTGCACATGATTTTTCTCTCTATTTTTTGGTGAATAAACTTTATTTGAGCAATTTTCTGCTACAAAAAATAAGAATTTAACGATTTTAACCGTTTTTTGCTATTTTTAGTGATTTTTTAGCACTTTTCCTAAAATTTGACCATTTTATTGTGCTCAAAAAATGCTGGCCAACAAACTCGTTCTTTCGATTGGAAAGCATGATTTTTTGGGGCAAGCACGGAATTTTTGTTTCAATCCTAAGGAGAGTTATCTTCTGGAAGGACACACACACACACACACACACACACACACACACACACACACACACACACACACACACACACACACACACACACACACACACACACACACACACACACACACACACACACACACACACACACACACATACATATATACATATGAAAAAATTTTGAACTCTAGGATTTGTTTCAGAATGTCTTAAAACGGATTTCAATGAAGAAAATTTTCAAAATTTAGATTTTAAAATTTTTGGAGCCATTGCAATAGCTTCATTTTCTACGAAAATTCGCTAATACGAATCATTGTATACGAGAATTAAGTACGAGTTATTCCTTCAGCTCATAATTCAAAAATCCAGTATTTGGTATACGATTTCTTAATAACGGCCTACGCTCAATTTATTTGTAGTAGGAGCAATTCAAAGTCGTGACAAGTTGTCACGTTCGGACAGGTACCTGAACCCGTGTGATGTCACCAGTCATCCCGCCACGTTAACAACATTTCACCGTCAATTGCTATTTCAGTGAAATCATTAGAGAACCTGGCGGATGCGACTTACGGCGTAATTCAATGTGGCCGTAAGGTATTGAGCGCGAAGGCGTCTTTGCTAACTTTTAAACGCGATTTACTCCGCGAATTGAGCATTCATTATCGAACATTGACGGCAAGAACTGAGTTTCGCCCTCAATTAAGCGACTCAAATAATAATTATAACCGAGTTTATTGTCTCTGAAAGCGCCGTGTTTCGACCGGTTTATCACAGTGGAAAACTCGATTTCTGGGTCCACCGGCTCCCGCGGAAGAGCCCAATTAAAGGGGAAAGATCCGTTATTTAGCGGTTGGAGACAGAACTCTATTGTTTTATTAATTGAGTGGAAACGGGTAGCAAAGATTAAAAAAAAAAAGAAAAATTGTAATTAAACCGGAGTTAACTTGACTCTACTATTTCAAAGCATATCTCAGTGTTGAAAGCTTGAGTTAATCCTTTATTACACGTCACCAACCCCCCTCCCACAACTCTCTTTTTTTACTTCATTATTGCGAAAGAAAAGATGTTGTTCCTTTGATCTTCTGTATGCCACAAAAAAAAAAAAAAAAAAAAAAAAAAAAAAATTACTGATACTTTTAGTAAAACAATGAAAACAGGAGAAAAAGCTTTATGTTTGTTCACGCTCCCTTAGGTCAGTCAACATTGTATTTATTATTTCTTGTCTGTGTAATACCCAGTCATGTTTTGCTTGTTTGACATCAAAGGAGTTTAATGGGAGTAAGTGTGTGTATGAATATATGTTGAAGAGAATCTTCGACGTTTTGAGAGTAATATAAAAATAGGTTTTCTATTTTCAGCTTAATGTGGTCTTTCATGTTATCTTTATATTTAATATTCTGGTAGGATGTAGTTCCGAATGTGTTTCCACTCAAAAACCAATGTAAATCTGCTACCATTCTATCAAAATAGAATTTGGAGAGTGTTTCGGAAACCTCACAATCTCCTCTTTACCATGGTTTCATGATGAATGTTTGTCTTCTAAAACAAAAAATTGGAACTTTTAAAATTTAAAAACGAGGGGAACATAAACTATCATTGGGCATAAGAAATAAACTAAAAACTCGTGAGTTAATGAGTAAAACTCCACGTTACAGAGATCTACGAGTGCTACCATTGGATTCAGCGTGGAGAAATATGTAGAAACCGGCTTCAAACTCGTGTTCTTAAGGGCTCATTTTCAACAAAAACCCTCGATTTCACAGAAAAACATCGTTTTTCAACACACAAAAATACTTTTCTCCCCCAATTAGCAAAAGTAGTAAAAGTTAAATTGACTGGACGGTCCAAAAGGTGACAGTTAGAGAAATTGTTTTTAGTAACGTCCCCGATAATTCCCTGGGATTATCCATGCCTTCTAGCGGGTTAAAAAAAGTAGTTTTTAATTTTTTACAGCATTAGGTGGCCTATCCGAAATTAAATTGAACGTTCTTTTCAACGGTATCCTCAAAGTTTTATTCTCTCTAAAAATTAAGGCCATTTTAGTTTCTTGAGGTCGACAACATAAAAAAAAAAAAAAAAAACTTGAAAATTAAATAACTCGAAAATAAAGCGTTAAAAAAATCCCTATTAAGAACTTCGGGGTATTTTTCGTTATATGACCGCATTCAATTTCAATAGGGCGTCTCTCCTATAATATGTCCAATTAATCTGTATTTTTACTAAGGAATCCGTCCAGACCACCAAACTATACACATCACTCTGACCTACATTTCCAACTAATCTGAATTTTTACTGAGGTATTGACAACTTGATGCAATGTATTTTTCAGACATATTATAGGAGGGACGCCCTATTGAAATTGTATGCGGTCGTAGATCGAAAAAGACCCGAACTTTGGATCAGAAATTTGTTTTAGAATGGGGAACTTTCATGTGTTGGAATGCCACTCTTTTGACTTCAGATTCGGATTCAGCGCACTTGAAAACTTCCAAGTTCCAATTTTCAGTTCAAAAGACCGTTTAGTTAGGCCAATAAACGGGTAGAAAGATCAGGCGTGACGTAGTAGTGCCATGAAGGTGAGGGTTCCCCTCCAGGTGGGCGGAGGCCGTGATGTCATCGTGCAAATAAATTTCAAGAGCCTTAATAATAATCAGATACCCATCATATGGCACCTTTTTGGAAAGCTCTCACTCAGATATTAACTATTGAGTAAATACAAATTACCATCAAAGTTCTCAATTGACTCCTAGGAGGTCCTGGACTAAAGGTTGCATATTCTGGGCCCTGTATACAAGACTGTAATTTATACATATAAAGATATGCATACATTTCTAATTATTTGGAAAAGAAAAAAAATAGCTTTACAATTCATAATTAATGCCAATAAAAATTTGGAAATGAAAGCAGTAAACATTGTATTAAGAAAAAAATGAATAGATAAATAAAAGATTTGTCTGTATTATGAAACTGTTGCTTTATGAATTCTTTATCCAATTTCTAGGTTGTCGAATTCTGAAGCACATTAAAGGAATGGGTAATAGTTTCTATTCCTTCGATAGGTTATGAAGCGGTAAGCGGCCAATGAGAGTCATATATCTCTTTCTCATGGGCGTTCGGTAGGCGTAGGCGGCGGAGTCCGTTCGCTCCAAAACATTAGTCTTCCCTCGCTAATAAGTCATCCCTCCCACTCCAACGAAAATCATTTCCGATGTCCCATAAATGTTGTGAATCTCCTTTTCCGGGGACGTAGGTTGCTAACAGATGTACCTGTTATTGGCTATCTTCCTCTTTTCTCGCCGAACCCCACATTAGGAACATAACAACGCAGTCAAACGTAAAGAAAACCATGGTTTATTAATCTCTAATCCGTATCTACGCGTTTTTCAATAATATTTCGAATACAATTTTTGAGTTTACTGACGGGAATCTTCTGTTGTTGACGTGTTTATACTCTCGCAATCTCTGTAATCTCCTGTCACAATATAATTAAAATATGCGCAAAACGTTAAAAAACAAAAGCTCACGAGTCTGTAGAAAACAAGAAGGTACCCTACAATAAACTAAGTCGGAAACTGTTCCTAAGGTTAGCCGAGTCCAAGACACGAATAGTGATGTCACCTCATTTGCCCATCAGGTGCTTCTAGTGAGAAATAATGCATGTTTGATCGTTTGGACACAAATACTGTTTTTAAAATTTTTTAATTTTTATTGCACCAAGTATAATTAAAATATGCGCAAAACGTTAAAAAACAAAAGCTCACGAGTCTGTAGAAAACAAGAAGGCACCCTACAATAAACTAAGTCGGAAACTGTTCCTATGGTTAGCCGAGTCCAAGACACGAATAGTGATGTCACCTCATTTGCCCATCAGGTGCTTCTAGTGAGAAAAAATGCATGTATGATCGTTTGGACACAAATACTGTTTTTACAATTTTTATAAAATTTAAGTTATAATTTATTAACAATGTTATTTTGAAAAGACAGATATAAATATTCAAAACTAAGATACATAGCTGAGTTTGGCGTATTATGACAAATTCTTCACTTCACTGCTTCCCAAGTAGAAAAGATCAAGTGGTTTGGTACGCTTAAGTCTTCTTGTGATATCACGGGGCAAGGAGACGTACAGCTTCCGCGTGGACGTGATATCATAGCCAATGGAAGATACTTATACCTTGTCCCTTCAAAGCCTCTCTTACTGTCTCAACCTGAAGTTCGAGATGGAGACGTTCATTTCGCAAGTACCATGGTGCAATGACAATATTTCGTAATTCATTATTCTGGAATCGTTGGATGATGTCTTGGTTTGAATGAGCCGTACAACCAAACAGCTGGGCTCCATAGGTCCAGACATGTTTAAGGACTGGTTATACAGTTTAAGCTTGTTCTCGATCCTACAGCTTTGACCGCATTTCCATTAACTAATACATTTTACTAATTTTGAGTAGGTTTTCTCCCTTCTTTTTCTTAACATGGGCTCTCCACCTGACCCTGGCACTGAGCGTCATACCGAGGTATTTAGTTTTATTAGCATAAGGAGTAACTTTGTCCTTGAGATAAATCGGTACGTAGTCAATTCTTTTGTTACTGAAGTCGATGTGTACCAACTTAGTTTCGTTTATTCTGATTCTCCATTTCGCTGTTCATTGTATGCAGGATAGGGACCGGTTTAACTTGGCAACTACGGAAAATGGATAAACATTTGTTCGTCAGTTTCAAATATCACTATGTGTCTTGATCAAATGCAAATAGGGTAAATGTTTTTTCCAGCTCATTTGGTAGGATTCATGGCAATGTGGCTGGAAAAACACCAATCAAAAATGAAGTTGGTGCATTTAAAAATACTTAACTTCTAGCGAGTAGGTAGTTATTTGAATTTCATGTACTTGCTCCTGTGGGTTGGAGAATTGGTAACATTCAGCCTCTGTGAAGTTGCGCAGTGAATATTCTTGTTTCTGAATTCTACCACTCCACTGATCATCTTCTGCATCATCATCTCAGCATCTCGATCGAGAGTATGGTTTTAATTGTAAGCAACCACTAGAGTGATTGTATTAACCACTGACCCGACAAAACGACAATTTATGCCCTTCTCTCGACGATGTAAGCTTGTCACGAAATTGAATAAAAACCAAAGCGATATGGATGTCATTTCTTCGTCTTCCCTATGTTTGTAGGTCAAGCCTCCCATCCGACATGAGCAATAGAAGTATGAGGTCACTGGTTTGCGTGGTGTCCTTCGGAAATTATATCCGGTAGGCCATTTTGTAACCCGACACCCGAAGAGGGACTGCATAATGATCACTGGGCATACCCGTCTTACTCACAGACACCTGCTTAGCGCAGAAGCTCGAAATATTGTGTGTGGGGGTGATCCGCCACTTCCTGGAGGACTGCTTAGACCTTATGGTCCTCCGAGTCTAGCCTAGGCTCTCTCAGTGCCTATCATCCCAGACAAAGACCACAAGGACGTTCTATCTGAACCGGACACAGTCCGATCCCTTTTAATGTATCTGAGAGCCGCTGGCACTCGGCACAACTATGAACTGTGATATCTGATCTGTCATAAAGTTATGTTCATCTACCTAGTCATAGTTTAATTTCAATTCGCTGATTATACATGGTGTTCCAAAGTAACCTCCCCCCACTTTTTTCCACAATTTTGAGATATCGAAGTGAAACTTGAAGAGCGTTTTTGGGGTGTATGATGCTAATTGTTAACAAATTAAAAGCGGAGGAAAATCCAACATTTTTTGAACTACCCAAAGGGGGGAGAGAATTGGGCACTTCGAATTTTGTTTACCCATTTTCTGTCAAATGACACCTCATTTCAAAAGTTTTTTAATTTTGAACACGTTGGTAAAACGAGAATTGCGATATATTATTTTGATTTCGGACTGGATCTTATGAACTATGATGAAGTGGGATTTTTCCTAAAACTGCCTAACTTAGAAAACACCGCGCTTCTTCTTGTTTAATCAGCTCCAATCCTAGAAGGAATGAGATATCGCAATTCTGGTTTCACCCCTGTGTTCAGCACACAAAAAACCTCCAAGATGATGTGTCATTCGGAAAAAAATCGAAGTACCCAATACTCCCCTCTATGGGTAGACCTTTAACGTTTGGATATTTTCTTGATTTTTATTTGCTCAAGACGTAGTATCAGTCACCCCAAAAACGCTCTCCAAGTTTCACTATGATATCTCTAAAATGGCGGGCAAATTTTAGGGGGAATGGGGTTTCTTTTGAGACACCCTATATATTTATAGTAAAATGTAATGGATCGTAATGTTTAGTAATAAAAATAACAACTGTAATTGTAATGGTTAGTACATCCATCATCTAGTTTTATTTTTTGGGGTTTTATCCGCTTTAGTGTTTAAAAAATGACCATCGTTGTACCCCTTGAGGCAGAGTGCGGTGATCCTTTTCTCTGCGGAATGTAATGTTGTTATTTTCCTCCTCCAGTCTGCTCGTGGAGTGCATGATGGCACTCCATTTACCGACGGATTTATCTACGGACCAAGTGCGGTAGACAATATACATTATTGCCATTCAGGTTGAGTATGAACCATTCTGTTCAAATCCACGTATAAAGTATTCAAACTTGATCAAAAGCTATTTATTGACTAATTATAAATTCGTTCACATGTTATTGTTATAAACGGTTACTATGATATTTAATTAATGAATGTAGTAACTCTATATCTTTTTCCCCTCCATCTTCTCTGATCTTCTCAACTGATTTGCATGCTTCCGTTCTTCCTTACCATCCACCAGTACCTAATATGATAGATCGTCCGACGGATGATGCGACCCTTGGAGTATCCCTCTTCAAAATCTCGGAACTTTTTCCCCCGGTCCCTGTTCTTCTTCTGTGTCATGATCACGTCTTCCATGTTCTGCCCTACCGATGGCTTCAGAAGGTCTAATGGTGTCCGCATCTAATGTCTAAATAAGAGCTCTGATGTCGATCGTTTCGTTGTGCGGTGTCACTCGATATGGCACAAGAAAATTTTGAACTCGCTCGAGGACCGTCCCACCTCCTTGCCTTGAGGACTTGACTCGGACTTTAAAAGTATGCACTGCTCCCTCTGTCACTCCGTTGGACCTGGAACGGTATGGCGTCCAAATATGCTTGATCAACATCTTCTTTCAGAATGTCTTGAACGTCTTCGAAGTAAACTATGGTCCGTTGTCTGATATGAATGAGACTGGGATCCCAAACCGTGAAAATCAGTGTCTCATTAGTCTTTTTCACTGTTGCTCTCTTCAGTGGTATCACCTCTAGCCATTTGGTCGTAGCGTCAACGAGGATAAGCCATTACAAGCCTTCAAACGGGCCTGCATAGTCCACGTGAAGACGTTTGCACGAAACGTCAGGAACATTCCACGAAAATATAAAGTTCTCTTCTGGTTTTCGCCGACCTTCTTGACATGGACTGCACCCTTTGACGAATTTTTCTATTTCTGCATCCACCGGCGGCCACCAGACATGCATTCTGGCCATGTCCCTCATTGCTCGAACCCCTGGATGTCCAAATGCAGCATTTCCAAGAATCTTTCCCGAATCTTACTAGGCGCTACTATCCGACCATTCCATAATAGAATACCCTTCTCGAATGACAGCTCTTCTCTCTTTTCAAAGTACGGAAACCATCGGTTCTCCAGATCCTTCTTGTCTCGCCATCCACCTTCTTTAGGTTTTCATCCCCCTTGATCGCATCCTTGAGCTTTCATTTGGTTACAGGACAACGCTGAAACCTTACATGAAACAAATGGGTCCCATATGGCTTTCCACTTTTTTCAATGCCTGTCGCATTTATCCCTTCCATTGCATGCTTGACAACGAATCTACAATGCAATTGTCATTTCCCTAGATGTGCTCGACCTTGAAGTCATAACTTCGCAAAAGCAGTGCCCATCGAATTAATCTGTTTGCTGCTATTTTCAGTATCTCCTTTCCCTCAGATAGAATCCGCATTAGTGGCTTGTGATCTGTCCTCAAAAGAAACTCTCGACGCCTCAGATATTGTTCAAACTTCTTTACAGCAGAAACCAAAGCTAAAGTCTCTCGGTCAATCGCTGAATATCTAGTTAAGAAGCTGAAAGGACCCCTGGATGCGTAAGCTACAGGTTTCTCCTCGCCCCCAGGTAAACGGTGCCACAAGACTGCCCCTTGCCCCTTTCCACTTGCGTCAGCCGACATCCCCAATTTCTTCGAACGTAGGCATTGGGGGCTCATGACATGAGGATTTATATTCACCCGAAAATCTCCACATATTCTAATGGAACCATTAGAAGTAGTAGTATCCACTGCTTCCATAACTCCTTGTTCTTCTAGCCTAGATAACTGTTTTACCACCTGAGCGCGCATGGCAAAAGGTACCGGTCTTGGTCGAAACACTTTTGGTACAACCCCTGGTTTAATCCTTACCACTACCGAATTCCCAACAATTCTGCCTGTTTCCTCTGCAAAACCCCCTTGTACTTTTCCTTCAACAGCTCCAACCGTTCTGCAGTCGCCTTATGATCCACCAATGACTGTACATATTCTGGCCCCGTCTGGCATCGGCATGTTGAATTTACCTAATTTATTACCTCAGTTGGCTGAAAGTGGTCAACCAATATTTTGAAAGGCCCAGCATCTATGCACGACAGAAGCACCACACTCTGAATGTCTCCCGGCAGCGTCCTGCCCCTTGAAAATCGTTTCTCCTTCTTCATTCTCGTACTCAAAATCCTCTTTCCTCTGGGTTTTCACCTTTTTCTGTGGCAATTTCCGAAGCGCTACTATAAAGTATTCAAACTTGATCCAAAGCTATTTATTGACTACTGATGAATTCGTTCACATGTTCTTGTTATAAACGGTCGCTATGATAATTAACTAATGATAACCACGTGTTTAAATTTGTAGGTTTTTTTTTAAACCAGTGAATCAAAATGCGCATTTCATCTTTCAATTGTTTGGATATTGAATGACGATTCGATCTCCTCGACTAGAAGAGTATGATACGTGCATATGAGGTTACGAGATTAATTTTTATAGGCAATGGAAAATTGAAGTGGGTTCTACGAGGTCGGCGCTCCCTTGGGTTACTACCACGCCGGCTGAGGACGTGTTTGGAAGAGAAGCCCCTTTCCAAATTACCATATAAACGGGATAGTGTTTCCATTCCATAAGCAGGTGCGCCGCCCTTCCGACTTCGAAAGCGCGATAGCTCCAAACGTTAAAGCCAAGTTTCGCCGACAGTTATAACACGTTTCCGGGCGCAGGAGAAACGGATAACGAGTCGGCCGAAAATACCGAATTAACCAGGATAAAGGGATAAATGATCTTCGAAATGCCCCTGAGAGAGAGAGGAGGGGAGTGGCTCTGAATTCGGTCAGAGAATTGCCGGTTAAGAGAGAAATCGTTAGGCGAAACCTGAGAGACTGGAATGGGGGGGGGGGGGGGGGGGGGGGATTTTTTCCGAGGGAGAGGAAAGCGGAGTGGCGATTACGTTAATTATTGGGGAAGGATCAATCAGCCCCATTCTGGGAAGCAACAGGCTGGTCTAAACGAGTTTGAAACCTACGAGCAGTAAGTCGATATTCACGTTACATCTAAGAAGAGTATTATTCATGCATTAACCCCGTTGTGTCAGGAGTAACATTTTAATTTAATTATAATCAATTTTTTTGAATAATCTTTTCTGTCACATCAGTATGCTGCCCTGCTAAGGAAGGCTGCCAGACAGTGGTCCGAAATGCAATTTCAACTGTCCAAAATTATTATTTTTGCTTCCTCATTACCGAACGTATTGAAGCTTTGTGTTCGGGATTGAAGACGAAAAAATGTTTGTCCTCCAAAATCAAAATTTCCACTAGCTTTTTGCGTTTCAGAGCTCGCCTATCTATCTTTCTGTCAGTGATAAATCCTTGTCACGCCCAAAACTATACCAAGTTTAAGTCCGATTCCGATGAAATTTTCAGGGATTGTGCAGGTTAGCTTCCAGACGGCCTCTATAATTTTCAATAAGGTATAATCAACAACAGCCTATGTGCATGTGCCAACGCGAATTTCTCATAACGTCGATTCCTCATCATCTGTTGGTCCGAATTCGTTCTAAATCGTTACGAAATTGGGTATATGTTCTAGTGAAATGCCCAATGAATTAAATCGCGATTGGTAGAATAATAACCATGCGCATGCGCGAAACTAATATCGATTGACACATACATAACTCCGATTCTAATGGAATGATTTTGATGAAATGTTCAGAGATTGTGGGGAATAACTTTTAGACTGTCCCCTATAACTTTCATTGCCGTCACATAAATGGTAGTATGTGCGCATGCGAAAACGTTAATTTGTTATAACGTCAATTCCATTTCATCTATTTGTCCGATTTCGTTCAAACTTTGGTAGTAGAAGGGTATATGCTTCATAAAAATTTCCTATGAGTTATTTTGCGATTGGTGGATTAATAACTACAGCGCATGCACAAAACTAAAATTGATCCACACAGACAATAATCCGAGACTAATGGACCGATTTTTACGAAATTTTCAAGGATCATGCGGTATAGCTCTTAGACTTTCCCCTATAAATTGCATTGCTGTTGGATTAACAGTAGTCTTTGCGCATGCGCAAACATTATTTTCTTATAAGATCGACTTTTCAATCATTTTGACTCGCACTTTGTTCTTCAACTGATTCTATATGTCCATGTTACAATATTTGAGGGAGCTATACTGCCCACCCAAGTTGACAAACGTTATTCCCTTTCATATAGGAACTTTTACGCTTATTTCCCTTGTTACTATTCCTAAAATGGTTCCTTAATGCGTTTTTATTAGTAAACCCAAGTTTTTGAAACATATTTTTCATCTTCTCTCCTATTAATACAATTCAAAACAATTTTCTTCCCATTAAAAAGTAATAGAGCATTAAATCCTTGGTTGATTGACCACCAAAAATTCTTAAATTGATTGGTTCATAAGAGAGGAGGTAAGTGTATTCTAAAGTTTGTAGTATTCGGGAAATGCCAGTTCCGGGGGTCGTATAATGCAAAAGACCCAATTTGATTTGTTAGAATGGTTTAATAGAATGATGCCCCGGCAGATACAGTATAATTGATTAAGATAAATTATCCAAGTGATTGAAATCTTGTTTAACTTATTTCACCTGAGTACCAAAATTACATCAAAAGATTGAAATATACTATTGAAACCCAAGAATTTTGATCACGACAATCAGTGGATCGTCACAACTCAACTAATTGTGCGATGGATTTAGCCAAAGAATTCATCAGGACAGAGATGAATTCATGCCATAATTGGTTCTGTGGAATTCAGGATGGGTAGGTACCAGACCTCTAGTGTGTCTCATAGGAACCCTGATGCAGACTAGAGCAAGAAGGTTAGGAGCATCGTAATCGCCTCATTTCAACCTTGAACCGTGATAATATCGAGCACATTCTTCTCTGCTGCTGAGTATCCAAGAGAAAAACTCTCCTATCGTGTCACATTTATAATAGAGTAGTTATAGAAATTTATGTTGGGCTCGCTCGATAGGGTTGATATGCGTATAGTACTGAGATGACTACCCAGAAACTATGGCGTCACAGGTATGACCATTCAAGCAATATACGAAAAAACTGGAGAATTTAAAACCATTAGATGGAAGTTGTGAGAACTTTTTGATTTCAAATACGGGGAAAACCAGGAAGCGCCAATTGCCTAAATATATAGTAGGAAAGCGCCAGTTCTGGCTTTTAAAAGTTTTAGGAATGCGCCAGGTGAAGTTCAAGGACAGCTCCAAGCAAATATCACTGTTATGCTAGTTTAATAAATGTAATAATTAGAAGAATATTGTACATCGGTCGTCACAAACTTAATGTCTACTTGTTTATATTGGGTTCGGTAATAACATCCTACCAACTTTCAGAAATTCAAGTATGGTGATGTTGCCGTTCTTGTATTCTTCGTATTTTCTTCGTATTTCTTCGTAGCTGTTTTTGAAGGTAAAAAGCAGAACACTAATGGTAAATATGCTGAACCAGTGAACGAATGGATTGTATATAACTGGTAAAAATGTTTCGGGGCAACATAAAATGTACCATCAGCAAGCATGATTTTGTGTGAGGACAAAAAGTCCAAGTTTTGAGTAGTCGTCAAAATTACAATGTTCTCATGAACGTAACAAAACTGTTCCCCCGTATTCGTTAATATGTGAGCATCACGAAGATATGACAGGGCTTCCTCAACATTTTTGGGGTTTTTAGGGAGTTTTTTGCGACGTGTTTCGTACATAGCTTGACGTACACTTGGTACAACCTCGTGTGTAAGAGATTGGTTGGAAGTATCGTGTAATAGTTGCCTTATGATTTTTGCCGGTTTCACTTCCAACATTTCCATTGCCTTGCGCTTGCAGGTTTTCCGCAGTTCATTTCTGTCGATCTGTCGGTTAGAGAGCTCGTCGTGAGAATGAGAGTGTACTTCCTTCACTACACTATTTACACCGGAATCTGTATAAATTGTACATGAACACTGTCGAAGCGTGCACCGCCAACGAACATTTCCGTCTTGCAGGTCGCGAACTCGCCTAAACGTAAAATTACAGTATAGCAAACCATCGTTTTCTTTGTTGGTTGATATTCTCTTCAACTCCATAACCAAAAACCTCCGGCCGACTACTCTGTTAAACAACTAATCTCACGAGCACGTTTATCGACTAACTGACCTTATCGAATTTCTTGTTTTGACAAGTGCGGAGTGAGTCCGGAGTTTGACCATCGTTATCTCACTGGCGCTTTCCTATAACGTTAGCTGGCGCTTTCCTTACACTTCATATTGGTAAATTTCAAGGGATTGGCGCTTTCCTATTGCAGCCCAAATACGACTTAAGGTCAACTTGCATACAACCCCAGGATGGGTCTTAGTATTATTAAAAATTATAAAACTATGTTATTTCAGACTAGAAAAATTTACGACTATTCTTGCCCAATTTCAAAAAAACGTTAAGGGCTAACTCTTCCAGCCTTATCCGTGCGAGCCTTTACATTTAAATCCCAAGGAGGGTATTCAATATCACTAACATAGAAAATCACGAGCGCCGACGAAGAGAGGAAGAAGATAGGGGCTTCCAAAACTTTGGCTGCCTTATCTTGCGGGGAAGGTAGGTAAGGTATAGATAGAAGGGACAGGCCCAGAGGTGAATAAGAGCTAAGAAATGAAATATCCCCCTTTCATCTTATCGTGTGAATAGGGGACTGTTAATACCGCCTCTGGCTCCTATCTTAACCTCCAGTGTTGGCTGATGGGGTTTCGCTGCGGAGTTACCTCCCAGCCTTCGCCTACTTTACCTTCACTCTTCATTTTCCTTTTCCAACAAAACTGCCTGGTTTAAGAAAGTCCCCCATTTTCCAACCCCTTTTCAGGTTTCTGCGAAAGATAATTATTATGAAGTTGATTTTAGGGCATAACCTAGAATGGCTCCCTCAGCTCTATGTCGAACACAGTTCTCATTCAAATCCTCCCTTTTACCAGAGATGTTTCACACAACTGTAAATACTTACCAACCTATATGAATGTATGAATAACATGGAGGAGGGATTTAGGAATGAATGTGTACTAATTGGCGCACAAATGCTAAGATTTTGAAGATGATCCTTCCCTCAACAAGTTAGCATTCAAGGCAGCTGTATGCTAACACCAAAGACGCCTAATTAGAAGCAATATGTATAGCATAAGTAATGCAGAATGATCTCAATCAAATAATATTTTCGGCATTCATATTATAAATATTCTAAATAACAGGGAGCCTGGCTAAACCTAAATTTACATAATAAATTACTTTTGATACTAACAGATTCCCGATGCCGGCACCGAAAAATGTTTCGATCCTGGGGGTTTTCGTGGAAAAAATCCAAACTCTAAAATCGATAGTTAAGCCTATCACAGTTCTATTATCCTATTATATTGTGGCAACTAATAGAGATTAGATTAGGTTATACAAAAAATAACCATTTTGATACGTAATAGTCTTTATTGATGAATTTTCCTGAAAATAATTGCAGGGCTATTTTGGCAAAACACATGGTTTTTTAAATATTTTTAATGTTAAAATCTCTAAAATATTCTATTTCAAGCGTTATTGAGGAACTAGGAAGGCATTAATGACCCTGCTTCACTCGGAATTTGAGCTTCACGCCCAGTTTAAAAATGAAAACGGTAAGTTCTCATTCAAGCTAATAGCTTCGGGAAATTAGCTAAAATCTATATTGGCAGAAGTTCATGGAATGAACTGGTTAATTCCAAATTCAGCTTTATATGCCTTAAATCATGGTTCGTCAACTTTGTACCACTACTTTTCAATACATAGTTTCAGATGAGAAGAGATGACTAAGTTAAAATTAATGCTCATAATTCAGGGATGGAGCATATTATTTGCTAAAACCTTCGGGAGAAACTTCCCAGTCCGTGCCAAATGATTAGAAGAAGAAGAAACTATCAAATAATAGACAGTCAGAGGACTGATGTCCAAAGAATTCTCACTGTAAATATTTCAGACATTTATTAACCACCCTGGAAGCTGAAGATGAATTTTGTGAGATTTTTAATTTTTTTAATTTGACTTTTTCCAACTGAAACATGCGTTTAGCCAGCCGAATATCAAATAGGTATCTTTAACGGGATTATGACTTTTAGACTGAAATTAAAACTCCGCAAATTATTACACAACGGTTTATTATTTATACATTATATAGTCCTTATACGCTGATCCTGGTTTATAACTATTAAACCACGTTTTTAGTATATTCACTAACGAAACTCGAGGCTTTGTGCCTCACAAATGAGTTCACTCCGATTCAGCACCAGGATTCACGTTTTTTAATCAAGACTTTTAGTCATCTCTCCATGCTGAAATTATAAACTCCGCAAATTATTACACAACGGTTTATTATTTATACATTATATAGTCCTTATACGCTGATCCTGGTTTATAATCATTAAACCTCGTTTTTAGTATATTCACTAACGAAACTCGAGGCTTTGTGCCTCACAAATGAGTTCACTCCGATTCAGCACCAGGAACCCACAATATCACGTTTTTTTAATCAAGGTAAGAAAGAAAACGATTTGTACAAAGTCATCTCTCCATGCTACAGAACGGTTGCATTTATAGTATATTGAGTTGAAGCTATGTTTGTTTCTGCACATAAAATCCTTATTTACAATTATACTACAGTAGATTGATTAGAAAATAAATCAGTCTCATATGACCCTCAGCTGATAAGTTGTTTTCCGTATTTAGTAACATTGTTTTCAAGGCGTTCCAAAGGCGCTCTATTCCAAATTTCCCCACCGTAGTTCGACTAGGACAGAAATTTACCCTCTGAGGGTTGTCAGTTGATCAGACCGCCTCCATACCTTGGAAATGTATTATAGGTGCGCCCCAGCGCTTCATTCCTAATTTCATCACCGTTAGTCGATAAAGATAGGAATTACCCTCTCAGGCCTCTCAGCTAATTAGTGCGTCTTTGTGCCTCGTAACTGTTTTCGAGATGTCTTAAAATAACTCCTTCTAGAATTTCAATACCGTCAGAATATAGTCGCAGAGATAATTAGATATTGTGTTGTTTATGTAGACTGTTTTAGATGGTTTACAACAACATGCGTAGAATCCGAAACGCAGGAAACTATTTTGTCTATAATCATTAAACGAAATTTATTACCTATACAATATATAAATGTAATAATTGCATATTCTTAGAAACCAACCAAAGAGAAATCAATTAAAATAATTTAATCACTTATAAATACACTTTAATAGTCCTTCTTTGGGAGAGAGAGTATCAATCTACAAATTAACAAAAAAAAAAAAAAAAAAAAAAAAAAAAAAAAAAAAAACTGTTAGCTTGAAAGTTTTAAAATCTTGATTTTTTACATATCTCAGCCCTTTATTTCTACGTTTTATGGTAGATTGGACGTGATGCCGATTTTGAGCCAAATTTCATAAAGCCCACTAGTTTTGGAGAGAATCTTTGGCCGGCGCGGCCTACTGCGACGGAAGGATGGATTTGTTTAAATTCGGTTTTTGGATTCTATTCCTCTTGAAAAGTAAACCGATATATTTTCGGGGGGGGGGGGGGGGGGGGTGAAAATAATTTGTTTCTTGGTCGATTATAAATGTTCTTTATTGAAAAGTAGCTGACCCAGCGGATTTGGTCCCCCCTAACATATTCGTACAATCATGAGTTACAAATAAGAATAATTTATTCATTAAAACTTATTATCTAATAGAAGCGGAGAAAACGTTGAAAATAAATAATAAAGTAGTACGTATAAAGGGTAAAAAGGGCATGCTAGGGATGACTTTTTTGATTCATAATGATGGAATTCATTTTGTAAACTATACCTCTTAATCCTACAAGCTGTATAAAATTGTCTAATGAAATTGTAAAAGTGAATCTGCTACTGTTGAAGTGAATCATTTAGAATAACGCAAGAAGCAAACGCGGTTTCTCAATGAGATGGTGATTTTGAGGCTGAAAGGGGTTAGTTGCGAAATTCTATATATAATAGCCATCTTTTACTCTGGTGTTTAAAGATATGCTGTAAAAAACAGCATCAAAACGATTCATCATTTTGGTCGCGCATAAAGGACAAGCATACATAATTTGATTTTTACAGATATAGATAATGAACCGAAATTGCTTGAATTTTGTTGCAAGAAAACCCTAGTTTCCTGTCTGCAATTGAGTTGTGACTAAACCTTATAGCAAAATTTCAGCCATGCACCGATTTGTTGGATTGCGGAGAAGGACGGACTTTTAGTCCATTAGTGTAATAACAACGTAATTGAACTTCATGAAGTGGAAATTTGGGGTACTTTTCCGTTATAACCCCCCACCCCCTGCCACAGTCAATTTGCCTTCAACACGCCCGCTCGATGTTTCTAGGCATTCCTTCTTACTTAGATTACACATTTCCGTAGAATTGGTGTCAATTTCAAGCTGTGGGAAGAAATTATATTATTTAAAAAAAGAAGGAAAAAAAAGAATTACCGTGTTTTCAGAAGTTGCCGTTGTCGGTGAAAATATGTTGAAACAAATTTGAGTGGTTGTGGTTTGATTGCCTCCACATAAATTCGTACAAATAGGTATCCCCGGGGACATAGTTTCTCACTAGGAATAATCCCGAATTCTGGAAGAGACGCAAACAAAAGTCTAAATCACGGGACTTCACGTACAGGTCGAATATACTGGTCGGCACTTCCATTGTGACTGAACAAAAAACGAATGACCTGCCTTTGCAATTACTATTCCCGTTCCTTATCGCCTGACCTTTGTGAAGAGATTAGTTAGTAAACCAACCGGTTCATCGGGAAGACATTGGACCCAAGCAAGCGCGCAGCGCCCGTGGTCAATGACGTTACCCTCTTGTTTTTCCAAGAATTCACCAATGCCTCTTTACTCCCTCAAACTGAGCGAACATTAATTAAAATGTGAAAAGGGATCATTACCGGTGCCTAGAAACATCAGGCGGGCATGAAACAGTCGCGAAAGTCGTGAAACAGATTTGGGGAGGGGAGGGGGTATAACGGAAAAGTACCAAATTTGGATTTCAAAACGAAGGACCTGAACTCAGGTTTCCACCCAAAATTCAAAATCGTTTACTTGTAAAGAAAGAAAAAGTTAATTGGTATACAAGCGAATCATATATCAGTACGATAGCAAGGATTCAACTAATAATATTTGAAATAGCCTTAAGATAGGCTTCATAACATGAACATTATCGGGCTAAACCAGGAACTTTTACTGTTATTATACTTTTTACTTAATAATATATAAGAAGAACTAAGTACTCCCAACAACTTCTATTTTCCCTCTGTTTCCCATTTAGCAAATATGTTATGAGCAAGCATTATTAAAGTTCCTTTGTTTCCGGCATTTTATAATGTTCGGATAAGTTTTATTTATTTCATCTCCAGGATATTTTGCAAAGTCAAAGAAGCATATTCCGATATATTAGAGTATTCCTATTGTTTGTTGCATTAACATAAGTATAACTGTTTTAATTTTAAGATTCAATATTTAGGTATAATTTATGGCTACGAGGACTGTATCAATTAAAAAAAAAAAAAGAAAAAATAAAGAAATAAATAAACCAAAAATATGTTGAAAAGGAACACTATTCAGTTTCAATCAACGTAAATGGTTTCACCACGAGAAAGAAAAATGTAAAATGAAAAACATAAAGAGTTTCTAGCTTAATAATAATATGCAAAGTTTCGCACAGTTCTGCATACTTTTGGTATAATTATTAGGTCGTGCTTTTCAATAAAAATCGTTTGCTATTTCTCAGTGCATGATATTTGCACCTTTGAAAGTAGTAACTCTTAATTTAATCAAAATTTCTTGATCCACTTTGGGTAAAATTACGAGGAAAAAAACCTGGAAAATGGGTTCAAAATGGTTTTTTCCCCAAAATATTTTCCGATTATTAATTGTTTCCGTATTTTTTAAAGGAGTAACCTCTATTAGTTTCATGGAAATCCTTAGGTTATGTATGGAGAAATACCCACAAAATTATCTGAAACCACCTATCAAAAGAAAATTATTGATTGCAAATTAATAAACAGTAAAGTTCACTAGTCCATCGGTACGTAACAAAAGCTGATATCTACTAATTATGGTTAATATTAATCTCAGTACCTCTATACATCTACATAGATATAAAAACCTAACGATCGTAAATTAACGATATTGGTTAAATCTCCTACCTACGCTTCACTATTTCTTCTATTGGCAAAAAATAAACAAAAGCTATAGTAATCTTGATTTTATAAAAATCGAATTCCATTTTAACAAGGTGTACCAGTTCGTCGTAGTTAACATGGGGATTTTCACTAAGTGTTCGTGTTTTCATTACTACTCATGTTAACTCCCATCTCTGCTTTGTCAAGGGTCTAGGAGTAGGGATTTTAATTGGCGGACCACTAATAAGGACCAAAAATCTTTGCGTAACACTTGATTTTGTTTAAATGTAATTATTGATATAGCAGTTATTTAATACTATTTGTTGTTCGGGAAAGGTTTAAAAGTATATTTGCAATTTTCGACAAATTTTTTAAATGTGATTGTTACGCTCGTTGTTAAGGTTATTTCGTTAATGTGATTGTTAATTGTTTTTTATCACTTTACCGATGTAGGGGTAACACTTGTTGCTATGCCATTCGTAGGTTTACCTGCTCCGTGCACGAGTTGTTGTGAGCATAGATCGGAAGAAGAGAACAGAGTGAAAAGTTTCAGCGCGATTTGTCAAAGTTTGGCGTCTCTCTATCTTACGACAAAGCACTTTTGCACCAGAACACCCGTTTTTTGAAACCGTGTAGCCAGCCTTGCAATTCCTGTCATTTTGAAACTCGTTTCAGTTGTTATTTGATCATTAGGTAGCACTGAGATCGCTTCGATACCAAATTAATTACGTACAATTTTTAGGGTTGTCATTACTCAACGATTCCAAATATATAGTGCCTAATGTTTTTGTCCGATATTCGACCCAAAACTGTATCGTAATTCCTGTTAAAGAATCTACCAATCAAATTTCAAGGCGATAGCTCCGAAATTGCGGTCTGTTGTTCGGGACAGAAATACACACACAAATGTCGGCCGAAACAAAGTAGGAACTCATTTTGTACTCCAACTAACTAGCATTTATGTCAATATTAATCTTAGAAGCTAAACAACAATGGGATGAGATTTCGTATACTAATGCATTTGTATAATAAACATCATGGACCAATGTAAATTAATACATTCATAGGTTCGTGACAATATTCTCGATTCAGTCAACACCTAAAAGCACATTGCCATCCTTGTCTGGGAAGGCTCGTTTATTTCGACCGCTATGATTGGCCGCTGGATACAATGGAGGGAAATTCCGACAAAATCGTGGAGGACGACATCCAATCAAATACGCTGAAATTCATTCTTCCCGAATAGAACATGGCTCCCTAATAAGGTTGACACAAACGGCGGTGTTTGCTGACGAAATCAACTGATCCTTCCCTCTATCGGATGGCGGACGGGTGTAAACAGAAAAGGGTAAACATAGATTCGCAAACAGGCTGAGCTGGTCTGTTCACGCCAGATTGGTATGTGCTCTCCTTATGGCCCTTGAATGGTGCGAAATAGTGGAGATCCTTAGGACATGGTATGCAGCCTTATGTTTGAAAGCATCACCATAAGAATGACTATAAACGATGGGCAACGTTGGAATGAAACCTTTACGTCATGTTACATAGGACTTTTGCTAACTTATAAGTTTGTCGTCCTGCTCTACTTCTTATCAATATTTTACCTTAATTTTCGTAGAAAAGGGGGTATTAAAGCCATCCCTACCTGGGGGGGGGGGGTAGTGCATTGATGGGGACGAAGAGAGGCGCCTCACGTTTGTGTAACGTTTTTTGTCGACTTTCACCGAGATGGCACTAGAAGCTCGAATTCCTTCAGAGAGGTCGTCGGTCATCGGGGCCAGCCCGTTCGAATCCCTTTGGGGTTACTTGAAAAACGTGGTGTACGCGGCCGACCGTCAGGCCTAAAAATTTTTTTTTATTTTTTTTTTTTAAACTCGTGAGACGAAGGTTGTAGGTTCGATCCCGCCAGGCCTGAAAAAAAAGAATTTTTTTTTTTTCTCGTGAGACGAATTGCATAGCAAATTATCCTCGTTTTACCGTACACATCGAAATAGAAAACTTTGAGAAAAGATCCGGCGAGGCGCGAAGCGCCGAGTATAGATTAGGGGGGTCCAGGGGGCGCGAAGCCCCCATGGCGGGGTCAAAATGGGGCGGAGCCCCTTGCGAGGCCCGAAGGGCCGAGTATATATATATATATATATATATATATATATAAATATATAAATTTAAGATTAGTTGGGCATATTGGTCAGAATGATGTGTGTAAGTAGTTTGGTGGTCTGGATGCTCGCAAGCTCTTATCTTATCTCGAAAATACATAACATCAAGAAGTAGTCAATCTCTTAGTAAAAATTCATATTTGTTGGACATATAAGTCAGAATGATGTGTATAGTTTGGCGATCAGGTGTTTGTCTTTCTTTTGTTTCCTCAAAGTCGTTCTTTCTCTCTTAGAGACCCTTTCATTGTGTTTTCAGACTATTTCTCCAAAGTAGGGTCCCCCCTTTCATTCTAATCAGCAGAGTAAGTTCTGTACTTAATTTTTTCCCAATCCAACTTGTGTTTCTGAAATTTGGAACAGGGCTTCTCTGGGTGTGGTAAAGTATAATATCACGACTCGAGAATCCATGCTACTCAGTGCTAATTTTGTTCCTTTTCTAGGTTAAATTTTGGACTTTGGAACGAGGCTTCTCGAGGAGTGATAGCGTATTTTGTTTAGTGTATTATTCATAGAGTGAATTTTCGGAACCTCTCTAATTAGCTGAGAGAGCTCTTAAGCTAATTTTATTCCAACTCAACTTAAAATGCCGAAATTTGGAACATAGCTTCTTTGGGAGGTAAGTAGTATTTGCCTAGCAGTACTGACACAGTCGATTGAAAATTTATGTGATGGTACTCTGTGATCTACATTCATGCCTCGGACAAGCGAGTGAAGCCAGCGGGCACAGCTAAACCATTATAAGGCTTTCTGAAACGATTTGATTAACACTTTTTCATATGTATTTTTACATACATTATTATTCTATTTTTGTGCATATGTACCTATATTATACGTGTCTCTCCGTGCGGTATCTTCTTTCAGATGATACAATGATAGAAAATCCGTACTTATGCCTCAAGTTAAGAAGATGCACAATAAAATGCTGACATTTCAATTAATATACTTAAAAAAATCATCAATAATGTCAAAAACGACTTCGAACATTTTAATTTATATTTTCCAACAGAATATTACTGGGAAAGAAGTTTGTCAAATACCTATGAACTAGAAAATTCAGAAATTCGTGCACAAAATTTTGTTGAGAAATCTACTTAAAGCAAAAAAATTGTTTTAAATTAGAAAACATTTGTTTGTATAGTAAATTATTATTTAGAAACAATTTTCTTGTCATGATTTTGATAGTTTACGATTTGTGAGTGCACGAACTGCTCAACTTCCAAATTATTGAGATCTGGTGACAGTGAAGGCCAAAAGCTACTCTAAACCTGGAAATTATGTGTCCGGGAAAGAAATCACGTTGGAGGGTCGGTGAATTTATTCTAATGATCCTAATATGTGTGACTGTTTCCTGTGGGGAGGAAAGAGGCTGATAATTCTAGCTCGGTACAAGATCTGAAAATAGATATTCAGAGAGAACATCAACTAATTGTTGGAGGAACGCTGGGACGTCTGTGGAACAGCTTTATCTGCAGACTTGAATATTGCATTAAAAATATAGACATAATCTGGAAGATGTTATTTTCGCTTAATAGCTCAGTTATTATTAAAAACTTATTAAATGGCACACTTTCACGCAAATTTCAATGTTTCTAATAAATTAATCATGGTGAAAAATTGTTTTTCTGTTTACTTATCCGGTATTACGTAAGTATAAAATACAGTTATCATAATTTTTAATAATACAAGATAAACAGAATTTATTCTTTCTAATCCGTTGGTAAAACCATAATAATATTACAATGGAAAGTCAATATTCGAAATCTAAATAAGTAATCCAATAACGCGTTGATTGATGTTGAAATTTACTGGTTCTCCCCAGACGGAAGGTTTTTCTGTTGTAGACACAGACTGAATAAGCAAACTTATTTATTTACCGAGGACGAGAGGGTAGTAGATAATGAAAGTTAATCCTCTCCCGATTTTCAAACGATAAATCGAACACGAAGGCTCCATTTCACGAGATTCGTTTAATTCAAAGTGTTTCGTTCTTCTCGGGAGAGCGAACCTCAATCAAGGTATCGAGGCTTGCGAACTAATTAAAACTTTCACCTTACAAAGCGCTAAAGTTCACACTTAGCACTGAATAAAGACAAAAGAAAGAGCGTTCCCCCTGCGCACAGTGCGGCCAACAGGGTTTTTGTGAAAAAAAAAAAAAAAAAAATCAAGTTCAGCTCCATTTTCGTAGGACATTTTGCGCTTATTCTGAATACACCCCATGTCCCTGTACCTAAAATAGCATCTTTGATCCGAAAAATCGATTTTTTACAATTTTCTCACTTTTTTACCATTGGGACTGAGCTAAATTTTTTTCGTGCTGAAGAAAATTTGTAGAGTAAAGAATTTTGCATCGAGTGAAACCATAGCCAGATCTCTAACTCTTTCTCTCTATTTTTGGCGATTTTTCGAAGTCTTCGTGACCTGCCCATTTTTATGGAAATCCTCAAAAAGCGAGTGGTTAGTCACAAAACTTAGAAAAATTGCTAAAAATCGAGGAAATGAGTTAGACAGTAGGCAGTGGTTTCGTTCGATGCAGAATTTTACCTTCTACTATTTCTTTTCTATACGAAAAAATTCGTTCGAACAAACATACTCGTTGAGTGATAGGAAGTTCGCGCCTTCTGGTAACGTTTTAAATGGTACTGACACTACAGCTGGTGTAGGCCGGCAATGAAATTTACAGGACACCTAGATTAATATGTTAACTTTCGAGGAAAATTGGTTTGAGCCGGTTAATTTAATTCTATTTATTTATTTTTTTTTTTTTTTTTTACCATCCAGTAGATATGTGTAAACAGCATCGAAAGTTCCAAAGTCTTAGATCCATAGATAAAGGCGTTGAATTCGCAGTTGGCAGGGACGACGGAAAACGCTTACAGAAAGCCCGAATTCGAGATGGAGGATTCGGACGATGTAGGGGAAAATATGGGTGTTTTTGTGGAAACAACGTGGATTTTGTGTCTGAAATTATGTTCCTCAATGAAAGAGGAGGACCGTTGACAAAACAAGTGGAATCCTTATCCCCCCAATCCCATCAGACATGCCGACATAAACGATATTTGGTTTGCTTCTCAAGGAAACTCATTTACTTTTTCTTTTCTTCTTAACCCAGGTTTTTGAAGGCGGAGAAGCCAAGAGAGACAGCTAAGGAAACAACTTTATTACGCCGAAGCGATCTGCCCAGCTCCGTTGGCTGGGCGATACGTGATATTTCTTTCTTTCCCGACATCTCAAAGGGTTAAAAGAAAATTAATGTAATCGTTCCTAATAACTTTTCCTGGAGTCACTCGACTGTTATAGGGGCACAGAAACATCCCAAGTACACAAAAACAAATCTGAGGAATGAATTGCGTGACTACGCGTGTCTATGGGTCCACCACATCGTCAGACTGTCATGATTTATATACATATATATATAAACTGTAGGAATCGTTAGAGAATGCCTCGAAACGAATTTTTAATTTTAAAATTTTCCAAGTCATGGCAATAGTTTCATTTTCTACGAAAATTTGCTAGAAACCGATAGGATGAAAATCAGTTGACGTCATACCTAGGTGGGGTGCGGTCGTTCCCCAGTGTCGTGATTCAAGTTTCTTTATACCGTTGTTTTAGCAACTTGTACTCATCAATAACCTCCATATATTGCACCTTTTTGGAAAGATCTCGCCAACTTATCTCAGAGTCATTTATTGTGTAGGGTGTTAAAATTTTAGGTGGGACAAATTTCGATTCCAAAACTAATTTTCAACAGAATTTTTGTGGAGATTTTTCTTTTAATGCTTTGTTTTTTAGTGTTTCCATTCGAAAATGGTTTTTATTCGATTTTTTCGGCATATATTCAACTTTATCGTTCTATGTTTTATCAAAGTTAAGGACGCCGCTGGAAAGAGCGTTAGGTAATGGATGTCAATACGCATCAATTCGTTTCAATGTAGTACTGATCTGGATGAAGCCCAGATGTGATTTTAAATGTATGATGGCCTCATTCACATTCTGATATGAACTTATTTTGTTTCCAAATTATGATTTTCATTTGCGTTTACTTTTAGACCGTCCCGAATTTGGGTTCTTGTCTATCTATTTTTCAGTGCGTGTGTGATTCCCTTAATCTGTTTAATCGTAAAAACTTTACTTAGGTGATTATGATGTACTTTAGTCCGATTTCGATTAAGTTTTCAGGGACCATGCAGGTCGAGCCCTTAATGATTTCCCATGAATCAAATTTTTTCTGAATCAATCGCAGACTCTGCTTACCCGTTTAGTACGTAAAATCCACGTAGGAATAACAAACCCTTCAGTTTTCAACCGCGATTTGCGATGCTGTCAGTCGAGATAGATTCAGATTGTGAATTTCGATGCTCCTAGATCAAAGTGAGCATCTGCATATGCAAAATCATAACAACATGCATAATTATCTGTGGTTCAACCTTCTGATCATTCATCCTGATGGTATTCAATGATAACACAATAATTCATGCAACTCAAATATGGAGTGGAAGTTGGATTATTCAATGGTAGGTATGGTGTGCAAAGATGATTTTTGGCTAGACAATATGTAGCTACCCTGAACACAACAGGATGGCAATGAAAATCCCTTTTTTATCTACTGCTATGGCCCAACCTATATTAGAAGCAAGTTTTCACCAATTAACGGGTGCATGAAAACTAGGACAGGCGACCAGACAAAAGTTTAGTTAGGAGCAGGTGGCGTCTAGGAGGATAAAAACACGCCACTCGGGCGAGGAGATTCCTTTGCTGGTAGAATCTAATACAGCCTGCTTAGCTAGCTTCTCTTCGCCATTCTAAAGACAAATTTCTGCTAGAAATCATTTCCACACACATATCATACCTTTTCTTTCTATACTTACGGGTTCGGCATTCCGGGTCTAGAAAACTACCTAAACTTGCTTCATGGGATCTTGCAGTCCACGGCCAATTTACCTATCTAATGTGTGCTACGACACACACTTGCCAACATCCTTGTTCCGAGATGTCATACAGAATTTTAACGGGATACTGCAATGCGGGGTAAAAATCGGTAGTTACACCTTTCCGCAAACCAAAGTCAACTCGGGTAGTATCAGTCAAGGTGTTAAAGATCTCCACAGGTAATTGTTTCAATTTTCACTACTCGCATATTTTTTATTCACTTTGCTAAATCCTCAGCAGCAATCTTTAGGTATCTAATTTTGTGAAATTCATACGAGAGAGAGGTGATTGTGAACCGGTACGGAATTCAATCTAACAAGCTCTGAAGCAGTGAACGTGGATGTGTTTTTCTTATTTTATTTTTCAATCGCTATTGTCCTACTCGCATGAGGACCTCAATCCACATCTTTACGGGTTTTTCATGGCGCACGATAGCGGTCGTGGGGCGATAAACAGGACGCTTTTCAGCACAGCGAGCCATAAAACGAGGATCTTTATTTACAGTTGATTTCCAAGCAAGATAAGCTATGAAAACGGTTTACGAGTATCACGACTCTTCGAATTGTTTGAAGGAGTGATTATCATAGAGTTCTATCACGTCCAAATTGAGATACGATAGATTTTTATTAGGAGGTACCAACTTACTACCAACTCATCGGGTTGCTTCATAATTAGCAATGGTTGCTATGGCGCTTTGGAAAACTTTTGGCGACAAACAAATTTATTGTTGTCCTCCAAAAGCTATAGTTCAACTCGCGTTTTACGGCTTAGAACATTCTAAACTATGGCCTCGTATCTGTTTATCGGTTGTGTCCGCGAACCCTACCATAATTCTCTCGACTGTTATTAAATCCTGACGTAATAAATAATAAAAATACAGGCCAAGGGCCCCTATGAATTTAATTTCTTGGGGACCTACGATTTTCTCAGTGTATTAGCAAATACTACAGCATCCTCAACTATCACCCGAATTCGAAGAGATCCACAAAAAATAGGTAACGTTCGGAGATTGACGCATATACGAATTCTACATTTTTCACGCATTTTCGATTAGATACCCAAAGGTTCTCTGATAACCTTATCTGTCTCTAACTAAGACCTTGATGTTTTTTAATTACCTAATCTTACTGTCAATGGATGAATGGTAGCCACTGCACATACATATTGCATCTATTTCTAGCAGTAGTCCAAGTTCTCTTGTTTTCAGCCGACTAAGTTGAAAGTTTCAGGAACAATGCGGGACTATTGGTTGTCTTCAATGGATTATTTTACATTCTGAACCATCGTATTCACTGAGTGGTCAAACGTAAGAACATACGTACTAGTACACCGTAAAAAAAGTATACTTTCGCACAGTTCTTGAAATGTTTATCCGATCTCATTCAAAATTTGAAGTCATCTGGTGATGAACCTCAGAGTGGCCACATAAAACTTGCGTTGCATTTTTCGTTCCCTCACTACCAAAGGTAGGGGAGCTTTGTGTTTGTGCGAGAAGTCGAAAGATTTTATGTCTTCCAAAATCTAAATTTTCACTGACTTTTTGCGTTTCAGATCCAGTTGATCAATTTTTATTTCGTGTCTGTGTGTCTGTGGCAAATCCTTGCCACACACAAAACAACATCGTGTTAGTCCGATTCTGATGAAACTTTCAGAGATTGTGCGTGTTAGCTCCTAAACGTTCCTCTATAACTATCATCAACGTCGGATTGATGGCAGCCTGTGCGCAAACTCAAACATGAATTTCCCATAACGCCGATTTCTCATCATCTATTAGTCCAATTTCGTTCGAACTTGAGGGTTAGTTGCAAATACGTTCTAGGAATATGCCAAATGATTTATATAGCTATTGGTTGAGTGATGACCACTGCTCATTTGCAAAACGAAATTGAGTGACACATACAAAACTCCAACGAAGAGACAGATTTTTATGAGACTTTGAGGAATCGTGCGGGATAGCGTCTACAAGATGTCCTATAAATGTCACTGCCGTTGAAATAATACTCGTAGAAGACTGTGCGAATACACAAAAGTGATTTTTTTTAAACGTCTATTTCTTAGTGGTCAGGTGTCAAACTGTGTGTGTGCGTGTGTGTGTGTCAAAATCGAAAACTTTTGAAGCCCTATTAAATAAACAACATCATCTTATTCAGTATTATTCAAATGCTCTGTGCCCTGCAGTCTAATGAGAAAAAGTTACTACAAAAATAGTTAATACAAAAGCCTATTGCTAAAGGATGTAAAAAATCTCCACTGATCTTTACATAACGGTTTATTATACAATGTTTCAATATTTTGAATAAGGGGGAAAACTAATACTTTTCTTGTTGATTCCGTTCGAATTTCCGTACTTACCACCTATCTGCAAAGAACCCAAAAACCCCGTAGCCAAACTACCGTATAACAGAGAGATAAAATAGATCCAGAATTTCGTTGCATTTTATTATAACTTGTTGATGCAGATTTATTAAAAGTCAAGCTAAGACATGATCGGAATTATATAACCTACAGTCAATCACTTCACTTGATTAATAACAATACTCGATTGATTACTTGGGGGTTATTAATTGTTGGATTCGGGTCGAGAACTTGGTTCGCAAACTTTGATTGGTGTTTAAAGTTAGTAGAGAAATCAAATTGAGTTTATTGTACCAGTGAAACAAAATTAAATGGAAGCTTAGATGAGAGAATGCCCGTCAAAGGTACTGACTCAGCAAAGTCCAAGACCGCTGGGAAAGTACTTATTACGTTCAGTTGTATGTTTTCATGGACCTAAATTGTACTATTTAGCGAATGTTGAGGAAAATTGAGCTATTGAAAATGGCTCTAAAAATTTGAAAATTCAAATTTCACAAAATAAGCTTCATGGAAATCCGTTTTGAGGCATTCTTCTTTGATGCATCTTCTCGCCAACTAACAGTGACCTACGTATTAAAATGGATAAAATTAAGATCTCAGTACTTCTAGGAACATCTATTACCGTTGATTAAAGTAATTTCATTTGTGGATCCTCTATGTTAATACAGAGTCAACTATTTAATTGAGCAAGCATATGCACAATTAGATAGATAAAAGGAACGACATTTGATAAAACTGCCATCAGTACGCGTCAACCACCTTGAATCGCATTTTGTCCCACTGTGAGACGGCTGGAAGAAATATCACACTAACAATCGTCAATCTCGACCTTTCGGCCTTTCTTTTTAACATGGAACATGTTTTGTCATCATAACCCAGCCAAAAATGAGACAAAAGTACCGTTACGGGACATTTTGTGCGTTACGTGAGCTCCAAAGCCATTTTCTCTCCTATTTCCTGATGATTATCGCTTACAACCAAATCGTTGCTACGGAACCGTATCTTAAACATTTATCATCGTTCAAAAATCGTTCACTAGTCGTTAGAAAGCTCTCAATTCACCTAATCGTATCATATTAACCACTGCGCAATGTGTGAACAGCAATCTGATATACTATGAGTGTTGTTGTCTGAATAATATGTACTGTTTACATACGTCAAGATTCAGTGCTTAGGACTAAATTTTTATTTATTGTTATGAGTGATATTGCTATGTAATTGGGCTTCACCTGTAAATAAATAAAATGATTTTCATGCGTACGAGTTGATCAAATGAGCGTTGTCTATCAGCCATTTCTTGTCACATATTGTGACTAGAGCGTCTGGGTATATATCAAAGTGTTTGAGTTATAGGCCTTAGATTGTCGATGCGCCTGGATGAAGTTTAAGCCGCAGAACGGCAGTAATCTAGTGGTAGGTCCCTATATGGAAAACATGTTTTATGGTGATAACCACATATGCTACCAACGATCACTCAGACAGCGTTTTCGTCGGATATCACAAGTTTTAGATTCGTTAAAACAACTTGGGTAGAACGAGGTAAGCACTTTGGAACGCTGTAGCTCGAGTAGTTCATCTCTACGTGGGCCGTACTGGAATGAAGCCAGGAGTTGAACCATATCGATTCGGGGTGTGAACAGTTCACTGTCGCTTCTTGAAAGACCACCTTCGAGTAGATCGTTTTCGTTGGGAGTTATCTTCACTGGAAGATACTTTTGCTCCGAAAAATTCTCTTCCATGCCTAACATGAAACCATATCAGGTGGAATTGTATCCCGGAACTAACAAATCAGTTTTTTTCTTTTTTCTAATACATAAACAGTACTTCTGATTACACGAGATTTATTTTGGGTATGCATATATTCAGTTAATAGCCTTTCTAATTAGGATGTGAAGGTATGGTTTTTGGATATGTAGATATGACGCAAAAAAATCACCTAATGAAAACGAAACTAATTAGAAAGGAAGAAGAATCCGATCGTCCGCTCTACTATGACACCAGTGACGCAGAAATGAATGAGATTCGGGTGGCTCAACTCCTGAATTTTGGTAAGCCCTTGAACTTTTAGGTCGGTCAGTTGAATCAGGAAGGTAGGTACAACGCGGTTCATAATGGATTGCAACTTTCAAAACAAGTAGTTCAATAAGTAACAATAATAGAAGGAAATTTGTAAGAAGAATTCTGATACAACCCAATAAGACCTTCCTAGCCTCTTTTCAACCTATGAATCCCTCGTCCCAACAATTCAAGGGTAACCCCGAAGATCGGTATTCCATAAGTGATTCTCGATCACAGAAAGAAACCAAACAACACCTGATTTGTTGTAAAGATTTTGGCTTATTAATTTCGTACTTTCTGTGCGTATTTGAACCTTTATATTTGACTTAGAAGAAAGAGTGTTTCATTCAATACCCCCCCACCCCCCATATTTAGTTAACGTTTCAAGATGCGTAGAAACAAGGCAATGTATATCGAAATACATTTCACATTGATTCTCCGCTTCTTTTCGAATAAAACGTTCTGAGCTTTTCATCCTACCTTCTGGACCGAAGTTGATGAAATTTGGATAAAAATACAAATAAGGACCTAGAATGATTGGATACTTAATATCAATTTCGGTCACCAATAAGTAGTGGGTAAAAATAAAAGATCGAAATATTAAAAATCAGGTTCTCAAAGCCATCGAAATAAGAGAAGTGTTTTTTAATTTTCGTAATGATACATTTTCCTTTCAATGATTGGAATGATACCGCCCGGATCGCTGCAGATTCATATGTTTGTTATCCTGAAGACAAGAACCATAACAAAGGAAAGAAGAAGAAAATACATCAACGTGAGAGTGAATTAGAACACGCGTGAATAATATGGTAATTGGCAAATTTGAACCAAAATTCGCTTATAATGCATGATGATCATCCTGTTGATATGATTTCAATGTAATTCATTTTAATATTTTGTTTACTCTTATTTCATGATAGAAACATGATTTTCAACGACATTATAATGAGTTCTTGATTTGTTATCTCAAATAGGGCTTAGGTACCGAAAAACAAGTTACAGAAAAATATGGAATATGAAAATAAGATAAGCATCGATTAGAATGATTCGAGTGTTGAGTGCCTAGATGTTTCTTTTGGTTGATGATTTCAATTCAGTATACCAGATTGAGGAAGGTTTTTCGTTTGGTTTGAAGGATGAGCAGATCTCTGAATTTATTATCTATTACAACAATATTATAACATCATCCTTTCCTCTCATACCTATATTATTATGGCGGCTGAGGATACCTATATAATTATGTCGAAATGGAGGTTTTTAACTAACTAACTGGATATCTTTGAGAAAAAGTAGGGGTTAATTGATAAGAACATCTATATGGGTTTTGTGATAAAGTAGTGGAATGTTGCAGTGTGGGTTGGTAGCGTTACCAGTAGTGGATCTGAAAGAATCTGGTGTATAGATCGTTGGTAACGCAACTAAAGCATGCGATTTCTTGGAAACAATGAACCAATTATATCCGTGCATTGCTCCGGGAATGTAATCCCTGAAGCCCCTGTTAAGACCGACCGTAAAATACAAGAGTTTTCTTATCTCGGATGCGATTTCCCCCTCCACCATCGCTCCCAACGTTCTCCCGACAGTTAACGTAAAACTCCGAGAGCTCCTCTTAACCTCAGAGAAGAAGAGAAACTGAAATTGAAAACAACGAAGAATTAGCTGAAATGTCTGGGGGTAATAAAGCGAAACAAAGAGAGTAGTTGGGGAGGCGGGCGGTAGGCGCGCTGCAGTCGGTTGAGCTACCCTGTTGTTGATGAGCGCTATAAAAATGAAGGGAATTGGAGACGGAAGCAAGGATCGCGAGGCGCAGGGGATCGAGCTTTCTGGGCTCAGTCGAGAACGGCGTGGGAGGGCCGGGAGGAACAACGATAAATGAGAGCAAGACTTTGTTACATTTTTTATTTTCTCATCCGCTTTTAGACCCCCCAAAAGGACGATACGGCAGGAAAAGGGGACAGAGGACGGGTCATCTGGGGCTTTCAGAGGGAAATTGAGGAGGGAGAATATTTTCTGGCACTCTCATCATAGCTTGTTTATCATAGCTGACAAGGATTATTATAATTCGTATGGTGGTAGTGGAGGGACAAAGTAAACGAATTGTGTGAGCACGGAATTGAACCCATCAGCTGATTAGACCAGTATAGTTTCTAATGCTCACTGGCTCTTCTTGATGAAACGAAGAATCCATAAATAATGTGGAGTTTCTATGTGCATCTCTGCCTGCTTAATTCATAATCATAAACAGGGTTATCTTTTTGTTTAACGCAGTTAAAAACAATGAAATATTTACAAAGTTCTTCCTGTTTGTGGAAAACGGAGGTGGAACGGTGAGCACAATATGGTCCCGGTGGATGACAGTATAGTAGGGCAGTGCATATTTCATTGAAGGGCAAGGGCCTGTGTATGAGCAATCTTCTTTTGGGCATAGATCAGGTATTGTATGTATGTCTAATCTGAAGGTTCGTCCTGTTGAAAGTTACGTCTGTGTAACCAATAAGTAAAACTATGTAACTGATTGTTCACAATAAGAATAGAATGATTGGGATGTGGATCTGGAGAGGATAAGTTTGTCTTGCGGAATTACACAAAGCCTGAATGTACGTGTATACTCACACTCGCATTAATGAATACTCACGCTCTTACAAGTTCACTTAGCAATTAGGGGTGCATTCAGACTACCCGAGTGTGACAGCGACTCAGAGGACGCTCGTCAATTTTTCAACCAAAAGTGGCATCTCTGATAACTTTTTGTAGGGGAAGTTTCCCTGATTTGAGGGAAAAGGGAGGGGATAGTTCCCTCTTGCATTCCTCACTGGCCGATCACAGTTCTGAAAGTTTACTCTTTACATTGTGATTTTGCTTTTTGTGCGGTATCCTTGTTCTTTGTTCTGCCAAGAATGTAGTGGATAAGCAAGAAAACTTAGGAGAGGAGAAGAAGGCAAAGATTTGGTAGTTAGTTTTGAAGAAGAGTAGTGTAGTTGAAAATAAGAAGTACTATAGATAAGTGAATCTGATGGACAAAAAGAAGACAACAAACAATAGTTTAGCGAAAGCAACAAACAATAATGTGTTTGAACCTGTTTTCTTGGCATACATATTTATTGAGTTATGCTGAGGAATGGTCCTACCACGAACCAAGATGAATCGGAAAAGCATGTGCTTCAGTCTAGAGATGTAGAGATTGCTTAAAATCGAAGCGCGGCTGGCACTTTCACTTGAGGTGGAAATGAAAATCCTGATGAATTATTCTGGACTTCTTCAGACTAGGTTTTGGGAAGTAGTATGTCCAAGACTATCTATTTTTCGAATCGGAATAATACGCGAAATAGTTTACTGTTGATTGTTTCAAGATTCGAATGGGTTCTGTTTGTCTCGAAGCACCTACCGGTTAGATCCTTCCCAAATGTGCCGCTGTTTTTAAATATGATTAGTACATTCTTCACCCCCTTCGTCCATTGCGATCAGTTCACAACAACAAACGAACAATCTATGCGCTACTATAGTTCCAGCACCTTCTTCAATAATAATAATAAAGGTTTTCACCTGTTCCGTTGAGTTGAGGATGAACCTTAACGCCAATTTTAGTGTATGAATCCCGTTGAGTGAAGATTTGGAAAACGCACTCACGTTGTCCTCAAATGACGACTATGTATCGCGCTGAGTGCATGAGTCCCCTGATTGGTATACTTAAGGGGCCATTTGGACTGAATTCTTGTCAATGAATTCTGCCCCAGACTTTTCACTGTAACTCATCCTTCGGCAACCATAAAAATCAAAGTGTTATGAATAGGTTATTTATACCACCAACGAAAGAAGGATGATGAAAATCACGCCACCTTTTGTATGTACTCAGTGCATTTCCTCTTGAGCGAATGGACAATTTAGGGCATTCCATTTCCTAAGAAACTGAGTTTCGGGTAATACTGAAGGCATAATTTCTCTCTTTACAAACAAGTTTAGTAGTTTTTAGGGTCTAAAGGCCGCTCCACGCATTCACCGAGCACCGAGCCGTTGCTCGCCTATTTCCTAGTGATGTGGAGGGTAGCTCGATGTTCGCCGAATGCGAACTTCCGTGCTCGTGGATGCTCCGCTCAGTGACGGTTTTTTCACCGCTCCAAAGGAGACGAATACTCGCCAATCCACCCCGCTCCGCACATGCGGGTCGCACGGTGCTGATCGTCGGGGTACTTTTTTGTGAAAGGGTGACAACGGGCGTGTGACACCGACACAACTACTCCGAGACTAATGGACCGATTTCGATGCAATTTTCAAGTTCTATGTGGGTTAGCTTCTAGATGGTACTCTATAAATTTCTCTGGTGTCGGATCAATAATAGGGTGCGCGGCGTTCGCTAGCGTCAGATTCCACAACTTCGATTTCTTACAATCTATCATAAGATTTTGTTCAAACTTGGAGGGTGAAGGTTTCAGGAAGGTTTCATATGCATTTGATTGCATGTACGAAACAAAATTTTGTTGACACACTTGAAATTCTGTAGCTAATCGATTGATGTCTTTCAGGAATCGTGGGGTTATATCCTAGATAATCTCCTATATTTCAATCGGAGAAGTGAATTCGTTGATTATGTTAATGACACCAATTTTGGCAAATTTTGTGGCTTTTAGAAAATGTTAAATGAAATAGAAAGTTCCGGTCATGCAAAAAAGTAAGAAAAAATCCAAGATCATCTCCACAGAAGTATGTATTTCAAGATGATACATACCTAATATATAAGTAGTTAACATCTTTTATGTATACAGGCTTAAAACAAAAAGAAAGAAAAACGCAGATTATTATTTGGAAAAAGTTATATGCATTAAGTAGCTACTGACATTTCAAAAAATTTACTATCAATATAAATAATAGGGAAATTAGCTGATATGGTCATGCTGCATTACTATTATTTATTATTTGGTCGTCTGTCACGAGCAACTTCGAGTAGCTCATGGCTCTCCCAAGGCAAGCACTGCGCGGGACGATCTCGAATGTGTGGAGCAATGAGCTCGCAACTCGCCGAGTAGTTAGGTGGGTAGCCACGGTGGTCCTCGATCGGATTTGACCTCGAAGTGCTTGCCCTTCGAATTTTCTTTCGAAACATGATTTGGGAATAATTTGCGATTATAATTCAGCAAAAGCTGAAATCAAACAATGAGCCATTTTTTTTTATTCAGTTTTTAAATTTTTAATGAAATCATGAAAATATGCTGTAATCGCCAAAATTCAGAAAAAAATTATTTATTATTTATAAATGTGTCATTATACAATATAATCTTTATCTGGTTTCATAGTTCTGACCTATTTTGTGATCAAATATAATTAGAAAAATAAGAATAACAACATTTTATTGAACAAAATAATGATTATATTTGCAAAAAGTTCTTAATAAATTCTGTCAAATTTGTTCGTGTCCGCACGCGCGCTTGTGTGTTTACATATGTTTACGCGCCTGTGTAAGTGTATATATGAATGCGCGGGTGTTGGTATAATAATTGATTCATTATATGAATGTCATATATTCTTATAATTATATACAGTCTTCATCCATAGTTACATTTATTATCAGGAGTCGTAAACACCTTGTTTTCTCACATGTCCAAAGAATTTGAAGCCGAAGCTCTTCTTTGGGCAGAGTGCTGTAGTGTTCAGCGAGAAATGACCCATGGGAGCCCTTCATTCAAAAGAAATAGTTGCCGCATTTTGCTACAGAAACTTGATTTGTTGCGTTCAAACTGTAGCATAGGTTGTTTAAAATACGTTGATGCTTTCCGGGAGTTCAATGAAAATGTCAAAGCATCTTTCTCAGTCAGGCTGGATCCAAAATTCATTGAATACATTAATGAATTCAAAGCATCATATTTATTTTTAGATATTCCAGTCACTCCAAAAGTTCACACGGCTTTCTTTCATGTGGAAGAATTTTGTACCAAACACGGAAATGGCCTCGGCTTTTACAGTGAACAGGCTATGGAGGCCGTGTATCATGATTTGTCTGCGACGTGGGCCAAATATTAAGTATCACGTATCAATCCTGCGTATGGACAACGTTTATTAAGAGGTGTATGCGAATATAATTCTGTGCATATGTAAAATGTTAAAATGCCATTATTTTTATTTTCTATTCAATTTAGATATATATTTTATGTTAAAATTTATATAATGAATCATTATAAACTCACACACAAGCGTACACTTAGACACACACGCACATTCTACACACATACTCACAGGCATTTATTAAAAGCTTCATGCAAATATAAACAATATTTTGTTCAAAAAATGTTATTTTTGTTTTTCTAATTATATTTGATCATAAAATAGGTCAGAACTACGAAACTAGATGAAGATTGAATTGCATAGTGACAAATAAATAATACTTTTTCTGAATTTTGGCGATTAAAGCGTATTTTCATGATAAAAGTATTAATTGAAAATTTAAAAACTGAATAAGAAAAAACAAAAAACGGCTCATTGTTTGATTTCAGTTTTTGTTGAATTATAATCTTAACATATTCCCAAATCATATTTCGAAAGAAAATTCGAAGGGCAAGCACTTTGAGGTCAAATCTGACCACCGTGTAGCCAGAGCATGGAGCAGCTCGGCAAATGGTGCATGTGTGAAGCCGCCTTTAGAATGACTGGAAGAGTCTTGCTGATGTAAACCTAGTAGTCCACTGATCATTGGAGGCTGCACAATTATAGTTATGCTTTATGAAGCAGCTGAGGGATTGAGTTTTAGTATGGCGCTGTGGCGCGTGGCAGTGTGTTGGGGATGGGCTGGAAGGAGTTGTGTTACCAACTTCCACTGCCTCGTTTACCTCTCTCGTGATTGTTTGCCATTTTTCAAGAAAACCTTCGATTCCATTTAATAAACCACGTTTTTTTTCAACATTAAAACCCAATTTTAAGTAAAAGTAAAATTGACTATTCTGTTGGAAATACTATTAAATGGAGTAGTTTTTGTGAACGTTAAGGGACTCTAAGAATAATTTTTAGGGAGTGGCTAGTTATCAAACTTTTTTTTTAAGTTGAAAGATTCATCAATCATTTTGGAATAAATAAGTTTGACTGGTTGTAGATAAATATGAAAATCATCTGAACTTAAGCACAATTTACATTGATTTCTAAAATGAGGTTGTCAGAGGTGAAAAGTTTATTTAAACTGAAAAAATTTGAGTTTTGTGTTAGAAAAAAGTAGTTTTCTCGAGAAAATCTCAAAAAATTATGCTCTGGAAACACATTGAGATAGAAGGGTGCGGTTGGTGGCATTCTAGTCTATTTTTAATCTGATTTCACGCAGTTTTTTAAAGTCACGAGGGGAATATCATTGTATATCAAGCAAAAAAGATTAAAACAATTTAACGTGTCATTTATGAAAAGTTTCTATTCATTTATTAAAATTATGTTAGGTATTTATTTATAATTCTTTCAAATAACTCCAGTCTTGCAGTTATTAAAAAAAAAAAACTACGTTGTTGATGTACGCTTCAAATGATTTCGCAACATCCAAAATGGAACCTTGCCAAATTTAAAACTTCAGTAAATTGCGATAGAAATTGTGGAAAATTAAAATGTGGGGGAGCGCACCACTTGCGCCCCCAGTCGTCAATTCCATTACTGCTTTGTTGCTTTACAAGAAAACAAAATAATGAAAAAGCGGTTTTTTTCTGGGAAAACATGAAAAAGGATTAAGCAAATGAAGAAATTTCCTTCAAGCTAAGATCTTGGTGGTTTTAGCAGAAGTGGGCAGTTGTTTATCATCAATTATTTAACATTACACAGAAGAGGTTAAGTAACAAAAAGAAAGAAAAAAAGTGATAGCGTATCGCGGCGGGAAAGGGAGATGGAGGACAAATTGGCGGGTCGCGGCGCGGACTGCAAGTGCCTTCTAAATCGGCTGTACATTCTGTGACCCTGTGACCCTTCCCTCAGGCGGGCACCCAGATCGATTGTTCACAGCATCCTCCCTCCCCGTCAGCGGCGGCCGTCCTCCCCCTCATAACCTCTCCTTCTATAACCTTCCTTCTTTTTTTTCGACTTCTTCTATTGCATTCCTTCCTGAAAAAAAAAAAACGCCTGGTAAGGTAGGGGAATGAAAAACCTCTTCTCAAATCTTCCTCCCCTTCAGACGATTAAAAATTAAATTCCCCTCCACCCCCTTTTCGACCCCTTTTTTTGAGACGTACTCCCAGGTGGAGGTCTCTCCTTGAAGCGCCTGTCCTCCTCGTCCTCCGTCTTCCTTTACATTTTTCGAAACACAATAGAGTTGCAGAAATATCAACAAACGGGAGTCTGCACCCCATGCCCACACTGCACCCTCTACACCTCTAAGGGTTCTACAGCACCTTCCCCCACCCCTTACCCTGAATTATAAATATACCTAAAACGGCCTTCTTCCACCTTCAACTCTGCATAATCCAACACGTAACACATCCCATTGTACTCTAACTAACTGCCAATTTTTATATTTATGAACAACCTATTACAATGGTCACACCACCCACAACACTGTAGTGACTGGTTGGTCCACTGATCAGGTTTCTCACAATGTTTGAAAAACTGGCTGTCAAAACACGGTTCATTTGACGACGATCGTCGTCTGGGACAACTTTTAAAGTTTTTATAGTGGTTTCAGTCGATTCTGAGAGGCAAAAACTGTTGAAATCGAGACCGAACTCGACCTTCGGTTGATATTACTACCATCGTCGTCTAGGACAACTTTTAAAGCTATTATAGAGGTTCCAGTCGAATCTTTATTGCAAGAACTATTGAAAAAGTCGGGAAACTATTTTGGTTGATTTGACGACGATCGTCGTTGCCGATGACAAGTTCCTGTCGTCGTATCGTCACCAAAAACTATACAGCTGATTCCGGATATCTAAAGAGTTCCAAATTTTAAGTTGATTGCTCCAAAATTGCATCCCGTAGAGCGGAACACACACACACACACACACACACACACACACACACACACACACACACACACACACACACACACACACACACACACACACTGAGAAAAGCTAGCCGAGTCAAAGATGAGACTCACTACGTTCGCCATTGAGTGAAATCATAGTTATCAGTAAATCATTCCACTATCACTAAGTAAATCAATGACTACTGCATTTATTTGCAATCATTGCGTAACGATGCAATATCTGGTTTAATTAATATAATAGGATTTATTATATTTTCTTTATGGAAATCCGTTTAGAGGCATTTTGAAACGATTCCAGTATTTTAACGCTAGCCATTAGTGCACAGCTATTGGTGGATGGGCTAACGCGAAAAAGGTCCCAACTCTCTTGATAACTCATTTCTCCGTTGATGGTTTCGGAAATCCTGAGGATGTCAACGTTCAATCATCAAGCCAACGATTTCTCACGCAATGATGGACTAATTACCGAAAAACAAAGTTTCTCCGCTTTTCACCTCCTTTAGACCGATTGTAACAACTGCGGTACGAACTCATTTCTTCCGTATACTTATTGTTTCCTGATTAACATCAGGTATATATATATATATATATATATATATATATATATATATATATATATATATATATATATATATATATATATATTGTTCACAAAATATTCATGCTTCTCCTCTAATTACGCTAAAACTAAAAAGCTCGCACTGATAATAGGAGTTTGGTAAGAATTAATCTAATGCGTGAACCTTCCTAAAGGAACAATAAATTTTTTTCAGTTGAAAATGATCACTACGATTTCATTCGATTTCGATTTTAATTTAATATGAAGATTGCTTATTAGTGGTACCTATGTTGCAGAAAAATGTTCAGTGTGTAATTCGCTATATTTCTCTGCTATTCATGATTCCTGCTATAACTGCTGCTCCATTAGTACAGTGAAACGGTAAATTAATTAATTCAATGTTTTATTCTCTTTTCTTCTTCGCTGAAATGATTTTTTCGCAGTTCATCTTCGATAGTTTGCAAATTTTTAGACAGAGAACTTACAAAAACCTTAACCTTTTTATTCGTATTTCGAATTTTATACGACGAAAACTCATTCTGACCCCTTCATACGTGGTACATTCGGTCAGTGACAAATTGTCTATGATAAATCATTTAAAAAACAGAACGTTGAAAACAGATCCTATTCTTGACGCACTGTGCGAAAGTTAGAATTTCTCTGAAATTTTTATTTAACGGTGAGTTGGTTGGTCTATAAATTGGACAATTAGAGACTGCCAAAAAATATATAATTGGAAATCTCCTACTTTGTTCAATAGTACTTTTATGCATTGATTGTGTGTGCAATACGTAGCGACTGTAAAAGAACTATTCCACTATCCGTCTACACATCATCAATCAGAACTAACTGCACCAAAACTTGATATAAGTACCTATCACGCGTAGGAGGTTTTTCAGCCAAAACTCCCTAACCTCTAGGAAACTTTTCTAATTAGATTTGTTATATCCCGCATGAGTGAGTCCGATCTCAATCTCTGACCAAGATTTTAACGGATATTTTCAACCTGAGGAATACGAGGACATTTACCTACCACTTACAGTTGCAAAGGCTGTCTGAGTGGATATGGTTTAAATTGGGGCTTCTCGCATTCGAAAAAGAACAGAATATGAATTTTGGTTTTTTCACAATGCAGCTTCATAACCAAGTCTTCATGCAGACAATCATTGAAGTAAGAAACTCATCAATTTTGCGTTTTACATTGGTACATTCCCGCCTTGATACAATTAGTCACGTGTCATCCCGCAAGCAAGATTATTCCTTCTTCGAATAGTCTTTTTAAGTCTATTAATATAAAGCATGAAATTGATAGTTCCCAACACCGTACCCTAGGGAATAGGAAATTCATAGTGTCCCCCCCCCCCCCCCCCCCCCCCCACATTGTCTTCACCTCAATACTAAATATATCACTAGTTTTGACATATTGTATCTGCCTCATCCGACCAAACCACAATCAATGCGTATATGACTTCTCCATAGTTTGTAGTAACTTGGTACATTACAAAAGTTCCAATAATTTAATAGTCTATTGTCCAATGAAACTTTCCCGAACTTAATTCACGTCTTGCATTTGTTCAGTGAATTCGGATGGTTTCAGTGAATTATTTGGTTTTTTAATTCGTTGTAAACCGTAACACCCCCTTTATTACATAACATGAATGTGCTACAAGCATCCCCCCCCCCCCCCCAGGGTTGGCAGAAAACGTGTTGGGGGGGGGGGGGGGCAGTTTTTTGTTTTATACATAATTTGTTAATTTTTTTAAATGTTTGTTTTAAACAGTTAAAATAGAAATTTTGAACTAAAATTTGAGTCTCTGGCTTGGCTTCAAATCGGATTGCCAAAACCCTTACAGTAAATTTTGGATATAAAGAGCGTACCCCCCAAATTTCAGTGTAAACAACCCAATAATGAGACCTTTATCGTATCACAGATGGACGGACAGACAAGTGTCGGGCAATTCATCATAGGAGGCTCACTGCGTTTTGAATCATATAATCATTTGAATTTGAATAAGTCACAAAGAGTACGGTTAAAAAACTATGACAGTAATTCACCTTCTACACAGAATACAAGTCGATAATTATTAATCGAAGTGTATTATGCATTATCTAAATATATCTGCATAGGTGAAGACGCCTACCGAAGAGAAATTAATAACATAAAATAATACACCGACACTTTCCTAGTATTTAACCACCTACTGAAAATGAATGAAATTAAATAAATCACCTACTTACATTTCAGAAGTCCATCTAAAGGTGAAAAAAGTTATAATAAACCCGGTTTCGTGAAGTATTATATCTAAAGGGTTATTTACGCTGGTCGTTATAGTAAAATTATCATTTACGTACCTTTCCGAGGAGACCGTCGTCACTGGCAAGTCGAGTACCTGGGGCGAGCGCTTTCGATGTAAAGACATCATAATCAGGCCGTCGATACAGTACTTGAGTAAATCGCATCCCTGAAAACTTCATCAAAATCCGGCAGAAACTTAGTTTAGTTTTAGGTGTGACAAGGAATTGGCACTGATATCAAACCAATTGATCAGCAAGCTCTGACGCAGAAAGAAAATCTTTTGATTTTTGAAAATTTTGATTTTGAAAGAAAACATTTTTTTTAGACGTTTCACTTTTTTCGACACAAAGCTTTCCTGCAGTAGTGAGGGAGTTAAAATATCTATCAGAAACTCTACACCGATTTGTTGAGGAAACGAGTTGGCTAGGCATGAACATCAGTGTTATCCCTTACATTGGTAGATCTTGGAAAACAAAGATATCAAAGAGAAGCCGACTGGCGCCACATAGCGCTTGAATGTTCTCATTTTGGTTTTCTGCTTCCGTGATGATGGGATATGAAAGTGAAATGAGATCATCGGAACGACTGAAAGACAGTAACAAATTGCCTATGAATAATCTACTGCAAAGAATATATCAAGTGCTTGTAAATCACATATTTCAAGATGATCTGTTGATGATAGTACAAACTAAAGTGACATTTAGTTTCTTTTATGACAATGACACTGTTACTTATGTGTTTAGTTGCTCACATGTTTCAAGATGATTACTTGATGACAGTAGAAAACAAAGTGACATTTTGTTTCCTTTATGACAATGTCATTGGTACTTAAGTGTTTAGTTATTGCAGTACCTGCAGTATTTGATTGATTGCAGTGCTACAGAGTGTCTCTCGAGACTGTACCTACCCATTTTTGACGGGATGAAACGTGTTTCCGGATGGTATTATTTGAATGAGGATTGTCTCGTCCTCTTCATTAGCATGTGCTATTACAGTTACAATGAAACAGTGAACAGTGTAGCAGCTTGTGTTCTCATATGAGGCGTGTACGCAAAATGGTGATTCAGTAATAGCAGCTCAGCGGGATTTCTCCAGGAATTTCAACATTAGTCGGAAACGGAGGAGTATAATTCAGCCACAACATCTTCCAGTTGCGCCCCAACTCCTGGCAGTTATTGCCGCACAGATACATATAATCTAATACCTTTGGTATTTGCGATGAATTTATTACGAAAGGTTAAGGCTCATATCATCAAATCTGACATCAAACCAGGTAGATAGAGTGTTACAGCTCTAGCTTCAGTAGTTCGAGGTTGAGGTATCTTCAATTACTGCTTCGCGGTACAGGACCGTGGTCAATTCCACAATAGGTTGCAAGGTCTATGCACTCTCCCAGTTAGAACAGAAACCGTCGAGTTCCCCTCATTGCGAACAAACTTATTTGAAGAATAAGTACGTTAAATGTGGGCTAAAACTAGTTTGGGTTCGCATCCGGCAAATATCGAAGCCGAAGCCGAGAACGCAGCGAGCTTCGAAGTTAATTGGCTTCCTTGATAAAGGTACTGGTAACTGGGAATAATAATGTAGGATTTGAAACGGGATTGACTATCGATTAATCTAGTTGAAGAAGCTTCAACTGAAACAGTGGTTGGGCTATTACTGGATTAACCAGGGAGAAAATTCGCTAAGATTTGGAGACTCAGAAAATTACTGCCCGCATTTGGGACAATAGATAATAGGGTGCACTTTTGAAGACTGAATATGAATGTTGCACTCATTGAAAACTTCTAGGAATGGGAACGTTCCTCTGGAAACACAAATTTGGGACTATAGCCCAAATCACAATAATAAGGCCTTAAATGAAATAATAAGGCTGGAATGCCCAGAATCTATAAGATATATATATATCTGAAGATATAGAAATATAAAATTAAAATTTACCTAATTGACGGATGAAAGTATTTGTATGTGAGTGACGATGAGCGTCGTCAAATCAAAGGGAAATCGAGTCTGGTATACTTTTCAGCAGTTTTCGCCAAACAGAATCGACTGAAACCACTATGATAGTTTCAAATGTTGTTCTTGGCGGCAATTAGACGTCGTCGTCATCGTCACTGACGTCTGTCATTGTCAAATCATAAAAAATCGAGTTTGGAATCATTTTCAACAGTTTCAGTCTCTTCGAATCGATAGCAACCCTTTTAGAAGATTGAAAATGTAACCGACGCAATCCAGTGATGTTTTCGTCAAAGACATGGGACGGTGCATCAAATACCAGTAATAAATTCGTGGTCGTTTCGGTTAGTTTTAAACCCAGATTAAATTCACTCGAATCAATCCATCGAAACAGATTAAGTTCACTGTTTGATTTATCACCCTTGCCTTAAAGCCACCGTTGGTTGCAAAAATTTGTACATTATCTCAAACATTGTGCGGCACATAATCAGCGGTCTTGCTTGTTTTAATTAATATCTAATAGAATATTCAAAAGGAAATTTTTACACGTGGTTTCAAGCTATGTATAGTTAGGAAATGTTTGAGATTTGACAGTTGAAATTTAAGGACTGTAACCGCTATATTCGGTACCTCCTAGTTTCACGACTTTGGTTGCTGGGAGAGAAACAGCAAAACGGTATATACTGCATCCGAGAAACGAAAAATCTTTTTGGTGGACTCTCATGTTAGTTTTCGAACGACGGGATATTGGTTGGTGTTGGGTGGGGGGTGGGGGGGGGGGCGCTTTCCCCGAATAATACATTCCAATCGACGAGGGAAATCGTTTATTCAAAGCCCTCTGGCGCTCTCACTCTCACAAGTGCCCTCTTCAGGGGCTTATTCCTTTCTGACAACAGAGCGGAAGAATATTCATGTATTCATTACGAGAGTGAAGCTCGAGAGTTGCCGATATGCGTGACTACGAAAAACCCCGCCGTACTTCGTGTAAACGCTTCGAGCGCAGAGTTTGGGCAAAACGGATTGAACCTGTAACGAGAGGAGAAGGTCTTCCACGTTTGTTCATCGACGTTGTTACGATTCTTTACAGAAACTAACAAAATTGTTAGGCGAACTTTGTCGTATAGAAATACAATGAAACACTATGTCATTTTATAAATGTTTCAATTAACAGGCAACAGACTAGTGGCGAAACTATTTTTCTGTTAGTCTGCATCAAAAATGTAGTAAAATGCCACCCACTTCAAATTTTTACCTCAATCGACATATGCTTTTTTGAAGGTTCGTTTTTTTTTCTACAGAAAACCTGTGTTTTTCTCTTTTAAACTCAAATTTTTCAACTTTACCCCAATTAATTTTAATTTTTGACCTCGTTTTCCAAATTAGCGTTAAATTTCCTAAAATATTAGTGTACTTGGATTCTAGTACCATCCAAAGATCTTCACATCAGCTCAAGAGTTAGTTATTGTATGTTTAAGGATATTTGGCATTTATCATTGGAGGTCCGTTCCCACTAGGACTAGTTATTTAGTTTCCAGTAAAACCAAGTGTCGATTGTTTGGTCAACGAAGCGAGGTGGAGCGTACCTCGGGAGGAGATGGGAGGTGGTTTTGGAGGTCGTTCAGAATTGTGATGCTTGATGAGAATTATGAGGAAGTTTCAGCTTTTGGAGTTTAGTGGCTATTAGGGGATGACATCTGGACCACCCCTGTGCCGTCGCCCTGTCACGTCTTGTGGCTTCAATGTTAAAGGTAAAGAGATCACGTTTGAAAGTTATCGCAGTTTATTTCTTTTATGTTGTCGAATGTTTTGCAATTTTTTTAGTGTGTGGAGGTTTCCTGGAACGGTCTGATAAGTAGGGGTTATAGAATCATCTATTACTAAATTAATAAACCACCGTTTCGGAGGTATCTGACTTCATACTATGCACTCCCCAAAAATCACCTAACGGGAGTAAGAGTTCGGTTAATTTGAGTTCATGAGTACATGTGTGTGATGCTGTTAGATATAGACACCTCTCGTACGTATTAGAGTAGCCAAGCAAGCAGCTAACCGTACAAGAATCCAATATCTTCTTCCAAGAATTGAAGTCGTGTTTAAAGGAGTCTGGAGGCATGCCGCCTTGTGGTCTTCCCCCAGATTTAAAAACCTGGGCAGATCCTCCAGAGAGGAGACTGTGACTAAGTCAAAGACCTTGGATGTGCCCAAGTTCCTGTCTTAACCCACTGTGGGGGGGTGTTCTAGCCACACTACCAACTGAGCAGGTTGTTTGACCCAGTTTTTGGCACAGCCACACAACGTCCAATGCCGGAGCATGTAGGACCATGCGCACCCCCGCGCGCAAGGCATACAATACCCCTCTCCCTTGGCATGCATATTGAATAGCTAAGGTAATAAACCACTATCCCCTCAAGTCCAACATCAACTGGGGGTTTAGGCTGTTGTCGCTGCGACAATTTCCATGCGTCTACAGTCTGGGACTTCCCCCGCCCTCGGTAATATTTACCTATTGGGGATGGTGCGTAACAGCACCACCCCATTAGGTCCAGAATTGTTGCAAGCTCATTACTGAGAAGGGGACTCTGTATCTACCACTTTTCCTTCTCTCTGGGGGTAAACCCAGCCCGAGAATAATGGAAGCAGGAGGGAGGGAGACAAGTTTCGCTCGCCTGTGAAGCCCAGCTCCACAGGTGCATTGCACGCACGGTACTATGGTGCCGATTTGGTGGTGCTGGCTCACGCACTCACCGCTCGCTCCCTTCACACCGTCCCTTCGATCCAACACACTCCCCAGCACGAGGTGAACAGCCCTACAGGGACCAGGAAACTACTAACCTAGAAAAGGGTACACGCCCTTACTGTTCGAGAGGTAAGGTCCCTGCACATTAGGCAGGAACAAGACAGTAACAGGAACGGAAATGTATACCTTAACGCCAGCAGCTGTCCCATCCTCTGTCACGCCGCACACCAGGCAGTAACAGTACGGAAACAGTGACGGGCTGGGCCAGGCAATCTGTGAAAACACCACAACCACTCTTGGGAGTGTAAAACGCCGCATCCTGACACCGGAGGTTTCCAGTCCTGTTCCTGCCTAGTGTGCGTAGTCCTTTACACAGAAGGGGATGTGTGGCCCTAAGTCGATGCCTCATTTCTTCCTGAAGGTGGGTATCTGGTTCGGTCGGGAGCATCATCTCGCCGGGTCATCTGGTGGTGAGGTTGTTGATGCAGTCTACCAGGGTCAGGTCCTTACAACTGTTTCGAATTTGCTGAAAAAGAGACGCTTTTACACCCTCTGGGGTCTAGGGGACAGAATGGCGTTGCTGAGTTTGGGTGAATAACAAAAAAAAACGCAATGACTTTGGGCTAAAATGTCGATACGTTCGTTGCAATGCGAACTGGGGAAGTAATGGGTTTTGCTCAAAGCAAAAATTACAAAAACCGATGGATGTTGGTTAAACGTTAACAGTATGTTGGGTAAGATACGTGTCACACAATATTTATGTACGTTGTTTTTGGAATCGAACAATTCGCCATCGTAATAAATATACATTAAAAATTCATCAACATTTATAAACACCTAGTGGGTACATTGAATTTGAGTTCAAATTTATTTAATTATCAGTAGTTGTAGTAATTTCAAGTGGATTTCAGCTTTCTTCTCACTCTATAAGCTCTTTTTCACAGATTTTAGATATCTTCAAGCTTGTACTATAGCTAATTGCAAACTAACGGAGCGTGACATGACAACTTAACTTTAACCCAAACACATTGCTGGCCTTGCCCTTAAAAGACATCGCTCCTGAAACCCCTTTTGTAGAATCCAAATTTGAAATGTCCGTCCGCCGTCCGCCGTTCGCCGTTCGCCGTCCGCCGTTCGCCGTTCGCCGTCCGCCGTCCGGGCCATAAAAGGCCTAAGAATTGACTTAAAAAACCCGTCCTTTCGCACATAGACTCCATTTGGGGTCTAGTTGGTCCTAACGTTTAACCATCCCGATCGCTTTACTCGCATAGATGCTATGGGCCAAAAACGGGCGAAAAAGTGTCATTTCAAGGCTTTGTTAGACTTACGCACGCACGCACGCCTGGCACGCTTGGCAGGGGGTCACGGGGGGTGAGCGGGGGGTGGAGTGAGAGGAGGCGCCGCGGCACCTTGTGGTGGGTACGGCGTTCCTTCGAGGCATGAATATATGTTTTTTTTCTAGGTCACATTTGTGTGTTAATACCAATGCTTTTCCTACGCATATTTAATAACATATCCTCTCGACTTTTCGTACGTGGTTAGATAATGATATTATTAAGGCAATAACTATTTGAATAGTACAGACGATTTTCCTAAACTCATGACCAATCATAGGCAGTCGCACTAGACAATCAAAAAGGAAAAAAAAATGATAACCCTGTAAAATGTGGCATGTAGAAAATGTTGCTCGCTTCGCTCGCAAAGTATGGCATTTAGGGGATGTTGCTCGGTTCGCTCGCAAACGGTAGATCTCTAAGGGTAGGTTTAACTTCTGTAGGGGATGCTGCTCGCTTCGCTCGCAAACGGTAGATCTCTAAGGGTAGGTTTAACTTCTGTAGGGGATGCTGCTCGCTTCGCTCGCTTGAGGAAGTTATACTGCCCACCCAACTTGGCAGACGTTTTTTTCAGTTGGGAATTATTACAAACAAATTAAATCTTATAAAACGAAAAGTTTATTCGGGGATGTTGCTCGCTTCGCTCGCAAGGTATACTTTATATGTGTAGGACAAAGTCCGTATTTATTATTTGAAATGGCTCTCGCTTCGCTCGCAAGGTAGGTACCTATGTAGGCATACCTGCTCGCCTCGCAACGTTGTGACATCGAACCCTTCACGTCAATTCTTGAGCCTTCTCTCGTCCACGGCAGAATCATTTTAATCGCTTTGCTCGCTTCCGCTGGTAATTCGACCGAGTTCTCGTCACTTTTTTCGCTATCCGATTTCGGATTCAGATTCGGCGGACCCAAAGCTGTATTTCGCCCGCGAAAACCGTTCCGAAAAACGTACCTTTATGGGGTATATTTTAATCGGAAAAAACGTAGTTTTTGTCGGACTTTTCGAGAAAACACGGTCCGTACTCTCGCATTTTTTTTTACGCATTTCCCGATACTTTTTTCGCGATCCGATCGCGCCGTCGTCTTCCTCGTTCAAAAACCTACGAAACCAGTATTTTTCCGGAATTTTCGACGGCCGTTTAGAGGGGTAGAGGAAGCGGGGAAGTCCAAAAAGCGCACATTAATTCTTACTTCGACCCCCCTCCCACCCTACGGCCCATGGTTCGGCTGGGATTAGACAATTTTAAATTCGCTTATACACCCTATCGGAAAATCCCAAGAAGATCCCCCCACTCGTAGACTCCCCCCACTCAGCCGTTTGGCCGTGCATAGACACGACAAACGGACAAACAGACAAACGGAGTTTCATTCTTATTAATAGTATAGATATACGCATGTTTATATTTCTCGATTTGAGCTCCTATCTATTCAAATAGTTATTGCCTTAATAATATCATTATCTAAGTACGTACGAAAAGTCGAGATGTTAGTAGTTTAGTCGGCCGTAAGTACTTGTGTCTTAGGAATTAGTCGGGATGCGGCCCAGGGGAAAAAAATGCGAATTTATTTCATTTTTTTATTCGAGATAAATTCACATTTTTTTCCCCTGGGCCGCATCCCGACTAATTCCTAAGACGAAAAGTCGAGAGGATATGTTATTAAATATGCGTAGGAAAAGCTTTGGTATTAACACACAAATATGACCTTGAAAAAACATATTCATGCCTCGAACGAACGCCGGCGCCGTACCCACCACAAGCAGCGGCGCCGGCGCCTCCTCTCACTCCACCCCCCGCTCAACCCCCCCCCCCCCCCTCCAAAAGGGGACGTAATGCCACTTTAGATTAGGAGCGTTTCTTTGGTCACCTCGATACTGCATTTAAATCCTTGCGATTAGAATAATAGACATGCATCATGATAGCTTCGTACCATCAATAAAATCGATAAACTAAATTGAATGATTATTAGTATACGAGTATAAGCGTACTAGGTATACATCTATGGGTCGATATCAACTGAAAATAAGTTCAGAGCAGCAAGAATGGTAAATCGGATTGACCGCAAGGAAGCCGTACCCACTCAGCAGGTCAGAAGATTCCACAATGTTTGTCAAGAGGCATGCATGACTTGTGAATGATTTTAAACCATCAGTGTGTACCTAGTTTCTATAAGAAAAGAACAGGCCTACATGCTGACGAGAAATTATGACAAACTGGATAGTGTAAAAGAAGTTAGATTTTATTAATGCAATATTCTCTTTGAATGTATGATCCAAGATTCGACTTAATTCAATGAGAGTTATAAAAGGAAACTACGCTTGATAAAACTATTACTATAAAGGTGGTTCAAAATAAACAAAAATAAAAAGGAGTGTGCAATAAAATATAATATTTTAATAAGGGAATGATGTGGATTATTTTGGGGTTTATCTTGTAACATTGTGAGGAAAAAAAAGCGGTTGAATTTTTTAAAACTTTTAGAACTTTATGAAAAAAAAAAGTATTTCTCAGCGTGGATAAAACAAATTAAATATCAGCTAGATTAAATATCAATATTAAATATTCATTATATTAATAAATTAAAATATTAATTACATTATAGGTATATTAAGATGACACGTCAGGCCCGAACCTAATCAGCTGATATTCCCGTATAAAGTTCCATTGTAATCCACAGTCATGTTTATGACCTTTTTTTGCTCCAGCATGACCTTTTGCTCAAACCAGTTATTATTTTATATATTTTTTCAACAAGTTTTGTATCACAATATCTCCGAAATTTGAGCCATTTTCTGTAAACAACAATTTTGAACGACAAGGACACAGACTTAAGGCATGAGCATTTTTTAAATTAAACATTTTTTTGTTCACCTGTCTATCAATATTTTGCGTTAAAAACAGGTTTATAAGTTTAGTTGTTTGATCGATTTTTCTACTCAATTCTATGCTGAAAATTTGTCAAATCTAATTTATCAAATTTTTAATGTTGGCATTTTTTCCGCATCAGTCTCTATATTCAAGTTCAATTTATTCCGTCATCAATAACTTGAAATTCAAATGTGTTCAGAAAGTCATCTCTGGCTCAATCCTATATATTGAAGAAATTTACGAAATCTAATAGCAGTTAGTATGGCCATTCTATCCGGCCGATTTCCTTCATTTTTCTAGGCACAGATTAGTATTTATGTATAGATTTGTTATAAAGCATTGAAAATTAGATTTGTCCATCTTTTATAGCTTTGTCCTTTGATATCTCAGGTTTAAATTGAGACACATTGTTCTTTTTGAACTAAGAACACTCAGTGAATCATGACTTTCTATTTTAGATATCATATGACTTAATTGGTTCAGTTTGAGAGGATTTATGCGCGGAAAACCGATTTGTTTAGTTCCCGAAATGTTATTAGGATTGCCAACACTCAGTTCGAGGCTTTTCTTAGCGCGTTTTTGGTTTTGAATTTCGATCAACTGAGTGAGCTAAAGTCTCTCCTATTCACCCTAGGAAGTTGAAATTTGATAGGGGGACTCTCTGGGCCATGTAACAGCTATCAAAAACTGTTACGGTGGTCCGTTCAATGGAACGGCGTGCCCGTTGGTGCCCCCAACATACACAGGTCCGCTTGCTCTTAATCGTTGTTCAACCTTCAGAACGGTGAGACTACCTCTCTCTTCCATTTGCGTTAATAGCAGTAATATTGTATAGACTCCCATTGTTTATAGTAATACCAAATCCATTGCTATCCCGCATATCTCTCTCTTCCCTGCGGTATTTGTTTCATCTTTACAAGAAGTGAAAATAAGAAATTAATCAATCGACAGGCTAAAAGCGTGATGAATTATCTCTGTGATTGAAATCTTGTTCTACTTATTTCACCTGAGTTCCTAAATTACATCGAAAGATTTAAATATACTATAGAAGTCCAAGAATTTTGATCACAACAATCGGTAGATTGTCACAGTCATTAAAAGACGATTTAAATTATTGGCTCTTTCATGATCAGCTCAATAAATGTTAAAAGTTTGTGTTGTTGGTAGAGCAAAATAGCGAAATTATTTAATGATTCCTATTCAATCAATTTATAAATATAAAAATTAATCAAATAATAGTTTAGGCATTTTGTCGTTTTAGTTTTACTTAACCCTATCGCAATGAAATTGGTGGGCAATTATTTTGACCCCGTTCACAAACTATCTTCTGATTTTGAGAGAATTCAGGTCATTGGTTGGTAAAAAATAAGTGTTTTAGGAAATTACACGCCCCTACATAATTACGTATACATGCCTCTCTCTCAACGTATGCGCATATGAAGTAAGACACTTTGAACAAGGAACGAAAAGGATTTAACTTGTATTTATTTTGGATTTTTCCAAATTCCGTTCCAGTGTGTGGCAGATATTCGACGAATAAGGGAAATAGTGAGGTGCATCTTTTGCGGTGAAATTATTTCATGGGCGTAGAGCGAAGAGCACATTTTAAATCACACCTCAAGATGTCTCATCCTCCACACGTATGTCTCTGATTCACTCAGAGAAATGTGAACTGAATTATATCACGCAAATGATAGTTTTCTTGTTCACCACGTCAAGCGGAGCACACTTCGTGAACTTCTTTCTTAATTCTCAGATGAAATTGTGATTGTATAACTTAGAAACAGGAATTCTGTCATGCAGATTAATCTTCTACTCAGCAAGCTAGTGGGAAAGTTTATAATGCGGAACTTGTATAGTTTGGTTGTTTTCAACAAGGAAGTCTGGTGAGTGTGAAACGAGGCAGAAGCTGTGTGTCATGGATTCTTATGATGATTATGCACAAATTCACTTGTTGAGCCAAGTGAATGACTTTAAATTAAATGAAACAGGATAACTCAGGAAAAAGTATCCTTTATAATTTTTTTTTTTCTTTCTGGTGGCTAAATTAAACCAGAAATTTTAAATATGTGTTATTATATAACTTAGAACCAGGAATTCTGTGTTTGAGAAAAATGTTTTATGCGAGCGAGTTCTAAAGCTTTTAATAATAAACTAGAATACGAAGAGATCCAACTAAATAGGGTTAACGTCCATTTTAGGATTTTATTAGTTCAGCCGTTCTAAACAATATCAACTTCAATCTCAACTTCGTATCAGGAATCTAATTCATGCAGCCACAACAGTCGCGATTTGTTTGGAAAATAGGAAACTGCGTTTGAATGTAGAAAAAATGGACCCCAGGTGGGAATCGAACCCACATCCTTTGGTTTTCCGAGCCAACGCCTTCTCCATCTAGGCCACAAGGACCGCTGGATGGAGAGATCTTGGATCTGAGCCAACACCCCCTGAGAACCAATAATCTACATTTTTCGATGAATTTAACTTTAAAATAACTGTACCCTCTAGATTAGTCACTGCTTACCAAATGGCCCGAAGAATTATTTCTTAATTTATATAGTCGCTATATGGGTCCGGCAGGGGGTTTGTTTGGAAAATAAGAAAATAAGAAACTCAATTTGAATGCAGAAAAAAATGAATCCCAGTTGGGAACTGAACCCTCATCCTTTGGTTTACCGTACCAACGCCTTCTCCATCTAGGCCACAAGAACCGCTGGGTGGAGAGAACTTGGATGTGAGCCAACACCCCCTGAAAACCATTACTCTGCATTTTTCGATGAATTTAACTTTAAATCAAATGAACCCTTCAGATTAGTCACAGCTAACAAAACGGACAGAAGAGTTATTTCTTAATTTACATAGTCGCTGTATGGGTCCGGCAGGGTTTTTCCTTTTTGGAAAACAGGAAACTGAATTTAAATGCAGAAAAAAGGGATCCCAGGTGGGATTTGAACCCACATCCTTTGGTTTACCGTACCAACACCCCCTGAGAACCATTACTCTGCATAGATCCTTTACTCACAACCAAGCTCTATCCATCCAGCGGTCTTTGTGGCCTAGATGGAAAAGGAGTTGGTACAGAAAACCAAAGGATGTGGGTTCGAATCCCACCTGGGATCAATTTTTTCTACATTTAAGTTAAGTTTCCTGTTTTCCTATTTTCCAAACAAACCCCCTGCCGGAACCATACGGCGACTATAAAAATTAAGTCGCGATTTAAATACCTACCATCCGGTCTGATGGTTGAAATATAAAACGCCGAATAGTTCAAAATAAAAACTTATAAAGTTATACTTGTGAAAATAATTTCAAGTGTGCGCATGTGCACCCATAGATTTCATATAGACGTGAACTACCATTTCATCAGATTGAAATACGAAAAAAGGGTGTTTCTTCTAAAATGTGTTGTTACTAATGAAATTATTTGTTGAAGAAGACTGCTTTGTGCGAAGGGAGTTGTTATTTTCGTAGTACATAATATAAGTCATTGTTGACGACTTTTTGGTATTTCAGTTTCCCGGACTATCCCCTTATCCCCAGAAACGTCAAGCTTCCCCGTTTTTACAATACTCGTCTTAATTTGTTGTTACTGGCGAATTTATCTTACGAAGAAGAGTGTTTTGTGAATTTTCGGAGGTCTTCCAATATTCTTTGTTAACGAGTTCCTGATATCCCAGTTCCCTGGACTATCTGTTTTCCGAAAAATTCAAGCTTTCCTCTTGATATACACGTTCATATTTCATTAAATTTCACGCCATACTATAATCGTCAAAAGTTTTGATTCTGGAAATTTCAAAAAAATGGCAAACCAAGCATCAGAGAAATGATTGGATGAGGGACTAGTCCGCTGTTTGTTAGTTCCTCTTGATGCTGATCACTTACAAACTATTCGTGAACTGGGTCACCCGCTGTCTCTTGTCATATAATTGACTTACAATCGCGCGACATGTTTCGGAGCGGTACGGCCCATGTGGTGCCAAAGTTCTGAGGATTTCCGTCGCATATCACTGATAGAATTCCAAATGTGCTCCGGAAATCAGGATGGTGATTTAGAAGGCCGAAAACGGGCTATTCATAATATTGTATTCTTATGATATTGGATTCCATTTTATGATGTTTTGCCCTCCAGATATAGGTGATTTTAATCCATGTTTTGCGAACGAAGAGAAAACGATACAATGTTTGCAAACAAACAGAAACCCTCCAACTTCATCTCACGGAATTCAGTGAATGTAATGACCGAATTCTAGAATTATTATGCGTCGGTGTCAATTTTAGAGCTATAAATACTGGCACCTGATTTTAAGAACCCGTTATTGGTAGGTATAGCTCCGGAAACGTCAAAACTACCCCATTTCATAAAGAAAATGTTCAGAAACGTAAGAAACCTCTCAAGTCGAATACCACAGTGCTTATACGTGGCAAACCGTTATGAACACAATAGCAGGGTCAAAACAAATTGAGTTGAGAAGACAATTTCAGTTTTAGTCAGTTATCATGCCCACCGTTAAACCTGTCACGATAAAATTTCGGGAATAACTCTTAATTTATCCATTGAGTTTTGAGATGAAATTTTTTCTCTCTACATCCCCCCTCCCCCCCCCCCCCCCCCCTCTCCCAAAGTTGTGTTCAAATATTTAGGAAATTTGAAATTTTTCACTCATCACAATCAGTGATGATTGACTCTGACTAGGAAATCCCCTTAGCTTTTTGTAGGTCAGATAGAAAACAAAGGATATAATCGACAAAAACTCACCAACCCTTAAATTCGTGTAAACTTGGAGGTGACGAAAACAACCTTAGTGGCTCCGTGTAAGGTAAACCAATGGAATATTTTATTTATTTATTTATGTAATTCACTGCAAATTATTACTCAAAGTTTATTAATTTTTTTGTTTATTGGATAAGCCCTCTACGCAGAACACTTGTATATAATTATCAAACGAAATTTGTGTATTATAAAATATCTAAGTATGACTTTACATGCGATAGTCGCATACTGAGAAGAAATTATTTAAGTTAAATAAAACACCTAAACTTTACTAATCTTCTAGGCTCAACAAAAGCTAACGTGCCAAATGAAAGCTAATGGGGTAAAATGAATCACCTACCGACGCTTCACAAGTCCATCTGTAGCCCATGTTCTCTAAACTCCTGACGGCGTTCGGTGAACGGAAGGATTTTATATTTGTATTTATTTATCCATTTTATTTTATTTATTTATTTTTTATTTATTTATTTATTTTTTTGTAAACAATAATCAAACAATTTTGAGGAGGGGGCTATAACTTTTTTTCTGTTGATTACGAAGGTTTATTATTGAAAATAATAAACCAAAAGGGCTGAATGTGTTGTTATTGGACGGCAACAAAGATTCATTACGCATATGATAAACCAAGTTGTGTCATCCAAAGAACCATATTTACCCTCTTGAGTTTGTAACCTATCATCGAGTTTCTTGATCAAAAACGATGCAGGTAACTAAACCATCGACACTATATCATTCTTTGCTGGTCGAAAGACGAAGTTGAAAAAGCGAATGAAAATCCACCCAGGGACTCATGATTAGCAGATCGATTGAACAGGTGGAACCTAACAGCCACGCTGAAACTGCCAGTAATTGTGTTTAAGCGTTAGAGGAAATACAATGTATATAATTTTAAGGTTCGAAGGTACCTACCTATGTTGTCTGCTCACCGAGGGCCTCTAATTGCTTCCACACTGATTTCAGGCTAATAAATTCTACTAGCGGTATTTAGGAAAGAACCAATTTTGAACAAGGTACCACTTTTAGCAGTTGAATATTTTGTGAAGATCTGTGCGTTAATACTAATTTATTGGTTGGCTGATATGAAGAACACATCATACAAAAACACACTGATAACAACACACTGATGGTTAGGTTAATATCTCTCTGGCTATGGACGTGTGGCCATCGTTGCTGTTGTTTTTCTTCGCTGTGTATCTTCGGAAAATGAAAACTTTTTAATGTTTTACTCGTACTATGGAAATAGAGTGTAAAACATTGCTTAAGTTACCTACTCAAAAATAACTTCCCGATGTTACCCAAAGTTTCTTGGTGGTAGGTAGTTTCTTGTTTTGTAATAAATATTATCCATGCTGTTTCGTAGATATTTCAATGGAAGAAGATTCTTTCATGATTACCTATTCAGTTTCTGCACAGGGTTGCCGTTCCACCGCGATTCCGGTAGATCTACTGGTATTTCACTTTTTCTACCGGGCTCTCAGTTTGAGACTTGAATCTACCGGGATTTAGAGTTCTGAGCAAAATCCAAGGCAAAACCTTTCACATGGATCAACGAGTACACATTTTCTGTATTCTTTCTACCATGCACAGTACCTACATGGAAAAGTGGATTTCCCTTCTTCCATGGTATTTATGTTCCTACCTACCAGTTTCGTCCATGACTATTCTGTGGTCAACTTAGGGTTTCGGTATTACTTCAATATGATGCATTTTAGGTTTTTATCATTTATTAATTAGTATTAGCTAGGTGCATGAATTTTACTTGCTCAGTGCTCATATCTTTGATCGCCCACTCGCCTTGTACTTTACTATGGTTACTTACTGTGCTTATTCGTCTAGTGTTTTATTCTCTTGCATAAGAATCAGCGTGGTCTCAATTTCCGATCTTCAACATCAGTTCAACGGTTCAGGTAACCCAGTTTCCCTTTCCCTTTAAATTTACTACTTACATTTATATGTACATATATGCTGGTTGCAGCTTTTTGTTACCTATTTAGGTATATAACTCTTATTGCTTCCGATTCTTGCAAGGTAGTGGGAACGTTGGAAAGAACCTACCTACTTGTGGACAAATAAATTTAATTTAAATGTTACCTACAAACTATAACTCTTGAATTCGGTTGTTACTGATGTGTTTCGTAAACCCAATATTATCCCCCTGCTATTTCATCTATTCGTATTGAAGTGCTTTCCTACTACTACTTTTTTATGGCTGATGAATATATATACCTATATATATTTTTTTATGTAGTAGGTAGTAAAAAATGATGGGTACACTGATTTGGTTCATACTAAAAGGAAAAATAATACAGTGGATTTGACCCAGAAGATTTCATAGTCGACCGTATGAGAGTTTTAGCCTAGAATGCAAGTTCTACCCCAGTATTAGCCTAGTTTTAGCGAGTCATAGTTTGTTTATAAAAACTACCGGGAAATCTACCGAATGCCCGAAATCGTATTACCGGGATCTACCGGTTTTTTATATCAGATCTACCGAAATACAGTATTGGGCTGGCGGCAACACTGTTTCTGCTAGACGTTTGAATCGTGATAGTTGGCCTTTGTCTTCAGCGCCCCTTAATCTTACGCATGCCGCCACCCCTAGAGCTAAAATCGAATTGCACGAAACCTATACTACAACTTATTGTCTTTTGAATCCAATTTTCACCCTCAAATGATATGTATCACAAACCACTACGCAGACTCACCACAATTTCACAACCACTCATTACAATTCAAGCCATAAACCGTCAACGAAGCCGTGCCATAGACTTGTTTACCTAACCTTCAGAAAATCTTTTCACCACAGTGTTGAAAACCGCATCTTATTAGGTAATTTGAAATCTCGGTGCCTTTTTTTATGACTTGTAGACGCAAATTGTCCCAGTTGTTTTCTGATGATTTCCGCTTACAACCAAGTCGTTGCTAGGGAAATGGTACTACGTCGTTTCTCATCCCACCAAATTCGTTGACCATTCGTTCGAAAGCTCTCGATTTATCCAAACATATTGTTTACCTAACCTTGGAGGCTCTGTACGCCAGTAACGCCCAAGCTATGTGGTTATCCCAGTCCTTCTGGTGCGTACCGACAACCTTCCGCAGCATTTCCAGCAGTGTTCGGTTAAAGCGCTCGACCGACCCGTTGCTTTGGGGCCTGAGGGGCGTCGTGCGCGTTTTGTTCACCCCCAGGATCCTCAGCGCGTCCGCAAATATTTCAGCTTCGAAATTTCGACCCTGATCCGTATGGATCTCTCTAGGAACTCCAAACCTTGACATTAGATTTTCCACAGAAAATGATCTGCTTCACACTTCCACCACCTGTCTCAGTTTCCCACAACCTCTTCAATATTCCCTCTTCCGCGATCATCCTCTCCCACATGGCCCACAGGGCTTTTGTAGTAGTCCCGACCTACCGACTGCCAATCCGGCCGCCTTCCCTCCTGCACCCACCCTCGTACCTGTGCTACCTCCTCGTCCTTACTCTGCTCTTCCTGCCATGCAATCCCCCCTTGCACCTGCACCCGCCGCACTTCTTCTTCCTGGGCATCCTTTTCCTCCTGTCGGCTGCAGTACTTACACTCCTGACAGGGTCGTCTTGACAAACCATCAGCGTTTCCATGAGAGGCACCCTTCCTGTACTGTACTGATAGGTTGAATTTTCACCACAATGTTGAAAACCGCATCTTATTAGGTAATTTGAAATCTCGGTGCCTTTTTTTACCGAATAACTGTGTAAGTGTTTGGATCAAGTTTTATTGATTTTTTGTTCCCACGCGGATATTATTTTTGACATTTTTAATGTCTTTGTTTATGTGCACATAAACAAAACAATTGTTACGTAAACTGTAGACGCAAATTGTTCCAGTTGTTTTCTGATGATTTCCGCTTACAACCAAGTCGTTGCTAGGGAAATGGTACTTCGTCGTTTCTCATCCCACAAAATTCGTTGACCATTCGTTCGAAAGCTCTCGATTTATCCAAACATATTATGTTAACTACTGCGAAGTGCGTGGCCAAAAAGCTGAGTTATGAGCATGGTTATATGAATAATTGTTTACACACAGGTGATCATTCTCAATAATTGATATTGTGAACATGATTGCAACCGCTTGTTAATTTCTGATGATTTCATTGAGTTGGTGTTTCGATGATTTGATTCATAGCAGGTGATCCGAATATTGCGAGAACGGTTTGATTTGCGAAGCGGTGGTTAAATCATTTTAATAGGTAATTTCTATACTTTACACTCTAGGAAGCTGTAATTTCGTATGTAGCCTCTTTAGGACATTTACTTGACGATGCCCAGGGTCCGGATCAGATGAGTGGCTCTTAGAGCTTGCATACGAGTCTGCAACTAAAGACATAAAATGTCCCAATGTGTTGCAGACTCGTATGCAAGCGTTTCTGATGATTATCGAATACAACTTTCTTTAATAAGAACTGGAAAATTTGATGTTTTTTCTTGTAATTATTTTTCACCTCGTCATTCATGTTATCATTAATAAAATGATTAAATATACATGATATATTTATTCTTTCTAGAACTAAATTAATTAAGAATTGGCAATTGCCAAACATTCATTCAAAGTCGACCACCAGATTTTCTTTGAAACGAGTACCATTGTAGGCAGGTTGTGAGAAGTTACGAGGAGGAAGTCGTTTGCTAACAGTTAATTCCACAGGATCCAATTAAAATAAATTTTCCGGATTCACAACTCGGAGTCCTCAGTTACCCGATAAAAGTTACCAGGGAGGTTAACTCATTTAGTTGGAAAAGTTACTGTTGCGTCTTGGTAAAATGAGACAGGGTCCCGGAAAGATCGAGCTCCATTTCGAGCAGCATTAAGCAGCGCCGTTGGCTGTTTCTTTGTAATATTATAACTGGCAAAAGATTAATACCGAAGTTACAATGCCAAGTACCAAAGGTGGTTTTTGATGTTTACTTCAACAAATCAACTGACTTTGTTCAATAGGCGGACGGTTCTAATAACCACGATCAAGTGAATGCTGATCCATTCTGGACAGGTTAGTTTTATTGTACCTGCGTAATGAACGCAAATAATATAGATATGGTTGATTCTGATAAGCTGATTTCGGTGACTATGTGACTAGCTGATACATCATGGATGACTAGCTTGCAATTGCTCCTACCTACTGCTAGCTAGACTGTCATATAGCTACTTATAAACTTGCAAATCGCCTAGGCACCCCACTAGGTTAACAAATTCGGAAATTAGTGCTTGCGATAGCATCCTTATACAGTATATTGCATCAGAATTTCATCTTTGATCTAATATTACAAAAAGCAACTTATTACACGAAGGTTTACCGTTGATCTCTCATATAACCAGATTACACATGAACGTAAATAAGTGGTCAGACATCCAAGCCAAAGTTCCTTGACGATTCACCGTCGTGTTGAAGGTTTGTTTTCGTTATATTCAGGCCTTTTTGGGCCCAAGCGGTTGGTCAGTTGAACGGTTGGGCTCCGATCGGTTTTCTTCGATTCACAGAAGCTACGAATCGCTTCGCTTGTACTAACCACTCCAAACAGTTAGTTCCAACGTCTCTAATTCAACTTTTTTTTCGATTCTCAACTGCGTGTTCTCAGCGAACCAATAAAAGTTACCTCGGAGGCAAAAGGTTACCTTATTTAGTTTGAAAAGTTCCTCCTACGCCTCGGTAAAAAAGAGACAGGCTCCTGTATAGATCGGGCACCGCTTCGACCGCGCAGTGCGGTAGGCTCTTTCATCGTAATAATGGGATCGGTATTACGTTGCACTGTCGGATACCGAAGTTCGCTTTCAAGGTTCTGCGCTACGCTCTCAGGTGCTCTCAAGCTTTGAGCAACTTACCACCCGACCAACTCGTATTATGGGATTAGGCGCATTCAGAGTTGCAACAGATGTCTCTCTAAGGGATAGAGGATCGAGAAAGTAAAAAGTTTCAAACTAATTTGATGAATGGGGTAAAGGGGGTGAAGTTAGAGAAGTGGAATGACTTTGAAATCCTATTTTCATAGATTCGATCCAGTAAGAAGAGAACCAACTCAATTTGAACCAGTGGCATAGTGGGCCCACTCCTTCAAAGGTAGACAATAATAAACTCAATTAAACCTGTGAGGAAAAAGTTGGAGTTCGTTCTTGCTCAAAATCTTGGTTGGTGTGCAGCGTTGGACTTGGAAAGGATGCTGCGTGGAGTTTGCTAAGTCACGAGGATATGAGTCTCGAAAATCTCACAAAGGCCATTTATGAGCTATTAATTAGCCACACTCACAGAAGTATAAGTACAAATACAAGAAGTCCCAATATTTTCGTCATTATCCAACACTAACCTGTGCGTAGCGTAGTTTAGCTAGTAACATGCAGTTATAATGCTTTACATGTGCAGTGTGGAGAAACTTAGTAATTGACGGCTGTGAAGCAAACAGCTGATTGAAAGCAAACAACTTCGCGGACGACGTTGTTAAGATGGTAGGTGTTGACTTGGCGAAGGTAATTAATTTAACTATCACTATTAATAACTGGCACTGAACTCCAACTCTGGAATGATTGTATTCATGAGAATTAATTAGCTAGTAAGTAAGTAGGTAGGTAACCAAACCACAGTTGTATGGTTGCATCTCAAGGTTCGTAAACACACAAACTTTGCAGATGTTCTAAATTTTGAAATTCTCTGAATTTTGAAGTTTCTCTAGAGTACCTACGTCCTACACTATTCCCCACCTAGTGACAACATAGGTTAAAGTATAGGTTGTCACGACCATAAATTTAACAGAAGAACGAATGATCTTGAACGTTTAACTAGTCAAACAAGAATTTGTAGGGATACAGCAAGAGTCTCGATTAAATGTTATAAACACAAACTTGGTCTTGAAATCTTGTAGGGAACTGAACTGTGCGTCCTGATCTAGTCTTTTTCACAACGTCATTGTCTACCAAGGGTAGAATCAAAAGAGACTGCTGCGACATTGTGGCTTTTGGTCCAGATTGTCGAGCTGCAGGTTCTTCTTCATTCAAAGCTAACGTATAGACAGGCTTGAGCCGATCTACCGAGATTTTTATTGGCTTTTCGTTTATCTGGAGTGTGAAACATTTGTCACTTCGGTCTAAAACCTTAAATAGACCATCATACGCAGGTTGAAATGATTTTTTGACTCTGTCTATCCGTACAAAAGCATGCGTAAAAGACTGCAGCTCTTTGTCAACAAAAATCCGAGGTGATGATTTATGAGACACGTTAAACGGTCTCAAGGCACTCATGCAGTTTTGTATATTACTAGTGAAGGTTTCTGGGGTTGGTCTCAACCGTCTTAGCTTCAAAAAACTCGCCGGCAGTCGAATAGGCTTTCATTAGACCATTTGAGCGATGGAACATTTAGACTCCTCGTGGAGCACAGCTCGCAGGCCTAGCAGAACAGTTGGCAGTGTGTCGGTCCATTTCACATTATTGTGAGCCTTGAGCGCCGTCTTCAGTATTCGATGAGGCTTCTCGATTTTCCCATTGCACCGAGGATGATACACAGTTGTATGGAGAAGCTTGACACCAAAAATATCGGTCAACGTTTTAAATACTGTAGAATCAAGCTAGCGAACTTGGTCCGTAACTGGTTGGGATGCACACCAAACCTTGACACCCAATTATTATAAAATGCCTTGGCTACTGTTTCAGCAATCATATTGCTCAGTGAGATCACTTCCATCCAATTAGTGAACCTTTCTATAATTGTCTACCAATAGATATTACCATCGGATGGTGGCAAAGGACCAATCAAATCCATGTGAATCACAGTGAACCATTCATCAGGTTCAGGGAATGATCCAACTCGTGTATTGTGCATGATTACTTTGTTTTGTTGGCATCCCAAACAAGCCAGTGTCCATTTCCGTACATCATCACGAATTCCTGGCCAGACAAATTCTGTGATTATTTGCTTGACAGATGATCTTATTCCAAGGTGAGCCAAACCATGGATTGACTGTAGATTTTGCAGCAGTTTTCTCAGTTCCTCATCATTTTCTTGGAACTGAACCACTTCGTCGTAATCTATAACTGACATGGCTTCAATCCTTGACATTCAATCCGCAACCACATTCTCAGATCCACGAATATGTCGAATATCAGTCGTGAACTGTGAAATGGCGTGGAGATGCCTTTTCACTCTCCTTCATAAATTCGTGAGTCAATGGTGCACCACCTGTGAAAATTAATAAATGTCTGTCTTCCAAATATTGTTTGCATTTTTCGACACCCTCATAGCACGCTTGAGGTTTGCGGTCATAGGTGGAGTATCCCATCTGGTCATCGCTTAATTTCTTCGAGTAAAAAGCTATAGGCTTCCAACCCTGCTCTTCATATTTCCGAAGAACGCCTCCTATTGCAGTTTGACTTGCATCAACAGCCCATGAAAGTGAAAAGTCTGTGTCTGGGAATGTCAGCAGTGCAGCATCCTTCAAATCCTCCTTGCGTTTTTGAAATGCTAGATCAGCTTCTGGAGACTACTCTATCATTCACCGATCTTTCTTCTTGGCTCCCTTCAAATACTCACGGAGTACCGCTTCGGTGTCTGCAGCACCTTTCAAATAACTTCTATAAAAATTTAGCATACCCAAGAAAGCACGAAGATCATTTACTGTTGATGGGCGCATGTAGTAAATAATTACCTAAATCTTTTCTGGGAGTGGTTTAGTACCCTCAGGTGTGATGAGATAGCCAAGAAAACTCAATTCCTGAACTCCGAAAACAGAGATTTAGGAAGATTTATCCGGAGACTATGTGCATCTAGCCTTTTTAAAACTTCTTCGAGGTGAAGCTGATGTTCCTCAAAAGACGAGGAACATCTTCCATGTATGGGAATACGTAATCCAGTCCAAAAAACACTTGATTGACGAAACTCTGAAAAGTACTTGGCGCATTACGAAGTCCAAAACTCATCACATTGAATTCAAATAAACCAAAGGTGTAGTGATGGCAGTCTTCTCTCGATCATTATCGGCCATGGGAATCTAGTATTATGCTTCAAATAAATCAATTTTAGGAAATATTGCAGTATTCCAAAAAATATGCCGAAAATAATCAATTCTTGGAATTGGATTCTTATCAGGAACTGTAGAGTTATTTAGTCTCTGGTAATCCCCACATGGTCTAAAAGATCCACCTTTCTTTGGCACTATCAACAATGGACTTGCCCATTGTGACTTGGAGGGGCGAATTATACCATGGTTAAACATGAACTAGAAATCGTCTTTACCTTTTTTGGAGGGGGGGGGGGGGAGGGGGTCTACCTGGCGTGGGCGACTGTAAACAGGTGAGCTTCTCGTCATAGTGTGATGGCACACATCATCCTTGATATTACTTGGCATCCAGTTGGGCTTAGTCAAATCCGGGAATTTCAGGAAGAGGTTCACAAATTTATGGGACTTGGAAATTGTGCTAACCTTAAATTCCTGAGAGATAGATTAGACATTTTCTCAAACATAGACCAACCAATGAAGTGAATTTCCTTAAAAAATCAGCTCCAAGTGTACCTTTAGAGGAATTTTCCTCAATAAAAGGAACTTCAATTTTCGGCAGAGTCCTAAATCAATATTCATGGTTCTGACACCAAAAGTAGGTATTTCAGTATCATTTTCTGCATACAGTTTGTAGTCTGAGTCTATAGTCTTGTAAACAGCACTCTTAGGGGCTGGAACTATAGAAACATCCGCAACACTGTCTACTAGAAAACATAACCCAGAATATCGATCTCTTACAGAAAGTCTTGAAGTGCAGCAATTGGACTCTGCGGATGAAGACGAGTTTGCTGCTACTTCGCCTGCGCATTCTCGTTTTCCGATTCCTGGTTCCATGCGCAAGGAGGTGTCCATTTATCAGCATAGCACCTTCTCCCATAATGAAAATGGTTGTATCAAAATCTACCGTTTGGATCATACCTTCCACGAGATTGGCTACGCTCCGTCCTCGATTGCGAATGACTTCACTACTGCCCCGGTCCTACGATCGTTGACGAGTTGAGAGGGGCTCAACTTTCTTAGTCAACTCCACTACTTGGGCAGTTAAAGCGGAAATCGCGTCAATTTGAGCAGATGCAGCATGTGGTTTTTGTAGTTCATGAGACGGTTCAGAATTTTTAACGGCATTTAACTCATTACACGGTCTTATTTCAGCGATTTTCTCAGCTAATTTGTACAATTTCGTGATGTCTGTATCATCATCAACAATAACGAGCGCGTTTTTTTATATTATCGGGCAATTTCTCCATCCATAAAGTTTTAAGAACGTTCAGAGAAACTTCCGACCCAGCCAAGGAACTCTTTCTTCTCCACAACTGACTTGAATGAACGAGATTAATGAGGCCAGTGAACAACCTACGAATTTGCCTATGGCTGCTCTCTTTATAAATGACCAACAACGGCGTTTTCGCAGTGGTATACTTATTTTTTACAGTAGTATCTTTAATGATATCCATAATATCATCGAGATACATGCAGTCTAAATCACCTATAAACATGCCGAATTTGGTTTATTCCTGGTTTTTCACTCAGTTCGAAACTGAGCCTCTATTTGATCAAAACATAAATGTGCCTTGTCATCCAAAAATGGAGTTAACGGTCGTTGTGAAGAAACTGCCTGTACTACATGCGACTTACTGACTGCAGATGACGAACTTCTCGATTTCTTGCGACTTTTTTTCACCTTTAACACTTTTCTTTCTTTCGAGATCGTCTGAAAGTTCGTGGGATTCCTTGCTCTCGTCGGTGGGCCGATAATTGTTTTCATTTTCAACTTCTGACATCGCGACTCACTACTAACGGCACTTCTACCCAAGAAAAAAAAGGGAGTCACAAATGTAGGTGTTGACTTGCGAAGGTAATCAATTTAACCATCACTATTCATAACTGGCACTAAACTCCAACTCTAGAATGATTATATTTATGAGAATTAATTAGCCAGTAAGTAGGTAGGTAAACAAGACACAGTTGTTTGGTTGCACTCCAAGGTCCATAAACACTCAAACTGAGTCGCAGTTCTAAATTTTGAACTTCTCTGAATTTCGAAGTTTTTCTAGAGTACCTTTGTCCTACAAGATTTTCCCGATAAAGGAGGTTTAGAGGGTTTACAACTAAATACCATTCCAAAACTTGCGAATCCTGCCGCAAAAGCGTGTAAACGTGAGCTTTACGCATGCACACCTACACACACATACACAAACACCGAACAATATTACAGATAATAATACTACCCCTATAAAAGTACTTCTAGTACAAATCAAATGCAAAATTAGTAGAAGTCAGGTATTTTATAGCTATACGATTGATATGTTATGTTTGAGTTGGAAATGGAATGTTCAAGATCCAACAAGGTTTTAAAGCAGCTTCTTCAAATTCAATTTTGTAAGCAACACAACTTGAATGTAATGAAATGAATTATTTAATTAAGAATAAATCTGGAAGAAAATGAGTGCTTTACTCAAACAATTTTCTACTACCTAATGCCAATTACATTATAGCTTGAAAATAACACTGAGACCAGTCAAGTATAATATCTCTATTCGTTAAGTTTTCCTCTCTAGAAAAAGAGCTAGAGAAATTAATTTAACTTAAAGAAGGCTAAATGTAAGCTACGCTAATTATTTAGAACCTCTGGTATATTACAATAGTAAGTTGCTGTAGGTGTACAGCTAATACTGGCTGCATTACGTACAGAGCTCAAAATGAATGCTCGAATCCCCAATGTTAGTAATCCTGTCAGTATGTTGAAAGCTTAAAGATTAAAGTCTGAAAATTTTATTGGATTTATCTTTTGGCGCGTAACATTATATTAATGAAATCACGGAGCTTGAAGAAGAGAGTGAGAGAAACTTGGAAGGTTTGGAAAAGAGACAGATAGACATTCATGAAAGTTACCTCCCACAGCTATTGAATATTGTATCAACGTTTCTGCATGGAGATTGCTACAGTTACGCACAATGTCGAGCTTAACACTCACTGATCTTTATTTAAAAATCTATGTCGGCAATGTAATTAATAATTTCAACTGCAAAACTGGTAAATGCCGTTAAATTGTCAATGATAAATAATAGGAAAATATCGATCCCTTCCAAGTTTCGCATTTTCAAGTCATCTTTCAGTCTTACAACGTGATTTTATGTTTTCGATTGTGGTCGAAGTTATTATACTTTCTTGAAAACCTTTCTGAAGCCTTGTTATGTATATTATGCAGATTGATTTAGTGTGGATGTGGTGCCTATTACGAAAATACGTTCCCTTCGAAACGATCGAAAATGACTTAGGGCCGATTTCACCAAAGGTCTTAATCAACGTATACTCATTAAACCGAAGATCTCAGCTGTTAAACAACGATATTCGGTTTCACTAACTTCGGTTCATATAAAATAATGATCTTAATTCGCTAAAACAACAATCAAAACCAACCAGCCGAATTTGAGTGGATAGCGTTTCAATCGACGATTATTACCTACGAGATCCGTCATTCTTTCCGCCATCTTTGTTTACATGACCGAAATCCTTTTTTGCTACATTTTCCCATCTGTTTTTCTACATGTTCTTAGCTATTTCTTACGTTTTCCTACATACACGAAAATGAGCCACAGGATTGATTAGAGCATTGGGTTTTGACGAGGATGATGAAGGGTTCACTTTACTATTCACCGTCTTCGTTAGATTGAGAGAGCACTGAGGTTTTCAATCTCAATGAAATCGATTTTCCCAGGAATAACCAACTTTCAAAAACTGCTTGTCATTCTATGAACAAATTGATGATAGCATCGAGTACACAAGTCACGGGTATGGATATAAGTACATAAATAGGTACAACGGCTCATTACAGATTGAAATGACACAATGTGCCTAATGGTATCGTATACTGTTGTCATTGAAGTGATGGGAGATACAAACATAAAAATACCTAGTTATGACCATAATATATTATGAGGGAATTGTAACCTCATTCCTGCGCTTTTAAGTTGAAATAACTTTGGAATCTAGGATTCTGCAATGGCTACAGTTATAAAATCCATCGAATACCTACCCCTGCTTTTTGGGAGACTGACTCCGGAAATTCCCAATTGAGGCAAATCAAAATCGGGTTTGGATGGAGTATTCCATAGGTTCGTAATTTTTGCATTTTTTACTTCAAAATCAAATTTGGAATCCTTGGGAAAAGACCATATAATTAATCGCTGCACTAGTTTCGAAATGATGGGGCGGTAAAGGACAACCCCTACGAGTATGTTAAACATTATGCTTTCAGAAAGGATTAACAAATAGAAGCATTGAAGATTTCAGGTTGGTAACAGCTGTTCTCTCACAATTATTTCGTTATCACCCTCATTGTGCGGGCAAACGCCTCCTTGATATCGTATAGATCGAAGTTAGAACTTTATATCGAAGTTTCATGGAAACGCTGTAAATCGATGTTTACTGATAACAGTGTGACCATTGATTACATTGGTGAAAATCATCTGTTTTAAACCAACGTTCAAACTCTATTTCCGTAAAACAGTGATTTACTTTAACCATGGTTAGGGGTTGTTGGTAAAACCAAACTTAATAAATCAACCGAAATAATTAATATTTGCAGTTACGTAAAATAGTTAAGGTACAACGTAATTGGACTACTTGATTGGATACGAAAACATTCGATAACGTTCATTCAATCATGATTCATTCAATGCCGATTGTTAATCAAGCATCCACTTGGATACTTCTTCTCATATATATAATTTTCAAACTAAGGTTCCAACCACTAAAAGAAAGGTTTGGCCAAGAAATGTTGGAACTGTCAAATTAAAATTTGAATTTAAAACAATCTCATACAAAATTGTATGGGCTTACTCGTCATAAATTAACAATTTCTGATTAATAGAACTAGGTTGGTATACGTTTGTGTCTAACACGGAACGTGAGGATTTTAAAGTCGTTAAAACATGCTTGTTAAAATTGAAAAAACTTTGTAATAGGTTTCTGCATAGCAAACGTTTCAAACCCGTCTATTAAAAAGCGGAAGCATCCGTTATCGGCAACTAATTAATCCACACAGCTGAACTGAGTGAATAAAACCACTGTAAAACTTTTGAAAAGGAACGTCGCCGCCAATAAAACAAATTACCCACCTGCTCTCGATAACATGCTATCAGGAGCTGATCAACCCGCTGCAATTCACTAAGCAAATGTATTCAGCAAGATCCTCGTTCACACGTATTCATCTATTGACCTATTGACCGCCAATGTCGATAGGTTTGGCATAGTTGGGATGAAATCGGTAGCCGAGATACTAATATGTACAATGGCGCAGGCTGGGTAAAGCGAGATTTTTTTTTTTTTTTTTTTTTTTTAGTAACCAGTAATTTTAAGCTGTATCACTAACTCCATACAACAGTGAACAATCTCCTTCTTACTATTCACCTCAAAAAGAACGGAAATCCTCAAAAGTTTTGAAATTTACGTAATTGGTAGGCAATATTTTCCACTACTATGAACAAAGATTTCGTTAAATTTTGACGGTAAGTGCGTTGCTAATAGGTACCAACTGTGATTGCTGCATACTTTCTTTGCTCTAACTGCATTTAAAAGATTTAATTCTACAATTTTAATGTGCATAGACATTACTGCACAATCTTCATTTATTAGAAATTCCAAATGCCTTCAATAATTTAACTAGGGGATAGTTACTGAAAAAAGCAAAGGGTTTGATTTTACGTACTAAGATTTTTCAAAATGAATCTATTCCTAATTTGAAGAATGGTATAATGGAACGGATTTATAGAGTTTGAGCGAAGCCGCAGAATTTATACATTCAATTTAATTATAAATAACGAGATTAATCTGAAGAATTGTTTATTAGAGAAATATTAATTAAAGAATATCGAAATATTCACAGCAATAATAAATTATCCGAATGAAGGGAAAACAAATGCAGTCTTACTGGCTACGGTCATTATTTTACTTCCTAACTACTTCTTTGGGACAAGGTATAGGCTTAATATTGTTTTTGTTGAAACCTTACATAGAGCTGTTATTGGATTAGGTTAGGGTTTCTGAATCGATATGATTTTAATGTGACCCTATTATTAATAAACAGAGAATCTTCTCTGTAGAACCATAATAAAATCATATTATTGACAGAATCTTTTGAATGTATAGAAAAATCGTTTTGATTGAAGAGAATCAGAATGTTGGTCTGTAGCCAAGAGTTAGGGATGTTTTTGAGATAATGGAAATTTTAGGAATGCTAAGGACGAAGTAAATATTATGCTAGCGTAACGGTGCAGAGTGAGGTAACTTTGGGGTTAATCACCGACTCCACCCAACCCGTTTCCGAGACCTTCAGGTCTGGGATGTAAGGTTTGTGATATTTTGAACTTTATTTGGAATATAGAGGAGTGCTGCAGTAAAGATGTTTGCATGCAGGGTTGAATGTGTGACGTAAGTACGATGGAGGCAAGCTTGCGAAGCGATTTTGTGTACGTCATAGCGCAAGGGATGGAATGAGCACAGTAGATTTCTGATAATGGGGAGGTTTAGGGACATTGTAGGGTTTTGGCTTGTGTGGAGGGATTTAACAGGGTTCACACCCTACGGGTGACAATTCATTTTTAAGGGAGGACCTTCAAAAATAGTGGTGTCATTTATATTTGGGGAGTGGGTGGTTTTTTTTTATCAGTGTCGTTTAAAAGAGCGGAGGGTGCAGGAACGGAGGCGAAAAAACCGGCGGAAAGAGAGAAAATGCGCGTAGTTTTGATAGGAGATGTCGCACTGGGAGGGGCGCCTGCCCTCTGGGTTTGTATCGGGATTTAACATTCGGCTATCACTTCCACTGACCCGGATGAGTCCCAAACCGCGGAAAACTACAGGATCCCGGTGATCAAAACCTACGAAGAAACCGCCGATATGATCTACAAGGTCTGGTCGGTGAGAAATGATGGTTCTACTCACAGCGGTGCATGTGTTCTGGTTATCATCGCCCACGGCTCCTTGGGTACATCCCTCTGCCAGTTGATTCGCACAGCTAGTCTTGCACAGTACTGAACCCTGCCACAGCCCCTAACCCCCGAACAAGCGCGTGGCGCCCCTACCGACCACCCCCACAAACCCTCCTCGCGGGCTCAGATCCGCTCCAGCCATATAAATGTTGTTCTTAAATATTTTTTTTCTCGCTCGGTTTTGACTTCAAGGAACGTCCGAGTTGTGCAAATTACTTCATTTGCGGGAGTGAATTTTTAATTGAAACGAAGTGAGACCACAATCCAACCGGGAGCGATATCCGAAAATCGATAATGCCTCCCGGAAACTAATGGAAAATATACCCACTCACCCTCAAAAATGAGAACCGTTGTTCTTTCGTGCAAAAATTAGTTTTTTTTTTTTTTCAAAACATCTCCATATTGGGTTCCACTTATTATTTTCAACCCTGATTATTGTTCATTATCTGTATACATACATTCAAGTGATGAGAACAGAAACCTACGCCTATCTTGCCTATACTTGTTGAATTTTCATTTTTATCAAATTATTCTTTCTGGAAGCCACAAATAGTACCTACGTATGTAGGAAGTAATTTGAGTTGATTATTGCTATAATAAACTCATTTGATTTCGGTTCATTATTGCAATAATTATATTTTGGAATCAACCAAAACAAAATCTGTTTTTAGTGCCCCATGTAATTTACGTTGATGCATAAATTTCAAAATAGAATTTGAAAATCTGACCTACTACAGTGTGGGTCAAGAATCATAATATATCCTAGTTGGTTCTCATCCTTGGAATCACTTTCGATCATTCCTAAACGCTGAAATAATTTCGAAGTGATGGTTATTGTAAAATCAGGATCTAGAAAACTTTCGAAAGGATAATATTGTATATTATTGTAAGATATCCAATGATTTCATTCCAATAAATTAATCAGATGAGACCACCCGGATTGATGTACTTTCATCCGTTTGCTCTGATGAACGTTTCATAAACTTCGGATCAGACTGCGGTGGTCACTTCAGAAGGTGGAGTTTACGAAGAGGAATATGGACAATTTTAACATGGATATGTTTTGGGGCTGGGGGTCATTCTAAAATTTGCGACCGAAAAAATGCTACGCTACACCGATAAACAAATTCGGTAACTATACAGCAACAATTATGAAGCTGCACTCTTCGGTTGCAATATAATGGACCCATGAAAAATTTAATTTTAACAAAACCCCTTTGGTGTATGACACTTACACGACATACCTTACACATCTTTGGTGTATGATACTCACACGACTTACCTTACACATCTTTGGTGTATGACGCTCACACGACGTACCGTTCCCACCTTTGGTGTATGACACTCACACAAAGTACCTACCTCACCCATCTTTGGTGAATTACACTCACACGACTTACCTTACACATTTTTGGTGTATGATACTCACACGACATACCTTACCCATCTTTGGTGTATGATATTCACACGACTTTCCCTACACATCTTTGGTGTATGACGCTCACACGACGTACTGTTCCCATCTTTGGTGTATGATACTCACACGAAGTACCTTACCCATCTTTGGTGTATGACACTCACACGAAGTACCTTTCCCACCTTAGCTGTATGACACTCACAAGACTTGCCTTACCCATCTTTGGTGTATGATACCCGACTTACCTGACCCATCTTAGGTGTATGACGCTCACACGACGCACCTTTCCCACCTTTGGTGTATGACACTCACGCGAAGTACCTTACCCATCTTTGGTGTATGACGCTCACACGACGTACCTTTCTCATCTTTGGTGTATGATACTCACACGAAGTACCTTACCCATCTTTGGTGTATGACACTCACACGAAGTACCTTTCCCACCTTTGCAGTATGACACTCACACGACTTGCCTTACCCATCTTTGGTGTATGACGCTCACACGGCGTACGTTTCCCTCCTTTGGTGTATGACACTCACACGACTTACCTTACCCATCTTTGGTGTATTATACTCACACGACTTACCTGACCCCTCTTTAGTGTATGACACTCACACGACTTGCCTTACCCATCTTTGGTGTATGACGCTCACACGACGTACGTTTCCCTCCTTTGGTGTATGACACTCACACGACTTACCTTACCCATCTTTGGTGTATGACGCTCACACGACGTACGTTTCCCTCCTTTGGTGTATGACACTCACACGACTTACCTTACCCATCTTTGGTGTATGATACTCACACGACTTACCTGACCCCTCTCTAGTGTATGATGCTCACACGACGTACCTTTCCCACCTTTGGTGTATGACACTCACACGAAGCACCTTACACAACTTTGGTTTATGACACTCACACGACGTAATTTATCACACGATAATTCTCTCCTATTCATCCTAGGAAGTTGAAATTATATATGGAGACTCTCTGGTACACTAAGAGACGATTGAATTGATTGAGTGTTTTCTGATTAATAATGGAATGCGATGTTTTCACAATATTATTTAACCGTTTATGATATGCCAATTTACCAGAGCCCTTTAATTATGTAACTGTTTTTAAACATCGTGTAATTTACCCAGAAGTATTTTCATTTGAAAATTCATCCAAATTGAAGTTCTAGATATAATTTTTTGTAAACTGTATGGTTGTATTTTAATAAAATGGCATACAAAAAAGATGACCATTCCTGACACGAACTAGTCCCACAACAAGCGGAACGTTCCTGGCTACGGCTGTTAGTTGCTGACCCAGCCTACACGGCACATTGCCATTATTGAAACATGAATTGCAGCCAAAGCCGTAAGTTACCGCACAACATTGAAGTGAATTTGTCATATTAAAACTTTTTTTCATTTGACATTTCATGTCTTTGCTCTGGCACATAACTCGAAAACCGTTACCAAATTTGTTACCAAATATTCTGATGATTTCCGCTTACAGCCGAGTCGTTGCTAGGGAAATGGTACTTCGTCGTTTCTCATCCCACAAAATTTTTTGACCATTCGTTCGAAAGCTCTCGATTTATCCAAACATATTATGTTAACTACTGCAAAGTGCGTGGACAAAAAGCGGAGTTATGAGCATGGTTATATGAATAATTGTTTACACACAGGTGATCATTCTCAATAATTGATATTGTGAACATGATTGCAACCGCTTGTTAATTTCTGATGATTTCATTGAGTTGGTGTTTCGATGATTTGATTCATAGCAGGTGATCCGAATATTGCGAGAACGTTTTGATTTGTAAAGCGGTGGTTAAATCATTTTAACAGGTAATTTCTATGCTTTACACTCTAGGAAGCTGTAATTTCGTATGTAGCCTCTTTAGGACATTTACTTGACGATGCCCGGGGTCCGGAAGTTGCTCCGGAGCTCACGTAGCAGATCTAGGGGGCTTCAGAATTCATAACTCATTTCTAAATTTTCCAAAAGGTCTCTATTTCTGATTTGAGCTTCATAGGTTCAGCTCCGTGGGTAGGCAAAGAATTAAGCTTCGGATCTGACTCAGCTGATCAGGGGCTCTAGACATTATAATTAATTTCTAAATAATTTCTAGACTATTAGACAAAAAACTTTATCATCGATGAACTAGAACAATGAAATATTTACGCACAAAATTACGGTAAGAAAAGTACTTGAATTTCATCAATATTTGCTGAAAATCTATAAAAACGGCTATAAAGCTATAAATCCAATATCTTTTTTGAACCGCAGAATACTTTTTAGAGCGAGTTTTTTGCCATGAAACTGGTAGTTAACAATTAATTTCCACTCAAATTGCACAAATTCTAAAACAATGTAATATAATGTAATACAAAAATTTTCGAAAATTCGCTCATACGATCTGCTGAACAACTGGAAATTTTTATTTCTTTTAAAGTTCTAAAAAAAGTCTCAACAAAGTAGACATCGTTTTATTAGTTCGTTAGAGGAAAAGTATATATGAGTAGAGGAGTGTACTGATGATCATTATGTGGTTATAAAGGAATTTAATCAAATATGAACTAAGTTTGTTTCCGAACTAACCAGCTCAGTGCTTTATTCCTATTTTTGTGAGAAAATCATTAGGTTGAAAAATAAACGTCCTGTAATAAAGCTGGTTGCTTTAAGGGAATCTCCGGATCTTTTGATGAGGATGAGGGGCCTTATATATAACATACGATGCTATTCATGCCATTAAGATGATGACATTAGGACCAAAAATATTATCAAGCACGACGCACACGATTATGGCGACAGAAGTAAGAAAATAGGGTTAAAATTAAGAAAAACTCTTTCTCACGATACATTGACGACTGACCTATGATGTCTGATTTCTCAATTTTATTCATAAACCTTAGTATCCACGTTCTAAAGATTCAAGATCTATGATACTATACTAAAATAACTACAATACATGGTGTACCCAATTATGAAGGAATTTTGATGAGCGGATTCGTGCGAAAAACTTTGTGTTGTAAATGAGTGGAAAATAGAAGTCTGCTCAGATTTTAAACTAAAGTTTTGGACTCACTCCATTTTTTTAGAAAATTGAAGTAGATCGATAATTATTCGACACAGAAATGAATTTTCTACAACGTTCTTCCGATAGGAAACTCGGTTAAACATCAAATTTTACCCTTTTTTAAGTGAATAAATGGTATTTTCCGAGTACAACAAACTTTGAAATATATTTACTCTCTTATTATTTAAGAATTTCTTGTAGTCTATTGATACAGAATATTGTTCTCTATAACTTTTTCATGGAAAAAAGTTGTTTTAAATAGTATCTATAGAAGAAAATCTCAAACAAATGTTGGAAAGTTGAGAAAATGTGGTTTTTCTAAGAAAAAATCTGTAAGGAGCCATTTTAGGTATAGGAACTAGGGGTATATTTGGAATGAGCTTGAAATTTCCCTAGGATAAGTGCAAAACATAATTTTATCCACCTAGATCGGTCATTTTACTCACTGTGAGACGAGATGAAATGGAACTCTAGGGAATGTTGTGCTATAATGACACAGTGACTAAACGCTCAGTTCAGCTGTGGGTAGCTTCTTCCCCATTCAAAATTCAGACAGGAAGGGCGTTTTGGGTCGCAATAACAAGGAATCCTAACAATCTATTGAACCCACAATGTGGCATTCTACAATCAGCTCCCTGATACTGTTTACCTTATACGTACTGAAATACACCACAGTTATTCCGTTATATTTGTACTGGTATCCGACAAATTCATGTTCCTAAGTTCTAAAGTATTGATGGGAAACTTTCTATCCGATGGCTGTATGTACAATATCGTTGATACTGGGCTTAATAGCGTACTTATTACCTAGTGGAGCTCCTCATGGCATCCTCATCAAGCATCCTCATTGGTTGGACTCATGCTTTTTTACCCTCCCATTTATGAGGGATCTTTCTGAAGAATGAATAGAGAGCAGTGTCTGTGGTTCTCATTACTAATAGTATATTACATTCTAATTGTAACATATAAGTAACGGCACCCCAGACATGACAGAGTTCTCGTTTTCGCCTTGGCACCGCAGCGTAAATCAGACGGAAACTCATTGTGCTTCTAATAGTAACTGACGCCGAAAATTGTCGTCGCGGGGATTTATGAAGATTCACAGGTCACCCTAAGGGTGCTGCAACGTCCAGCCGCTTTCGAAACATTCCAACCTAGTGATGTAGTGTTTTGTGGTGCACGAGCAACGCAACACTATTTATGAGGGTAATGTGAAAGACATAGAAAACATTCAACTCATAAAGTTCCTCATCGGATGTTGAACTATTTGGGTCGCAAAGATATTAATTTATTAAACGTAAACATCCAAATAACATGGCTTCCTAATATACTTTAATTTACTTGCATCCCGGTGAAAATTTGAAAATTTCCCGCCCAAGAAAATATCCATGTAGACAGCAACTATACATGACTTTACGAGTACATATTTGACAATGATACCGCATACGCAAAACAAACCCGTTTATAATTACGATTATGTATGACGACGTAGCCATTCTTCCAACATCTCTTTGAACGATTCGTTATGAAATCCGTCCCGAAAATGTGAACCACAACAAGTTATATTAATAACATTCTATAGTAGGATATTTACTACTCTGAAACTGTACTACTTTCCTCACTTTGGAGAAAAGGGTGAAATCGATCAGTTCAGTATCTTACATGTCTATGTTATATTTATCCGAAATGTTTCTGAAATGCTTTATCTAGTATTCAGAGTTTATTGCCATAGATGAATCAGCCTATTCAGTGCAGTAGTGTAAGGTGAGCGAAACAAACATGACGTTTCTATAAATTCTAAGAAAGGATCCTACATTTATTGTAAATTTTGGTCTAGCGGGTGGGTGGGTATATTTCACTCGTTTCTTGGTTCATTTTTTAATTCTTTTTTAACGGCTTTCAAATAGCTTCAGCTGTCAGTTTTGAAAAATGTGTATCTTATCCATTTTGGATAAAATCGAATTTAAGATACTACGTTTTTGACTATTCTTAACAACTTTCGTTCCGTGTCTTTCTCTCTCTAGGTATCTCTGTGTGTGAATCTGTGTATGTGTGTGTGTTTGTATGTGTGTGTATGTCCGCAAATCCTCGTATCAAGCTTAATTTCCACAATTTTGAACCGTTTCTTATGAAATTTTGATGGTGTGTGCGGGTTAGGGTGAAGATGGTCCCGTATGAATTTCGTTGTTCCCAAATCAAAACTTCCCATTTTTTATCCATGTACCTAATACTCACTATGGGTGGTCCAAAAACTTTTGGATTTTATTCCTGATTTTTATTTTATCAAAACTTAGTATCAGACACCCCGAAAGCGCTCTTCACCAATAAAACTATTGAAACTTACAAAGTGTCTTAATTTTCGTTCTTCACACAGTCGTTCATAGCTCTTAGCTTATCCCCAACAATATTGTGTTCAAATCTCTCACCCCATGATCTTCTACTCCGCATTTTATAATAGAATTTAGGATTTTTTTTTTTAAAGATTGTTTTATTCATGTATCAGTTACCTAAGTAGGGGGTGGAAAGTTTTTTTTTCTCTTTAGGTTCACTCAACTTTTGGGAACATAATTAAATATTCCAAGTCAATACCTAACAGGTGGCCGGAGTGCCTTATTAAACCTACCTCCTAATAAAGTATCCCCCACTTAACTTATACATAAATCCTTTACCAAGAGATATTTTTGAACTGTCTCCTGGTACCAAATCAAATCAAATATCACATGTTTGTATATATTGGGGTGCGTACCAAAGGACACTAAAGAAGGGTTATATTATTCAAGTTTTTCATGGTTTTAATGGTTTCAATCCGTATGAAAAAAATTGTGATAACATCCAAGAATAAATACACTACCATTGCTTTTAACTGGTTTACAGTTTACTGGGGGAGGGGGGGGGGGGGGAGAAAAATCAAATTTTGCCCCTAAGTTCAAGCCTCCCCCCCTACCTATATATTTGATTTTCTTGAAAGAATACATTGCAAGGTGTTATTCCAATAGTAAGTTTTATATTATTAAATGTATCGTAAACCATAAAGTGAATTAGATTATCGCAACCGGTATATTTTTAAAACACGGAAGCTCAGACGCGAAATTGCCCCATTCCTACGGCCATCACAACTGCCAAAACTGAAGTTCCATTGTTTGAAATGTTTGCTGAGGTCCGCAGCTCGGGGTGTAGACACAAACCCAAGCGGCTCCCCCGACAAGAGGAACACTCTGCGATGGCGGATGAGGGAAAAATCAGAGAAAAAAAAGAAGAATGAATACATAGGCCCTGCCCTGGCCCGGGGCTCTGCTCCGTTTCAATGAGCCAACACCACTCTCAACTCTCTAACTGTATTCGCTTCAAAGTTCCATCCACTTTTACGTTTGATCTTTTCCCTTCCATATCCGGCGGTTAGAAGCCGACGGGGCCGCAAGTGAAGGGCTATTAAATTGACGAGAAATTCCTCCCTTGAAATTACGCTTGGCCGCGGTTATTAAAATGGGACGAAACTACTCAACTATAAGAAAGCGAGTACGCTGTTTGATTAAAACTGACGAAGAAAAAGTGAACTTTCTAATACGGTTGATGTCTAGCATATGAAGTGAGTACAAGAGAAATTTTAGTAGTAAGGCCAAAGTTCTCGTTTTGAACAATACGTTGGTATCAACTCCTACCAGAAAGTAACTGTTTCATGGAAGCAATGTCAAGTGCTGAATTGAAGCTCTGTATTATGTGATGTTCACATATTATTTTGAATTTATAAATCATAACTCAGTTACTATACATAATAACTAGTTAATGTGCATAATAACGTTCGATTTCAGTAAAATTGATAATTTGTTACATTCTACCCACTTTCCCTAGGTAATGACAATTATATGTGATATATCAGAATCACACATTTCCCCGCGAATTCCCACAAAGCGCAAAGAGTACTAAAATTCCGTTTTTTCAGTGTGCCACTGGAAATTCGCTATCACTGAACTTGGCTAGAAATTTAATAGAAGAGTTGAGGTAAACCTCGATATTACCAGTATGTTGTCCACGATGTATATAATTGGGAAGAAAGGATTTTTGAAACGTATCATAACTGTATGAAAGGTCGGCTTGTAAATAAAGGACGTGACAATATGTGAGACATTTGCGCTCAACTAGTAGGATTGACAAGACTTGGAATGCCAGCCATGAGTAGAGCTGACAGGGAATCTTCAGCTCAATTATCAGTTATCAGCATCTAGGAGATCTGGCAGAGGATATTTCAGGCGTTTGTCAGCACTTGCGATTTCATTCGTGTCAGGCATAGATGTTGATATCTTTCAAGAACGAATGACAGACATTTTGAGATGCAAGTGGAGCAAATTGTATTTCATGTATTAGGATATTTAACAACTTAGATTTAGTTTTCCCTCTCCCGTGCATTCAACACGCACCATAAAAGCAAAAGGAAGTAAATTTGAAACCTAGGTGTCAAGGGCGAAGCCGGAATCGAAGGATTACAATTGTGGAAACAACAAAAGATACTTTTGGTTTATTATTTCAATAATGAACCTTTGTAAACGACCAGGAAAATACAATTGTAACTCCCTCAAAATTTGTTCTTTTACGTTACAAAGTGCGCAGATTCAAAAAATCGAACTTAAAAAAAAAAAAAATCCGAAGCTTTTGCTTAAATTACTGGACCAATAATTATTATGCGATTTGGTTCAATAATCATACCTCCGACGAGGATGTGCCTGTTGTCTTGGCATTAATTTCGATCAACCCCAAGAGGTAAAATTTAAATGTTGAAATATAAAAAACATAGGTTTATTATTTCTGTATGATAGTCAATCAACACAAATCACTAATCCATAATTATTACTCGTAGTTAAAATTATTTATTGTAATTTATTATTAATATACTACCAAAAGTATTTATTAGAAGTAGGCACCTACCAACTAAAAATTAATTAGATAAAATCAAACATCTAACTGTGTTCTTTTATAAGTGGCAAGGGCAAAAATAAACTCGATTATGTGTAGTGCGAATTCCATCGTCGTTACTTTCCGATTCCGTTCGTTAGAGTTTACAAACCCACACTAAAGTGATTTATTTATTTATTGTTTTATTTTATTTTTTCATTTATTTATTTATTTTTATTTTTTAATGAAAAATTTCCAGCTCAAAGAGAGAGCAAACGGATAAACGTCCACCGATAAGGGTGGACTCATTCGCTTCATTGTAGTGATCTCTATCTATAACAAATAAAAACACTATAAAGATTTCATGATCTCGATTTTTCAATGCGTCAGCCCTTTTATTATTTCTTCCTTTCAGGAGTGATCGAAAGTGATACCGAGAATGCTGGTAGATCCTCAGCCAATGTATGATTTTTGAGCCAAATTTCAAAATTTTTGTTCCAGTAGTTTCGCGAAAAAAAGCTTTGGACGACGCGGCACGGCGTAAGGACTTTTTTCCGATTTTTGCAATTTACGTAGTGTCCTGAAACGTAAATCAACAAATAATTGTATGGGCGGGTTCGGATTTTCTTTTCTTGGTCGATGTCAAAGATCCAGTGTTGATAATATAATACCTAAGATCGACATTTCTAAAACATTCCAACTAACAGCGTTATTGATGACATTTTACTTTGGAACATAGAATCGAAAAGTGTTACGTTACGCTACCAAAAAGTGTTACTTTTGGTTTTCTGATGATTATCGCTTACAACCAGATTATTGCTGCGGTTTAGTTGAGTTAGGTAGAAGTCATTTCGTTGAATCAAATGATACCACCCGGGTCATCGAGCAACCAACTTTTCTCGCTCCAGATGAGTTTAAATGTTGGAAGGAAGAAAAATCGTCAACGCGATTGCGAATTGCAAAGCGACTTTGGCATGCAGGAATAGGCTGAACGCCTGCTAAGCTATGTCATTCCATGATTTTCGCAGAAGAGCTATCCAACACATAAATAATAAACAGTTGTGTAGTAATTCGTAGCGTTTTTGGACTGACTTATTCGTTTCTGCTACTATGGAATCAACATTCTAAAAGTTTGGATGAATAAAAATATTGTTGAATATTTTTTATTCAACTATTGAATATTATTCAACAATAAAAGACATTGTTGAATAAAAATTATTATCGTTTGTAAAAAAAATATTCATATAATAATAATAATAATGATAATAATAATAATACAAATAATCAAAGACATACCATAGTTTCTTCTAGAGGTGAATGATTTTGAGGAGATGCCACCTGACTAAAATATGAAAATATCGGATGAACTCGTTAGAAATGTCGAGTTGACGGCCGCAGTTTTGGTCCTCGCCCAATTCATTTCAACAGGTTTGACTTAGAGTAGACACCCACTGTCAAACCAATCTACAGAAGATTCACGGTCCTCCCAGAATCCAGAAAAAAGGAACCAACTCCCGAAGACACCCCCAATACGGTAGAGCCGGTGGATAAATCTTCTCCGTGGGAAGTAAAAGTCATTTCCGATGGTTTTTCGCGTGTCCTGTCTTCGGGGTTTGCAACAAATATCTTTGTAAGGCCAAGCTGTAAAAAGGTCTCTTTCCCTGGAACACGCAAAGACTTTCCGCTCGGCTGAAATGAATATCTCCTTGACAGCTCCTTTCTGAATCCCGCTCTCACGGAGGCTATCGCTTATAGGTCCAGTTTCAATAACACTGTGGTATAATTGTTGGTTTATGTGTTCATTATAACAAACGTTCAGCAGCCCTGTAAAATAAGTACGATGCAATTGTATTTAACAATTTGATTGTCAGCCAACTCAAAAATGACAGAATACATAGGAACAGTACATACATAAATAAAAATAAAAATAAGATCATGAGAATGGCTGTAAATAATAATTGCAATACTAAATTTACATACCTGTATCTAGTATGCTGATCATGAATGCAACAGACTCTCATATTATTATTTTCAAAAACGTAATTCATCTTGGACTGCACAATCCATTAGTAGCTGACGCGATTTTCAGGGGATGTGTGAGGTCCCAGATGGTCCCCTATGAATTTCACTGCCGTCGTATCATAATGACGTGTGTGCGTACACGGTTTTTTATAACGTCGTTTCTTAAAGATCTATTGGTCAGCCTTAAAATGTCAGGCTAGATGAAAGGATGCGACCCGAGGCCGCTGGACATACCGGGTGATTCCCAGCCTGGACGTCTGGGTGAATAGGAAGCACGGTGAGTTGAATTATTATCTCACCCAGCTCCTCACTCGCCACGGTTACTTCCGTTCATTCGTCGCAAATATAGGAAATACGGAGGACCAACGATGCAGCTACTGCCGACAGGAGAATGAAGAAGCCCATCACACATATTTGTGTGCCCAAAGAGGGGAGGTGCTCGCCGAGTCCTGGAGGAGAGAGTAGGAGAGATTGCACCGGAGATCATCGTCACCAAAATGGTAGCCAAGAAGAATAAGGCCTTTTTACACCAGACTGAACGACCGGATGCTGTTTTCAATCTGAAAGAGGTTTCAATTGAGGCTATGTATGGAGCCATGATGGGGCTGAAGAACTCAAGTGCATCCGATGTGTATGGTTTCAACTCTGCACTCATAAAGTCGGTCGCTCCCTTTGTCGCCGAGCGGTAGCCTATCTGGTGAACAAGTGCTTATCGTCCGGGTATTTGCCTCCGTTTTTGAAGAGCAGTGTTGTGAGTCCTATCCACAAAAAGGGCAGCAAGGACAACTATAACCACTTCCAACCCGTCTCGATAATTCCCTATTTTTTGAAGGTGCTTGAGTCAGTTCTGTACGTTGAGCTCCGAAAGTACTTTGAAGGGAATCTGATACTTGGAGATGCACAGTTTGGATTCCGGAAAAAACTTGATACTGTGCAAGCCGTTGCAGAGCTAGTGATTGGTTGCCTGAGCGGTTGCCGGGGAGGTAGTCGGAGCTTTGCTCTTGGATATGTCAAAGGATGTTGACATTGTAAATCCAGATCTTCTTCTGTTAAAATTGAAGCACTACGGTTTCGATGATGGTGCTGTGTCGTTCTTTGAACAGTACTTAGTGGGTTGGCAGCAGAGAATCCATTATGATGGGGAATTCTCGGGGTTCCGCCTACTCGCGACTGGCGTGCGACAGGGGTCAATTCTTGGTCCTCTATTGTTCATTGTCTTCACCAATGACATGCCGGGGGCCGTCATGGAATCGGTAGCCACTGTATCTCAGGATGAAGTGGAGATGTTCATGTACGCATTCGAAGTAACTGCCTTGGTTAAATCTTCGTCGTCCGGAGGTTTCCGGCAGACAGCGGGCCAGGTCAGGTCATCGATCTTGGAATGGTGCCGTGGGAATTACCTGGTTTTAAATGAGGACAAGACCCAGATGTTGACTTTTGGGGCGAGGGGCAGTGACAAGGCCGCAGTCACCCTGGTCGGACTTCGAGTAGACGAGGCAATTACGTGGTGAGCCCATACTCGAGCTTTGGCCAAGAATTTGGGGAAGTTGTTGTTCCTCTTCAGAAGACTTTCCTCAGTAATATCCACCAAAGTTCTTTTAACCATGTATTATGGTTTGTTCGAATCTCGTCCGAGGTATGGGGTTCTCTTGTAGGGCAACTCCAGAGGAGCACAGGCCATCTTCCGTCAGCAGAAGGCGGCTATAAGAATTATAAAAGGGGTGCCTTCTGATGCCCATTGCAAGCCTCTCTTTGTTGAGCTTGGGCTACTGATATTGCCGGCCTTGTTCATATTGGCCAGCTTAGAGAGGATCAAGGCTCGCGAGGATGGTCTGCCTCGTCTTGGAGACAATCTTGAGCACTTCACGAGGAACCGTAACCGGCTCGCCGTTCAGCACCATCGTCTGGCCTTGGTTCAACGGCGGAATCCTGACTACGTGGGAATCGGATTATTTAACAGTCTTCCGGAGCACCTCAGGTCCCTTACCCTTCGACAGTTTAGCAGGAGGATCAGGGAAATCCTCGTTTCTGCTGCGCCATACTAGGTGGACGAGTTCAGTGCAGATGTTGGGTGATGCTTGTTTTTCTGTGTTGTTGTGGTTTTCTGTTTGTGTTTCCTGTTGGCAGTGTGCCGTCCCTGTTTTTTGAATTTTTATTTATGATTAGGTTAAGTCGGTTGTCCTCGACTGTTGTCAAGAGGATGAAAATGTTTCCTATGGAGTGGAGCAAATGATGCTATTGCTTTACGTTAGGAATATTGTAACCGGCTTATTAAAATTGTTTATAGTCCAATCAACTTAGTTTTGGAATGTAGCCAGGTACGTAAGGAGGAGGAAATTGGTAGCTTGAGATGTGAACATTTATCACATAAATCAAGCGCTTTCCAACGAGTGGCGAACGATTTTTGTGCGATGGAAACTGCGGAAGTTTCATTCCCCTAGCAACGGCTGAGTTGTACGTGAAAAACAATGAAATTGTGACGGAAAGTTTTGGTTGACCCCCCAGAGCAAAGACATATCCATGTCAAAAAAAATTGACCACAAGATTGATGTAGTATTGATAAGGGTGGGAGAGGTAAGTCGAACAAACCTATAAAGTAAATCAAGCATTTTAATTTCTCCCTTGATGGGAAAAACAAAAGATCATGGATATGTCTAGTACCTACTGCTTACCAGTCGGTACCTACTACTCAATTGTATACCAACCATGTAGTGCCTTCTTTTCACAAGATTATTCCATTATGGTTACAAAACAATATTAGTTTTTAACTTAGAGTAATAAATCAGCATTCCTTGACTCTACAATGGCTTAGAGGTCATGAAATGTTGTCGTAAAATGAGAGCATTCCAAAAGGTGGCGAACGATTTTCCTACCATGACAACTATGGGAGTTACTCTTCCCTAGTAACACCTTGGTTGTACGTGAAAATCAATAGAAAATGTGCCGGTCGGGAAAAAAAGTGACGGTCGGGAAAAAAAAGTGTCGCAAAAAATTCCGTGACCCCCAGCCAAAAGACATATCCATGTCAAAATAGACACGTTGAGCTGATAGTTGGGCCCGGTTTTGTCAAGGGTCGTCTAAAAACCGGAGCGTTGCATTTTGTGTGGAGAAACCTTCTGGTTGAGGTGCGGTGAAATTATATTTGTAAAGTGTAAATCAAGCATTTTAATTTCTCCCTTGATGGGAAAAACAAAAGATCATGGATATGTCTAGTACCTACTACTTACCAGTTGGTACCTACTACTCAATTGTATACCAACCATGTAGTGCCTTCTTTTCACAAGATTATTCCATTATGGTTACAAAACAATATTAGTTTTTAACTTAGAGTAATAAATCAGCATTCCTTGACACTACAATGGCTTAGAGGTCATGAGATGTTGAGATAAAATGAAAGCATTCCAAAAGGTGGCGAACGATTTTCCTACTATGAAAACTATGGGAGTTACTCTTCCCTAGTAACGGCTTGGTTGTACGTGAAGATCAATAGAAAATGTGCCGGTCGGGCAAAAAAGTGTCGGTCGGGAAAAAAAAGTGTCGGTCGGGAAAAAAAAGTATCGCGAAAAATTCCTTGACCCCCAGCCAAAAGACATATCCATGTCAAAATAGACACGTTGAGCTGATAGTTGGGCCCGGTTTTGTCAAGGGTCGTCTAAAAACCGGAGCGTTGCATTTTGTGTGGAGAAACCTTCTGGTTGAGGTGCGGTGAAATTTTATTTGTAAAGTGTAAATCAAGCATTTTAATTTATCCCTTGATGGGAAAAACAAAAGATCATGGATATGTCTAGTACCTACTACTTACCAGTTGGTACCTACTACTCAACTGCATACCAACCATGTAGTGCCTTCTTTTCACAAGATTATTCCATTATGGTTACAAAACAATATTAGTTTTTAACTTAGAGTAATAAATCAGCATTCCTTGACACTACAATGGCTTAGAGGTCATGAAATGTCGTGGTAAAACGAGAGCATTCCAAAAAGTGGCGAACGATTTTCCTACTATGAAAACTATGGGAGTTACTCTTCCCTAGTAACGGCTTGGTTGTACGTGAAGATCAATAGAAAATGTGCCGGTCGGGCAAAAAAGTGTCGGTCGGGAAAAAAAAGTGTCGGTCGGGAAAAAGAAGTGTCGCGAAAAATTCCTTGACCCCCAGCCAAAAGACATATCCATGTCAAAAAAATAGTCAAAATGAATCAGCAAAAATCAAAGGTGGCAAAATTCACCTATAAAAAGCGAATAAATAATGTCCCAATCACTTTCAATAATGGGAAGATTCCACAAGTGGACGAGGTAAGATATATTGGTCTCATCCTTGTCTCAAAGTTCACATGGTCATCACACATCAACGAAGTGTCTCAAAAGATAAAAATGAGGACCAAGCAACTAAAGTTCTTAGTGCCAGCTAAATTGCGCCTCCCTCTCCACCTCAAAAGACTAATATACCTAACCCATGTGCGCCCCATATGGATGTACGGGTGTGAAATCTGGAATTCAGCCTGCAAATCACAAATTAAAAAAATACAGACAAAACAAAACCTCTACCTAAGGACCATCGTAGGTGCTGCGTGGTTTGTACGCACCACCATAATCCATGATGATCTGAAAGTCCCCTGGGTAGAAGAAGTTATCAAGACACGGTACAACAGACTACAGACATCAATGACAACTCACACAAATCCATCAGGACACGCTACAGCAACACACATTCCTGCGCCACGAGTGACACGACGACTGAAGAGAAAACGACACACGGACCTGTTGGGCATCTAACACAAGAGACAACATCTAATCACAAGAGAAAATGACTTTTCTATTTTTAATCGAAGGGCAGCCATTAGGCCTGTTGCTCCTTCAAGCTTCTTGTTAATTAGGTAGTTCCTACGCCATTCAAAGCAATTACACTAACTGAGGTTCACAACATTGATTTACAAATAAAGTTATCTTTCCTTTAAAAAAATAAAAAACTATGAGCATTGAAAATATCTCAGTAATTTCAATGTTTTTTATTGTTTTAAATAAAATAACAATTAGAAAACATGAAATAATTATTGACGCACAATTACCGAATTTGCTGTAAGCCAGTCTCGACGATTCCCAATTCTTCCACGAATGAATTCACAGGTACGTAATTTTCTGTTATGGTGCGCGTCTACAATTATTATAACCAAGATTAACTTCTCATCCAAGTGACAACAAAACAAGCCGCATTTTTGACATTTTCATGTCTTTGCTTTGGCACATAAACTAAAAAAACGTCACGGAAAATAATTGCTCACGAAAATTGTCCCAAGTGGCCACAACGATGATTATGACCATCAGAAATGACGTTGACCATTCGTTCGAAAGCTCTCGATTTATATTTTTAAAAAAAACTTTTCAAGCCTAAGAATTGTCCCAAGTTTTATGTAGCCCCTTGAGGGACTTCTGAACACAACTGACCGATTACAGATCAGCTGAGTGGCTCTAAAATCCAGTTTTTTCCCTAATGATCCCACGATTCTGAGATTTGGTATGTAGCCCCTTGAGGGACTTCTGAACGCAACTGACCGATCTCAGATCAGCTGAGTGGCTCTAGAGTCCAGTTTTTTCCCTAATGATCCCACGATTCTGAGATTTGGTATGTAGCCCCTTGAGGGACTTCTGAACACAACTGACCGATTACAGATCAGCTGAGTGGCTCTAGAATCCAGTTTTTTCCCTAATGATCCCACGATTCTGAGATTTGGTATGTAGCCCCTTGAGGGACTTCTGAACACAACTGACCGATCCCAGATCAGCTGAGTGGCTCTAGAATCCAGTTTTTTCCCTAATGATCCCACGATTCTGAGATTTGGTATGTAGCCCCTTGAGGGACTTCTGAACGCAACTGACCGATCTCAGATCAGCTGAGTGGCTCTAGAGTCCAGTTTTTTCCCTAATGATCCCACGATTCTGAGATTTGGTATGTAGCCCCTTGAGGGACTTCTGAACACAACTGACCGATTACCGATCAGCTGAGTGGCTCTAGAATCCAGTTTTTTCCCTAATGATCCCACGATTCTGAGATTTGGTATGTAGCCCCTTGAGGAACTTCTGAACACAACTGACCGATCCCAGATCACCTGAGTGGCTCTAGAATCCAGTTTTTTGACATTTTCATGTCTTTGCTTTGGCACATAAACTGAAAAATCGTCACGAAAACTTGCTCACGCGATACCACACGAGAAAACACACATGAAAATGTCCCAATGTGTTGCAGACTCGTATGCAAGCATTTAAGTTGACAGTTCTGATGATTTCCGCTTACAACCGAGTCGTTGCTAGTTGTATTAACTTTGGGATGACGTACCTAAATATTGTTGTGCAGGCACTTAACTGATTAAATCACAACCAGTTGTCCTAAAAAGGAAATGAATCAATAATAATACACTAAAAAACAAAATCAAATTAAAGTTCGACTCCATCTTTTAATTTATAAAGGATAGGTACTTTTGTTCAAGACTGGTCGGGAGGGGGGGGGGAATGTAGAAAAATCATTTACCGATATTAAGAATTTATCATCGCCCCCTCTCGTCTTCATGATAGCCTTATACTTTTTACTATATCCATTTATAACATAAATAAATTTAAAACTATGACATGACTAGAAGAACAAGTACGAAAGAAATTCGTGATGAATCGAGAGCTTTCCAACGAGTGGAGAACGATTTTTGTCCGGTGAAAAATAAAGAAGTTTCATTTCCCCAGCAACAGCTTAGTTGTACGTGAACTGAAAATCAAAAGAAATTTTGAACGAAGGTTTCTTACACTAGCTGATTCATCTATTTATTATTGTTACTCTTTCTGCTACCATTCATTGTCCACTTATTCCGGATATTACTATCTCATGTGTATTATTTCGTTAATAGTATGATTATTATTTTTGTAAACATTGTTCACCACCCTTGTAACGCCGGAAGGCTTATACAAATCTTTACTTTGGCACATGAACAAAAGAAACTCATAAACGAGTTCCACTATCCGCTTTACAAGCAGATACCATGTTACATGGATATGTCTTTGATTGGGGATTTCATAACGGTTGTCCTCGACTGTTGTCAAGAGGATGAAAATGTTTCCTATGGAGTGGAGCAAATGATGCTATTGCTTTACGTTAGGAATATTGTAACCGGCTTATTAAAATTGTTTATAGTCCAATCAACTTAGTTTTGGAATGTAGCCAGGTACGTAAGGAGGGGGAAATTGGTAGCTTGAGATGTGAACATTTATCACATAAATCAAGCGCTTTCCAACGAGTGGCGAACGATTTTTGTGCGATGGAAACTGCGGAAGTTTCATTCCCCTAGCAACGGCTGAGTTGTACGTGAAAAACAATGAAATTGTGACACAAATTTTGCGTCACGGAAATTTTTGGTTGACCCCCCAGAGCAAAGACATATCCATGTCAAAAATCGATGTTGGTTTTTTACGGCGAATGTATTAACACAGAATGTGTTTTTGCGATGACCTACCGAAAAAAAATCGTCACAAAAAACCGACAGGAAAAACCGTTATCATTATAATGATTTTCACGTACAACCAAGCCGTTGGTAGGGAAATGGAACTTCCGCAATTTTAATCGCACAGAAATCGTTCACCATTCGTTGGAAAGCTCCTGATTTATCCAACCATATTATGTTAACTACTGCGAAGTGCGTGGCCATCAACCTGAGTTATGAGCATGGTTATTTGAATCAATTGTTTACACACAGATGATCATTCTCAATAATTGATATTGTCAACATGATTGCAACCGCTTGTAAATTTTCTTATGATTTTCACGTACAACCGAGCCGTTGGTAGGGAAATGGAACTTCCGCAATTTTAATCGCACAGAAATCGTTCACCATTCGTTGGAAAGCTCTCAATTTATATAGTATTTTTCTTGTAGTTACATATTTATTTATATAATATTTATAGGGTTTTAGACCAAATTAAATGTCTAACAATTATTTATTTTATTATTGCCAAATATTGTTATTATTCACGTGCAACCAAGCCGTTGGTAAGGAAATAGAATCATCGCAAAAACACATTCTGTGTTCCTATGATTTCATACAGAGTATGGAAAAAGAAATAAACCGGGGGTGCAGGGGGGCGGAGCCCCCCGCCGAGGCGCAAAGCGCCGAGTTTTACAGTTCTTTTAAATCAGGGCTATATCTCAGCTTCGTCCATATTTACAGCGGTTTTGACAGTATATAATTTAGGCATAAATTGAGGGCTTTTCAACGAGTGGCGAACGATTTTCGTAGGAAGAAAATTAACGGCGATACATTTCCCTAGAAACGGGTCGTATTAAGTGAAAATCATTACAAAATCCCGCGCTATTTTCGTTCTACGGTCCTGCGCTACTTTCGTTCCACGATTTCGTCACGCTTTTGCCCAGTTAGGTGATGTAGCCCAGTCAAATTAGAGGAAACAGGAGAAAAAATTCATAGTAAAGAAATTTCTTCACCAGGCTCTTCCTTCACACCTAGTAAATCATATCTCAAAAGTCCCCTAGTATGGGGGGTGAGCTCGAGGAGTGGGGGGGGGGGGGGTTCTCCTTTTTTTTCGAATTTTTTTCTCGGTTTTTTGCCTATAACTCGAAAAGTAAGCGTTCTAGCGACTTGTTTACTATTACCAGAATTAAAGTGCATAAAATTTCCTACAATTTTTACTCCTGACTTCATTCTCTACGATTAGGCGTTCCGCCGCTAGAGCGCGTTCAAAAGTAGGTATCATTTCAAAAAATCAGCAAAAAGGCCTTTATGCTCTTTTTACGCAGAAATCATTCGTATGTAGCTTCTGGGTGACTTAGAATACATCATGATTTGCTTTAAGAACATCAGTGATGCTCGGACAGTGGTTTGAGCAGGTTTCATGTATGTCTTTTTTTTCTGTTCTTTGCTTACATCCTGGAAACTGTGATAACCATAACATATTTTCAGCACCCTTACCAACTCACTGTGAATTATCAGTGAATATATATGTATATAAAACACAGTGGCTCTAAAAAAGAAAGGAAAAAAAGGAACTAAAGAAAATTAGCTGTGTTTCACCAAAAAATGTTTAATGTGCAGGTACAGTATAACCCATGTTAATGTAATATTCACAAAAGGAGTGGGAGGGGGAACAGGTCATCAATAGTCACAGGTATCTGCTCTTCATCCATTGAGAATCACCATCCATAGTCAACTGAAAATTCAAAATCGGAATACAGGTGTACATAATCTTATGTTGATAGATAGATGAAGTCCATGCAGATGATTAGGATGAAACTTACAGGGCAATGACATATGTGTTGAGTGGGTAGTCTTATGGTTCCATGACTGTTTCATCATCTTCTGTAGATGAACCGTCGTCAGCAAGTGGTGGGTTATTTTTGCAGGAACCTGAACAGTTGGAGCAGAGTGTTGAGCAGTGGACGCCAGCTCTGCGGCATCCACATCGAGCACTACCGCAGCTTTTGGTGCAGCTGCAAAATATATTCTGCAGAATTTCAGATGTTGCTGGTGGATCCAAAGTTGGAATTTGTTTTAGGAAGCCATCGTCTCCCTACTCCAGCCCCGATTCTGCAGAATATATTTTGCAGCTGCACCAAAAGCTGCGGTAGTGCTCGATGTGGATGCCGCAGAGCTGGCGTCCACTGCTCAACACTCTGCTCCAACTGTTCAGGTTCCTGCAAAAATAACCCACCACTTGCTGACGACGGTTCATCTACAGAAGATGATGAAACAGTCATGGAACCATAAGACTACCCACTCAACACATATGTCATTGCCCTGTAAGTTTCATCCTAATCATCTGCATGAACTTCATCTATCTATCAACATAAGATTATGTACACCTGTATTCCGATTTTGAATTTTCAGTTTGACTATGGATGGTGATTCTCAATGGATGAAGAGCAGATACCTGTGAAGATTGATGACCCCTTCCCCCTCCCACTCCTTTTGTGAATATTACTTTAACATGGGTTATACTGTACCTGCTCATTAATCATTTTTTGGTGAAACACAGCTCATTTTCTTTAGTTCTTTTTTTCCTTTTCTTTTTAGAGCCATTGTGTTTTATATACATATATATTCACTGATAATTTACAGTGAGTTGGTAAGGTTGCTGAAAATATGTTATGGTTATCACAGTTTCCAGGATGTAAGCGAAGAACAGAAAAAAAAGACATACATGAAACCTTCTCAAGCCACTGTCCGAGCATCACTGACGTTCAAGTCATGATATACATATTCTAAGTCACCCAGAAGCTTCATATGAATGATTTCTGCGTAAAAAGAGCATAAAGGCCTTTTTGCTGATTTTTTGAAATGATACCTACTTTTCAACGCGCTCTAGCGGCGGAACGCCTAATCGTAGAAAATGAATTCAGGAGTGCAAATTGTAGGAAATTTTATGCACTTTAATTTTAGTAATAAGAAACAAGTCGCTAGAACGCTTACTTTTCGAGTTATAGGCGAAAAACCGGGGGGAAAGTCGAAAAAAGGAGAAACCCCCCCCCCCCCACCCATCGTCGAGCTAACCCCCCATAGTAGGGGACTTTTCAGATATGATTTACGACGTGTTAAGGAAGAGCTTGGTGAAGAAATTTCTTTACTATGAATTATTTCCCCTATTTGTCTCTTTTTGGTTTAATTTGACTGGGCTAATGGCTAAAGCATGTTCCATGCTAAAATAATGTGTAAAAAATAACTTGGGAGTCTAGTAATCCTAAGCATAGCAACTGTTGTTAATTTTAAGCGAAGGTTAGCAATAAAGTTTATCAGTATCGCATGTCGTTTTTTCTTTAAATAATTTCGTTTCAGTTTTTAACCAGTTGGTGTTCGCAAAAACTCATTCCGTGTTTAAAACATATTTTGCGCTCAGGCGCAACATTTGTTTTCTTTATTTATTTATTTTTCTTTAATTGAAAATAATAAACCAAAAGAGAAGTTAATATCGACGTGGCGCGGTCTCCCTTGACAGTAATAACACTTGTGAAGGTGCGAAGGTGATTTCGACTTCCCCCAACGATTGAAGTGGCGGTGCAGTGAAAATGGGAGTAATCGGAGAGGGGAGTTGAGAGCACTCGATGACCCAGCAGATGGAAGCTGCGGCTCCACATCCAACCCTCTGAAACACGGCTCCGCTCCCAGAAACGGGAGCAGATGAGCGGAACAGATGCGCTAATTCGGGAGGTCAACCTTCCCGAGTTGCTGAGTGGGTTTCTTGATCAAACCGAGTTTCACACCGCCCCTGGTTCAAGTTGCAGCATTTCTGTTTGGTCGTGTTCGATGTGAAGGGGGACGAAACCCCGGGAACACGGCTCTCCCTCTTTCCGCAGCTTGGGGAGCCTACAGTAATGAACGGAGGGCTGGCAGCGGTGTTGACCCACCCGAACAGGACCGCGGGTGAACCTTGATTCGCGTCTACCTCCCGGACCGTAACGAGAACATCTTGCCGAAGGCTCGAGGTCACCAGGCTGGAAACACACGACTCAAGGGAACGCATTCGACGTTGAACGAGGCTGAGGACAGGGTTGCCAGATCTACTTTAATTTAAATTATCCTACTTTATTTTTGTTCAAAATACCGTATACTTTATAACAAATTTAAAGTAGACCAAAATACTTTATATTTGAAACGAAGGAGAAAAGTTCAGCCCCCGCACCTACTTACTAGTCAAGGACAAGGTCTAATTTACTTTTTTGTCAAGTATAAAGATTCCTTTCGAATTGTTAATTTTCAAAGTTTTTCTGAATTTTCAATTTCCACAGCTCTTTTCCTAATTTTTAATATTTTATAGGTACAGTGTTTCAGAGAAGGAAAGAGGGACTGAATGAATGTAACTTTTCGAGTTCCTAAAAAGTTCCTAACGTCCTTAGTCCTTAGGTGCCCAATACATGCACAAGATATTTTTTTTTTAGTGAGAACGAGATTGAAAATGATGTTCCTAATTACATTTATGTATGTAACACAACCATATTGAAATATGGACTCGTTAAGATCGAAGTCTAGTAATGTTTTCTTCGGAATAAAAATTTTGTGACCTACACACAGTAAAAATATTACTATCCATGGTTCTTTTTTAATTCCTCAAATCGAACTTTCTTATTTTCAGTAATCTGACACATTCAAGCCCTTGTGTGCAGATGCTGAATGAAAAATACCTCAGTGTGTAAGTCGAGAACGTTAACTTTATTATATACTTTAACTTTCATTGAAATACTTTACTTTTCCTTGGTTGCAGCCAGGATATACTTTATCTGATCCGAAAAAATCTGGCAACCCTAGCTGAGAACCCCCGATAACGCTGGAAATCTCGAAATTATTTTCATTGGAGAGTTTTTGTATTTCTCGTATTAGTATTTCTCGTAAACACAAAAACAAGCTGTTGGAGCGAGCACGATGATTGCTAACCTTTTCGCATTGATTTCTCGTAGCGTTTTCGTAAGCCCGAGAGATAGAGAACTCTTATAGAGACGTTAACGCGACTCTTGTAGTGGATCACTGCTCAAAACTCAATTGTCACAGTAGACAATTTTCAAAATATAACATGAATTAAGAAACAACGACCACTTACCTCTACATCACACAAAAGATATTTTAAAACGTGTAAAATTAACTTTGAAATGAAATCTTAATTAAAAGGCTGAAATTTTCGATAAAACGTCGACAGCAAGAACAGAATGCCGCAAATGACCCTCCTGGTTGAGGTGCGGAGAAAAAACACGAAAGAAAGACAAATACAAAGGTTAATTCAACAACAAAAGACGCACGGGGAAAAGTCAGGCGATTTTGTCAGGTGTGCGTATGTGTCCATGCTAACTGCATGATAGTTGCTAAGTTATTCTAGTGTTATCCTAGAGAAAGGTCAAGTTTTCGTCTCGTAATTACCATTTCGAAAAAGCTGAGCACGAGAAAGCTCTTCCTGTTCCGAAAAGCGTTTTTACGTTACGAAAACCTCTTCTCGTTTCGGAAAGGCCATTTTCGTATATGAGAAAATGAATACGAGAAGTACAAAAACTCTTTATTGTTTTTGATCCGTCCTAGGAAAAGGGGCCTTCCTTATCTTATCGGATGACAAATTTGAGTTATTGAAATTTTCGAAATCCTGCTGAAAACGCTGGTATTTTAAAAAATCTATCTTTATTAGTTCCAAAAATATGATTTTTCAAAATCTGGTCTGTAAACCTCATTTTGAGATAAAACGCGTTCGAAGTTTGAACAACATTCAAATGTGAATTGTGGCCGTTCTACTGACTATATCGACTTGCTTTTTTTGCAAAGATTCGTGCACATGTTGGGTTCATTTCACCATCATTGCAGATAATTTTGGTTGGGATGTCAAAAATTGCAATTATGAAGAACAAAAGTTTTAAAAAAATTGTTAACTGAAGAGAAATCACACAAAATCCAACATTTGCCAAACAATAAATTGAAAAAAGCACAACTTATAACTATTTCAAAAAGAAAAATACATCATTCCAGTCATGTTAAAAAATAAATAACTAAGATTATTCACATTAAAAAAATACGGTTTTTTTTACCAAAACTGCATCATTTTGGTGGTAAAGTTGGCGTTTATTCAGATGAAGGTGTCATAAAGTCTTTGATATGCCTCGGTCTGGTGTGCCTTCTGTAGTCAAAAGGTGCAAAGTTGTCGATGACTAGTGGATTGGAATAGTCGGAGTAAAGGCTGCAGAATTTTTTCATACATGATAGAAGGAGTTCACTTGGCGTTTCCATGGTGAAGTCATTATAAATTGTAGTATTGCGAACGAATGGTGGCGTGTGGATGACATTTCTTTGTAGGGTTATGTTTTGCTGACTCTCAAGACGCCTGAATTGGGAATCCGAACACGTCCCCCAGACTGCTAGACCATAGGTCCAGATGGGACGTATTAACGTTTTATAAATTAGGATTTTGTTAGGCAGAGAAAGGTTCCGGTTGTTTAATAATGGTCTCAGCTGGTTGGTTCTATTTTTCGTTCGTTTTATGATGTCAGTAATATGGTCCCTGAAAGTTAAATGGCGGTCTAGGGTGACCCCTAAATATTTGTGGCTTGAGGCAGATGGTAGTTGATGGCCATCATAGTAGAGCGGGATGTCCTGAAATTTCCGACGGTAAGAGAAAGTGACAGCAATAGATTTGACAGGATTAATTTTAAGCCTCCATTTGGTGCACCACTGCCCAAGTTCATCAATAAATGATTGCAGGACATGAGAGACTTCGTTTGGATCGGTACGGCTTATGGCATAAACAAGATCGTCTGCAAAGAGCACAGAAAATTCTGGAGTGACTGGTAAGGGTATATCGTGGCAAAATAGGGTGTAAAGATAAGGCCCCAAGACACTTCCCTGCGGAACTGAAGCTCTTATCGTTCGAACTGACGAAGTCTCGTTTTTAATATCGACAACAAATGTTCTATTGTCTAGATAGCTTTGAAGTAGGTCGAAAACGTTCTTTGGGAGGTGGGGCTTTACTTTAATCAACAGGCCTGTATGCCACACTCGATCAAACGCCTGTTCCGCATCAAAAAACGTGGTTCTACAAATTTCTTTTTTATGGTATGAACTCTTAATGAAATTTACTAGTCGTTGGAGCTGCAGGGGACAAGAATGGCATTCTCTAAAGCCGAATTGTTGATCCGGAACCAAATGTCCTGTAAACCGCTTAAGGAGTGAAAGGAGCAAGCGCTCAAATATTTTGGCCAGGAGCGGAAGTAAACTAATTGGCCGATAAGACTCCTTTTCGTTTTCTGGCTTTCCCGGTTTTAAAATCATTATGATTTTAGCATGCTTCCATTGATTTGGGAAATAGCTCAGGCGAAACGCTGCGTTATATATTTCTGTTAATCGAGTGATGACCTTCCTGGGAGCATGTTTGAGTTGTGGTTGCACTAGTAAATTCACACCTGGAGCCTTTCGAGTAGCCGACCGATTTACCTTCCTTTTGGGGAGAAGAATGCACCTATCGATGGAAAGTATGATTCACAATTGGATGGATGTGGTTCGTTGGATTGGAGTGGAGTGAATCGATCTTCGAGCATGTCGGCAAACACATCTGCCTTTTGCTTGGGTAAGGATATCCATTGACAACCATCTTTTAGTTGAGGTATGCCCCTTTGGCTCTTGGTGAGCATTTCAGTTTTGCGATACAGTGACCCACTTTGACTCTGAATTGACACGATTTCTTCTCTTTCAAGATCGTTTCTCAAAGCGGCCACATCGTAGCTGAGGGCGTTACTCAATTTGTTAAAGCAATGTTTGTCGCTCAAGTTACCAGAACGAAGCCACTTTCTCCTCGCCTTTTTTCGTTCACCCCAAATTTCTTGGACATATGGAGGAAAGCTCAAGTTGACTTTGGGTTTTGGAACAGATTATGGCCCAGCATATTTCGCAGCTTCCGCTATCAGATTCGTTATTTCTCCAACTGCATTTTCTACTTCCTCCGTCGTCCTCAAAGGCTGTTGTGGTAGTTCTCGAAACAAGTATTCCTTGTATTTGGTCCAGTCCATGGGATGCTGTAGCAAGGATGGTTTAGAGAGGACGGATTTGGGCTTAGAGTGAAGCACAGTATGAAGAGACAAGTGGTCAGAGCCCAGGTCATTCTTGAAATGAATATTCGCAATCTTACGACCCAGACCTTTCTGGATAAATAAGTCTAGATGAGTTGGTCTTATACCTGGCCTTGGATCGTACCTGGTAGGAACTCCAGCATGTTCAATTCCCCAGTTGTACCTTCTAGCCCCAGTATCAATTAGTTTGCCATACCCATTAGCTTTTGGTGAGTTCCACCTTTGATGCTTGGCATTCAGATCCCCGCCTATTAAGAATGTGTGACCAAGTTCGTGGACGATACCAAGAAGAGTAGCCATACTGAGTTTTCTATTTATACTTCTGCATTCAGGAGGCACATGTACAACGCCGAGTTGAATGTCAAGGCCCTCAACATGAATTATACATCTCGCTAATTGAATTTCGTGTTCTATTATTGGTAGTTACGGAGATTGATTGAAGTGATACCGAACATGGAGTAATGCTCCTGCACAGCTTGTTCCATTAGGTTCTCTCGCAATGTATGATACGTATCCAGGGAGTCTGAAGCTTTGTCCTTGTGATAATTTAATTTCCGATAGCATTAATATATCAACCTTATGAATGGTCAAATAATGAATAAGTTCTTGGGCTTTTCCACGTAATAAGCGACAATTCCATGACATAATGTTAATTTGAGTATTTTGCTTCATATTGATAGAAAGTTCGCAAAATTAATCGATTTGATGGCTTTATTTAGCTCGGTTTTAACCACAGATATTAGCTGAGAGACAACTAAACGAATGATTTGTTTTATAAACGGTGCCAGGCCTAACTTCATGATGTTTTCTGAGTGGGGAATTTCTATAGGAGCATTCCCATTAGAATGCTGAGAGCCCCAAGCATAACCAACTCTTATTTTTGTAGGGTCAGACGACTGATGGGGCTGCGATCCAGTCGCAGATGTCTTTGCAGCATAAGTGTGGGGACCTGCCTGAGTGAAGTGAAGGTAACTCACGTTCTTCATTTAGCTATGGTGAAACCTGCGGGTTACTCTTGGTGTTAGAATCTGATGGTTGAGTCTTGAACGCTGGGGCATTCTGTCTGTAGGCTTTCTTTTCTACTATGTTCGGTTTATCCATGCCAGCAAGTTTCCTATTGACGAGGCACCCTTTCCAGCTGGAGACGTGACTCTCAGAGCAATTGACACATTTTCTGACATTATTGTTTGAATCATGAGATTCGGTGTCATGATTGCCTGAACATAGCCCGCACCGCACTGGGCGAGAGCATTGACCCCGCGCATGATTCCACATCTGGCACCTCTTGCAATGGATTGGGCCTGGTCTAGGTCGATATTCTTCTATTTTACAAGCAATATATGCAAGATGCGTGATGGAGAGTAATTTGTCATAATCTTCGGTGGGGGACACATCTATATAATAAATTGGCACGTATGTGTCCTTATACACTACTGAGAGGCATTTCGCATTGACCACCTGCCGGCAGGAGACTCCGTATTCATCAAGTATACATTTGGCTATATAAGAAGCATCCATGTTAGACGGGAAGCCTCGAAGAGCCATTCGGTGTGGACGTTGTTCTTTTTGTAAATATGTATGGAATTCTATATCGCTTTGTTGTGAAAATTTGGAAATGAATTCTCTGTACATCAATTGGGTGGATGGAGTAATTCTGTACTCATTTTTTGCCAAAGCTTTGATGTGGGCCGTTTCATCTATATCTTTTATGAACTCAATGAACTCGAAAGTCGTTTTAGTCCCTTTGTAAGAGCAGGTAATTGCAAGACCTGGTTTTACTTCATTGACAGAGGCCAGATTGTTTTCTTTCATTTCAATGTCACGGTTAGACTGGTTCGTATTACTTGCTTCGTGATCATTGTCATCGACTTGGAGAGGAGTGAATTTGTTGTCAACTGTTACCGGTGGTTTCATATTATTTTTTGATCGTGTATAGATGGCGGATTTTCTCGTTAAATGACGCTTGTTTGGTGCTTTAAATGAATTAGTGTCTGAGGCTGACGAATTAGAGGCAAGTTCAACATTCATGAGAGGATTAGAAGTGTTTGAGTTGAGAGATAGGTCGATAGTAGGGAAATGCGACAACAGTAAATTGTTGTCGTTTGTATTGGACTCATCTTCCTCCTCGGAGTCCGTCATAGCGTTAAAGTGATTAGAAAGAAAGGTGACTCACCTATGAACACTGCCGTACAGAGATAGAACGAGAGAGATAATCACTTGTGAAAAAAGATAGAGAAAAGATAAAGGAGCTTCACGCAAGATCGTTGTTTACTGTTCAAGCGACCGAACCTGACTGTCATTTTGGTGGTGGAGGAGTGGTGTTCTTCTTCAGAAACCTCACCTTCAGAGTTCACTTGGTACAAAAACTTCTCCATCATCAGCTATACGGTCTTATTTTATTTTACGGTCCATTTGACATGAGAGAGAGGGTTGGGTAAGATAAGGTCCCTTTTGTGTAATCGCCTACTACTTCTCATTTTTCGAGTTTTTCGATATCATAAACAGCTAAATATCGGTAAGTGACTATTGCACTGTGTAACGGAATAGTTATTACTTACTTCAGAGTCAATAAAAACAAGAAATCGATATTTTAGGCCATTTTATCGAAAAATGCTCTTATGAAAATATTGCTGAAGTATGATAAGGTCCTTTTCCCTAGGACGGGTCACATTTTGTCAACTAATGGCGAGAAGACCAATGGGATTCATGCTCAAGTTATTCTTTGTTAATGTAACTCAATGTTTTGAGGAATTAAACAACTTTTTTTTCCCCAGTGTGAAACACATTTTTACAGTATACACTATTTTACGAGACCGAATTGCAAGGCAAATATACGTATATCAATCGCTGCCTAAACATCTCCTTTTCACTCAAAGAATTTGATATTGGGTAGGGATCCTCTCTGGGATATTAAGAGGCGAATGAAATGGCGGGTTCTATCCTGATCGGCTAAGTGAGTTAAGAGCACTTGGTACCCCAACAAAAATTTTTCAACCTTTTTTCTTTTTTTGTCTTAAATAAAACTAGATTCATTCCTGAACAAGATAATATATTGCATATTATATTTACAAAATTCTAATGTCTCACAAATTAACTTAGAAGTTGCCCGCCTCTTATTCCGCTGCCCCTTCAAATTCAAACAGCTAGGGAAAGTCGATAATATCCTAAATACAGGTACTTACAAATCCTAATCCCAATCCAAATCCTAATTTCTGGAAGATAATCCTAATTTCTAGTCGCCGGATGAAGTGCTAGGAAAAAGAGGGGTTTCAGAAAAAGAAGTTCCAGGAACGGAAGGATCATAGGAAGCCAAAGGATGAGAGCCGGGTGAAAGACTTGAGCTTACATGGTAAGAGGCAAATTTAGGACGCAGAATCATCTTCACGCAACTTCTTGGAGAAATTCACGATATGGTTGACCTTCTTGAATATGCTTTTACTTTTCGTCATTGCGTATAGCACTAAAACTATACGGACTAAACGAATTGCGGACAGTCCAAACACGGAAAGATGCACGGACGAGTGGAAAGTAAACAACATAGAATAAAAGAACATTTTATCATTGTTATCATCTTATCATTCTAGTTGGTTGGTATTATGCTCTGACCGTGTGAAGTGAATTCATTGAGGTTACTAACTCATTTACACATATTCAAGTCATATTAGTTCACCAAAACGTCGCAGAAGCGCGAATATCCTTACTTTTTGGTTTTATGGCTCTCCTGAAAAGTAGCAGATTTTTGCGCATCGGACCCTCTATCTTGGGATCTACTGAACCGAATTCATTCTTCTTTCTGTAGAAAGTTATCTCTCAACCTACTGCATAAATCTGCGGGAATAGTTTATCGAAATAAGTTATTGTAATTACGGGACAGATAATCGAAACTACCTCAAATACCACCAATATTTCCGAAATTTGCTTCAATATTCAATATTGTAATGCGGCAAATTAATATTTTTTCAATTTGATTCCGCAGATCTTTAGATCTTTACAAGATCTATCAGTTAAAAAAAAAGATCATTGAAATCGACTCAACGAGTGCAAAGATAATGGGTCACGAATTTTGCCATTTTTGGGGGGGTACCAAGTGCCCTTAAATTCTCTCCTATCAAATTGAGTGAGTCAAATTCCTACCCAAGGAATTTGAAATTTGGAAGAGAGCTTTTCTGGGACATAATATCATGGGAGACATAAGTGGCAAGCCGACTAAGCATGAAGTTACAGGATACAAGGATGCAACATTTATTTGCGGTCCTTGAATCATTGTTGGTGGCTCAAACTTAAGAAATGACTTCTTCAGAAGTCTTCTGACTTGAAATGACTTCTTCTGAATATGTATTTAAGGTCGATAAGGTGGAGGAAAATACTTTGAAAATTCCTGTTTTAAGTGCTTTTTGTCGATTTTGGACTACTGTGCAAAGCACTTTTTTTCGTTTTAGACCACCGAAGTGTTGAAAAGCTGATAAAATTAGAGTAGCCCAGCCTCGCAAAACCAATTTCTGAACTCGCATTTCACTCAAGAACGGGGCTTTTCATACCTCGATAATGTGAAGGCGACTTTTTGGTCGCGATGGCCTCCATTATGTATTCACCCTTTCTCGCTGTATACATACATAATCCTAGACCAGCTGTGCCACCTTCAGATCACCTTCAATAAGGACTCCGCCCTCCGTCCCCCGCCAGCGACGCATTTACAATTCCGAGCGCTCAGCGGTGGCGGAAGGGGCGCACCCCGGGTGTGGACGTTGAGGGGGGCGGAGGATGCGTCACGGAGCGGGGGGGTCTTCTGCCGGGGGTGGAGAGAAGCGACGCTGGCCCAATTAAAATATTCAAACGAACGCCGGTGTCTCCTCCCCCGCCGCCGCCCCCGCGTCGACCCCCTTCATCCGGGGACGCCGCCGTCACCATTTCCCGCGCTAATGAGGGGAGGTCGGGAAAAAATGTATCAGGCGCGCAAGCGGTGCTTATATTAATCTGACTCGTTACAACTTATTAAAAGCCAAAAGAGACCGCATTATGTTTTTTTAAAACAACTGAAAAGTATAAAAGCAAAGCTACACTGAGGCTCCATAATAAAATTTGAAACTTCAAACCTCAGTTTTTATTACAAAACAAATTAACTGGCCACAACATTATAACGGCACCAAAGCAAGTCCAAGTATGTTTATTACAGAGGCACATTATGGTTCTTGAAAATGGGAAAACTCGTTGGGAAAGTTTCATTAGTTATAACTTCGTCTACACCCTAAGGGGTCAAATGAAAGTTATGCCATTGTGACTTCAAATCTCATCATGTAGGTATTTATCATTAAAACAGAAGGGAATTCAGGTTGGATGAAATGTCACATTTTTGAGGACAAGGAACCCATCTAAAATATCTCAAATTGATCCTAATCTAATATTATTAGTGTAGACTTGAATTTTATGCCCATTAAAATATGTTCTAAATTCCCAAGTGTTTCCATTTGTTTAATATTTTTTCGTTACTTTCACGTATTCATTAACTTAAAAATTTACCACGATAATTGACATCTCCTTCTAAATGTTTCACATTTACTATTCTGATATTCAATATCTATGTGTTAATGGAAACTTCACTGTACAGGTCCGAAAACCCCTGTTTATGATACCTAACTAATGTAACTATATTCTTGCCGAAGCTCCATGGTCCAACTAAAGTAAAAAACATTTTTTCAACTTCCTTTTGGCGAATTTTTGTACAAAATGGAGCTATTGCAATGCCTCGGAAAATTTTTAAATCAAAATTTATGAATTTTTTCCCCCCCCAAGTCAAAAAGGATGTGGAAGAATCACATACTTTTTTTCTATCTGAATGAATGTAAATGTAAGTTGTAGCACATTGCGCAGGCTTGTTTCCAGTCACAGCCTTATGAATCCTTAGGTAATCCAAACTGGTGGCGAATCGGATACCATCTCCCGTTCTCACACTTAATGGGTAGCTTTCGATGCCCCAATCAGAAGTCCCAATAAAATGGCTCGGAAAAAAAAATATATATATATTGACAGGATTTTGAGTTCTACCCGATTTAAGCGCTGGTTTCATAATTTTCACTAATTATGAAACATTCATCTGATGGAATATCACACACTTTTGACAACAGGTTTGGATTCGGAAGACTTGAAAACCCCCTGGAGCCTATTTCATACAAGTGACAAGCCCATTCTATGCCCAATTTGTAGAAAAAGGGTGTGCAGGCGTTTCATAAAGGTACAAGAGTAGACTTGTAATGCACGGTGAAAATTAACAAGTGTACAGCGAATTTGGACAAGTTACAAGTGTTTCTCCATCATTTTGAACAAGTCACTGTTTTACAGTTGTAAAAAATGGCCGATTTTTAACCTAAGTCCATTCACCTGTAAGCTTGTTATTTTCCAGAATTGTGAGTTGTCTAATATTTGGTGTTTAATATGTGGGGGAAACGTGTCAGTCCGTCCGGCTTCGTTTTTCAAGAACATTAATCGGATCTACGACAAGAAGATACAAAAAACGCGTTGGTTGCCCATTGCAGATCTTTAGGACATACTACGGACTTCAAAATCGTAGGAAGAGAAAGAAATTTGCAAAAAATTTAAATGTAAGGAACTACATACCTACTTATAAACTCGTAAACGAGTTCCACTATCTGCTTTACAAGCAGATACCATGTTACATGGATATGTCTTTGATTGGGGATTTCATAACGGTTGTCCTCGAGAGTTGTAAAAAAATCCTTTAACTTTGGACTGTAGGCGACGAAATGTAGGATAAAGAATTTATTCTATTATTCTTGGAGACACAATAAGCATACTATACATACTATTAAAGTTATTTCCCCAATACAGGCACTATCATTTTTATGTTCATGATAGCCTGATTTTTCATTAATAAATGAAATTATATCATTTATTGTTTTATTTGATAACGTTTCGTTCTCTTACTGAGGACATCTTCAGATCTTGCTTTCTTGACATTGAGTTGACTTGGTGAGCCACTGTTTTATTTGACAAATCCGTTATATTCCGATGTTTATAAATTTTTTCCTGGACACACCAAGATCTGAAGATGTCCTCAGTAACAGGAGGAAACGTTATCAAATAAAACAATAAATGAAATAATTTCATTTATTTTCCCTGGGCAGCATCCCGACTAATTCCAACAAAACAACGGTTAAAGATATGTTGAAAATAACTGTGGAGAGAAGCCACTACAATGAGTTGTTGTTTACAGTCAACTGTTGTCAAGAGGATGATAATGTTTCCTATGGAGTGGAGTAAATGATGCTATTGCTTTACGTTAAGAATATTGTAACACGAAAATTTTCGGTTGACCCCCCAGAGCAAAGACATATCCATGTCAAAAGGATATTTCTAGAAATAGTTAAGATAAAAAATTCAAATTCAATTAACTTCCGAAAAGACACTCAAAACTTGAGCGAAATTTACTCCTGGTGGGATTGATGGACTCTAAATGTATAATTAACGTCACCAGGGAACTAGGTAAAACATACGAAAAAACATCGTTACCTACATAAACGTAAACATTTTTAAATTTGATTTTCAAAAAACTCATAACTTTGAATTCGATTTTTAGCAAAAAAAATAAAATAAAACTATAAGTAAGTATATATTTTACACTTTTAAATATTAATCTCCCTGAAGAAGTCCCAGTTCCTAAGGAGAAACGTTAGGGATGAATTTAAAAAAAAAAAAAAAAAAAACTATTTAAGGACAGAAGGCCTTTTTTACAAAGCTTGTTATAATTTGAACTGTCCGAATAAAGAAACGTAATAACAACCAAAATCATTTGTTGGAATCATTAATGCAAAATCATCAATAATGGGCCACCAGGATGGCATTTTCGAGTATCACTTCTAGGGAGTGTTGAGGGTGTGTTGACTACTCATTGAAACACTTCAAACAACACAAATCATTTCAAGGTGTTGTAAGGGTGCGCTAGAAAGTTTAAAGGTTTAAACCCGCCTCATCCACCACCTCTATTAAAATATTGTACATCTCTTGCGTCGCTGAGGGTCAAAATATGTACCAGTACGACACAAAATATGTTCCAGCAGCCGAACACGAAAATTCCATCAGGCCAGCAATCGACGGGACCGAGACATACATGAGACATTGACTTCGAGCGGCAGATTTCTGGGTCCTTGCATTTTTCAATATTCGCTCGGAACAAGGGAAACCTTCCTAGTCGAATGAGTAACTAATGGGGGATGATTGATTAACGGCCGCCGCAATTGATCTCTGCGATGAAATTATTTTTGAGTTGGAAAACGAGAAAACATACAAAAATATTTGTATCTTAAGGTTTTGTCTTTAAGCGAAAATGTCGTATTTTCATAGGTAGACATTGTGTACTGTCCAGGATAAAATTGAATTGTTATCTCAAAAACCATCATATGCCAATTCCACGTCGCCGACACACAGTGGGGTGAAAAAGCAACAAACTGCAACCGCAAGTGGAATTTTTGAAAGTCGAGATTTGGTCTTAGTGATGGTAGAAAATGGTTTGTTTGCCATCAAAGCCAGTGCCAAACGGCTAATTTGATAAATAGACCTTAAAAATTTTTGTTCAATCATGAAAAAACATGTAGGAGCATGTGAAAAATGTAACCTTTTCCATGAAATTTAAAATGGAAAACAATTAATTTTCAATATGTACTTTTCTTTGAGTTGGTCCAAGAGTATATTTTTTCAGCTCGTACTATAAATAGTAGAAGTACAAATTATCAGTTTGCAGTGTCAGAATCTTTTTTTTCCTCTCTCAACTTTGAAACTTTACGTAAGCAAATATGTAGTGCCAATTATTTTTCATTTCGCTGTACATTTTTTGCGCATCCTTCGCACCCTAATTTTCTCGATACACAGTTGCATCTACCTATCTAGAAACATCTCCAACGTTAGTTTGCTGCATCCCCTTGCAACCTTGGACTCCAGAGACGTAATTATCTTGAAAGATGAGTCACGTAATTTCTGGTCGATAAACAAGCGGTGTTGGTAAGGGCACTGAGAAAACAAGGACCAATCAAAGAGCCTCATAGCTGTTGTAAGCAGATCTAGAGGTGTTGCAATGGCGCTCGTCAAGGTGGCAAACATCCATCTAGTCACAGTTTTTAATGAATCTAGTGAAAAAAGTGTCCAGTGGTTGTTAGACAATTTCAAATATGAGTTTGACATCCCGGAAGAGCATCAGCATTCGCTATCCATGGCAAAATTTTGATGGATTCCTTACCACTACCCATTGGCTGGATGTCACAGAAAGCCCAAAAGACGAGAAATAAAGATTTCCGAAAGTACAGATTGAACAATCCTCGAAAATGTTCTCGTACGGCAACCAACGAAGATATTATCAATAACTTGGTGATCTCTTCTGATCCCTTGCTCTACTCCTTGAGAACGGAATGGCAATCATAAGGTACACAAGCTTTAGAAGAGTAGCTAAGCTTCTCCTCGTTCCTGATGATGGGGATAAAATCCAACCATACAACCAGGAAAGCTACGAAAACGTGGATAGTGATTGTGAAGTGGCAGCAATTTACATGGATATTCGTTAGAATTTGAATTTTTGACTTTAATTTCATCGTTTAATGATTTGTAAATAATGTATCGAATTTCAATAATTTACAAATAAACGCAAACTTACGATTTTAGGCAAAATAGCAAACTATAAATAATTGTGTTTGCAAATATTTCACGATATTGCCCTAGTTTTCGGATTTTCAACCCAAAGAAGACGTCGAACTGATCCGAAAATGATTCCATTGGATTCAGATTCAGCATTGAAAAATACTTATGACTACACAATTTTTTTAGAAATCGATTTTGACGTTTGATTTTGAATTATAAGTGCATTTTTGAGTATTCGCCTCACTGTGCGACAGGGGGAAAGACAGTTTAGAAAACAGAATCCAGAAACTCCAGCGATTCCAAACCAGTTGTCACTTATTACATATTGCATAATATTTGGAAGTTCTTAATGAGATTTTCAACTAAACTAAAAAGTAATCATGTAAATACTCATAGATTTTGGTCTCAGACCGTCTAAAAACTCGGGATATGATTATGGGTTGGTTACATACTTATTTTCAATGGCCTCTACCAATATTTGTTGTTGTCACACTTTGTCTATTAACTACATCGAGAAAACTATCCAATCAAATGCAGCCGTTATTTCTGATTAGTTGATTGATTTCTCGACCCCTTGGATCCTGAGGGTTGGGGATGGTCTGAATACCTACGCCAACGTTCTGATAAATTCATTGATCTTCGTCAGGGCTTATGTATAAAGTGTCGCCATTCAAGAACTACTCGGTCATCAGCAACATGGACGACTGGGTTGCCTTGCGCTCCCTGGATGTGCTGAAGACTTGGTACTCCTCAATCAACCTTTATTTAAACACTGGAGAGTGCCAGGCCATGACTTACACCCTTTGCCGAACTTCGATCCACTTTGGTTACCCCCTGGAGGGTCAGGTTTTGCCTCGGTTCCAAACGTACAATACCCCACTGCTGCTGATGCAGGGAGAGTTTAACAGTGTGCATATGGACATTTTCAACTCCTGCCTCTCCTCTTTTCGCTGCGACAAACTAAAGAAAGTTCTAATTCGCTAATATGTCGTCCTTGTTAATAGTATCTCAATTTATTTTCATTTTGCCTTTATTTTTCCTTATTTATTGTATACTATCTTGTAGTGTATCTTGTAGTGTATCTATATTCTGTTGAAATCATTTATATTTTATATTATCATGTTAATCTACGATCTTATGAAATAGTTTACTTATTATATCTTAATGTCTTTCTGACATATCTTTTAAATTGGGCTTTGCCCGTGAAATTGAACAAATAAACTAATTCAGTTACATTAGTGATGGTATCGTCTTTTGGATTCCCCATTGTTATACTTGAACGGCATTTTGTTAATATTATTATTTAAAATTTATTTTGAAAATATTCATTCAATAACAAAGAATAACGCGATACCAACAGAGTACGAAATTTCTAATGATTTTACCCTTCTTAACGTTATTTATTCAAATGCAGCCAATATGGAATAGGTACCTTTTGTCTTGATCACTGAGCAGAACAATCTCGTGGCGATAAAATTTATATTGCTGTTTCTGCTGGGCTGACTGACGATTCGGAATAGAATCCCTAATATTATACCTCATGAGAACAGTTTGTGATGAAATATCTGAGCCCGTTCGCTTCACTTGCTCTATCATCAAAATCATAATCATCGAAGTGACATCTTACTTTATAATTTTTGACACGGCTAATTGCCACAGGTATGATCTGAGAATCAAATTCTGACTGCACATTTTCAGATCGAGACTCCCGAAATGGTCGAAATAGACGGGGGAAAAAATGTTCTACAGGCGGGCGTGGTGTGTGGTCCTTCCCTTATAACATCCTTAACTGCCTTTCTACTAATGCTTCGCCATACTCTTCATATCCTACCTTTTTGGAAAACTCTGGTCAAAATCAGTCAGATGACCGTAAAAATAAAAGATAAATTAAATAAATAAATAACGTTCGAGATTGGGCATTGTCAAAATCAGAATTAAACTGCTGAATAACATCAGATTGGCCATCAACGGAAGTCGGTACTCCTAGTTGAAACAGACTTCAGATTTCGATGGACCACCAGAGTCCACACTTTTCAATTTTCGCTCGGAACAAGGGAAAACTTCTTTGACGGATGAGCTACTGATGGGAAATGATCGATAAAAGCCGCCCTTCTCCCGGATTTGATGTATAAGGTGGGTAGGGTCGGGACTCGGCAATAATTTATGGGGCCTTCGAAGACGGAGTGATGAGAAGACTCGAGTTTAACCAGGACTCTCCCAGGTGAGTGACTAATTGGTTGTGGACGCAGCACCCCCCCCCCCCCCCCCCCCCCCCCCCTATACTCTCCACAACCTATCCCACCACCACCTCCTTTTCTTTCCAGCTTCCATTTACCTTTGGTCCGCCATTGGTGATAACGGGCCTGGTCATGAGCCAACCCTTCCGTTCAACTTTGAAACGCTGAGTCGGGAATTATTGGTTTGGGCGAAAGGGCTTGTTAGTAACTGCTGTCCGTTTCCTTCCTGCCGTTCCCAACAAAGCGGAAGAGAGAGATGCTCATTCGAATAACTCGGTGCCGTCAAATACACCCGAGCTTCTCACTCAAGAAACACTCGCAGTATGTTAATGTTTAATAATTTGATGAATAGGGGGAGGGGGGATCCACAGAGCATGTATTATTATATTACCACACATTGGCTGCGAGAAGTCATGCTGTACAAAGTAAAAATTACAGTGGCTTGTAAGCGGAGCAACTCCTATTCATTGTCAGTGAAACGCGTATCGCACCAACTCAAATGGAGACTTCTATTAAAAATGGAGACTTCTATTAAACAGGGTGGATTCCGATGTGCGAAATAAGCGGCGTTCAACACAACGCTGAGCGAACGTAGACGCGCGCTCTCAGAAATGACGGGTAGGTACTATCGCACTTCCCCCTTTAAAACATACTTGTTTGAAAAACAAGAATCTAAAATGTGGACTGATAGTAGTATTGGTTCCGATCCAGGAGAGGTGATATTAGAAACCTCAAAGCTTAATATAGCTTCCTTCGTAAAAGGTACCTACTACTGAGATAGTTCTACTAGCGGAGAACTTAGGCTCCTTGATAAATAGCTGCATTGGCGATTGGGAATAAAATGTATAAATTAAAAAGGATGGATTGTTATTGGATCTTCAGGAATTTTCATCTGAAACATCGACTGGGCTACAAACCCCCAATCGAAGATTGGACGGGAAGGGTAACTTGCTCAACTTTTGAGACTTACAACGTAGTAAAAATACTCTGTTAGAAATATCGGTAATATGCCCTCTTTGAGGACTTTGAATAGAGGGAAATTATGCCCTGGAATATAGAAATGGGAAATTTTGCTCGTAGAAATATCCAGTAATAATAACACTAGAAGTAAGGTAAAGGCAGAGGCTCCTGGAATCATCATCTATTAGGTGTATAATTAAGAGTGGAAAAGGGGAAAGTTTTAAAATTAAAAAGTCCTAATTGACCAATGATATTGTTTATATGGAAAGGGACAAATATAATTCGTTCTGGAATCCTTGAACGCAATGTTTCTTCTGAAACATTTAGCTCTCAAAAAAAGTGGATCAGATTACTAGGTAATGACCGTTGCGCAATCCTAGCCACGTTCTGCTAGCTTGTGACAAAATAAGGGTACCTGGTGTTGGGCGTCCAGAGACAAATCCGCACAATAAATAACGGAGGGGAGGTGTGACAGCCCCTTCCCCTACTTGCAAATATATGTGTTGAGTTCAGGGAATATCCTTCCCTATCAAACGGACGAGGCTATCCCCAATCGCGGCAGCTCGAAAACGCGAGAAGAAGCGGCGTTCAACCCAACGCTGAGCAACAGTAGATGCTCTCTCTCGGAAATGACGGATACTGTCACAAAGTAATACAGGATCTCTAAAATTTTGCTTAGGATACACCAGCTGGTATCAAGTACCTACTTATTTATTTATTTGAAAATTACGGGCGAGCCCAATTACAAAAGTACAAAATCGACACATGATAACAAAAATAGAAAGCCAGAACAAGTAGAAAATCAGAAAATGAGGAAAATAATCCATGACTACAACATGGAACTTTACATTGTGTAGAATCAGAACGACAACTGAAATTAAGTCATACCCAATAATTATGTCAATACATCAGGGGATGTTATTAAAGATTTAAGTTTGATTAGGGAATCACCAAAAAAAATCAAACTTAGGTAACAGGTTCCCTAATGAATTTAAAAATCCTGGAAAACGGGGAAGGCTAAGGAGGTAGTTAGTTTGAAAGAGAGGCACACTCAACAGTATTGGCGACAGCACAGACAACCGAGGAATTTGAATGTTCACATTTGACATCAGTGGGGGGCGATCCTGGTGGTTATTGAAGAGCTTGTATAAAATAGTTAGATCAGCTAAGCATTTGCGTTTGGAAGAGGTTGTAAATGGCACACCTCAGGTAGATGCGTATAGTCGACTTCGATTCCAAGCTTAAATGCAATACACCTGATAAATTTATAGTGGATTCTTTCCAACGAGCATTTATGCAAAAGTAATTATGTATGGTGAAATAGAAGTGAATTCAAGTGAGTTTGGAAATACAAATTGTAGTCTACAGCTCCCGCTTTGATGCCCCTTTTCAACTAATGAGCTGTTGTGTTCAACAAAGATTCAAAAAGATATGATTTATATTCCGTTATTGCCTTCAAACGTTTGAGAATGTAGATTTTTGAACTAGGAAAATAGCGGTAGAAACAGTCGGGAGGAGATTTTTCCTATAACTTTCTTTCCTCGAAGGTGGATCTAGAATCTTTTATTTGTGAGTGCTGCTAGCTCTCGATATTAAAACAGGAAACTTGAATATGTTCTAGATTAAACATTCCGACCCTTCAATCACAGCACAGCACTGGCTCTTCCTCAAACATTGGTCCACTTTTCATTTGTTTGCTTTTACATTATTAAAAGCTCCTCCATTTTCAGAGTTTCAACTAGAACGCTCATTTCAAAGCACATTGGTCCATTATTCGAAGAAAATTTCAAAGCACATTGAATCATTATTCGAAACAGAGAATGACTTTGTTCACGAAAGGATAATTTGTTATGAACTATCAAAGAATAATGTTTAGTAAGAGAACTAGTGCAGTTGTGCTGGTGATAAATGTGTTACATGAATGGAACTACAAAAGGAATTTTCAAGTTAATCCTGAACCATTCGTCCTTTAAACATTTTCAATGGTACCAGCGTTATACAGGAAAAGAAAGAGATAGAGAAAAAACCTGTTTGACCCACAAAAAAACTGTGGATTATCACCTAAAATAAAAGATCGCCTAAACAATGGAAAATTTGTTAATATTGGATTAGTTCCCTTCTCCTCCTGTCTAGATTGTTGTTCTTCAAAACCACCTAGCGATCTGAATATATATATATATATATGAATATATATATATATATATATATATATATATATATATATATATAAACGAAATCCGTAGGAAGAAAGAAAATAGATAACATAAACTCACTGGGTGTTTTTTGTCGACGTTTCGCGTGATCGCGTTATCAAAGACTGATGGTTCACGTTGCTGATTGGTTGCGTCCACGGTTTGTTGCTGTTCAGCTTTTTTTCAGTGGCTCCGGTCCGGTTGATTGGCGGAGCATGACCAACCGTTCGTCTGGTGAAGGTACTCACTCTAAACTGAAGTGAATTTTCATTTCGTAAATGTTTAGTGAAATTGTGTATTTCATCCTTCAACACAACTCATAGCCCTGAAGAGGTACGAATAAACGTACGAAACGTTGGTAGATTAAACCAGTGTCTTTATCGACCGCACCTCAAAAATCACCCGAAATTGCTTCTTCATTTCACGCGAACGGCCAAACTTTGTTTTTCTATATTTTAAAAGTCCTGATTTTCTAGTATGCTGTACCCATTGGTAATACAAGCTAGGAGCCAAATTTTCAGACCCCTTCTTCGCCCAGCCTTTTCTCTACAACTGTCCGAAGTTTAGGGGTGTGCGCCAAACACTAACTTTTGTTTTAATTGCTCAACCGTTATTGTGCCCAAAAAAATAAGTAAGGTGGCCAATTCTTATGGTAAATCGTCTGTTCTTTCTGGTAGTCATGTCTAAATTTACACAAAACGTGAGCTTCCTCATGAAAACTCGAAACAAAAACTTCTTTTTCACATTCCATCAATTTGGCATTTTTTGAAGAAAAAAAATTTTGATCTTTAATCATACCTACCAGTATGTAGAATACGAGGTTAAGAGGACGTAATGGGCCGACAAACGGTTTGTCGCCAGTGGTACTTAATGTACGGCCTGTACTCCAAAAAACGTAAGCTTCCCCATGAAAACTCCACATTTCATCAATTTCGCATTTTTTGAAAAAAAATTTTTTGATCTTAAATCATACCTACTAGTATGTAGAATACGAGGTTAAGAGGACGTAATGGGCCGACAAACGGTTTGTCGCCAGTGGTACTTAATGTACAGCCTGTACTCCCAAAAAACGTAAGCTTCCCCATAAAAACTCCACATTTAATCAATTTCGCATTTTTTGAAAAAAAATTTTTTGATCTTAAATCATACCTACTAGTATGTAGAATACGAGGTTAAGAGGACGTAATGGGCCGACAAACGGTTTGTCGCCAGTGGTACTTAATGTACGGCCTGTACTACCAAAATAAAAGAAAAATTGAATTTTCATGATAAAATTTGCACCTATCTGATGTGCCGTCAAATGTGAAGTTAGTTCTAAGCAAATTTGATAAACTGGGGACTTTATAATGAAAATTCAATTTTTATTTTATTTAGGCATTACAGGCCGTGCATTAAGTACCGCTGGCGTCAAACGGTTCGTCGGCCCATTATGTCCTCTTAACCTCGTATTCTACATACTGGTAGGTATCATTTAAGATCAAAATATTTTTTTTCTTCAAAAAGTGCGAAATTGATGAATGTGAAAGAGAAGTTTTTATTTTGAGTTTTCGTGAGGAAGATTACGTTTTTTGGCAGTACAGACCGTACATTGAGTACCGCTTTCGTCCAAACGTTTGTCGGCCCATTAAGTCCTCTTAACCTCGTATTCTAAATACTGGTAGGTATGATTTAAGATCAAAAAATTTGTTTTTTCAAAAAATGCGAAATTGATGAAATGTGAAAAAGAAATTTTTATTTTGAGTTTTCATGGGGAAGCTTACGTTTTTTGGGAGTACAGGCCGTACATTAAGTACCACTGGCGACAAACCGTTTGTCGGCCCATTACGTCCTCCTAAGCTCGTATTCTACATACTGATAGGTATGATTTAAGATTAAAAAATTAATTTTCAAAAAAATGCGAAATTGATTAAATGTGGAGTTTTCATGGGGAAGCTTACGTTTTTTGGGAGTTCAGGCCGTACATTAAGTACCACTGGCGACAAACCGTTTGTCGGCCCATTACGTCCTCTTAACCTCGTATTCTACATACTGGTAGGTATGATTTAAGATCAAAAAATTTGTTTTTTCAAAAAATGCGAAATTGATGAAATGTGAAAAAGAAGTTTTTATTTTGAGTTTTCATGAGGAAGCTTAAGTTTTTTGTAAATTTAGACATGACTACCAGAAAGAGCAGACGATTTACCATAAGAATTGGCCACCTTACTTGATTTTTTGGGCACAATAACGGTTGAGCAATTAAAACAAAAGTTGTTTGGCGCACACCCCTAAACTTCGGACAGTTGTAGAGAAAAGGCTGGGCGAAGAAGGGGTCTGAAAATTTGGCTCCTAGCTTGTATTACCAATGGGTACAGCATACTAGAATATCAGGACTTTTAAAAAATATCGAAAAACAAAGTTTGGCCGTTCGCGTGGTTGTTGAGATACCCATATATATATATATATATATTGGGATATATATATATATATATATATATATATATATATATATATATATATATTGAATATATATATATATATTGAATTCAGTTTATTTTATTAGTGAGGTGTTTTATTTTTTCCTTAAAATTGAAAAATGGGACTTAGGAAATATGGTTAAGAAAATATAGGACGTAATGATCTTGTACGAAATTGAGCTCTCTTCATAAAGTAGGTGCGTCTGTTATACGCAGTGTCTTCAAGTCTTCAAGAAAATCCGCCCTAAGCTGGGAGGAACTACACCATTCTCCCCGCCGAGTGATTTTATTATTCGCCGGGCCCCACACCCCCTTATAATCGTGAACTGGATGGTCTCTCTTACTCATCCAAGAATGTGAGCATTAGATTGACTCCACTTTTTCGACAGAACCTGAGCTGTTTCAGCTGTTTCCGAAACGTTTAAAACTCCCAATGGAGGGAGGGAATGTTTTGCTTGGACTGCTGAGTAGGCGGTTTATGACCAGTCTTGAGAGCGATAGAAGGTTGCGTCAGCATTCACAATGCGATTATCAAAAAACACTGGCCTTCCAAAGCTCCCATACTCCCACCAACTTGATGTCAGCCACTAAAGCTGGCCGCTGGGCTTCCCGCAATATTGGTTCAATAGTTGCTCCGCAACAGGCAAGTTCTCCTAAGGCTATCGTTGCATCCCGAACCTCATCATGGTTCCTCTTTACCAGTCCGAACGGAACGCCTTGTGAATGCCTTAAAACGAATTTTCACAAGAAAAATTTTGGGAAATTTTCTTTTTAAAAATGTTGGAGCCAACGCAATAGCTCTGTTCTTACAAAAATTTGCTGACGTTAGAGTAAAAAAGAAAAAAACTGCAAATTATTACTCAACAGTTTATTATTTCTGTATTGAATGGCCTCTCTATGAAGATCACTTGACTACGGTCATTAGACGATCTTTAATACATTATCTAAATATAACTGCACAGGGTCAGACATTTACCGAAGAGAAATTAATTAAATTATACAAAACACACACTTTACTAGTCCTTCTGCATTTAACAAGAGCTTACACAAACTTATAATAATATTAATGCGATGAACTAAAATAAATCACCCTCTCTTCAAAAGCAAAAGTTACAATAATCTCGATTTCGTGAAGTGAGAAATCCATTGGAATTATATCAGCTGATAAAACTCAGTCATATATGTCAGCCTAGTAGTTTATTATGTAGGTAACACGGTTCCGTTTCACTCTCATGTTGATGTTATTCTTTCCTATCGATGTTCTAGCTCTTAGAAAGATCAAACGGATGAACTTACGGGGATTTGAATGATTTCATTGATTTTTAGGGATGTTATATATGAATTACACCCTATAAAATTACTCTCGTTTCGAAAGTTGTCGATATCTCAATGTTATAATATTTCAGCTCTTAAAGCCTATCCTCTATGGTTGATTGAAATCGATGCCGAGGTTTTAGGACCAAATGGACCACATATGTCATTTTTTACTCGTGTTTCAAGACCTTTGGTCCACCAGTCTCGGATGAAAGCTCTGGACGGTGGGCTGACGAATTTCATAATTGTCTACCTATATAATATAGGTATATTATTTTATTACTGTTATTTTGTGTATATATTTTTTTTATTCGATTCGATACGTAAATTAACCAACTTTGAGGGGGTGGGGGTAAAAATTGATTTTTTCATAGTCGATTACAAAGGTTCATTATTGATAAATGAAAATAGTAAACCGAAAGTTGAATAATCGTTTTAGAATGTTCCAAAACAGGTTTCATTATTTCAAAGGTTTGGTAATTTCATCCAAATAAAACATTTAGTTGAGGTATTGTAGTGTACAACTATTTGATACTGCAATGTGGTCAACACCACCACTCGCCACGCAGGCCCATCACGCCCAGGCATAGAAGATCACACAAGCTTCCCGCACATCTCAAAGACTTAGTCATACCCGCGCGGGGAAATATGTTCTTAGTTTTCAACTAGTTGATACTGTCGTGTATTAGGCAACTCTGAGGTACTTAGTCAGGCTGACAATATTCTTGATTACGTTTCCATATATTATACAACTAGCAAGTAATTCGCGCTAGAATGAAGAAACCCTATTAGAAAATGCCCTTTTTTCAGTCCTATGATTAGTTAGACTTCCTTTTCATCGGCACTCCTCGTGCACTATTCACCCAGATACAAAGTTTCGAATATTTACAGCAAATCCACACACTATTCGCGCACTGTCAACCTCAATAAACAATGCCAATTCACTATCAATCCACAGGAATGTCCCGCTTCCAAAAATCACCACAAATTTTTAAAAATTTTCATCGTTTTGTATAACAGTAACCAAAAACATCATTCGGGGCCTTTGCTACCAGTAAAAAGACTTCAATCAAGCGCACTATCTTCCTCTGTAATACCTAATATTATGTTAATTGGCTGTCAACAAATATCCAAAAAACTACAATGATATTGATGACTGATTCAACTTTTTGTTTGCGGCAAGTAGCAAGGCGTTCAGAAAATCAATTTTTAATGATCTGAGTTTGTCAATTACAACTGAACGCCTTAGCCCACAAATATCGTTTCGGTATGCCTGAATATCCCACAGCCATTTTTATTTTATTTTATTTTTTCAATTTTATTGATTTATTTTATTCAACTATTTCATTCATTTATCTATTTTTATGTTTACAACAATTCGAAAACCGGAAAGGAAGATGTGCGGGTTATGTTACTGTAATACCTCAGAACCTATCTCGTATGTGTTGTTAACTATTAGAATTTATAATTAAATTGAGTGCGCGTTGTTAACTATTAGAATTTATAATTAAACTGAGCAGTCTACTGTTGAGAAAACTGAAGAAGCTTTGAAGTTATAACATTCAAGGAAAAGTAATGCTGGGGATCAGACCGGAAGGGATTGAAAGGTTGAACGTCAAGTGAGGATGTTATGACAAGGACAAGCTCTGATATACAACGTCCCTCAGGAGTTTTCCTTATCAGATCAGATGTCTGGCGCATAGTTTTCCCTTTTCAGAGAAAAAGGGCGTAAATAGAGCGCCAAGGCTGCGGCGAGGGAAATCATCCATCACTCCAGTCTCCCACGCTGGGGTCCCTATACCCACCTTTACTTCGTAAAAAAAAAACCCTTCCCCTGCCCCCAGCCCTCTTTCGCTTTCTTCGCAACAATCTCCTCATAAACGAAAGATGGCAAGGTAAAAAGTATCCTATCACGTGCCTGCAGTGTATCTTATGAAATTCAACAAGCTACACCCTCCGGCACATTCTCATTGGATGTGAAACAACCCTCTCTCGCTCCCCTTTTACCAATATCGCTTCGCTGCGCTATCAGCAAACCCGTCCCAAGTTTTATTGCCTCGAGTTTTTCGGGCGAATGGGGGAAGAGATGAGTTCGAAGGCCGGTCAATCCACTGCGGAGTCAAGCTGTTTTTGTGCGTCTCCCCCTGCCAACGGCTGCCTCTTCAATATTTCACTCCTTCCCGAGCGTTTCCTCACTTATTGCTCGGGACGCTGCAACATTTACACGCCGCTAGGGAGCGGTCACTAATCCCATATTACGAATCCGATTTAACACCAATAAACAATACTCCAGTTACAAATTACACTAGTAGCTTAGAAATATAGTCATCTTAGTATGAAACATGCTGCAGCCATGACCTAACCAACACTTTGAACGGTTTGAACCACCACGTTTCTACGGCGACCTTCTTGCCGAATATGTTTGTCATCTAACAACGCAACGAAAAAATGGTACGTAACAACGACACGTAACAGCGACATAATTAAGAAAGCTTGTGTTACCGTTGTCTCGTATCTCCGAAGCTAATTTCTTTTTACTTATTCAATTTCTTTGTTATTCCAAAAATCATGTTATCCTGGATCTATGGGAACGTCTAGAAACGGATCATGAAGTCTAGAGCCTTCCAGATCAGCTGAATAGGTTCCTGAGCTAATTTTGGTTTATTAGTTTCAATAATAAACCTTTGTAATCGACCAAGGAAAAAATGTTGAAAATCCACCGTCTGAAGCTTTTCTCTGAAACTAATGGACCGATCTTTATGAAATTCGGCTCAAAAATCATATATTGGCCGAGGATGTGTCAGTTATGTCGGCATCATTTTATTTCAACCCTGAAGTGTAGAACTTGAGGGCTGAAATCATGAAAAATCGAGTTCACCTCTGGGCTAGAACAAGTATCGACATCTTCTAATTACTCTTAAAATTTCAATAATGACCCCTAGAGAGTACAAGTGGTTGTAAAATCGAAACGGTAGAACGCGCCTAAAAGTTCCGAAGAACTCATTAGCTGATCTAATTCCAACGGTATTCCAAGTTCGCGAAATCTGGTTTCTTTAACTCTTGTAGGATGGACTAGTGAATTGTTGATAGGGTGAATTATTTTAACTCTTAAATTTTCAGGTAACTCTACATAAATGTCGTAATACTTGGATCATCAAGAATGTATTACTTCCGAGTCTACCAATAGGTAGCGGAAGCATTGTTTTCACTGTCAGGAGATGACAAACTTGCTTCTCCAAAAATCAAAATGTCCACTCGCATTCTACGTGTCAGACCATGTTGAACAACTTTTGTTCCGTGCCTGTCTTTCTGTCCGTATGTCTATCGTGTGTACTTGGATTCTTGTAAAAAGATGAATTTCCAGAGTTTTCAACCGATTATGATATAATTTTCAGGGAATGTTCGATTGAAGGCCCTCTATCGTTTTCGTTGTTCCCAAATCAATACTTCTACTCCATACCTCCACAAACGTAAATTCTATCAAGCTAATTTTCTCATGTCCTAATCGTCCGAAAAGGTAGTCCTGATACGAACTAGATCACTCGCGAAAAAGTTGTAGAATCTCATTTGAATAGAAAAACGGAAGTTACAGAAGAGCGTTGTCTAATTCCACGAAAATATTCCTTGATATGAGGTTAATTTCAACGGTTTTCATCCGAAATAGATACATTTTTTAGGGAATGTGAGGGTTAGGCTGCAGATCTTCCCCTACCAATATGAGCGGATCCTATGAAATCACCTTGAACTTGCTCATATACAAAAGCTAAACCTCTTGAAACCATTAAACAACTAGCTTCTCCTATGTCTCGCACGATTATTATTTAATTCCTTCTGCCGAATCGGGCGTCACAATATCACGGAAAGAAAACTCCCTCCATCAACTTGCGCCTGCTGCCTTCTGCAGTTTTTTCTGTAAACAATTTAAAAATGGTAAGTGGAATACTTTTGGATCTTCCTCAAAACTCAGGTCTTTCCTCGGTATTTGTGAGGGTCCATTCTGGGGACAACATACCGGGTTTGAAATATTCATAACACCTAAACTTTCAATAGAGGGATCGAGTGGAACAATCGAACGAGAGACCATTTGGAAAACTGTACGACGCTCGCACCCGACAAGAGAATAAGGGATGAATGAATAATATAGTCAACACATCTGTGAATCGTAATAACGTTTTTCATCGATTGGATGGGCATGCTGCAAGAGCGTACAGTCTGTAAGAAGGTCTATGATGTATGGCTATAAGGTTGGTCTACAAACGGACATTGAAATGGTAACATATGATTTAGTTGAAATAATTATCTAGAGAGTAAAAGCAGAGAATTTACGCCTGTTCTCACCCCGAAGGTATTATTGATTCCATGGGCAATTAATCTTTCAAGTGAAAAATCAGAATCTAATCTGAGAAACTTAGCTTAGATCTCTCAAAATTTAATTTAAGTCGTATGATAATTTTGATAGTTACGTGCTGTTAATAGAGAGTTTTTGTTCTTCTCGTATTCTCATTTCTCGTAAACACGAAAACAAACTGTTGGGGCGAGCACGATGGATGATAAACTTTTTGTGTTGATTTCTCGTAACGTGTGTTTGTGTGTGTGTGTGTGTTAGTGTGTGTGTGGTACTGGCAAAGGGCTTGTTGTAAATCAGTTGCGTCTATTGCAATCAGTGGTTATAATTTAGTGCAGTAGGCCTACGTCTTGTTTTTAAGGCCTTGGATTAGCCGTATTGCTCTTACTATGTCAGACTCAGACGAAGAAGACGTTGTTAACTATTATCAATACCGAAGACGGCGAAGGGTACAAAGAGAGCATTGGGTTCACCCTTAGTTCACACTTCAACAGACACCTCTTTCCATGCTTTCTCCGTCACATCTTTCCTTGAATATCCTGGAAGTTTGTAGTTGTACAGAACTTCATGCTTCTCCACTTCTCCAACAAGCTTCATGTTGAGTTCCTGATCATTCATTATGAGATCCACACTATTATGGCTGTTAAAATACCACCAAAACACCACGAGGTCTCGTGCAACTGAAGTCTGCAACGCAACTGCAACCGCGGGTCCACGGTTGTATGCGACAGGTTTCAGACTGATTTGAGATCGTCAAGAACCAGTCGCGTCGTGTGCGCTTCCCCACTCCAATACATTGTCAAGGTCACAAAACAGTTGCGCTTAGGCCCAGCGCACACGGTGTGACTGTTTTGAAACTGCCGTTGCAAACCAGTTGCACGCGCAACTGTTTTGTGACCTTGACAATGTATTGGAGTGGGGAAGCGCACACGACGCGACTGGTTCTTGACGATCTCAAATCAGTCTGAAACCTGTCGCATACAACCGTGGACCCACGGTTGCAGTTGCGTTGCAGACTTCAGTTGCACGAGACCTCGTGGTGTTTTGGTGGTATTTTGACAGCCATAATAGTGTGGATCTCAAAATGAATGATCAGGAACTCAACATGAAGCTTGTTGGAGAAGTGGAGAAGCATGAAGTTCTGTACAACTACAAACTTCCAGGATATTCAAGGAAAGATGTGACGGAGAAAGCATGGAAAGAGGTGTCTGTTGAAGTGGGTTTGCCAGGTGAACAATGATATTATAATTTAATTTTGCTATAACTGAGGTGTTACCCTTTTTAGGTCCCCAGATGCCACAAACCAGAACAATTAGGTCTTACAAAAGGGGCGAAAGGGTTTAAAATGTTATAAAAAAAACTTTTTTTGAATGTTTAACAATTTGATGTATTACATATCGTTTATTGAATTCCAGGTGTGACGGGATTAAAATTTATAAAAATTAATTACAATTGACTAAAAAAAATTGAAAATTATAATAAAATATTTAATCACAAATCTATAGTTTTTGAAATTGTAATTTTAAGCCAAGATTATTTTACTGTTGCACTGCTACTTTCCACTGCCATGGTAAACTTGCACTTGAAGAAAGGAAGTGGTTTGCCAGATAATTCCTCAAAGCAGTCGCTGAAGATCCATCATTTATTACAAGGTCACTTGGTTGAATATTGGTGGGATGTTGTGCTAGATTGTTATATTCTGATACGTCTTGAGGACTGTACTCATTTCCAACAAGTGTTGTGAGTTCCAAAAAAGATTCTTTTGTCATTCTGTAAAAAGATTTAAATTTCCTATCCGACTGTGACAGCTCTCTAGCTGCTACAAATACCCTAGAATTCACATTCTTGCTCAAATAAGGGTGAACCCAATGCTCTTTTTGTACCCTTTGCCGTCTTCGGTATTGATAATAGTTAAAAACGTCTTAAGCGTAAGCGCATCCACTAATCCAAGGCCTTAAAAACAACACGTAGGCCTACTGCACTAAATTATAACCACTGATTGCAATAGACGCAACTGATTTACAACAAGCCCTTTGCCAGTACACCCGTGTGCGGACAAAAGTTTTGTTTCCGTTGCAAACTGGTTTCAGACACAACTAGTTTGCAACGGCAGTTTCAAAAAAGTCACACCGTGTGCGCTGGGCCTTAGGGTTATCCCGGAGAAAGGTCACGTCGTCGCCTCGTAATTACGATTCCGAAAAAACTGAGCAAATTCTTAGTACCTAATCTAGTTCTCCTTATTACCACCAACCCGCTTGTAATTTCAGACATTTTTAACCTTCCATGCAAAAGGTGATTTCAAATTCAGGGCACACATAAAAAATCGTGAGAAAATTGCCCGATGTCATTTTGTTTTTATGTATTCGTTTATTATTTTCGATAATAGACCTTTGCAATCGACCAAATGATTGTAATTCGGATGCCGTCTGCCATCCGAATCTTTTCTCCGATTTTATTTGATCAGTATTAGTATTTCAAGTACCAAATTTCTTGTAACTTGTTGGGCAGGCGACCCCCCCCCCCCCCCCCCCCCCCCCGTCAACAACTCGTTCCTCCACTGCTCTTTGCCAGTCTTCAGTTTTTGAGATCTCGATTTTTCAATATTTCAGCCCTTAACTACTACCCTTTAGGATTGATCAAAATTAATGTCGATGTTACTAGTACATCACTGGCCAAAGTATTTATTTTAGAGCCAAATACCAAATTTCATAAAGTTTGTTCCAATAGATTTTTTTTTTTTTTCAATTTGATTCTTGGATTCTACGAACCATGAATCTCGAAATATAAACCATCAAATTTTGAGGGAGATTAAAAATATTTTTATTCCTGGTCGAATACAAATGTTCATTATACGAAATGATAAATCAAAACTCATAGCCACTATAACCGATAGTAATGTATGTACATCGCTGTTTTATTAACCTATCCAATAGTGGAAACTACTAGAAATTAAATTTGGTAATCAAAACTAATCATCTAGGTAATTCTATCTAATCCATCTATTCCATCGGCCTATTCTGTAGAGCTCCCTTATTGTTCTCATTAGCCATTAATAATTTCATTCTTAGTTGCTGAGAAATCGATAAAAACAGTCAAAAAAGCTAAGAATCTAAAAATCTTTTTTGAATCACAGGATATTATTTAGAACATGTTTTTTCTGCCATAAAATTAATAGTGTTAACAATTCCTTCACACTCATAGTGCGCAAATTTCAAAACAGTGTAAAGGTATAATATAGGATAATTTACGAAAATTCGATCATCTAGTATGAACGGAACTTCTCCTTTGATGTTCAATTATATTTTCGATTTAAATAGTCGTTTCTTAAATTTTTAGGATAGTAGACACATTTTATTCTACATCAAGATTTACTCTACCAATTAATATCACTTTGGTCTGGTAATCAATAACTTCTGAGTGTTTCTCCAACACTGCAATAACAAGGATAAGGCAGGGACATTACCATTCTAGATAATTCCATGGGCTCAACACTAGTCATTAAGATGATCGTAAAACTAATAGGATCCCCTTTATTGCGGGCTCTACGCAGTTCCATTTAGCACCAATACCATTCCCGGGATCCTGTTTCGATCTTAGGCCCTGACGGCTTGGAGCGTATGGATTTCTTCGGAAGTGTTTATCTTCTTAGGGTGGTTAAAGGCTCAGAAACTATTACCAAGAGACTCCTAGAGGCTTCCGGATATTTACGATTGCTAAGTGCTATAAACGTTATAACCGCGATAAAGAGAGGGGAGAACGTGAATTTTATGAGCGGCGGACCTTCTTCACAATAGGTGGGTGGCGCGGCATCTTCCACTATATAGGTGATACAAGTCCCGCTGAGGGTGTATAGGGGCTCTTGAGGGGTCGGCTTGATCGTGAATTGTTGGCAGGAAAAGGACCTTAAGAGAGGGTCATTCTTAATATTCGCTTTGGGGCCATTTTAAGGGAAGGGAGTAAATAAAGTCTCTTTTTAAACGGACGCCCCGCATAATCCTGGAGGGAGGCGGTGCGGCGGGGTCTGATGATAGTTGAAGAGGGTCCACTCTTCTTCAGGATCTCGGCGGTATTTTCTCGAGGCGAAACGAGATTTAGACGGTCCAACTAGATATTCGGCCTCTCATCATATAAATGCCGAGCCATTTGCGGGATGGGCTTAGGTAGGAGTAAAAGCGCTCAACGGCATCTCCAGACTGGTTTCAAAAGGTTGTACTGTAGCCTCAGATAATGATAGAAACCTCAGATTTCATTCTGGCTACCTAACTTGATTGGGTAGATGATATGTACAAGATCGATCGCAGGTAGACGTCTTCTAAATAAATAAGCTTAGTTATGTACTCGTACCTAACCATTGTTATACTCGTAAAAAATATTAAATTTCCAATGCTTACATGAAAATATTTCTATTCAATTGAATTGGAACTAAGAATGTGTTTTGGTGTTGAATATCGCAAATTAATATCATTTTTGTTTAATTATCGTTTTTATTTATTATTGTCAATAATGAACCTCATTGGTTTATTGACATTTCAAAGTACTTTCACCTCTGTGGGAGGCCTCATCAGGGAGGCGACATATTCTAAAAAATAGCAACAGGTGTATGAACAAACATGGAGAACTCAAGCACCTAGCCGAATAGTTCTTACCCCTATTTAAAGAATTCAAAACAACTACCTACAATAATAACCCTAGATCTCCCTAGAAGGGGAAAATAACCCTAGACTACTTTAGCACATAAAACTCTTAATAACAAATAATATTAATAATTATCACCGTAACCATAATGCTAAAATAGTAAAACCCCACCACATAGTAAAGCAGAAATGCAATCTTACCCTATTCAGAATAACAGCAAATTAATAGCTTCGGAAGAAAAGCAAATCCTATTGTCCTATTTCTTGAAGAATAATAGTTTATTGCATTGGTTTGCATAGTTAATAAAGATGTAATAGAAGAAATTCACAACGTTTACAAGGAACTCATACTATAAATTTGCAAAAAGTTTGCATGAAATCCATTCAAAACCATGAATTTTAGAGTTTTGGTTTATTATTTTCAATAATAAACCTTTGTAATCGGCCAAGAAAAAAAAATGACCCCCCCCCCCCCCCTTCTCAAAATTAGTAGGTTTACGTTTCAAGATGCATAGAAGCTTTAAAAAACATCCGTCCGTTCACCGCACGCTATCCGGAGCGTTTTCCCAAAACGTCTGCACCAAAGTTTATGGAATTCGGTTAAAAAATCATACCTTGTCAGGGAATGTGCCAGAAACATTGGCATTAATTTTTATCAACCGCAAATTGTAGTAATCAAGGTCTGAATTATTAAATAACCGAGATCTAGAAAACGTTTAAGGTAACAGTAATGTTTTTTTGGTATACCTACATTTATATATTTTTTCCCAACAAACCTGATGAAATCATCAGGAAAGCCCTAAGATATTCTGTCCTCTTACTTCAAGCTTTAATGGAGCAGCGACCCTATGCTTTTTCGGGGGAGTTTTATCATTGACCGCCAGATAGTGTAAGGCAGCAAGCCAGAGGCATACATGCTGCCGCCGCTGTTTTGCCAATTCAAGTCACTGCATCATCACAGCTCATGAAAAGAATGTTACGGTGTGTTACTTAATTTCATTCATTTCTCTTCAGTAGGCGACTACACCTATGCAGAAACATTAGATACCTACCTGATGATTCGCTTAATAATGTACACAGGGGTTCTGCCTAGAACAGCAGTATTATTTCCGTATACAATACGGAAATAATAAACCTCTGCGTAATAATTTGGCGCGTTTTTTTATTTTTTCCTTAATGCAGAGGCTGTTCTGACGCTGCTCTAGGCATGAGGAAAAGCATATGCATTACAAAGTTGGAGTTGGTGCCTACAGTAATATATGTCTGATGTACGTAGATGGTAGGAGAGAAGAGTTTCGCACACTTGCATAAAGACTGCATTCCGCCACTGTTTTCTCGAGCCCCAGACCTCTTTATGAAGGACGAATTCATGTTTTAAAAGGACGAATTCACTTTGTAAAAGGACGAATTCATTTTGAAAAAGCTATATAGTTACCAGTATGGTTTACATAAAATCTAAAATATTTCACTAAAATCTCAGAAGCAATGCATTCAGAATTTGCTCTCCATTCGCACTGGTCAGCTATAGGACTTATGAGCCTAATTTGTTTAATCGACTTACGTTTCTGAAATTTGAAATGGAGCTCTGTTCAATATTCAGAATACAATTACAAAGTAGGAGGATGAAGTTACGCCCACCAATATGTAAATGTGAGACTTCCTAGGTGCGTTGCGTAGCTAGTTGACTCGAGGTTCAATGACAATAGTGAAAAAGAGCACGGTTCACGACTATTACCCCATCATTTACAGCCTTCCTTTATGATATAATCCTGACAAATGTTTTTAGACACACACCACACCATCACCTCATTCTTAATTGAGAAAAAAATGGTAGGAAATCGTCACTTGAAGCGCTTAAAAGAAATGGTAATTACTTCCTCTACTTCCAATGATGTCAGCAAGCATCGAATTCCCAAGATTTGTTGCACAACTAGACTAAAAATGAGATCAAACAAAATTAAAACCACGAAAATTGGTTGAGAATTGTTGCCTGGATAGCGTTGACAAAAATTATTGAAAAAAGCTGGGTTTTACCCGGATTTACCTCCATCATTTTCATCCATCCCTTATGCAATGCAAAAGTTTTCGAGGTTTGTTGCACAACTAGACCGAAATTGGCCTCTGTAAATATTTATCGAAGTACTTCTCTACCATTTAATGTTATACATTGTATATAGTTATTCGGTTTTTGAATGTTTTATTTCTATGATTATTATTTTTTTCAACTGAAATATCCCATTCGCACCGATGCACGTTAGATTTATAAATGTAAATGTGTCAATGTCTACCAAAATATCGGGCAACCAGGCACCAAACTTCAAAAAGTACATGTGCGTTTAAAACTTTTTTGTGTCTGTAACTCAACACATACATCTCACGAAAGTGCGGTCTCGGCTTCTCCGCTGGTTTATATATCTTGTCTTCCTGCAAATATACGGTGTTCTTGGAGTCATCGTAAACTTTATGCCAACTTCCATTTTGTGTTGGATTCGTTATGTACCTTTAAAAGAAAGCGGCTGACCCACCAGTTTGTTTGTTACCTTACTAGGGGAGCACAAAACCTGCAACAATGCACGCAAGATGTTTAATGATTGTTGATAAATAATTAAAATGATACGATACGGTTAAGGTTATTAGGTTCCTAGAATAGAACATGATCCCTTATGTAAACCCTTATGGATTCATTATAATGAACGTTTACGGGTAAACATCAGCAACCAGGGTGGCCGCCAAATTAACAATTCAAAATTCCTTAACTTTTCCCTGTCTGTTCCAGCGGCTTCCTTGACTGAACCATTAGTGTTAGTTATATGAAACAAATATAGATCAGTACTCACGTAGTGAGCCTAATTTTAATCGCATTTTCTGTTAAGTAGGTAGTGTCTTTGAATTTTGGGGGGACGTACTACATTATAAACACAATTACAATGATGATACAGATCTGATTATTATAAGGTCTTGATCGGGGTGATTTGGCAAGTCGAAATCCTAATTTAACTGTCTCGGAGAGGTTCCGTTCCGAATTTCAGCTTCTTAGGATAAATTGCACAGAAATTACCGTTAAAAGTTTACTCAGCTGATTGGGGGGTAGTTTGGCAGGTTTAGATCCTATTATTCATTTCAAACAGTGGCTCCGTTCCAAATTTCATCTTCGTAGGATAAATAGCATAGAAATCGCATCATAGCATAAAAATATAGCATCATTCGAGAGCGGTAACAAAAGGAATTATGCAAATCCGCAACACTTTCATGTCATATGACACCTATCAGTGGGCGGGAAGATGAGTTCCATGGACCGATTGGAGTTTCCGCTTTTTGACTTCATACAAGGATTTAGCATCTTTCAAAACCCATAGATTCCAATTTTTAGCTCAAAAATCCATTTCGTTGGGCCGTAAATCGTATATCAAATTTTGGTGGTGCGGAGACCTTAATTTTCCGGAGATCACTCCGGTAGCACCATTTGTTGAAAGTCTGAGCCTCACTCTGTCATTTGGAACAATAAAAAAGATCTATTTGACTTATTGCAAATCCTCAACATACCGAAAACGAATCATGGACGACGTAAACTCAATCAGCAGATTTATTCCAAAACTTCCATCCTCAGCCTTTTCGGCTAGGTGGTATGTCTAAAACGAAGATGATAGAATCAGTGTAAATATAATCTTCATGTCACGAACAGAAGATAGAAGATTTAAATCAAACGATCAAATGAAATCAAAACATTCTTTATTGTCTTTGAGATGTCGACTTCACTATTTTAACCGTTAACTCTAGGTAACTCTTGTGGTTGATTGAGAGTGTTACTGACACATGGCTGTTGTAAGATTTTTGACCTAAATTGCATAAAGTTTGGTCCAGTAGTTTTGGAAAAAAGCATTGGACGGCGCACGGTAAAATAGGGCTCTCTTACTATTGAGATACATATATAATCACATAAAATAAGTAATAATAATAATAATAATTGCTTATATGATAAGATTAAAATGTATCGGTCTCGGAGCTGAACCTCCGTGTCATGTTGTTTTTTCAACTAAATACACGTATTTTTGAACTGAACTATTGAGAAACGTCTCAATAAAAAATAAAGTCTTAAAATAAAGTGAAATTAAATTTTTCTGGTGAGATGATGCTCCGAGTTGTTGGGAAAGTAAAATAAAGCGAGTGGCCGAGGGAGAGCTTCCACTGGGTCGAGGAACGTAAAAATTTTCCTGGAACGGTCCCAATGAATTCCTCGCGGCCCTGTCTCTATTTCAGAAGCGAGAAGCCAAACTGAAATACGCGGTTAGTTCCTGGAGAGAAGAACCGTGGACGGATTTCTGACGAGGCACATTGAAAGGGGGGGTTGGTCCGGCGTTCTGGCTCATAAGAGAACTGCTGTAACCTGCAAATTCTTGCCATTCCATGACCCCGTTGACATAGTTGGCCTTAACTCCGGACCATACGCGGAACAAGTATGCAACCCTGTGGCGAACGACCCCTACATCGTAACATTGTTCCCGTTCACCTGTCTTGGGGAGGTTTTTGCGTCTTACTCCAAGAGAAACGTATCTCCGAATTTCCCGACCGGCACAAACCGTTCTGACGAAGCTGTTCCCTAATGTTCTCCTTGTCTCGCGAAAACTCCCAACGAAGTAATCCTCTCTCGAGAATAATTTATGAATCGTCGGTACCCCGTTTTCCTTGATATTCCGTTTCGAATAGCCGACTCGGAATAATTTTCCGCAAGTCTGGAATAAAGATTTCAATAACGCTTTTGTCTTGAGTAAACATTGGTATAAACACTTCCAATTCATTTCCCGAGGATTTTGAGGCTGTGCTAAATTGAGTAGTTGGGTTCTGAGAATAAACGAATTGCTTGAACAGGGCTTTTATGCCACTTGAGAAAACAGATTGTTAATTTCTTGTAGTTTTGAAGTTATGGATTGTTAACTAATTTATAGTGGGGTAACATTGGATGGGAAAAGGAAGCAGCTTTGAGCTTATTTATAATTTTCCCCGCACCAACTAGCAATACTTTTGAAATGTAGTTCTGACCAAACTATGATTCATATGATCAATTTTCAAGCGGCATTGCGTTCGTCCGTTAACCTTTCGAAATGGAAAAACATTTTTTCAGACGTTATAAGTAGATTTTGAAGTTATCCGTTCACCATCCATCTTTCACATTTAAGAAATGTATTTACGTGTGTTTTTTTCTGTTAATAACTCTTTGTAAATGCTGGGATATCGTGGACCATCCACACACTATCTACCTACTGGGCGAAAATCATCAACTGGAGTGGAGAAGTTTTCGTTTTGACTTTGTAGGTATTTTGCGCCTACCAGTAAATAAGTAATTAACATAAGGTACACTGTAAAAAGTGCTAAATTAATCCTCTATATTATCCAGTATTCCTGTATTATTTTATAGCTATCGAAAAATAGAACATGGTCATGTAGGTAAACTATTTCATAAAATCTTTGCTATGTACAGACTAAATTCTGTAGATTGTACTTTATGTTCTAAGATATAGATATATTTATATAGTGGGAGCTGGGGGGGGGGGGGGGGGGGCGGCGACAAAACACCGGTATTTCATCTTCTAATTGGATATTCTCGGTTGTTTTGTTATTTGCTATTCTGCACTGCTGCGGTTCTCTGTTTTTCACATATGAGGTTTTTAGCTAATTCTCATTGAAAGTTGAGCCATTGAAATGGTGTGATTCTTTTAAAATGAAATTTCAAACAATTTTCACATGGAAGTCCATTTTATAGCATTATAAAACGGATTCTAACTTTCGAACGAATTATGCTATAGAGGGTTCATATTTGGTACAATAGTTCGTGTGATTCTCATGCCGGAGTTTGTCAACCAGCAAAATCAATCGGGTCAAAGAACTACAAATTGGATTTCAAATATTTCTAAAATCGTTAAATTCGTAGTTTTGATTTAACCCTCTGTAGACCGTGCCCTTCTTTGTAACGCGGGACATTCTGTGCCCAAACCATGTTTAATGATTACGTATTTAGTTGGGCGGCAAGCAAATAAATATTAATGATAAATCTGTTTATTTCTGAATAAATAGATTTTATCTGTTTGAACTTTCATAAGTTCTCCGCTTTCTATTCAAATAAAGTAAAAAACATCCACATTTGTAACTGATTGAGCTAAACAAACTGAAAACGTATGAAAACCAAATGACAATGCAAATGAAATCTCTCAAAATACGAACTACCAAAAACAGGTAGGTACTTGAATCACTTTCCATTCTAAACCGTCTACATTTTTTGGATAAAAGACCACTTGCTAATTTACAGTAAATAACTGGTACTTACATAAAAACTCACAGTCAATTTACTATTAAGTCAAGTCAAGTTACTAACGCTGAACAAAAATAATTGTCTATATAAGAAAAATCGGACTTTCCTCGGTTACTTGAAACGGAATAAGTCCACATTCAATCTGAAATCTCCAAAAAACAATAATTGATAGGATACTGCTATGTTTACTTACTGCTTGAGTAACAAAAAGAACCTCGCCCGGCCCTCAGAGCCCAAGAACAAAATCAAGCACTTCAAACTCTTGAGGGCCACTTCTAGCTTAGATCACATCGGGAGGTGATGAAAATACGCTAGGATGATAGGAAGAAAGGTGAGGAAGGCACATCATGGGGCCATTTCTCTCTACGTTAATATCGTTCAAAGAAACAACAATTCCTGATTGGTAGTTGGTGTCTCCTTTTCCTTGTGGGGGGTTGAGGGTGGAAGAGATTGAGGAGTCTTCCAGAGTGTGAAGGGTTTATTCACTTTTTCGTCGACTAGTGTAGCCTATTGGACCCTTTAGGGCATCCTATTGCAAGATTACATTGAATAAGTTACATCTTAGAATGACAAACTCTTAAATTTTACAATAGTGTAGTTCTAAACCTCCCATCTGTAATTACTACAGTGCACACTCCGCCTGTACTAGTTGTAAGTTTCTAATCCAGTCAACCTCTAGCTCTTATCATAAATGCCATACCGTTAAGTCTAATTCAATGTAATCTTGCAATAGGATGCTCTGAAGAGGCCAATAGGCGAAACTAGTCGACGAAGACTCCTCACTCTCTTCCACCCTCAACCCCCACAAAACAATTTCTGATTTTGGGCAGATTGAGGCCTCACGTGGTCTACGAATAGTTATTAAAAAAATTTGTTGCGGTACATTTTCAATGTATTTTTGTACGCAGAATTGAATTAGTCAATTCACGAAATTTGACAGTACTTCATTTTCACGTTTCGAAACCTCTATTTTCGCGTTAACGATTGTTGCATTCATGTCGTGCCCGACTTCTAATTCATATGTACCTATAATTTTCACCAATAAACCAGGAAAGACCGACCAAGAAGTTGCGAAATTCACGCCATTTTGGGAAGGGCTAGTCTTTCTTTAAAGTTGGCTATGAACGCGCAAGCATCTTGATATCGGCTATTCAAATAGATACTCATACTTTTCACTTCAACTATCAACTACCAACCCCTAACCATACGACTCTGTATTGACGGGAAGAGAAGACCGGGCCAATACTCCTTAGGTGTGTCCAACACCAAGTCCATCTCATCCGACGCGGCAAAAGCATCAGGATGAATCCCTAATTCTTTCACCACGTTTTTCCGCATGCCAGGGTAAGGCTCAGTATATTTTCCTCTCATATAGCCAAAGTACATGGGGTTTTATTAAGCAAAGTTAAACATAAACGCAAATTCAAAGTTTGTAAAATTACCATCTTCATATCTTTCGGAGTACAAGTCGAGTGACGATGGATTACTCCGAAAGGTACTAAATGATAATTTCACAATTACTACCTGCGGAAATAACCCTTTAGAGTCAATACTAAAATTTTCTATATTCACTCATCTAGACTCTCGTAGCTTTACTAGATATAGATTATAGATTCCTTTCTAAGAAATTATACCACCCACACTTTTCACGATGAGTAGTTTTCTTCCTATGGTTACACTAATGACGCGACCTCCTACTGTGGTGCGTTGACATCACCTGTGCAAAAAAACTTTGAAATACCGTCTAGAATGACACACACACACACACACACACACACACACACACACACACACACACACACACACACACACACACACACACACACACACACACACACACACACACACACACACACACACACACACACACACACACACGCACACATACACACACACACACACACACACACACACACAAACCCTAGGATTCGTTTCAGAAGGCCTCAAAACGGATTTCAATGAAGAAATTTTCCTAGAATTAATATTTTAAAATTTTCCGAGCCATTGCAAAATCATAGGAATAAAACCCCTCAACATAGGAGAATGCTGCTGACGTTACACTAATTAAGGTGGAATCTTCTTCCATTCAAAAACAGTTGAAGCATTTTTTCTGCACCCATAGCTAACGCTCATTATGCAATTTGGCAATAGGCTATATAAATAAAACAATACGAATTGCTTAAATAGGTAATGAGAGGTCTAGTATTAAATCTATTCAAAAATCTACACATTGTTTACATTTATTGGGCATAATTGTTTGAAATCAGTCGCATTGGAGAAGTTTTAACAACGCTTACGGAAAGCTTCCTACTAAAAGTGAACCACCTAAACCCCAGCTTTTGACTCTCGCCTCCACCAACCGTTTCGGGAAGGGTTGGGCAGAGATCGCTCGAATGCTTCCCATCCGAAACATGTGCCTTCGATCGACGACGGAGGGCTGTAGGGGTGAACACCGCGTTTCAACACTTCACCATAAATTGCTCTAGTTTCCTTTTGATAAGCGTGAGAACGAGCATTTCCCGACAGATTAACCGCTCTTCCGATGAATTCGGCGATCCTCCTATGCCCACATAACTCAAACCGACAGCACAGCGCCACCCTCCTCCCCCTCCTCATCAACCGCAGGTCCCAGTTCCACTCGATACACGCTTTACCCCCATCTCGTGTTTCTACCCTCCTGCCATTTCCCCCCTGTAACGCCGAGAAATGTATTTTTCAATATTGTTGCAGTCTCTGGGAAACGGCGTGTTACATTCGCTTCGCCAATTCCCCAGACCCGGCATGTAATTCGAGTTATTGAAAAATAACAAACGGTCAGGATGACATTACTCTCGCTGATCGCATAACTCGCCGGTTTCACTTTGAGCATATTATCTTGATGCCAATTATAATCTGTTCAACTTGGCTGACCACAATGCTATTATATTTGGAGTGAAATGAGCAACTTTCATGCTTCTTTTTCAGTTGCTCAGAATAAAGATCTGAGCGAGAGCTTTCCGAAAAAGTGCCATGTAATGGGTATCTGACTTGTAAAGTGTCTCTTGAAATTCATTTGCTCAATGATGTCACGGCCCCTACTTGCTTAGGGAGAACCCTCATCTCGCTTGCCCTACTACGTGACGTGTGATCTTCCCACTCGAATATTGGCCAAACTAAACGGTCTTTCGAGCTTAAAATTGCCGCTTGAGGGTTCTCAAGTGCAACTCTAAGGTCGAAAGTGTGAAATTCCAACAGAAAAACGTTCCCCATTAGGTTTTGACTTTTTAAAAGTATCTCTCGGATTTATTGATCGTCCATCTGTAAGAGTCATCATTCACTCATTATATTCACCCAAAATTGTCATAATATTTGTGGGCCCTGCGGAACAGGACACATTGTTTTCTTACTTACACTCGTCAGAGAAGTAAGCTATAAGGTACCGAACCGATTGCAATGGAATTGTTATGTTTAGTGGGCTGAGTATCAACTGGCTATAGAAATAGGGCGGAAATGGACAGAATATGTGAGTTTTGGTTTTTAATGAATACCCATCCGTGAGAATGAAAAACGGAAGTTAGGGATGAACGTGGTTTACTTCTACGAAAATAAGGAGTTAGAATGTTGGAACGATTTCGTCGTTTAGTTCATCATCAGTAATGAATAATTACTGAATATACAATAGAAAGCCTGAAGCTTTACTTTTAGTCACAGCTAAAAAAGGGAGCTTGAATCTCATTGGTCGAGAGGAACGACAGAGCTGGGAGGTACAACCAATTAAGTTCAAACAAAGTAAAAGGGATTATAGCTAATCAGATAAAGTGATCGGAAGGGGGAGGGGGAGATTTACTCAAACTGGATTTAACAATGGGAAGAGGGTAATTATAATAAGCTTTACAGAAATGGGACTATCAATGGTTAAATATTTTGAAGGATTCCCTTATTTAAACATTTACCTGACCCATTACGTTTGACAATTTCGAATTTTTAAGTATATCAACGTATCTCACCATGGGAAAAAATTAATTAATTCTACAAGATGAAATGAAAAGTCAGATTTACCTTCATTTTTCTTGAAATCTTCATCATATCGCCTACTCTTCTCCAGAATTTCCAACCATTGTGACCAGAAAAGGTATTAATGGCAGCGAAAATTGTTTAATATATAAACTTTAATTTTACCTAGAACACTGACTTTATTTGAAGTGGTCTCTAGTAAAGCTGTAAGACTATTTGTATTTTTAAAACCCGTTTTTTAACCCTTCGATGATAGAATTTTACCTATTTTATCAAAAATTTGAACAATGTTTTTCTTCCATAGCCAAATTGTAGAATTTATCCTAAACTTTTTCCTACGAACGAAGATGTTCCCGTTAGGGACGTGGTAAAGTACGAAATTAGTAAGACAACGGAAGAGCAAGTTCAGTTTAATTATAAAACGGCAGCAATGATAATAAAACGTTTTTAAATTATAGTTTATATTAATAACAGTTTTATTAGAATAAATCAATTTTGAATTTGATTTTCATGAATTGAGAATTATAAATGTTATTTTCATACAAAAATAAAACAATAGAGATTATACAACTTCAAATTGTCGTTTAAATCTGATATTTTAGCTTCTCCCTAAAAAAGCCCCAGTTCCTGGGGAGAAACATTGGAGGGAAATGAATACCAATTTAATGACAGATAGGGTTTTTTAAAAACGTTTCCTCATAACAATACTGTTGCCACTTTATAGCTTCATAAGGTTATATCCTAGAGATCACTATATGCCTCACTCTGATTGACAACTCTAATTCTAATAATTCACTCATTACTCCTAATTAAGCGGTGACAGTTGTTGAAATGATTTCATCATGTCGTTCAAATGAGCTGCAGTAGTTGCTGAACAATGTAGAAACTTCACCGATGCGGTTCTGAGTTAATGTCTAATTCCTTAACGGAATCAATCTTAATTAGGCTAGACAAACAGCGGTAGCAACAGGCATCAGAAGGGTAAAACCGCTAAAACGTAGCATCCCCTTGGCAACCTGTATTGAGCACTGTCTCCCGTCAACTAGAACCTACCTGAACCTCTTAGAGATGGAGTTTCCAACTCAAGAGAGGAAGGGAATCTAATTATGGGAGTACTTTTGTACGGGCGATAATGGCAGACAAGTGAATAGATCTACCGTTATTTGATTAGCAAGTCTGACGTAAGTTGGGTGCCTACTTTCCAGCAGCTTTCTCCTCCTATGTCGCTTCTAATGTCATAATCACGAAGTTCAAGTTGGAATGGGACTGGTAAAACTTGACTTTCAAGGGCCACCAGGTAGTTCATTCAACCAATTACATATTCACCAATCACTCGTGAATATTCTATTGGTAGAATAGAGTAACAAATATTCCCTTCGAACTTTTTTGTGAATTCAAAGTGGTGCTCGTAGAAAATTATTCAACGACTAACAAGGAAAGAAAGGGGGGTGTTTTAAAGCAACATCTCTGAAATAGACCACTTCGAGAAACGCATTTGTAACTAATTTGTCTGGAAGCACAGGCTTTTAAACATTTTACTAAGATCAAAAAATTGTAGTATTATTTTTACCAATTACACTATTATATATTAGCTGTGGCAGAAGTATTTTTTGTTTTGACTCTAAACTGACTGACTACAACAAAATGCCATTTCCTTTGACAGGATGGGTACAACTCATCTCGCGCAGGACATTAAGAACGACGATGTCGAGCCTTTACACACAACAAAGACAATTCTTGCTTTTTGACCTATGACTGTTTGTTGTTTACCTATTTAAAATCATCACGGTTTGCTGATCATGTTCTGAATTGCACAAATCTTAAAGGTTTTAACTAGTGGAGGCTGATGTGGGGGGGGGGGGGGGGGCTCTGAGGAGAAGTACTGAGCATGATGTAGGCGGTTTAGAATGGAAGGTGGTTGGAGTACATACCTGTTTTTGCTACTGCATATTTTGTTATTGGTCTATCATTCGAATTTTCATTTAATTTTCAGCAATTTTCATTGTGTTCATAGCACAGTCAGTTTTACATGAGGATGATCCATACTTTAGTTGATTGATCGGTTGAATGATTATTAGATAGGTAGATAGAAATAGTGAAGGTGCGGAAACGACCTCTTCCTTACACACATGTTTTTAACTCCATAAAAATGTATCTAATGTTCTTCTTTTCATTATATTCTCTGTTCAACGTCTCATTTTACAAGGTTCAACTATAGTCTCCCATTGATCTTCAGTTCCACTTTACAACTTTCATCTTCTTCATCACTGACATTTCTTGGTGAAACCTCTCCCTGTGTTCATCTGAGACGGCTCTCTAATTGTCGGGAAAAAATACACGTGTGAGTTCAGGAAATGAATTTTTACTGACATGTTGTAGCCTAAAGCTTTGGACAAAGTTGGCAACTCTTGTACGAATTATTCATAGTAATTACCAAGGCAAAAGAGGTGCATGTGAGTAAATGCCCAGAGCATAATGAAGTACAAAGTTAAAATCTGTTTTAGAACTTGTTTTGAGATGCATTTGTTCAAACAAAAAAATCTTATAAAATCCACATTTCCACTTCAATGAAAATTAGAAAATATTTAGTCAATGTAACAAAGTAGGTAATTAAGAACAGAGTCTATAGAATCAAATTAAAATTCAACCACATAGGTAAGATCGAATACTTAATGTTAGCAGAAAACAGTGATTTTGCTCCTTGTACCTATACCCAAATATTTCAATATTTCCGCAAATCCAAGAAATATTTCAACCACAGATTCATATATATAGTACAGAGGAGAATTTGCATGCAGAGCAGAGAGTTAATGTGTAAACGAAAAATAATTGTCACCCCACTGAGATAATGTTCATCCTCATCAAATAAAAATGGGCGCGTAGCGCCTAGAAAGTACAAAGCATGAAGACTTTGATGCCAAAACCATCGTTGAATGTTTCATTATGTGCCGTGGCATGGTGGCTCACTGGTAACTCGCCATCTCTTCTAACAGCAGTTGCCCTGTGGTTATTTATCCCCAAATTAAGGGATGTTTCGGCTTTGCCAACGTAAAATGCAGAGCATTTTTTACACACCAACTGATGAACACACTTGATGTTTGGCATTCTGTCGACCCTTTGCACTTGTAAGAGTTAGGGTTGTTTGCCGACGTGAACTCTTCTTCTTCTAGCACTATTGGGCAAATTTCGCAACGCCTCTTACCACAAGGACGCAATCCTCTTGGAGATAGTGCCGTCCTATTAGATCTTCTATGTGTCGGAATGTCTCCGATCGACGATCCTTGTCGATAGGACATTGACGGCACTTGTGGAAAAACCTTTTTTACAGTTGGATGAGTCGTTTTTTACAGTACTTTTGTGTATTACGTTCTTGTTTTTCCGAAAATTGTGTGAACATACAAGCTCTTATAGAGCTCTTCGTTGAACTAAGTAATACATATATATATATATATATATATATATATATATATATATATATATAATAAATAAATATATATATTTTTATTTATATTTTTCTATGAGATTTTGTTTTGCCAAATTTTCGGTAAATTTTATTACCATTCTCAAGGCCTAGGGAAAATTTGGCAAAACAAAATCTTATGACTGAACTCAAAAAAACCACCTCTATTACATAAATATACTACTCAAACAGTCTATACTATATATATATATATATATATATATATATATATATATATATATATATATATATATATATATATGACGTTAAAATCTAGGATTGGGTTCTTTGAAGTATGGAATGTATTTGTTTGGGGTCCACTCCCCCTCCCTACCACTTTTTAAATTTTGAAGTCATCTAAATAAGTCTTTTTTTTATTATTCACTAAAATCAGAATTTCGTCCTTTTACATCAAAACCATAGTAGCAACTATTAATGTTGTATTAATGTTGGGGAAGTAGCGTGAAGCATTGCACCAAATGTGACCCCTTATTAGGGACTACGACGTGATGTTTAATCTTACACGAATCCACCAAATTCTAGATATCTCCAAGAACCTACATTATGCATCTTGAGGATGTATTCCAAGTCGGATATTTACTTCACAAAATTTCTTGGCGGTAGAGCTGCAAAAAAAGGAACGATGTTTCATCACCGCGAAAATGCCCTGCAAGCCCTCGAGCACGGGAGAGTCCCTTGTCACAAGTAAATCTGAAAGACGTGGGACGGTGGTGAGGGGAGGGGGAAATCCTCTGTACATCCGTGTATATCCAGCGCATGATAGAACTCGAGGTCATGTGATCTCCTGCCTCTTCAGCAGAGAGACGCTCCTATCCACGAAAGCCTGTCAAGGCCTGAGAGGTAGTGGAGGGGGTAAAGTATATTCTTCCGACTAAGCCCTCAGCTCAAGAGAGGTCTGAATAATTGCTTTCATCTTACCCTGACATCAATCATCTCCCTCCAAGATAAACTTCCATTTAGAAGGTTCTAAAGGCCGTCCTAGCACGTTAAGTTAATCACCGAACAAATTAAAATATATCGCCTTCTCCCGAGCTTTCCCTCTGTTGAATTATAAAGGGGCCAACTTTCCGTTGTAAGTTCAGACCGGTGGAATTACTTTTTCGCAATGACGGTAACACGTCACATCAACAAGATGGGATATGTGTGAAACTCAAACAAGAACTATGAATGCTCACCTGTCACTTTCCAAGTAAACCGGGTCCTTGAAGGTTCCTTTGAGATACGAGTAAATGGTATGACATTGTCTAGAGAAGTTGTTGTTAAAACAACAGGTACACAAAGTACTGTCTGCAATCTCCTATATTTATAGCTATGCATATATATACCTAGAGTTACGTACGGAAGTTAGAGAAAAACGTTGTCTATTTCCACGAAAAATAAAGAGTTTCAATGTTAGATCGATTTCGACGGTTAGGCAATCATCAGTAACAACCAATAGTCTTATTGTTACAACAGTAGTACCTAGTTATTGTTTGTTACTGTCGACTTCCTAACCATCGAAAACGATTAAAATTGTAACTACAACGAATTGAATTGGAAATATACAACGTTTTTCACCAAGTCCCGTTGATTGATTTAGTTCTTATCTATTTCTAGGTATCTAGGTATTCTAGGTATTTCTAGGTTTCCTATAGAATATTCTAGCGGGATTTTCTAACTAATACAAGGTGTCTTGAAAATCCCACTGATATGATAGACAATCAAGAAGTTTGCTGTTTTAAGCGGATTTTTGTAAAAAATAAAACTATTGCAAGGGCCCCAAAAATTTTAAAATCAAAAGTTTTGAAAATTTGCTTTATTGACATCCGTTTTGAGACATTCTGAAACGAATCCTAAAGTTTATAACATTCATATATGTATAGGTTTGTATCAATCCAGATGATAACTCTCCTTAAGTTGAGATAAAAATTCCGTTCTTTCGCCCAAAAGTCAAGCTTTCCAAATGAAAGGATGAGTTCATTGGCCAGCACTTTTTGCGAACATTAAATTGATCAAATTTTAGAAAAGATATTCAAAAAGTCACTAAAAATGTCTAAAATTAGATAAAAATCGATCAATGTGTATTGATTGTTGTGGGGATTAGCTCCTCGTTGGCCCCCTTTGAATGTCATTGCGTAACTGACGTCCTCGTAAATGGCATAACCCCCTCGCCATGCTTTCATGAAGAGGCCCCGATTTTCTTTTGAAGAAAAATTGAAAAATAACTGAAAGAGACAGAAAATTACAATTAGCTCATTACAGAAAAACCATTTAAACTATGTCAGGTTATGTGGAAAAATAATTAAAAGGTTTTCTCGAATCTAAGTTCCTCGTTACCACAATCTTTTATGACCCCTCCACCACAACCCTCCCCCCCCCCCCCCCCCCCCGTCAAGTTACCTATATTGTAATGATAAAAGGTAGTTTAATTCAAAATATAAAGACATGATTATTGCTATCAGAGGTTACGGTAATGATTATTAGTGCTTTAGAAACACAATCTAGGTGAATAAAACCGCTTCTCGACCTTTGCTGAACAAATTATGAAATTCAGGTGTCACCAAAACATAAATGTTGAATCTAACCTCAAAATATTAAATAGATAGGGTGAAATATTATGCCTATCTATAAGTTATATAGCTTTGATACCTACCATAAAATAACGATTTATTGAAAAAGATGTTAAAACGTCCAATAAGAGTCTACAACAGTTATCAGGTATTTTTCAATTTTCTCCGGAGCCAGTACGGTTTTTGCCCGTAGACTAGAATTTTCTCTTCACGGCTTTTGCCGTTAATAGTGGCATGTGCGCAGGCGGAAATTGGAATTTCCTATACGGTTGATTTCTAACGATCTGTTAGTCCCTGGGTAGTTCCTGGGTAGCAACTTTGGATTTTAATAGAAAAAACCAATTTAAGGACAAAAAGGCCTTTTGGTAAAGTCTTGTCATGAATTTAATCGAGAAGGAGGGTAGTAATTGTTACGCATGCACTAACGATTGGTTGTTACAGGAAGGGTTTTCGTGAATTAATCAAGGATTTTACCGGTTAGCTCTTATTTCCACATACCCTACGTGAATATTGCCACTGGATATATAGTAGGAGTGCGTATGCTCAAACATAATGCTCTAACAAGAATTATAGCAGTATTTTTTGAGTCGAAGGTTGTGAAGAAAATGCATGATCAGTTTCTCTGTCCGGCATAATCCTGAAGATTTCTCGAAAAAAGGGTTATGGTGGTATATATTTTCAGTATATGGCAACGTTTTTGGGAATCAGGTCGCAGAAGAAGCGTGTTTCACGCCAAAATTGCCGGTATTGAGGATGTCCTCACGTCTTGTTATTCGCCTACTACGTTCACAAACTGGAAATAATTTACGGTCTCTTGTCAGGAAGTATTTTACTTTTCTCCAACCCGAACATTATTTGTATTCTGTTCCCGTCTTCCTAGACTATTAGTGAAGCGGGACTTCCCCTTTCCGGATAGTAAAAATAACTTTTGCAGCCATACATGAGAATGAGAAGGGCCATATCTGTAATCTCGGGAAGAAGCTGTTTTTGTTTCTCCTCACGTCATGTTCCGCGTTTCTCCTCTCAAAATGACTTGATCGCCCCAATCCTAAAAGCATCTCATCCCACCGAGCTCGTTAGAGAGCTTCAAACTGTCGATATTGAAGGCTCCCGTTTGCCTTAGGAACGGAAGAAAAAGGAGGCTCTTGCCCATCTTTCACCCTCCGAAAGGATCTGTCTCGAGGACGAATTTAACAAATGATCTATACGAGAGGAAAACCCGCAGTGAAGGGCTCTTCTTGTTAACACCATATCATCCCCCTCAAACTCTCCAGTTTTTAGGAAAAATCGAATGATGAAAAACACATGCTCTAATTGAAGCAATTTTTCACTTCGGGTTGCACTTCGATAGGAAATATTCCACTGACGAAACTTCTGAAAATTTCCTCGATAATGAGAATGATTAGAGGTCCCTTTACATCAAGCTTTTTTTTTATTATGCGTTTATTTACTAGAAATTGCAATGGGTCAACAAATTTTATAATAAAAATTTTCGAAAATTTTCTTCGTTGAAATTCGTTTTGTGAAACTATGAAACAATTCCTAGATTTTAACACACTTTCATATATATATATATATGATACAACATTCACATATATTTATATATTCACATATATGTATATATGTTCACATAATAAATATATACACATATATATTATATATATCTATATATATAATAATATGAACATACGTTTATATATGTATTCACATATATTCGTGTATCGAACATTCACATATATTTATATATGTACGAGTATGTGTCATTCCAGACGATAACTCTCCTTCGGATTGAGATAAAAATCCGTCCTTGTGCCAAAAAAGTCAAGCCTTCGAAATGAAAGGATTAGTTTGTTGGCCAGGACTTTTTGAGCACATCAAATTGGTCAAATTTCAAAAATGTGCTAAACAATCACTAAAAACGGATAAAAACTTCTAAAAATCATTAAATTTATATTTTTAAGCAAAATTTTACTCAAAAAAAGCGGATTGTTTATGAATAGAAGAACAAGTACGAAAGAAATGCGTGATAAATCGAGAGCTTTCTAACGAGTGGAGAACGATTTTTGTCCGGTGAAAACTGAAAAAGTTTCATTTCCCCAACAACGACTTGGTTGTACGTGAAAATCAAAGAAAAGTGGAGAACGATTTTTGTCCGATAAAAACTAAAGAAGTTTAATTTCACCAGCAACGGCTTCGTTGTACGTGAAAATCAAAAGAAAATGTTGTATTCGATAATAATAAAAAACGCTTGCATACGAGTCTGCAACACATTGGGACATTTTATGTCTTTAGTTGCAGACTCATATATTTTGCGCACTCGTATGCAAGCTCTAAGAGCCACTCAGCTGATCCGGACCCTGGGCATCGTCAAGTAATGTCCTTAAGAGGCTACATACGAAATTACAGCTTCCTATAGTGTAAAGTATAGAAATTACCTATTAAAATGATTCAACCACTACTTCACAAATCAAACCGTTCTCGTTATGATGAAAAATTTACTTAAATTTCATTGATATATACTGAAAACAATCAAAAGTCTAATTTGAACTGCAGAGTATAATATAGAATGAGTTTTTTGCCTTAAAATTAGGAGTTAATAATTTCTATGCACTCAAAGTGTTCCAATTTCAAAACAATGTAACATAATAGGTATACTACAATATTTTACGAATATTCGCTCATACGATCGAGCTGCTTGACTGGAACTTTGCTAATTTATCAACTATTTACAACTGTGATATTATATTGGTAACTATCGAGATACTTCGTTCACATAAATTACGCATTAATCAGTCGGTTATTCAGCAATATTCATCCAGTCAGTCAGCTTTATTCACTACTATTCAGTCAGTTGATGGTATCGTGCGGCTGTGCAAGTCCTTTGTTCGCTCGATTTTGAAGTATGCGAGTCTAGTTTAGTCCCCCTTTTATGTAGCATACAGATATCCAAAGGAGAGGGTTCAAAGGAAGCTTTTGCATTGCCTTGGATTCAAACTGAAAATATGTACTTTTCAACCAGGTTGATTTTAAAGGAGTACGGATTGCCCACACTCAATATCCGTAGAGAGTGGCAGAAATAACTTTTTTTTTACAAACTTGTAAATGGATTTCTCCATTTGCCTCCATTCGGCTTCACCATTTCAGCAGATAAATCGATAGTGTGTCCATTTACTCGCAAGAGAAATATCCCATTCGGCTCTGATATCTCACTAGGAGGTATGAGATTCCCGTTCTCTTTATCGGTGAAATTCCTTGGACTCACCCTTACAACTAAATTGAACTGGAATTATCACATAAGAAACCTAACACTAGGAGCAAAAAACCATCACGTGAGGTGTTTCACTAATACATCCTGGGGAGCTGATCCCAAAATAGCGGTTCTATATTATAGAGCGACTATAAGAAGTATTTTTGATTATGGATGTTTCTTATATGGATCAGCAGCACCAACCAGTCTGGGTTTATTGGACAGAATTCAAAATAAAACTTTGGGACTGGCACTGGGAGTTCTGTCAAGTATTCCAATCAATGACCTTCGAGCGGAGGCTGGAAAACCACCTCTTCACCTTAGGAGACTCTAGATGGCACTCAGATACCTCTCATGTCTGTACAGTCGCAAACCAAGTCAACTTGCGGGAATTGCAAAACTCTCGGTCGACGTTCTTACGTGTGTTCTGGAAGAAAAAGGTCGAACCACTATTATGCACCAGCTTTACCGAACTTTCACAGAGTCTACAATGGATACAACGATCCAGCATACCTTTCAAGTATTTGACAAACTACTATTTGACAAAACACTATGAGTCCGGCCGATAATTACATAACTTCCCGAATCAGCTTATCTAACGTCAACATTAGCTGAGGTTAATTTGAGAGCCCATTTATCTCGGCATTACCCGGACTCAACCTTCTTTTACACCGATGACTCTATCATTAGTGGTAGAGTGGGATGCTGTGTTTATATCTCCTCTACTAATGAAGTGCTTAGGTACCGACTCTTGGATAACACCTCAATCTACATGGCTGAAGCATTCGCCATATACGAGGGTTTAAAGTTGATACTTCGGACAAGGCCAACAGAAAGAGCAGTCTTCATCACAGATTCACAGTCAGTGCTATTTATGATGTAGTCTGCAAATCCTTGGAAGAAAATGAGGAAGTTGGAGATGGAGATTAAGCCAACTTTGATACAACGCAGAAATGTTGGGATGGAAGTCAGATTTAGCAGGGTACGAAGCTATAAAGGAATTGAGGGCAACAACGTCACTGACTCGAATGCTGAACAAGCTGCACTATGGGGGACATCTCCAGCGGTGACCCCTTGGTATCCTCAAACAGACCTCAAGAAGATAGTAGCGGCAAGCATCACGAAACACTGGCAGCGGGAACACGAAAACTACGAAGCAGGAAGACGTTATGTCAGACTATTTCCTCCTTCCCGAATGCATGCTTGGTTCACAGACATGCAACTGAGACCTAGAATGTTCTTCAGGACGTTGTGCAGATTGAGAACCAGCCACTGTCGTACCCAGTCATATCTTTAAAAAATTGGTAGAGTGGATAGTGAGTTATGCCAGAGGTGTGGTGTAGTTGAAGACGAACTCCTACTTGATAATGGAATGCCCTAACTTCAGCAATTCCCGGGGCAAGTTTTTTGAAGAAGTGACAAGAGTCATTGTGCAGCCATTCAACCTCGAAGTTTTAGTAACATCACAGGACATCGGTATCTACGATAGGTACTCTGGTAAAGTGTTTGAATGACTCAAATATGTGATTTGATTCAAAGAAGATTATCATTTTGTATTTTATCGATTATTATTCTTGTCATATTGTAACCTTATTATCATTCAATTATTTTAGTTTACGTTTTTTATGTGCAGATATTTTTTTACATCAATTCATTTTGCTATGCTAGATAGTTTGTACTGATACCAATAAAAAATTAAAAAGAAAAAAAGGACTCTAATCTCCCTTGCTCCTCTCTAAAGCCAACATAAATGCATCACCCTAAGGAACTCGCCGCATACCCTGGTTTCAAGTGCCTTTTGCAGCCCACAATTACCTGCTGAATCAGCCATTGTGTGATTTGCCTCGTGAGGTGAATCATGCGTTTCTGGCGGCGAGTGCTGGCAACATTTTCAATATCTCTCTCTGCACTCGCTATTCTTATTACATGTTCAATTTATTGCTTTTTTGTGCTTTGTTTATTTGCTACTGTTCATATTGTATATTCTAAATCTTCTTAAACATGTTGTAATTTATAAACATCGTTGGTTTTGTTGTTGTTCGATTTATAGCTCTTCTTTGTTCTTCTTTACGTGTATTTTCTATATGTATTGGCTTTCGCGGTTCATTTAAATAAAAAAATTAAGTGCAAGTCCATTAGCATACACCATACTACTGCCACACATCAGCATCCAAGGTCAAATGGCTTTGTTCTTTCTAGACATTTATTTGCGATATATCGAGAAGCCTCTGTTCATAGATCCATCATTTTTAACATCACTGACCCTCTCGATTCCAGGGTTATTGTGGAGGTCATCATTAAGAATCTACCACGGTGCGTTGACAATACTCCCCCAGGATTTTATTTGGAGTGTTCGTATAATTGTCATATTACTTTGTGCAGTGCACCCCAATAGCTGTATACCTTAGGTAAAAATGGGCATTAGTACTGTTTTTTTTATAACAGCAATTTATTATGTACACTAGGATGAGAGCATCGGTCCATCTGCCAATATAGCTTTCTGAATTCGATTTATAGCTCTTCTTTTTTCTTCTTTACGTGTTCTTTTCATTCCACCTTAATATCTAAAGCAATAATTTACTTTAGATGCTTAGCTGAGTTGGAATATGGGACTGTATATTGATTTATCATGAACCAGTCGCTTGTCATTTTTTGAAAATTAAGTCAACATAAATGAACTTAGTTTCGTTTGAGACACCATTTTTTAGTCCGATTCCCAATAGAATTTTTGGCTTATCATATCTTTTATTTTTACAACCAAGTTTACAACTGTCTAAATTGTCTGCGAATGTGGCAATGACAGTTCCTTCTGTGAGATGTGCATTATGTGTATATAGTAGATAAAGCAGAGGTCCCAACACAATTCCCTGCGGAACCCCACTTTGATGTTATTGAGATTCGAAGATTCATCTTCATTTTAGATCCTGAAATATCTATTGCTAAGGTAAGATTCCAGTATTTGACAATATTGCTGTGGTATCATCCCTTGCAGTTTATTATTCAATCCATCATGCCACACCTTATCGAAAACTTGCGAGATACATCTAGAAATAGAGGACTACAGATTCTCCAGTGCATTTCCGATTACGTCTCCATCAATCAATCGCAGAGAGCTTCGTTCTAAATCCAAACAGATTTTGTGGAATTAGATTCCTTCCATCGATTATTTTTATGAGCATTTTCTTTAATAGCTTTTCAAACAGTTTAAAGAGGACTGCGAGCAATGAGATTGGCCTATAAGACTTTACGTCAGTAGGTTCTAAGCCTGGTTTTAAGATAATGATGACTTCAGTAATTTTCCAGGATCGCGGTACATGTTTCAATCGGAACGCTGAATTTACGAGGATTTATGGATTTATTAACTTGCGCAGGTTTGTCAGCACATTATTTTTTTTTTTTTTTTTTTTTTTTGTTCTCGCCCTTAGGGAAAGCGACCCGTTCAACGCACAGCGTTACGGATGGTTTTAATCGATTCTTTGGAATTATGTTCATCATTGACAAGCAAAAAAATTACTGCTAGCTGAAAAGTTTACGAGATTTCGATTTTTGAATGTTCAGCCATTTAATGCTACCCTTTAGGGTTAACAAAAATTGATGCCGAGCTTTTATGATCATCTAGTACCCAAATACGATTTTCAACGCAAGTTTCATGAAGTTTGGTCAAGTAATTTCGAAAATAAGCTGAGGACGGCGGACGGACGGATTTTTTTTTTTTTTCGATTCTAGGATCCACGTGTAAACCAACAAATGTTCGGAGGGGGGGGGTTAAAAATTTGTTTCTTGGTCGATTACATAGGTTTATTATTGGAAATAATACTCGTAAACCAAAATAATCTCGAGGATCAAACCTTGGCGTCTTTCACCAACCCAAAACTCGTTTATGCAGAGTTTGGAATAACAGAGTTTATGCAAACAGTTCATAAAATGATTCGCTTAAATATTGGGCAGTTTGAACACCGGGACAATAAATCAGCTAATATTATGACCTAATCTACAGGAGATTGCTTTTTAACGTCCTATCATCATCTAATATACGTTATTTTCCGATCACCCTATGTCAGTTTTGTATAATAATTTATAACTTAATTTAATTAAAAGTCATTTAAAACTTACCAGTCCGAAGGAAGCTCCAGGTGAGATTCAGTAACTTCGAAGACTTTCAGAACTGTTGGATTCGCGAGTTGGAATCTTTACCAAAATCCGCCGTCGGATCTTCCTTGGGCATCTTCGAAGGACGTCCGTGGAATTAAATATATATCCAACTTTCAAATGGGATGCATTCATTTTAAATCAAAACTATGGATCAAAATCAACTATAAATTAATAAAAATTAAAAAATAGGTGTTGGTACACTGCTATATTGCTCGATACCATTGTCATCACGGGTAACAGAGATTAGCAAGTGTAACTGGCCGGATTTCGGGAGATTAAGCTCAAGCCACCTCAGTCGGGGTTTAAACTCGTCCAGCAGGTGAAAAATGTTTAGTTTAATTTCCATTGTTTTTTAAATTAAACCCGTTCAAGTTTTTGGTGAAAGTAGGCCATAGACGTGTACGAACAAGATTAAGGATAGAAAAATGTGTTGAAGCGCCTTTCATGGTCACAGTAATAGTACATACTCTAATATAAGAGGTTTATAAACCTCTTGCTATCTTTTTGGACCTTAGTAAGGCATTCGACACGATTTCGCATAGCTTATTTTTAGACAAACTACATAAGTTTGGAATAAAATGTGCAGAATATAACTGGATAAAATCTTACCTCGATAATAGAAAACAAATGGTCAAGCTACATGGTACACTGAGTTCTTCTGTTAGTAGTACATTCTTTGGGATTCCTCAGGGCACGGTCCTGGGCCCTATTTTTTTCGTAATGTATGTCAATGAATTAAAGCTCTTGGATTTCCCAGGTGAGCCCTTAATGTTTACAGACAATACAGTGCCTTTTTTTAGCAGCGAAAAGTGGGAAACTACTTACGCCCTTGCTGGGAGAGGTCTGCAGATCGTGAATTCGTGGCTTATTGCTAATAAGTTATTTCTCAATTTGAAAAAAACAGTTTACTAGCCATTCCATCTTTCCAAGCCTCGTGATATGATTCCACCCATCCCCGACATCCTTGTCCATACAGCAGATTGTGATTTGTCCTTATGCTTATCATGTCCTAAAATAGGCCAATGCTCTGATGTTAAGTATTTCGGCATATTTTTTGAATCAAGTATGAAATGGCAAAAACAAATGGCCAATGTTAATAAAAACCTACGGAAGCTTATATATGTTTTTGCCAGATTACGATCAGTGCTGTCCAGATCACTTCTTAGAATGATCTACTTTGCTCTTGCCCAATCAATAATTCTTTATGCTTTGCCTGCCTGGGGAAGTGCTTGTGCCAAGACACTGAAACCGATAATTTTGACTCAAAAAGCCCTTATTCGAATAATTCCAATAGTAGCTATTTAGTTACTACCCAACCTACCCAATTTAATTAAACTTGGTTCAATTAAACAGATCTTGAAGGAGGGCTCTTTTAATTTCCCGCAACACCAGACCCCTACACGATTTCAACTGTCGGGGCACATGGTACTCCCTAAATACCGCACAACTGCAGCGCAAAGTATCTATACGTACAAGGGCATAAAAGAGTTTAATTTGCTTCCGTGGAATTTAAAAAATAAATTATTTGATCACCCTCTTCTAATTAATAAGTTGTTGAAATCCTTCTTCATTAACAATATTGATCAATAATAATAACATTGGATTAATTTATTACTAGGAAAATAGGAAACGTAATTTGTATGCTTTTATTTCTTGAGTGTACTTATTTATTTCTTGAATTATAGGAAACGCCAGTTGTATTTATTTATTTCTCGATTCGTAAATAAATAGCTCGTCAGCACGACTCTTCTCCCTAACACAGGCTTTCGCCCACATAGGGGAATAGTTTCTGTTGTATTTTTTGAATTTGTACATTGTGTATACATTTTTACTTGATTGCGAAGTACAACTTTTTTCATTTCATTTCATTTCATTTCAATACAAGAAATACAAAAATCTATAAATTTTGTTCCCAATTACCCCACCTAACCCTAAATTGTGCGTTTTCGTCGGTCACGTAATAAATGAATAAATTCAGTTAAAAAGTCTCTATTTAATCATTAATCAACAGATCTCAAATAAGCTGTTCATTGTTGATGCGTGGCTTCCGTGGTTTAGGAAGGCGAGCTTCAAAAGTGTTTACTAGTCATGAAGTGGACGTATGTTCGCTGTGGGTGTTTAAACTGAACTGTTGACTTTCTCAGTTTGCCTGTTGACTCGTCAAGACTACTTTTCCGCTTGGGGGTTCGCAGGCCTTTTTTTCCGGGAGAGAACCGAGGTGGGAATACGTGGAAATGGGAACACCCACCTATGCCGATTGAGAAAAGCATGAGGGAGAAATACGTGGAAATGAAATCAGATTGATTTAGTCCTCTGTGTTTGTTCTCACGAACGCCCGCAAATTAAAACTCTATCAAAGATTGACCTTTTAGTACGCCCTCCAATACATATAAAATTCGCTGTTGATGGGGGATTTCCCCCTGTAGGTACATTTATAGCAGAGTCGTGCTAAATCTTACTCATGATTATGATTAAGATTTTTCATCACAAGAATGCGTTTTTGTGATTGAATAAGATTAAATTCGTATTTTCACGTAAAAGTATGGCTGAAATCATAATCACAGAGTATGACTAAGAATAAATTCTTAATCACAGAAATCCATGAGTAATCCTAGAAATGTGTGATTAATCGTAGAAAAATTGTAAGAAATACTTAGAATCGGTGACTAATCTTGGGCGAATCGTGAGAAATCTCAAAAAAATGTAATAATCACATCAATCGGTTATTGATCTCAAAAGTAGGTGGTTAATTACAGAAATCTGTGATTAATCACAGGAATCTGTGAATAATCATGGGAAAATTGTGGGAAATCTCAGAAATCTATTATTAATTACAGAAATCTGTGATTAATCATAGTAAAATTGTAAGAAATACTTGGAGTCGGTGACTAATCATGGGAAAATCGTGATAAATCATAGAATTTGTATAATAATCAAAACAATTGGTTATTGATCACAGACATCGGGGATAGATTAATTACAGAAATCTGTGATTAATCATGGGAAAATTGTGAGAAATCTCAGGAATATGTGATTGATCACGAATCTTTGTGATTAATCATGGATTTCTGTGATTAAGAATTCATTCTTTATCATACTCTGTGATTATGATTTTAATCATACTATTACGTGTGAATTTGAATTTGATCTTATTAATGATCACAGAAACGTATTCCTGTGATTAAAAATTTTAATCATACTCATGAGTAAGATATTTCCCAACTCTGATTTATAGTATTGTAATTCGAAAGTCATGGTTCATACTTGTGTAAGAATGAATTTCAAAAGTATCAGTATAAAGTGGTAGCCCATCTGACTCTAAACGAGGATATGATAAGATAGTAGTTAAATCTAGGATAGTAGTAATAACTCACCAACAGACAGATTAACTTACTTTTCCAACACCTCTTCCTTTCCCCTTCTCTCCATCCCTCAACTCCACTTCATTTCACTTCTTCTCTTTCCATCCTTCCTGCCCCTCTCCACCACCTCTCCTCCTTATATCCTCCACTGACCCCTCTGTATAAACTACTGAACTATTTCGACGTCCTGATGATGATGTCTTTGCACCGAAAGCACTCACCCCCGGTACTCGACTTGCTAGTGACGACGGATTCCTCCGAAAGGTACATAAATGATAATTTTACTATTACTACTAGCGGAAATAACCCTTTAGATTTAATACCAATTCTGAAATATACGAGTCAGGATATGAAAGTAACAAATAAATTCCTCTTGTACCAAATCTATCGAAGGAGTTTCGAGGGCAGTACGTGAACTTCTCTTGTTGCAGTTGAGAGTTGAATGAGTGACTTGAAAATCAAAGTTATCAATCTTATGTACTTGTTATGAACCTAAAGATACTCTAGAAAAACCTACTTACTTAGTTCAAACTCTGATATTAAGGGGTACAGAGAACTGACCCTGTACATAGAACTTATTACCATACATAGAATTTACTCATAAAAGGCAAGTAAAATATTGAAACACGAATATTGTCAATCAACTTATGTCTACGTGCAAGATCTAACAAAGCAATGGCATCCTCACCACAGCACTACATCCTACAGCACTATGCTCTGGCTTTAAAAAAAAGCCTATTGAACCTTCTCACAAGGTGATGAGAAATCGAAGTTATTAGAATTTCACGTTTACCAATGCACACTGGCTACCACTGAACCGATGGCAATGGAAGTTATTTGGTACCATTTAGAAGCTAACCTGCACAATCCCTAAAAAATTGGAAATAAAAATTTTTTATAATTCTTGGCGTGACCAGACACACAGATCGGCAGACAGACAGACAGACACGGAACCAAAATTGATCAGGGAGCTTTGAAACTCAACAACCATGAGGAAATTTTGATTTTGGAACTCAACAATTGTTTTGACTTTTCGCTCGAACACAAAGCCTACCTTTGGTAGTTAGGGAGCAAAAAATTTTGCAAATTAAGCAGTACCCAAGTGGAAAACATCTAGTGTGAGATACTCAATATTTTTCCTACTAAGAAAACTCCTATTACTCAAAACGAATTTCCATGGTTGGTTTCCATTTTGCTAACTTTATCCAATTAAAAGCATGAATCGACAATTCTGTGCGTTCCACGCATCGATCAGTGACAAACATGAAACTCCGGATACTGTTTAGAAACAGAAATGTTTTTCACGAGGATGTCCCGTTACTGTTTCGTTTTTTCCAAATTGTTCTTCTCGGTGTTCATTTGTTAGTTCTCGACTTGTTCTTGAAAACTCGTTTCCGTCTTCTGTGAGTGGACTCGTGCTGGTGTTTTTTGTCGGGATCACCGGGAATTTCTTCGGAAGGCCCTTAGTGGAAGAAAAGACTTTTCTTTCTCCGATAGCCACGTTGAGAAAGCAGAATCTTTGACCGAGCAGGTGTGTGCTCACCAGTTTTTCTCTCACTCTCAACACGGTAACAATATTGATAATTAGAATGTTTGAATAAGACTTCCTAATAATGAAACATAGATTATAGTAATTTGACAAATCAATTGGCATTGATATTCAAAGTGGACCTTATACAAGGTATTAAAAAAGTAGGTACATAAGTTATGTGGACTAGAAAGATTTCATGGCATAGCATGTAAAGAGGCAATTGATTACAAATTAATTCATGGAATTTTTTTTTTTTTTTTTTTTTTGTCATTTTCTCTATCATTTGAAGTTGATCGACATTACTTCAAATCCATGGGTTTTGTTCGTTAGAAAAGTAGGCGGTTGGCAGTGTTCCAAAGACATATGGCACCAAAACTCCACACGATAACTAGGTAAAACAAAAAACTGTAAACTATTACACAATGTTAATTATAGCAAGTACGGGTGAGCCTTTTGAATAGATCATCATAATTCCTGTTCATATTCTGAACGAACCAGCCGTTTCCCGGAGGAGTGTCTCGACGCAGCACGGAGCGAGGGTCAACTAACGCTTTTGAAGCAAATTCTTGAACTATTTACGAGTTTAAAAATTTCCCACTTCTTCACATCTTGTGAGCATCCAGACCACCAAACTATACACATCAATCTGATTTATATGTCAACTAATCTATATTTTACTAAAAGGGTTGATTTAGTACATTTTCATTCATTTCACCACCTATCACTCACACACATCATTCTGATCTATTTGTTCAACTGGTCGTTAGGTAACTGATTGATAAAATCAATATCGAAAAATAATAAGGGTGATAATTGAAAAACTAGTACTAGTTCTACCGCGATCTGAGCTGCGGCGAGACACTCCTTTTTTCCGGTGGGTAACTTGCTAATAAAATAATTATTACGAGTAGATACATTTTCATGTTGACAATCCATTTTTCCCATTCCCAATTTCCCTTTATTTTTCACACTTAAAATGGTGAATTATGGTGGTTTAAATTAAGGGCCGGTTTCACCAAAGCTTTTTAATCAACGTTTACCTACTAGGTAAACTGGAAATCCAATCAGCCGAACATCGATGTTCGGTTTCACCATCTTCGGTTCAGATAAATCAATGATTAAACGCGCGAAATCGACAATTAAACCAGCCGTCCGAATTAGGATAGTTGGGCTTTCCATCAACGATTATTACCAGTTCTTTTCGCAATCATTATTTACATGGCAGAAATTCTGTTTAGCTATATTTTCCTACATATCCAACAACCTAGCCAAATTGGATTGATCAGAGCATCGGTGTTTGAGGACGAATTTGACGAGGATGATGAAAACTTTACTATTCGCCGTCCCTGGTCGACTTTCAAGATGGTCCCTAGTACAACTTGAAGATAGCATCGAATACACAAGTTCTAGATAACTGCATGCATTAAGGAATACGAATGCAGTTGTAAAATAGTGTTATAAAATAGCCTACGGCACATTACGCCTAGATGATGTCAAGAACAACATGCCTAGATAGCATTTCCGAAGTTATGGGAGATAGAAACATAAAAGTAGTGCAACTTGACCATAATATATTATGAGAAAATTGTAGCCTGTTTCGTACTTGTTTTTGAGTTCAAATAATTATAATAATTACGCAGTGGATCCTACTTTAGAATCTCGGATTATGCAGTGGCTACAGTTAGCTATCAAATCTATCGAATACATACCAATAATGTATGTGAGACTGACTCCCGAAATTCCCAATGAAGGTTACTGAAAATCGTGTTTGGATGGAGTATTCCAGTGGTTCGAACTTTGCATTTTTGACATCAAATTCGAATCGAGCAATCTTGAAAATCCCCTTATCTTATCAACTCTGCACTAGTTTCGAAATGATGAGGAAGTAGGGTTGAATGTTAATTTCGGAGCCGACAAAGATTTGAAAAAAAAAAAGTAAAGGACCAAATTATGCTATCAGAGAGGCAAAAATGGAAGTATTGAAAATTTCAGGTAGGTAACAGCAGTTCTCTCACTTTTATTTCGTTATCACCCTCATTTATGGCAAATGCCTCCTTGATATCGTGTAAATCAACGTTTCAACTTTAAATCAAAGTTTTATGGTCTTATGGTTTTATCGGAGTTTTACATTGATGAAACCGGTTTGTTTTAAATCAACGTCCGAATCTCTGGTTCAGTGAAACAATGATCTGCTTTGACCATGGCTAGAGATTTTTTATGAAACCGTCCATAAATGTAAGAAAAACAAAACTGCCGTTTAATTGAATGGTTGATCAGGTTTATTAGCCTAGGCTTATTATGGTAGGTTTTTAAGATCTTCATCATGCGATGCGTGAAAAATTTGGCCAAATGTTGTGAATTTTGGTTGAGTTGTTGGAAGGATTTTATTAATCCCATTTTCACAATCCATATAGGTATCTTGAAACCAATACCAACACACAATGAGAGGAGTCAAAAAATGTATGAATTCTTTGTCAATTAGGAACTGAAAATAATAAACTAAAATTATCTAGACTGAAAATCCAGACTACAAAACGAGATTTTAGATTTTTGATAGTGAAATTGTTATTCTAAAGAATTAAGGCCTCATGGCTACCACAGTAACGAGTTATTTGTAAAAAATTGAGGAGGTGATTATCTAAAAAGTTTAGCAAAAGGTATCAGTATTTTCTCATTTTAGTCGGGTAAGTCTAATAATTTTCACGATAGATGGGCCAGGTGATTTTTAAAGCACTTACGAATCGCTTTACCTGTACAAAGTGCCAACGTAGGTTTATCAGATGAGAAAATCCGGTGGATTAAACCTCTCGTAACAAGAAACCACCGGCAGAACTACGCTCCAATTTCTCTTCGCTCACATCAAGCCAGCACGTCTGTTGACGACCCGACCGAGCGTGATAGTTGTTCAATCAAGTCACCTCCGCTAAATGTTGACGTAGCGCGTACTAATCTCAGTTTTATCATTCTAACACAAATTAGAGCCTTACTGCTAAGCTCAAAACGTAACGCAGATAAACTAACAATAATAATAGTACACTGTATGTTCTGATGCTAATCTTGTCAGAGATGTACACAACCTTTTACATGCTTGGAGATTTATCGTGATGTTTATGTGAAAATAGTTACTTATGGGTGTTTCACAGATAAGTGTGTCAGTTGGTACTTTTATGAAGTGGAAATAGCTCCGGAGGAGAGTTACTAAGAACTAAAAATAATTACTCAGGAGAGAGCATATTATGAAGCTTCGCATTCATGTTGACAGGAAATCAGTATTAATAAAGTTTTGTTCGTTACCTCTCAGAATCGGCGTTACATCGGTGTAACTGTGTGACAGAATACCCGTTTTTTCTCTCCACAAAAATTAGTGACGAATATGCAAAAGGATACAAATAGAAATAATGTTTAACCTCCAAAAAAATTTGTAGTTTTACATTTTAATATACGTAGATTGCAAACATAATAATAGCTAATCCGTTCGAGCGGAGATTTTCTCCCAAACAACTGGATCAAACTTTATGAAACTGTGATAAAAAGCTTTATCGAATTCGGATTAGAAAAATAAATTAATTAAGACATATCAACTAAATCAGCCGATCAAAAGAACTGAAAAAATCCAAGAAATGTGGAGATATTCCCTCATTAATAAATTTATTCAATAATTAACCTTTTTAATCGACCAAGAGAAAAAAAATGTTAACAACCTCAAAATTTGTTGGCTTACGTTTTAAGATACGCAGATTTCAAAAACGATATATAAAAATTCCGTCTAACTTGAAGTTTTTTCTCCAACTACCGACTGAACCAGACTTTATGAAACTTGGATTTTCAAAAATTGATTGAGACTATCTAGCTTTTCTGACTATTGACAAATCAGCTGATAAGCAGAACTAAAAAATATAAAAAAATAAAAAACAAAGAAGAAATATTGAGGCATTTTTTCATCACTGCGAGAAACGAATGAACGGCAATGACTTCAATGTTCTTCCATTAGAAGTTCTTTTGGACTGCAGCACCTATAAGAAGTCGCTCTAGTTCTAGCCATCAGCCGACAGGTTGCGCTCAAGCCCACGATTCAATGCTGGCACTTAGTCACCCTGGCTGCCACTTAGTCAACCTGAACCACGTTAGTATCCATAGTGGTTTTTTCTTCTCTTTTTAGAAGATTTTCGTTCTCGCCATTTGCATCTCACTCGCAAGTATGTTGCTGGTGAGTTGACGTCAAATATATTCCACTGGGTGAAAGACGAATAATTGTGAGTAACCTGCAAGTCCCTGAAATGCAATGCAAACTAACCAATATTGTCTAAATGTAAATAGAAATAGGAGAGCGTGTTCCCAGGGATGCAATTAGCGCCTGCCTTTCACCCTCTTCAGCTATCTCCTCCCAAAACGCACGCAAATACTGAATAAATGGCGAATGATGATGACAACCGCTCCATCAAAACCTTCACTGGAACGATACTTCAGTTGAAGCAGGCGGACGGACCTCCGGAACCTGGGGATCAATTGAAAAAAAGGGGCGAGTAATGTTATCAGTGAAGGGACGGGCGTGGGAAAGACAGGAACGAGTTTGACGGGTCGAAAGTTGACATGCGCGAACCCCTCGCCCCTCGCCAACCATCCGCGGCTCTCTTCGTATTGAATGATAATCCGCGTTATCACGACTACACCACCTGTTGGGCTCCTCTTCCAGGGGCGTGAATGCATCACAATAGCCAACCTTCGTAACGAGATAATTGTCCCCGGCGCGACGGCTCCGTTACAAGACCTGCTATGCAACGTTTCTGTACACCAGGTCCGAAGCGAGTGTTGGATCAGCGATTTGGGTGCGATTCAAAGCCATTCAGGGATTGAAATGCAGTGAAACCTGGAATACATTACTGGTAGGCCCTTCGAAGTGCATAAAAGCTAAAACTTGATTAGATGATGTACAATCGGCATCATCACTCATAATGATCAGTTATTGATTTTTACAGAGCAAAAATGATGCCTTTTACCATTTTTGCTTTCTCACTACCGAAGTTAGGGAAACTTTGTGAGCGTGCAAGATGTCGATAAAATTTTTTACTAAAAAATCTAAATTACCTCTTGTTTTTTGTGTAATTTGAGCTTGCTAAACAATTTTGGTTTCGCTTCGGTCTGTTTGTCGGTGTAACTGTGCCATTTCCATGTCACGCCCATAATTATACCAAGATTTAGTGAGGTTTTGATGCAACTGCCAGGGATTGTGCGGGTTAGCTGCTAGATAGCACCCTGTGCTTTATATGGTTGACAGATCAATAATAGTGTGTGCGCATGCGCTAACATTGAATTCTTATAGCATCAATTTCTCAAGATCAATTGGTCCGATTTCGTTCATACTCTCTGGTTGGTTGTTTATAGATTTCAGGAAGGTGCCCAATTAGTTTTATTGCGAATAGTTAAGTAATAAATATTGCATAAGCGAAAATTCAAGTTGTTTAATATAAGTACGTGAAACTCCTAGACTAATCGACCGATTTTGATGAAATTTTGAGGAATTTTGTGGGTTAGCTTGTAGATTGTTACCTACAAATTTCATTGCCGTACAAATAATAGTAGTGTGTGCACATGCGCAACCATGAATTTCTGATAATGTCGATTTGGTCGTGATTGGTTCTTTAAACTAAATATATACGTCCACGTTGCGATTCTTGCGAGGAAGCTTTACTGCCCACGTAAAATGGCAAACGTTTTCATTAAAACTACTTTTTTCAAAAATGTGTGGAATAAATTTCAAGTCTGAACGCTAAAATAAAGAAGCATTGTGCTTATTCAGCTGAACAGTTTCTGTGTTCATCACTTCTACCCACCAGCCCGGTGGCTGGTGTCTATATTTCGAACTTCATTTTCAACTTTATATATCAGTAGATGTTTTGTTTGTGTTCAGTTATAATACATTTTTCCTAATTGAAATAGTGCCACTTATTTATCTGAAATTCTATAGCGAGGCTAGAAAGGAAACTTATAATAGGGGAATATTATTGTGACAAATCGAGAGTTTCCAACAATAAGAGTGGAGAACAGTTGTCAACGGGTAAAAAATGGGGTGCTTACGTTTCCTTAGCAACGAGTTGTTTTTAAGTAAAAATGATTCGCTATGTAATTCAAGTGCGTTCGAGGTCAGCTGACACCTCTTCACTCTCACAGGAATTATGTTCAACTTCTGTTGCTAAGTGAGAGATGGAGTGGATATCAAAGGTGCTACAATACATAGCCCACTCTGGAGCGGTGCTTGATGTGACGTCACAGCGCATCTGGGTTGGTTGTGACGTAGTTTCCATGTAGAATTAGTTAGATCAAAGACCACTGCTGTCACACAAGCTCTCAAGCAGTGACTTTGAAGGGATAGATGCACTCAGCAACAGGATCTTGAGATGATGAAGTAATCTACAAATTAATGATCCTTTGTGAGTGACAACAAAATCCAGCAAGAATTTGTTGGGTTTTGTTCCAAGATCCTCAGATTCCAGATATATAATTAACAAAAATCTGTCTATACTCCATCCATCACACACACTCGCTGTGCCGTTAGCAGTCCTTTCATACTACTAGATTTTTTCTTTGACATAAATATGTCTCATGGCTGGGGGTCATTCCAAAATTTGCATGATACAAAAAATGTGATGTTGTTTGGCGAAACTTCGTCGTGAAAGAGACTTGAAATGTCGCATGTAGCCTCCTTAGGACTTGAACTTTATGCAGAATATGGCCGGGATCAGCTGAGTGGCTCCGACAGATAATTTTATTTTTATCACTGCAGTTTACTTTTTTTTCCACGAATTAAATCATATATCACTCTATTCAAATAACTTAATTTCTCCCTTACTGCAAAAACATACATATTATCCATCACATCATTAGTTGTTTTTTTCATTTTTTTTCAGTAAGGTAGAAATAAAATTTGATCTTTGTGTGTAATTTTGATGGAATTTCAAATTACATTTTTAGAAGCCATATATTTAGAAATGTTAGCACCTCTTTTGACCAACCTCTTGAGGTAAAATTTAAAGGTATTAAATCCAAAGGGTCATTTCCGATAGTGTTAATAGTAAAATTATCAAGTACATACCTTTCGGAGGAGTTGTCCGTCGTCAGTACCAAGAAGTAAAGTACCGGAGGCGAGCGCCTTCGATGCAAAGACATCACCATCAGGCCGTCGAAACCGTTCAGAAGTTTATACAGAGGGGTTAGTGAAGGAGATAGGGAGGTGGTGGTGATAAGGGGCAGGGCGGAGGGGAAGAAAAAGGAAAAGGTGTTGGAAGTAAGTAAATCTGTCTGTTGGTGCGCTATTGCTACTATCATATGTCAATGATATTAACTATGATTATTTGGGCAATTATATTTATCTAATTGAAATAAAACTAATTTTCTTTCAAATATTAGGACACACAACTACATTATACCTATTTTCTATATGTCTATGAGATATGATTATAATCAAATCAATATATCTAGGCTTCCAATGAAAATTTACGAAACACTCTGTGCTCTTTTATAAATCAAGAGTTCCTAGGTCACTTGGCTACGTGGCCGTCAATGTGTTCGTATGTCGGGATTTTGCGTTTTTTCATCAGTCTGGTAAGTGATGTGAATATGGTGTCTGGTGTGGTGTCAAATAGGTTTTTGTTAATGATGCGTTCATCGAATTCATGTTGTTTGTACATTTCCAATTTTTTAAAGTATGTTGAGTTTACGACTTTTCTGTTGTGGGTGTAAAAGTTTCAGATTGTTCGTGTTTGTGGCCATATAAGTGGTTAGCGTAATTGGATCATCTATTTTAAGATCGCAGATGTTCAGTTAATCTAGTTGTTAAGTTGCGTCCTGTTTTTCCAAAGTATGCATGTTTACAGGTGCATGTCAGTTTCTAAACTCCGCTTCTGTCATATGTGTTGAGTTTGTCAATGTCAGTATTTAAATGATTCCAAAGAGTATTGTCAGTTTTGAATGCAGTCGAGATTACTTACTTCTGGCGAAGATTGGCGAGTTTGTATGTCTCTGGTCCAGTATATGCGAAGGTGCATCGTCTTAGTAAGGTCCTTTCAGTTGTTAGTTGTTCGTTGCCTAATGGTTTTGGCTATTCGTAATTGTGGAGTACTTTATCAACGGCTTTGTTGGTGTAACCGTTGTTATGTGCAGTAGTATACATAGTGTTGAGTTCCTTGGTGTAATTTGGTTCTGAGAGTGCGATGGTTTTGAGTCAGTGAGTCATGTGTTTGAATGATGCTAGTTAGTGTTGTTAAGGGTGGTTTTAAGTATTATGTAACTTGGTATCAGTTGCGGACGGTTTTCTGTATATTCCGTATTGTAGTTTGTTGTCAGTACGTGTAATGGTGATATTGAGATTGATCAATGAGCGATTTCTCAGTCTCTACAGTATATGTTATCTTTCGGTGGATATTGATGAGGTCAGTCAGTATGTTATCTATGTTGTCTTGTTCTGTAATGCGTAAAATGTCGCCTACATTGAAAGCGCTCGACCCCGGTACTCGACTTCCAAGTGTCGACGGACTCCTCCAAAAGGTATATAAATGATAATTTTAAAATTTAGACAAACAGAAACTTCAAATCTTCAAACAATTTGTTTACTTTTTCTAGTCCTCTGTTGAAGTAACAGAACATACCTAGTCGAGTAAGGGAGATAAAAACTGAGTAGTGCTTTGGCAAGTACATTTGAACGATTGTCATGAAACAACATTATTACAAGAGGAAACCCTACTCAAATTATAGACGCTCATCCTATTAATATTCTGCAAGCTAACAATAGGATAAAATAATAAATGAATAAATAAAAATGAAAAGTAAAAAGCTATGGAATGTGAGTCACGTGAGATTGACTCTCAATTCACATGACCAGTCCACCAAGAGCTGCTACTAATTTTAGTGCATCATTTTACCATTTATTTGATCTCCCAAGATACTATTCGATAGACGAATTGGGACATTTAGATGGACGAAGGGTCAGAGAGAAGAGTGCCGACGAACCATAATTTTGGTCAAAGAAGAAAAAAGGCGCTGCTAATTATTACGTGAGGGTGTATTATTTCCATATTAGATAACCCTTCTATATACGCACATCACCGGTTGATTATTAGGAATACGAATACGATAGTTTTTGAACGAAACCTGCGGTACTACATTACTATCCAAAATAGAAGTAGGTACCTACCGAAAGGAAGAAAATAAAATAGAACACCAATAATAATTACATTATAATACTTGTAGTTTTTTGTATAAATAATTGCATATTATAATTTAGAAAAGTATGATATTAATGCAGATGTGCAAACATATATATATATTGATGAATAAGCGTTGTTATTATAAGACGACATTGGATTCATAAATTTTTAATTGAAATAAGATTTAACTTTTACTTGGAATTTTTTCGCTTACGGCACTCTCCTACAATGAGTATTTCTATGTCACTGACTTTCCAATGATTCTAAACAATTTTACATCACGGTGGGCAGGAGGGCCACAGTGAGGGCAGGCCGAAAATTGGGGTTCCCAAAAATATATAATACATTTTTAGGGATCCCGAGTTGAATAGTGCTTTGCGGACATATTTTCTCAATTGAAAAATGATTTTTTCGTGAGAATCGCCACCTGCACTCTTCTATGATGAGTAATTCTACTTGAAACATTACAAAATCATAGACAAATAACTACCCATTGTGGGATTGCATGGTTTACATTTGAATTATCGGGATGGGATTTATATATCCTAATATATTATAGCAAACTGGTATGTATTGTTAAGGCGTTATCGTGCAAAGGGATCGAAATAAATGTGCTTATGTACCTAACTACCAGCTCAAGATAATTTAATTCTAATATATCAAATTTTTAAATCGTACTGTGAAGCTACAGCTATGATTATGTAGTATCTGGGTAAAAAAATTAATTATTCAATAAAATAATTTAAAAAATCTTAAATCTATGTACTGATTAAAATGCTTACCCTTGGTGTAATGTAGAGTTCTTTAGTGAGCTGAATGTAACGAAAATAACAGGGCGAAAATGGTGAATATAACTTATTTGGATACAGTCTTGTTGTTTCCGACTATATTATAAGTTACTTCTTACTAATAAACAAGTGTAGAAGGAGCCAGCTCGTAAGAAAATACCTTGGAAACAGGTGGCACCTGCTGTACATCGGGCCACTCGGGGAGTGGGTGCCTTCTCCCGGTCATAGAACCACATAAATACGGGTAAATCTTGCTCCTCCTCACCACTCTAGTTCAAAACCTCTGTTACTATTTCAACTTACACCAAACCTTTTCCTTCTGGACTATGGGTCGCTCGCGTTCCGGAATCAGACTTTCCGAATCCGCTCCGTGAATTCGTTCCGGGGGCAAATTTCGTCTATCCTATGTCAGTCACGGGTTTCTTCCGTCGTCATCCTCCTCTCAACCAGTCAGAAGTTTGTTCCGATGTGTTCTTCTGAATTTACCTCATCTCTGAGACCCAAGGATTTCTTCTGGACTTATTCTCGACTCCACATCTCAAGGGTTTGTTCTCGGATGTTCTCCTGGATTTACCAATCCTCTGTGAGCCAAGGACATCTTCCCGCCTCACTTTCCCCTTCACATATCAAGGGTTCGTTCCAGGACGTTCTCCTGAATTTATCTATACTTTTTGAGCCACAGGTTTCTACCGGCCTCACTTCCCTTCCAATATCTCAAGGGTTAGTTCTGGGACGGCATCCTTCTCTTCCTTCAAGCTCAAAGTCTACCAGGGCTTCAGTCAAGGCTCTAAAGATCTGAGTGCTTATTATTTCAGTTTCCTTCGCTAGACTGACATGATCAAATTCACAACATTCAAGTAAATTCACACAAAAATACCTCTCATTTTTCTTAACACAACAAAATTGTTAACTCGTCTAGACATCTCCTGCACCATTTTTTATTTATTAATTTTTTTAATATTTTTTTTTGGAGTCCCAGCTTGCCAAATAATTCGAGTGAATATTAACAAAATTTAATCAGTTGTCTTGTATTCTGAATCTTTCACTCCCTGAGTGCTGTATAAGTGTACAAATAATGTGGTTATGATGTGAATTGACTGAAACAAAACAATGACATTGTATGGATTGAATTTCGCTGATATTCACTATGTTTACAGCCAAGAGCAAAATTAAGCATCCAAATGATTGCACTTTAGAGAATGCACAATTTGCAACTCGAACGTGATCCTTATACTAGTTGGTCCACTCGCCAGGTTCCTCACTCCTCACGAAGTTTGAAAAACTCTTGGTCGAGTAAAATGTCATTGGCTTTGCTTCTTATTCACCATTATATTTAAAAAGAAACTATTAAAAGCGATAACAAACTCAATTTTTGGTTGATTGGACTAAAACCGTTGTCGCCGACAACTAACGTTATCAAGGACAACTTTCAAATCTTGTATAGTATTTTCAGTCGATTCCGTGTAGCGAAAACTGTTAAAAACGAAGACATACTCAATTTTTGGTTAATTTGATTACGATAGTCGTTGCTTACGAGAAATCGGATCGTGACTAAAAACTATACAGCCAATTAATTTCTGATTTCTTTACAGTCTACTTACCAAATTTCAAGTGGATAGCTTCAACGTTGCGGTCTATAGCAAACGCACGCAGGCTGACAAACCCCAGCCGAGTCAAACTCTCACTTCGTTCTTCGATAATTTATTAATCATACTGAAAGAGAATCTTGATTGATTTTCTATAAGAAGAAATAGTAAAAATTACATTGATTAGGATGTATATGTTGCCTGGTCCAGTAACGTTTCTGTGAAGTTCTGTGCTGTTAAACTTTTCCGAGAATACTGCTTTTGATGTGGAATCTCCGTGGATCCCTGAAATGTATTGATCTTTATAACCGCCTATAATGGTGTAAAGTGGGATATCTACACCGAAAAATAGTTTATTCTTCAGATTCATCATTCATTGTGCTCCATAACATCTGATGAAAGTAATATATCTTATTGTTGACACTTCAAGGTCACCATAACAAAAGGAAACCAAATGTACATTTTGGAGAGAGGTAAGAAGATTCTATTCATCGGAATTGGCTGCAGATCCGTATGAGCTGGCGCCCTCCCAAATCTATATAGATACCGGGGACTTTGACGATTCTTTGTTAGCCCCTCTTGACCTTAAAAAGTGACTTTCTCAATAAACATTGTTACGTCTTCTTTCTCTTTAAAGGAAGCTTACCACATTCTCTTCTTCCGTTCGAAGGAATCGCTCAAAATTCTCGTTTGAAGATCTCAATGCAAAGAGCTCAATAACTCCCTTGAGCGAGAAAGCCGGACTTCTTTTTTTAAAAGCAATAAACGCGGTTGCCGAGGCTCAGAGAGGATTCCGGGTCCCGACCTGGCTTTCCCACACCAGATTTTCTACCTCATGAAAATATTCCAGTGAACTCTCCCAAAGGGGCTGTTAACGGTGAAACAATGTGAAACACGGCGCTTACAACCTTTGGCGTCTATCTGAATCTCAAAGGCACGACGGTGCGCCTACGCAGTCTTCACCCCGCTGGGCTCTTTGAGAGATGGGAGAGGGCACTGGTGATTATGCCTCCACGATGAGGAGGAAAGTCGACTTGCTTATTCTCTCCGGTATTCAAAACTTATGGCTGATTCAGTAAAGGCAATGTCTTACAGGGAAAGTGTATATTTTTTTGTTACTCTTCGATGCCAACTACATTTCTGTGTAAAATTTAACGGGTCACAGTCGAAAAAACTCTATTTCAAATTCGTGGTGGCCGGATCGTAAAATACCTGTCGACTGAGAAAAAGTTTTCACTTTCGGACGAATATAAATCCCGAAAAAGAGTTTTCGACTAATCCCAGCTCAATAGAATGGCCCATTCTGAAGTAAGCCAAAAACACATTTTTTGAGGGGGAAAAAAATCTATTTCCGCGTCTTTAAACAAATGGTTGTCCAAATGGTCTCTTCCAAGGGTTTACAAAATCGCATAAGTCATTAAAAAGCTGAGTTCATGCTGAACAATTTGAAAAAAAAAATCTTCAAAATGGTCCAATACTTGCAATTTTACAGCCAAAATTTCACTGAATAAAGATTCATGAATGCGTATCGTCATTGTAGTGACTGCTAGTCGGTTTTTTGGAGGCTTGGCAATGCGAGACCAGCGTCTTGCAAGACACGTTTCGAGTAATAATGTGAAGCCTCGAGCCAAAATTGAAAGTTCTAGTAATCAGCCTGAAGAAACTCATGATGACGTTAACGAATATCATACGGATATTTGAAAGTGAGCAGTTTGATTCATACATGATTTGGATATAACTTGAACGAGTATTAGTAGCAAACTGCTTCTCATACACCCAACAACAAAATATAAATTGTTCTTAAATTATTTTATCTTAATCGATATCGGTAGGTCTGCTGCTACTGAATATAGTGCTTCCTCCTAATAAAGATATAAACACTGTAACCAAGTACCTACAACTCTTGGTATAGGTTTTAGTGAAATTCCCGTATCTTTTTTATTACTCCGGCTCGCTACGCTCGATTTGTGGTTCGCTCGCAACGTGTGGCATGTAGGGAATATTGCTGTAAAGTCTGGCATGTAGGATATGTTGCTCGCTTCGCTCGCAAAGTCTGGCATGTAGAAAATGTTGCTCGCTTCGCTCGCAAAGTATGGCATTTAGGGGATGTTGCTCGGTTCGCTCGCAAACGGTAGATCTCTAAGGGTAGGTTTAACTTGTGTAGGGGATGCTGCTCGCTTCGCTCGCAAACGGTAGATCTCTAAGGGTAGGCTTAACTTCAGGGGATGCTGCTCGCTTCGCTCGCTTGAGGAAGTTATACTGCCCACCCAACAGACGTTTTTTTCAGTTGGGAATTTTTACAAACAAATAAATCTTATAAAACTACGTGGAACCACGAAAAGTTTATTCGGGGATGTTGCTCGCTTCGCTCGCAAGGTATACCTATTTGTAGGACAAAGTCCGTATATTATTTGAAATGGCTCTCGCTTCGCTCGCAAGGTAGGTACGTAGGCATACCTGCTCGCCTCGCAATGTTGTGACATCGAACTACGTCAATTCTTGAGCCTTCTCTCGTCCACGGCAGAATATAATCGCTTTGCTCGCTTCTGCTCGCAATTTGACCGAGGTCTCGTCACTTTTTTCGATATCCGAATTCAGATTCGGCGGATGTATTTCGCCCGCGAAAACCGTTCCGAAAAACGTACCTTTATGGGGTATATTTTAATCGGAAAAAACCAAGTTTTTCGGCGGACCGAGAAAACGGGTCCGTACTCTCGCATTTTTTTGACGCATTTCCCGATACTGCGATCCGATCGCGCCGTCGTCTTCCTCGTTCAAAAACCTACGAAACCGGTATTTTTCCGGAATTGTCGACGGCCGTTTAGAGGGGTAGAGGATGCCCAAAAAGCGCACATAATTCTTACTTTCCCGCCCTATGGTTCGGCTGGGATTAGAAAATTTTAAATTTGCTCGCTCCCCCTATCGGAAAATCCCAAGAAGATCCCCCCACTCGTAGACTCCCCCCACTCAGCCCGTGCATAGACACGACAAACAAACAAACAAACAGACAAACGGAGTTTCATTCTTATTAATAGATAGATTACCTGAGTTAAAGCCCGAAATTGAAACCGCTGTTGAGAAATTAATGATACAGTCTAGTTCGTCACGACTTCATTAAAATATCTACATAAGGTATCCGTAATGATATAAAGGGGTATTCAAGTTGTATTTTTCAATCTTTTAGTTGAATGCACTCAGATGGAAATTTCCAAAAATGTGTAATATGTGTAGTAGGTACCTATCTGATCAAGAGAATGAGGTCCAAATGGAAAGTACATTTTTTAGGTTCTAGAATACTCTTTTAGTAACTAAACGTTTCAGAAAATTGTTGGCATCTTCAGATTTTGGTAAGTGCTAAATCTGGATTTGAGGTCAAACATACGAGTACAAAATTACGATCCTTATATACACCCTGTTTTTCGTATTTGGCATCTGGATACTCGCCCTCTAACTGTCTAGCGAAAGAATTTCTCCCTTTGAACTGACGACCGTCATTCAGTATTTGCGCCTCTTGCGAAATTCAATATTAAATCTACCGCCGCGACATCTTGGACCGGCCGCATTATAATGGGAAAAGTTCTGGGTCGTTATATCAAGAAAATCCGACGGGTTTCAGTTATTTGGGTGGGCAATGGTACAGGAAATGGGACGAAGACGGAACACTCCAGTAAAAGGGGGTAGTGGGGAGGAGGGGTAAATTGTAGGGGACTGGTTGTAACTTTGAAGAAGGAGGATTGTGTGAGTTCTCAACATTTCTGTCACAAACTTGGGAGGGTGGCGGACGTGATTTGAAAAGTCTGGTCCAGACCCCCACAGGCAGAGAACCAACCGATTGGCTTGCTATACCTACTCTATTTTTAGCGTTTATAAACCTTTGCCCTAGATCATGCCTGGAATGTTTTCTTATTCTTCAGAATGGTTCACCTTCTTTCCTCAGCTTTTTCACAATAATTTTTTAAAGGGAACTGAATAATGGAAACTTGTCTGCGAAAAATGAACATTTTTTTATTTCAATGTTGAAAATAAACATTGACCAAATATTTTTAAACAATATTTGACTACTCAGGGTTTGGTGTTTTAATCCAGTCTATGTCATATCAAAGTTCCCCTATCAGTTGATGATATCTACTCTAAGGTTAATCACAAGTACCACAATTAATTAATGTGACCGAGTATGTTGATTGACAAATTTCTTTCTAGTTCAATATAAAGATTACCAGATCTGCATCAGTTCTGAGCGAAAATGTATCAGCCATCTCCCAGGGAGTACAGCTGAGATCACCCCGAATTCTGGGTTAATCCCTTAAGCCATCTTGTCAGGCTCCCCAGACACTGCATAACCTGCCTCTTCGTATCTCAGCGAACAACCCATGAGCTGCAGGTATCTCTCCAGATTATGTGATCGTTCACATCTGGCAAGATTGTTTCCCTCAGATATTGAGATTGGAGTCGCAGTTACTCCGGTGACTAACTCTGGTGTGACTCAATGACCAACTCTTAAATACGACAGCAACAACTAACGCAGGTTCTGCAAGAGTCCCCTTGAGTATTGTTTTCTGTAGCTCAGGCGCTACATTGTCTGCCACTTGTCAATGGCAAGTTTATATATTTATATAAAACTGTGAGATTCTGCATCTCATTGGCCATAGTTCAATATTCTACTAAATTTGCTGAAATTCCTAGTATTTCACAACTTATAAAAGTGTTTTTCTTTGTTGTGTCACTGTTTTTATCCAACAATCATGGTGTGAAGAAAACTGCCAGTAACCAATTCGAGTAAAACACAAGCCAAACCATATTTTCTGGACAGCATCGAAATGCAAGAGAAATATTACTCCTTTATGAGCAGATGCTCCCATCCATCAATGGACCAAAGGCGTGCTTATTGACAAGGAAATGTGTGCGCAACACCAACGGATTTGATTTGCTTTGCAATTTGATTTGCTGTTGTTGGTGGAAAAATCCGTCCTCCCGGAATTGAGGATTTCTATTTTGAGTGAGGATTTTTTTTTTTTTTTTTTTTTTTTTTTTTTTTTTTTTTTTTTTTACCTCTCTGGAGTCTATGATTAATCGGACGGTTTTGTATGAAGAAGCAGGAATGTCCCACATACGTAGTTCTTCTTATGAGTATGAAAGTATCTTGAGATGTGGAGGGGAAGAGTGTACTTTAACCTTCCTGAAATATTAGGTTCAATAACTCCTGTAACGGCTGTGAACAGCTTTGAAACACTGTGAACCGTTGCCTACGGAAGGGAAGATCGGAGTGTGAGACCCCGTAACTATGGAGGATAAGGCCGTAGGCTTCGACTGGATAGGTTGAGACCGGAATACAAAACACTCTCTCGAATGCTGGATAGGAAGAGAAGAAAGTAGAATACACCGTTGTGAAGGGTTTTAGGTAGGATAGAGGTTTGATACGATCAAGTCAAGAATTGGTAAAATAATGATAGGGTCGGGCTTGGTACCTATACGGCCCTTGTCACGTGATGGTCACATCGTATCAACGTGTTTTCTGGCTGCTCGGGCTAGCTGGACCAGCGCGTATCAGTTTATTGATAAAAACTATTAAACGTAGGTGTATATCAGGGCCTGGACAAAACTTAATCGAAAATGTTCGAAATTTAAATTACGTAGTTTTCTATCTTACCGTTTGAATTTCTTCTCGATTCACGAAACCACGGCTCATTCGTTTTCTAGGGGATTCCCATTTTATAAGCAACTAAAGCTCATCATTCAATAGGGTCCCATTAAGACTCGTTTTTTCGCGGTATTTAACTACACTATACCCCCCCCCCCCCCTCCCTCTCATCGCACCCTTTTAGCCATTACGCTCTCTGAAAATTCGAAGAAGAAGCATGAGAGGCTCCCATTCAAACTTTAGAATCTTCAGAAGAATGAGAGAAAAAGAAATCACGTCAAGCACTGAGGGAAAGAGTTTGTTTATTAAAACTCGATCCTTTTGTGATGTCCGCAAAACCGCCCCCAAGGTTTCTGGACTCTCCACCTCCCACCTTTTAAGATCAAGTTTTTTTTTTTTTGCATGCATAAATCGACTTCTGAGGTTTACTTTCGCCCCTCTCCGGTCCCCTTATTCAAGACGGAGCCTTAATTATGGGACTATAAAAGGTTTCGTAACCCGTCTCCAGTAACGAGATCCCCATTCTGTTTAGGTCTTCTTCTCCTGGCTCCTCTTGAATCCCGAGTCTTGACCCCGTTTAGAAGTTTTCTCGGTTTAAACAGCGAAAACTCCCGCAGTAACGGGCTCATCCTTACTCCTTATTTCCTTATTATGAACCTTCAGGATGAATTTTCACCTTGTGGTTACCGTCTTCCTCTCCTTGCCACAGTATCTCTATACCCTCTCCTTCTCTCCTTCAAATTCTCTTCTCTTGAGAGTCTAAGGGGTTTTCTCCCTCACCATGATGCTCAGCGAAAAATGCGGCATTCGGTGAATCGTAGCTTCAAACTAACATTACAGCATCTTTCTGGTGAATACCACTCGTTCCATCTAAGAGAAAATTGTTGTCCAACTCAACTCTTCAACGAGCGATATTGCCTTTTAGCGAATTTTCGTAGAGAGTAAACTAGGTATAACAATGGCTCAAAAAATTTTGAAATCAACATTTTTGAAAAATTTCTCCATTGAAATCCGTTTTAAGACATTCTGAAACGAATCCTAGAGCTTAACGCGGTTTAATAAAAAAAAAAATTAAATAAAAATAAAATAAATAAATAAATATAAGATTTATTTATTTATTTATTTATTTATTTATTTATTTATTTATTTATTTATTTATTTATTTATTTATTTATTTATTTATTTATTTATTTATTTATTTATTTATTTATTTATTTATTTATTTATTTATTTATTTATTTATTTATTTATTTATTTATTTATTTATTTATTTATTTATTTATTTATTTATTTATTTATTTATTTATTTATTTATTTATTTATTTATTTATTTATTTATTTATTTATTTATTTATTTATTTATTTATTTATTTATTTATTTACTTTATTTATATGTGTCATTCCAGACGATAACTCTCCTTAGGATTGAGATAAAAAGTCCGTTCCTGCGCCAAAAAATCATGCTTTCTAAAGTAAAGGATGAGTTGGTTGGCCAGCACTTTTTGAATACAATAAATTGGACACATTTCCTAAAATGTACTTTTAAAAATCACTAAAAATCGCTAAAAACTACTAAAAATCGTTAAATTTATATTTTTTGGCAGAATATTGCTCAAATAAAGTTTATTTACTATAAAATAGATCATTCAAAAACATATGTACAAAATTTTCTGAACAATGTACCTACTTAAAATTCATTAAAATTTGCTTTAAAAAATCGATAAAAACTGCATAAAAGGTAAAAATTCAAAACCTCTATTTCAATAGGAGATTATTATTTAGAATATGTTTTTTGTCATAAAATTAATAGTTAACAATTTCCTTGCAGTCAATGAAAGTCAAGAACATAACCGTGACTTTTAAACGTAGTAAAAATACATTCTACTATTACATCTTTTACATTCTTTCAGGAATAACTTTTCTAGGCACAACCCTACTCATTATTTTAACATGGAACATGTTTTTGACATCATAACCCGGCAAAAAATGAGACAAAATTACCGTTACCTAACATTTAGTGCATTACGCTCCTATTTTCTGATCACCTAGCGCTTATAATCAAATCGTTGTTACAGGTGATTTATCTGACCGTATTATGGTAACCACTACGCAGTGCGTGGCCAACAATCTGAGGTATGAGCATGTTTGTCTTAATAATTGTTTACATGCAGGTGATCCTTCTCAGTTTATTTTGAAAACATGATTGCAACCACTATTAGACTGGAAGGAAACTTGAAAGTTGAAATTTGATAGGGAGACTCTAGGATATTAAGAGACAATTGAAATTATGGGCTCTTTCCTAATCAGCTGAGTGACCTAAATTCGCTTCTGTTCTCCCAAGATACATGTTCCATGTTCGGTCAAGATTTATTGCTTAGGACTAAATGTTTTAAGGAAATATTACCTACCTATTTAAAATTACATCATTTGCAAGAAGGTTGGTTGCTATTCAAAGAGTACGAATGGGGGTTGACATGCAAAGGGTGAGAAATTACAATATTCCTTCAGGTCAGCTCCGACAAGTTGAGGAGGGTCCGACGTCGGCCCACAATACAGTCACATTCTCCTCAGTGTTCACTCCAGTTCAGAAGTTTGCGAAGAGCGCAAAGAGCCGAAGTGAAAGGAAGCGGAACTAAGAGCAAAATAAGTAGAGAAACAAAAAACGAGGTCGGGAAAAAGGTTACGTCGTTGTATACGAGAAAGAAGGAACTTTGAGGCAACTTGGTGATGGATGTAGGATGTGGGGATTTGGTAAACAGCCGGCTGCCGTCTTTGGAGGGTAAAGACCTTCCGTTTAGCTGCACCTCCGTTAGCTCGTTGTGATGTATAAAAAAATGGCTTCACCAACTACTAGATTTTATTGCAGTGCAAGAACAAAGAATAACGTGAATAGTTCTATATTATTGTTGAGTTTTAATGTTGTGATGTCATGGTTCTGGTCCGAAACCGACCAGTGAGAAGTAGTAGAATGAAGTGGAATGTAGATGATCATAAACAGTGGATTAGTGATGCATGAAAATCATTAGAAATTTATTGTTGTCGCAATTGGGTATTCTTAGGGTAATGGCTAAAGCATGTTCACCCTGAGGTAAAATGTAATGTTGTATTATATGCCTCTATGTATTGTTTGGAATTTTGTCTTTTAGGATTGTTGAGGTTATAAATTTCTGTGTAGGCCACTCCACGAATGCGGCACTCTCCGAGCACTAATCGACTCGGCGAAATACCGAGCTACTCGCCCACGTACTCGGCGAGTGGCGAGCGCATTGCTCCACACATTCGGAGTTTGATCTGCATATGCAGAGCGGGGCAGATGCTCGGTACTTAGCGAATATTCGTCTCCATTGAAGTGGACAAAAAAATAACTGTGGCCGGAGCAACCTCGAGCACGAATTTTCGGTATTCAGTAAATACCAAAGGACTCTCCACACCACTAGGAAATAGGCGAGTATCGGCTAGGTACTTTGTGATACTGCACGTGTGGAGCCGCCTTATGAGGTTCATACTGACTAAACTAATAAATATTGTACTGACCAGAACATTGATAAAGAATGAGGTATGAGGGAGGAACATCCTAGCGACAGTGACTATCACCTTAGAACGAGAGAGGATTACTATCAGAGGATTAGAGAGGATTAGCTCTCAGTAGATACAGAATATAGGTAGGTGGGGTTCAGTGACTAGTACAGTTACTGTCCACCTCGCAGGAAAAAGGCATACAGGCTTTGGTGACTGCCGATTAATCACAGAATGACGATACAGTGAGGAGAAAAAGATAGGAAGGATAAGAGGCTAGGTTGACGAATTATAAGAGTTTAAGTTGATATAGATATGGGAAGTTCCTCCTTCTCGATTCTTGCAAATGCTACAATAGTTCCTGGGCACTTTGGCCTACAACTTTGGCTCTGGGTGTAGCAGGTTTACCGCTTCTACCCATTGTAGGGGTAACTCCCCATTTCCAACATCTCCTTGTCATATGGTAGCAGAGCATGGTTTCGAAAAACACCCCTTCACCCCACAAACCCCGCTATTATTCAATGTTCTGGCGTCCTCCCCTCCCCACCCTTTCAACGGCAAATGGGAAATACATCAAAGTTTTACCCTTCAAAAACGAAACATTTATCCCAGTCCTGCCTCTTTGGAGCCCTCTTCCACTGCCCCCCCCCCCCCCCCCCACCGCTGGGTTTTGAAAGCCTCGGAAGTGTAACGGATAGGGATAGTTTCTCCTTCTTGATTCTTGCAAATGCTACACCTTGGCATAGTTCCTGGGCACTTCAGCCTTCAGGATATCCTACGGGTGAAGCAGGTTTACCACCCCTACTCTTTGAAGTCGTAACTGCTCCATTTCCATCACCCCCATTGTCATAAAGTACGGAATGAATCCGAATCTGAGAGGATTCTGCTTCCCTTGTAAACCTAATCCCCTTCCATGCCCCCCTACCGGCAATGGCCGGGAAAGGTATCTAGGTCAGACTTCCCTCTTTCTTTGTTTATTGAGTAAACTACAAAAATTTACGATGTAAGAATTTCCTTCATCTATGCATTGTGTTGTGTGATTAGTTTAGTGGACTACATGGTTCATAAAGCTACTGCTTCACCAGTCTATTTCAGAATAACCGAACCATGAACATCGTCGACATCAGCGTTTGGGCTTGCCCTGAAATTATTCCAATAATACCATTTTCCTGGTTGACAAGTAACCATGAATGTGACGCTTCTGTACATCTCGACCATTAAAGTGGAATACGCGGTCGTTTAATTCTACGTATAAACATTTTAACGGATTGCTCTCTGCAATAGCTCGCCAGGCCGTTAATCAGACCGTTCTTCCCTTGGGTAAGTGTAACCCCAGTGAATTTAAGCTTATGAGTAAGTAGAATGGGCGACAGTGACATAGTGGTTCACCTAATAATCCTCTTCCCGTGCCGCCAACGCATTGGCCCTAGATCACGAATGCAACGCAGCTGTGGGATCGCCTATGTTTTACGGGAGACAGAGGTTAACCACATCGGCAAAATTTCAGCGGTCCGATCCCTACCAATGTGACTACTATTTCAAATATGCACGTACGTCCCCATATGTATGATATTCCATTATATTAGCAGAAAACACGTTACACTGTCGTCACAACTCGAAGAGGTAATGGGAACTTTCTACCAAATGGATGAAAAGTGCTTCTCCCTACTGTATTCTTTTCTACTGGTGTCCATTCCAATAATACCACATTTTCCATTTTCAACAGTATAATGGTTTTGGTTTACCTGCTAGTGAATTTAAGTACAACCGTTTTCATCAATGAATGTTTGTCATTATACAAAATGTTCTTCTAATAATATTATGTCAGATAAGACAGACCCTCAACTTCCAAATGGTTACCCCCCTTTTTATTGTTAGTAGACCTCAAATACTATTTTAACGCACGTGTTCGATCCGCCCTATTTCAAAATAGGAACTCTCATTTTTTATTGCAGATTTGGAATCAAGATGAAATTTCATGGAACAATGGCCCATCACTCGAAATTTTCAGAGCGCGAACACGCTTGCTTTTACGTAGAATTCGCGCCACATGTGAAATACAGTTTTGGAGGTGTTGCACTGCCGCATGCAAATCATGCAATATTTTTTCAAATAACCGTGTAGTGATGTTTGTTCATTGATACAGTAGCATCCCAATAATTTTAACCCCAATAGTTCTAACAACCCGTTAAATCAAAGAAAATGCCGTCCCTAGAAAAAATTGGCGATAATTCGAATAAACCAATGTATATCGGTCCCCTGGTAATTTCAAAGTTTCTTCTTTTCGGGCGAACCCTCAACGATTCGAAATCATGATCACGCCCTGATCATCCGTTCGATTTTGGACGGAAATAGACGACACATTCGAACAACGCAATAGATAGTATTTGTCACAAGACTTCAACAATTGCTGATTTTTTTTTTTTTTTTTTTTTAAGCATGGAACATGCTCAAGTCATGAGCTAACTGGCGAAAAGTGTCACGTTTTTTGGGTGACACGATTGGGAGACGGCGATGTGTCACGAAATTTTTGCATGGAACATGCTTTAGCCTTGAGCTAACTGGCGAGAAGTTTCACGTTTTTTGGGAGACGCGGTTGGGAGATGGCGATGTGCCACGACATTTGTTCTTATGATTTTCACGTACAACCAAGCCGTTGCTGGGGAAATGAAAGTTCTTTAGTTTTCATCGGACAAAAATCCTTCTCCATTCGTTGGAAATCTCTCGATTTATCACGCATTTCTTGTTCTTCTGTTTATGTCGTAGTTTTATATTTATTTATGTTATAAATTTATATAGTAAACAATTTTGTTTACTTGTTTTGTTGTCACTTGGTTTAGACGTTAATCTTGGTTATAGTGATTAGACGCGCACCATAACAGAAAATTACCTACCTACTCGTAGATACTTCCTTCTAATTTCTATTAGTAAAATATTTATGTCGTAGTTTTAAATTTATTTACAAGATATTAATCCAATAATGTGATGTTATAAATGAATAGAAAACAATATTATTGTGCCGCTTGTTTTGTTGGTTGAGGTGATAATCTTTATTAGGTTGTGCCGCTTGGTGGCAGGCTAATTAGTTTGGCAACATCATAACTGTAAGAAAACAAAATAAAATTTTCCCGAATTAGTGGGAAGAAAGCATGTTCCATGTTTTAGCATTTTAGCCGAAGGCCCAAAGCGGAAAGCAACCGGGGGGTCCAGGGGGGCGGATCTCCCGTTTTTTCTTACATTTAATTTATTAATGCATAATTATTTTATCCAAATTTAAAATGTAGGTACATATATGATTAATTTGACGAATGTTGTATGCCCAATTTGAAACTTTTAATAAATACTCAATAATTCAAATTTGTTTTCATATGATGGTCCGAATTTGAAATCGCGTTGATTAGAATATTGTGCAGATTGGAATATTTTCTGGTCCCTTGGTGATTTGAATTGTCGAGATTGTATTCGTAATATCAACTTTGAAAAATACTTCAAAACAATAAGAATTACACGTTTACCTAGTATTTTCCCCTGTAGCGCACTGTGTTTTGTATTGCGAGCATTAATAAGTTAACATCTCTATCGGATTCAGCGTGAAAAAATATAAATACATATCACATGTGGCAATTAATCACCTCCAAAACTCGGTGATTTGCATTCTGTTATGGATATGGATAGTTCCTTCTTCTCGATTGTTGTAGTAGCCAACCACGAGGCTATTCCTGGAGTCGGAACTCGGAAGATTTACTCTTTATCCTCAAAGTGTTGCTTGCCACTCGCATGAGACTTATATTTTCGAGGCTTATAAATTTACTACTGGCAAATACCGAAGGTATGTGTGTACGATAGTAGTGTTTATGTTTGATTTTAGAAGTGGGCACCACACAATTTTTAAGAAGATAGTCAATTTAGCTCTTCATATGTTATTTTATAGTGAGTAGAGTTGTTTTTACTTTTTGAATTTTGTTATGAGTAAGCGTCTCTAATCAGTAAATTCTGGCCTTGCCTTCTTGATTGATGTGCTTAATGTTCTTTTATTTTTGTACGTTTTTTTAATAAGTTCTCTCTCTCTCTCTCCCTCCCTCTCTCTCTCTCTCTCTCTCTCTCTCTCTCTCTCTCTCTCTCTCTCTCTCTCTCTCTCTCTCTCTCTCTCTCTCTCTCTCTCTCTCTCTCTCTCTCTCTCTCTCTCTTTCTCTCTCTCTCTCTCTCTCTCTCTCTCTCTCTCTCTCTCTCTCTCTCTCTCTCTCTCTCTCTCTCTCTCTCTCTCTCTCTCTCTCTCTCTCTCTCTCTCTCAAAATTAATAAACCCATAACCAAACTACATACTTTATGCCCTCCTCCATTTGTAATGTGGACGCTGCGATTTCATAATCAATATCATCATTCCTAGATAAGTCCTGGACCATAAACCTGTAATTTATGGAACAGACTTGTAAGACTTCTATTGACAGTTCGACGAGGTCTAGTTTCATAAATCATTCTCATGGCTGATTGATGCAACGCGAAGCCAAAACCCGACATATCGGCCTCACGGTACGATCCTTCTCATGATTCCGTCCTTTCTCATATCCCAATGTTCTTTACTCTCGCATCATTCAGTGAATCCATTTTTCAAGTCCAACACAAACTGTAGGTCTCCCATTTTTACGTATTAGAAAAGTCACGTCCCCGATGAAAACAAATTCATTTCCTCCCCTATGGATGGGTAGTTTTCTGTCACCCCTTCAGTGCCGTAATCAATCTCCCCACTGGAATTCCGCTTCCATCTCTAGAACGCTCGTTTCAGGCTTGACAGCGTTTTTTTCCCCCTTTTTATCTGCTACGCACGAAACTCGAGTGAGTTCAAATTAAAAATAACGGGGAAACCACCTGAGCCCTAACAGGTGTGGTGTAGAGGATTAGTTTATGTGGCACGTTCAATCCACGTAGATACCTATTAAATCTTTTTGGTTTATTTGAATAATGAACTCTAATCGACAAAAAAAAATCCTGCAGTATCATACTGTATTTATGTTAACTTGATTGAAATTTGATTACTTCGAGTGCAAAGACATTGTTTACATTCAATGTAGGACCAAATGTTCGTTTTAATCTACCTACCATTATAAAAAATATTTTGGGATATTTAGCATATTTTTTAGTTTATATTTTATCAATTTTTGTAACACATATTATTAATGAAATTCAAGGAAATTCTTCAGCATAATTTTGAGCCTCCTATATATATATATATATACATAGGACCTGTAAAAGTGACTGCAAAGAAGTCACATCAGATGTGTCTTCTTTTCATTATATTCTTGTTATTAAGAATAAAAGTACGAAATAGCTGTGTGGTGTTTTTTGCATTTACGTAATTTTACTCCCGTTTTAATCCTCACCTCTTCTCCCAAAGAAGTTGAAATTTGATAGGGGAAGGTGGAAGCTGAGCTTTGATGTTGTTATAATTAAGGGCTATGAGGGATCAAAAAGCGAATTAGATGACGGACTCCTTCCTGATCAGTTGAATGAGCCAAATTCTCTCCTGCTAACCCTAGAAAATTGAAATTTAATATGGTGTCTCTCTGTCATGACATCAAGAGGCGAGTGAAATGACTGTTCCTCCCTAATCGACTGATTGAGGTCAATTCTCTCCTTTTCGCCCTAGAAAGTTGATATTCCATAGGGACCCTCTCAGGGAAATTCAGAGACAAATGAAGTGATTGGCTCCCGCTTGTTTCATGATTTTTTAATATTAGCAGGTAGGGCTTAAGTACAGCTAACCCGGGGTGCAGGGGAAATATTTTTGTGTTGCAATAAAAAAATTGGAAAAATAAATACTTGTTTATATTTGATCCACCCACGTATTATGAAACATAAACGAAAATGAAGTACCTACTTTTAATCGAATGAACTGTATACAATAATTAGTCCTACGTAGTACACGCTACACCTTTCCAAGTTTATAAAACATCGGTTTGCTCGGTTCAAGCTTTTGTACAAACCTTCTTAATTTACATTTCAAGCTCGTGGTCCTACTTTACAACTTTGAAAATAAAAGCCTATTGAACTCAAGTTGTCGATAAAGTTTCGCAGTAAAGCATCAAGCCGACTTTTGAATCCTTCCACAAAGGTTTCTCGAAGTATGCGGTTGCCATCAATAACGGAAGAGGGCGATGCAAGGAACTAAAATTAATTCCAAGCCAATAAATTTACTAGGCTGATATGAATTGAAGAGACGGTGCCTACTTATTACAGCGGTTATTAGCGTGATGGTGCTTTTGGAGCTCCTCCTAATACGAGCTTTATAAGAAGAAGAGCTAAGAAACCTCGTAGATCCGCGAAAGCCCCCATACCTAGACGCGGGCGTAACCCTAGAACACACCACTGGGGAGCCCAACATCCATTTTCAAAGTTCTGTTGTTTAATATAAGCGCACGCTAGCGCTGCCTAGTGGCCATGTAAATATCTATCCGGAACCACAATGTTTCGGACTCCTGCTGGGGCCATCAGTTGTTGTTTATGCCTCGCGCAGTACCTATCTAAAAACGGTTGGGGTGTCCAACACTCCAGTGATGTGTTAACAGTGGTGGGTGAATCTGACTTTTTCCCCTTATGTTTCGTCTGTTTCACCTTATGTCACTAATTCAGTGAGTGGCATGGCAGCTCCACAGCAGTTTTCTTCGTCTAAGGAAATAGACACAATATTGTTGGTGTTAGAAGCTGACGAATCGACCTATGATTTGGATTTGGGGTAATACTTTTTTTTTTTTTTTTTTTTTTTTTTTTTTTTTTTTTTTTTTTTTTTTTTTTTTTTTTTTTTTGCTGCTATCATTTTTAAAGAATGTCATTTTGGTTTAGTATTCTCTGAATAATGAATCTATTTGGTCTTCATTATGCGCTTCCATCACTAAGAAAGCTTTGTGATAGATTGTTTTGTAAAATTTCGTACCTAAAACAGACTAGCCTTTCCATGAGTGCCATGTGGTCGAATGTCACAATTTCGGTAAACGGTTTTTTTTTCCTACGTATTCTTCCACATGTCGAGTTTCATAATTTATAGTTAGCTCACGAATTAACGACCTATCCTTTCAGCCTTTATTCAATAAACTTACTCCTAGAGGTAAAATGCAATGTTTTGAGTTTTACGTTCAATTCAGCTGAATACAATTCTCACAAAACATTTACATTTTATAAGAGAGTTCAATTCATAATTCATCTTTTTTACATGCTAGATAATTTATTTTCAACTTTTCAACTTGATATCTAACCACTAATCCATTTGAGGTTGACTATATTTCTATTTTACGTTGTTCCTGCCATGTGTTGTTCATTGCCTAAACCCTTTCCTAGTGTTTCCCAATTTTTTTTTTTTTTTTTTTTTTTCTTTTTTTTTCTACGTATTGTTCCACATGTCGAGTTTTTTAACGACGTATCCTTTACTCAAAGATGTTTTCACAACTTGAACCAAATCCATATTGACAATAGTGTTTCCCCATTTTTTTTTTTTTTTTTTTTTTTTTTTTTTTTTGTACAGAAAATAAAAAAAAAATTGTAAAACGCTAAATAAATATTGCAGTGTTTGACAACCCAGTGGTGTAAAATCGGATAGAAAAACCTGTGGAGTGTTAATGCCCATGAACGAAAATGTTTCAGAAAAGACTCATAACCCATCTGGTAAGAAGATACTTATTCGAGTTATATTAACTATCTATGTTATTTAGATATTTTCGTAACAAAGCGATTTATTTCGAGGAAATGAAGGCCAAAAGAGGTTATTTGAAAAATGCTTTCATTGATCCAGGATGGTGATCTTATTAAACATCAGTGGTGAATTTTTGAGATGAACCAAATATTAAAATTCAGGCCTTTAAGGGTATTCCCAAAGAGGTATTACAAAAAGTTCTATTTAGGAAACCTATCTAAGCTGACACATTTAACTGTGGCAGTAATACGATGGTGCCCGAAATATACAAGAGGTGATATTGCAGGGCTTAGATTCCTAGTGAAGAAGAAATGGGAACTCGCGAGAAAAATAAACAACTAATGAAAATTTGGTCCTGGTGAAGCCAAAAAATAGCGTTTGATGGTAGATCAAACTAATAAAAAAGCAACAAAACTTACGAATGCGAGGCCCTTCCCCTTCCTTTTCTCCTCAACAACCCCTAACGTTGAGATAAGGTCGTTTACTCTAGCATGTTGAACTCTTTGGTTTACGAATCTGAAGGACCAACATCCTCCTATTTTCTAATCGCTTTTGTTTTCAAGCCAAGAACATGTGATGGATAGCTACATCTGCTAAGCCCCCAGTCTACTGATGGTAGATCAAAGTTAGAATACACTGAGGCCAGAAAACGACTTCGCCAATAAAAATATTGATACATGGGGTCGAGGGTATAAGATCGTGAAAAACTCCAGCAACAAAACTTACGAATGCGAGGCCCTTCCTCTTCCTTTTCTCCTCAACAACCCCTACCATTGAGATAAGGTCACGAAAGTGCCCAATCAGCTTCAAGTTTAATGGTACCTTATAAATGATCCACCAAAGCAAAAATATTTAAACGAGGGTTTCGTCGAAATTTTACTTAATACTAACAACTTCAGACATTCTGCTGAGCAGCTGAGCACACCTACTCTAGCATGTAGAACTCGTTTGTTTACGAATCTGAAGGACCAACATCCTCCTTTTCTCTAATCACTTTTATTTTCAAGCCAAGAACATGTGGTGGCTAGGAGTAGTTCCTCCTTTCGATTTATATAGTTATAGTATGAAACTACGAAAAAAAATACGAAATAAATTCGTGATAGATCAAGAGCGATTTATCAAGTAAATGTCCTAAAGAGGCTTGCAATTGTTACATCTGAAGGTAGTTAACATAATATTGTTGGATAAATCGAGAGCTTTCGAGTACGTGAAAATCATCCGTCACACATTTCGTTACCATCCCGTTCCATTTTCGGCTAGTTAGTAGCAAGTTAATCGCCTCTCACCTTTAAAGGAGTAAGCTAGTCCGATTCCATCACCACTCGTTGTTACAAGCATAAGTTTCTTTCCTTTCACTCTTTAGGATATTGTAGAAATTGCAAGTGTAATTGTCAGGAACTCTACCTACTTTTCTAATTATTTGTTTTCTTCCTAACATTTATGACTTATTATTTATAAGAATAGAAAGTCTTCAACGTTAATTAAATTATGTTTTCAGTATATCTGGAGAACACTTGTACTATTTCTCGAGACATGAGAATTTCGAATACATTATTTTTGTTGTCAAAATCGCTGAAATGAATTCCCCTTTTTTTCAACAAATACAAGCGGCAACGTGTAATTTTGTATAAATCTTTTGAAGCCACAGTTGCGTCAGATGGTTTTTGCAAAAACTAATGGTTTTTAATTAGTAGTTAAAACTAGTCATTCAGATAAATAGCAAAACATTACAAAAGAGGTCTGTTTGCCCACAAATTGGTTTTTCTTCCTAAAAATAGCAGCTTAAGGAAATCGCACTGATCAGCCTTGCTGTTCCAGCAAGCTCATCTACGTAACAATAGTGTGTCAGGCGTCTTCACAAATCTGAACTAGGAAGCATGTCGCTGGGTCGATTACCTTCAAGAAATAGAAAAAAGAAGGAGAGAAAACCCAACAATGAAAGAAGAGATGAGACTGAAACAGAAAGTATACTCAGAGCTTTTTTCTTTTCTGGCAATGTTGGTTTCGAGAGTGCGAGGTTCCTTCTTGCCGAAGGAGTTGGCGCGGTGACGTTTGATGTTCAGCGGCCTGACAGGGCTCCCTTTACCTCTTGGTCTAATTGGAGTGATGTTCATTGGGATCATGAAAAACGCTTGAGCTCCCCCGAAAAGAAGTGTGGAAAAGTAGATTTTATCGGATTCCCTTTCTTCCTATATCAGAATGAATGTAGAGTAAACAGTAAAAGGTTCTCGCCTTTCAATAGGTATATGTTGTACAAAGACAAGAAGAGATCAGTGCTCTTACAAAAAGAAAAGAGGACCACAAATGAGTGAAGCGTTTCGCGAAACGTAAAACTGTTTAGATGTTGTTATATATTCCATCACCCTACTTCTATCGCAGTATTATTGGAGGCGTGTAATATTACGGTTTTGATTCCTGCTGAGTTGATAAGCTAAAGGCAAAGAAAAACCATAGTGGAGTATCAACTATATAATACATACAAATGCATTGTAATAAGGAGTTGGTAATTGTTTTTAAAAAAAATTGTATGAATTGGTTGTTAGCATGTTATCAACAGAAAATAAAACACTACTCACTTTCTCAGTACAACTTGAGTGATGCGTGTAGAGGTAGGTAGTTGAGGTGTGTAGGTAATGTGTCTGCATCATATGACATACATTTTAGGGTGAACAGGGGAGAATTTAATGCATTCAGCTGATCAGTCCGTCATTTCATTCTTCTCTAGATATACCAGAGAGGCTCCATGTGAAATTGTAACTTTCTAGAGTGAACAAGGCAGAATTTAGCTCACTCAGCTGATTAGGATGAAGCTTGTTATTCAATTAGTCTCTTTAAGCTCCCGAGAGACCCTCTATTAAAATTCAACGTTCTGAGGTTTTACACTGAATGATTGCTTGTAGAAACGCGCCGAGAAAGTATTTGTTATGATCTTATTATAACATTATTATGATTATGTACTTGCTTTGGTTGAAATGCTACTATGATGGGTGATTCTTGGCAAAGAGAGCACTTTCGGCTCTGAGTTTGCTGAATTTTAAAACTGCTCAAAATGAGCTGAAAACTCATTCAGCTGATCAGGAATGCATCTGTCATTTCATACGTCTCTAGATATCCCAGAGGGCCTCCATATTAAATTTCAACGTTCTAGGGCGAACAGGAGAGAATCTAGCTCACTCAGCTGATTAGTCGGGAACCTTTCATTTTATTCTTACCTTGTTGTTCCAGAGAACCTACCTAATGAATTCAACTTTCTGAGGTGAAAAAGAGAGAACCTAGCTCAACCAGCTGATTAGGCTGGAAACTGTCATTCAATTAGTCTCTTGATGCGCCAGAGGGACTCCCTATTCATTTTCAACGATCTGAGGTTATTCACAGAATGATCGCGGGTATTGAAGCGTCGAGAAACTATTTGTTATGATCTTATTATATCAGTAGCACGAAAACCCGTTGCTTAAACTAGAATGAGGACACCGATATAGAAAAGCCGATTAAATTTGCATCTTCGTTGGTAGAATAAGGAATGTATTAGGGTCAGAACCTAATCAGCTGATCACGGTGGCTATGTACATTGTCCTTGTAACCAAGCCGTCTCGAATAGTCCAGGAGCCAAGGCCGAAGATAGGTAGCAATTTCAGGAGAAGGTTTCAGGATTTTGAAAATTAAGTCCGTTCTGAGTGATAATATCTTTGCATCTCAAAATTGGTGGAATACGAAATTGCGGCCTCATTAAAATGGCTTACTTAATATGCCCATTTTAATGTTTTTCTCTAATTATTCCTAAACCATACATCCTTAAGAAATGTTTATACGCAGCAAAGATGTAGAGCAAAAGAAACCAAAGCGATTCGACTCAGAAACTATGAATTTTCTCTCGAAATAAGGGAATTAACGACAATTGAAAATCGGGCTAATTTTAGGAGGGTCCTGTCCTCCCCCCGTCAAGACTTAGTTACTAGACTAGTTTCAGTTAAGTTGTAGTCTGATGACAGTTGGTTAGGTATTTAGTTAACACTTAGTAATTTTGGTTTAAATACT